>CM042893.1:15056000-15698500 GCA_023653625.1 Triadica sebifera
CCTGATATATATATATATAATCCGCAAATTAATTTTCAATTTTGTTTTAAAATTGGTTTATATTTTTATCCATTTACCAAGTTTTATTATCATGTGAAAAAAAAATTTCACAATAAGTTTCATCTTTAAAATAAAAGTCAATTATTATATGATAGTGCATTAATATATAAATAAATACATTAACCCAAGCCAAATTTTTTAAAAAAAATTCAAATTTTAATACATATTTGGTAAGCTATAACAAAATATAACGAAATAAATGCTATTAATTATCTCACATCAGTTTTCTATAAATTTAATCAAGTACTTATAATGATTGAGCCCCTTGAATTAGCTTTTGAGAATAGTTAATATCAGTTGCATATTCCTACATAATTTCCTCATACTTACTACTTAATTCTACACAGTATTAGAGTTAGACGATATTGGAATCCTCTGTTATGGTGCCTGGTGTATTAAGAGGGAAATTGATTATCTCACATTGATAACCTATATCTTTAATCAACTATTTAAAATGTCTTAGATAATTGTCTTCTCTTGAGATTTCTTTTCAAAATATCTAAGTCTCCAAAGCTCATTTATCTATCTAATTTCTATGACTAATTTTGAATTTGATAATATATATATATATATATATATATATATATATATATATATATATATATATTTACCTGATGAAAAGAACTAAATAAACAAACAAACAAATAAATAAGGCTTGGATTCATAAACGATATAAAAAAGTTTGCAAAATCCCAAGCAGCTACTAATTTGTTTGTTTCATACTGTTGGAATACAAGTTATCGATTCGAGAAAAAAAATCTTTCATGAAATAATATTATGGATTTAGGTTTAACAACGAAATGAAAACCGTACCAAGTTGATCAGCAAGGTTGTAGCCATTACTAAACCTGCCAGTGGGGAGTGAGGAAGGAAAATCAATCCCATTATAAGGAAAGTTAGCCAATGCAGTAGTTCCATTCAACAGATTGTTAGTTCCAACATCAAATGTTGAATCACCAAATATGAAAATAGCTTCTGGCTCTGCTGCCTTAGCCATGTGGATATCTGCAATGCCAAGAATAAACCCAAGAAAAAGTTTAATAATGCATGAATTATTTGCCTTTGCCATATGCCAAAATTTTCTATTCTTCTTTAATTTCTGTGACTCTTCTAATTCCTTTGGTATTTATACCCAGAAATGGTGAAAATAATGAATAAGCACGTAACGATAGTGTTGTCATTTTCAGAAGATAGTAACTAGGACAGCATATTAATTTTGGGCGATTTATTCTATAAATTTGCCAGCTAATTCACATATTTTCTTGGAAAACTAATTGTCCAATTCTCAAATGAGAGTTTCAAATCAAAGTCTGAATTATATGAATATGTTACAGCTTGAATATAGTTAAATGAAATTAATGCTTCTAATTAATTATAATAAAGCAAATAAAATTATCTTACTAATGTTATATACACATATAAATATAAGACAAAATATTTATTCCTTCTCGAATTTCCAATCATGAAATTTATTGTACATTGATCATTGTATAGAAAACTTTTTTTTTCACATACACCTAAAAATTAATATTTATGGATGTAAAAAGAATATATTAATACTTTCATTATATATTTGCTTAAATTAAAACATATAAATTATATTGTTTCTAATTTATTCTGTACATTGTTATACTGAATTACAGTGAAATGAAATATTAATTTCATTATCTATAGATAAAAAAATAATACTATGTGTGTATGTATAAATATATGAAAATTTATTTTTTATATATTTATTAGATAGTAAACAATCTGATAATTAATTTTAATAAATCTTAAGATGATAAAATTATTTATACTCATTTACTTATCCATATCCATATCCACCTATTTAAATTAGGGTATGAGAGATAAATGGATAGTTTGAATATAAATGGGTTCTAACACATTTTAATCAACTAACATATGTATTAACGAATTGGATATGTGTACCCATTTAAATCCATAATTAACTTAAAAAAAATACTTATTTTTTTATTAAATTTCTTATAAATTTTTTTAAAAAAATTACTAAATATATAAATCATTTACGATCTATGTACCTATAAATCTTTAATGATATTTTTTTATTAGTAAAAAATCAGTTATGTGATTTTGTAGTTAATATATATTTATAATCAACTTTTTTCTGGCAAAAATTAAATATTTTTAAAAAAATAGTTTTCAATAGAAAAAAAATATTGCTTCTTTAACTATTTGACGTTTAGGGTCTTAATCTTATTTAAAAGTACTAGCAGCTTTAATTTTTTAGAAATTATAAATTTTTTTCTTTTTCCTTCAAAAAAGAAAATACAAAATTTTTCTCTCTTTCATCTATTATATGTTATTGGTTGACGAATAAAGTGAAGAAAAAGATTGATACATTATGACAAATGACAATATTATTTTAACTATCTTATTTATTTTTTATTTTTAAAATTGTTAATTTTGGTTAAAAATTCATGAATCTGAATTATTTTAATTTAACATCTATAAATTAAGTTTATCAAAGATGATGATATATATTACAAAAGAACAAAAAATGAAATTTTCTCTCTAATTGTTTTTTTATATAAAAATGATAGTTTATCTCAAAATTAATTATAAAACTAATTAATAGTTAATTTCATTCAGCCACCAAATTAAATTAATTAACTCATTTCACTAAAAAAAATTATCATTTTCCCATAATTCTTAAGTCTTAAGTTTTAGTTGCAATGAATCTCTAATGTTTATAAAAAAAAAAAGTTAAAAAAAAGATTTTTTATGATAAAATATGGTTGTAACTGTAAAATAAAAATTATATGTTTATTTATTTTATAAAGTTGATTTCTTTTTATCAAAAAAAATTCTAAAATTGATTTGAACAAATTAATAATAAAAAAATCAAGAACAAATTAATAAAAGTATTTTATCCTTACATTAGAAAATTAAAATAAAATCTTAACAAACAATTGAGCGGTTATTTGAGATATATTATTTTGATATATTAAATGAGTAAATGGGTGGGTTATGATTAATTAGGATTAAATGAGTATGAGTACAACTAAATAAATCTAACGATCAATTTTGTTATATATAATAATTAATTATATATTTATTAGCATTCACAATTAGAATAAGTTCCATGATTTCTTACTTAATTAGTATAAAAGAAGTAAAAAACTTATCAATTGTATATAAGAGAGTTGAAAAGAGATATAATATTTTTTTTATAAGAAGTGACTCATATTACAACTTAATAATCGCAAATATATTGTAACTTGTAAGACTTCTGTATAATTTTGTGTGTTGAAAAAATAACTTGATTGTAAAAGTATAACGACATTTAATTAAAAAATGGAAAGAAAGGAAATAGAAAAAAATAATATATCTAAATTTTTTATCATTAGATTTACGAACAAATGTATTTATAATTTGTTAAAAAAATCCGCAAAATGTAACTGTTAAGTCTAAATTTAGATATGTTAAAAATTATTGAATTCATTCATTTAATTACTAAAATTGAAATTTATCGGTAATGAATCTCTTCCCATTTTTGCACGAATCTCTCTCTATTTAATTAATTTTTTATTCATAAAATACTTAACATCTAACTATTAAATTAAAATGTGTTAATGATTTGTTTTGAATTAATTATTTATTAATTACAATAAATATGGTTGACTGTAATTTTTAAACTCTAAATAATTAAGAAAAGATTCATACACATATTAGTTACTGAAATTATTTAATTATTTAATTGTCCTTAATTATTAATAGAAAATGACTAAAATATCCATTCTAGCTAGTTAGATTACAATCAACCATTTTTATTGTTTTTTAATTATCACATAACGTAAAAAAAAAATTACATGGAATATTATGGGAATCAGAGAAAATCACGTCTATATATATAGGAGAATGTGTTTGGATCCTTTTGTCTGAGTTGATATTTTATCCCTCAATTCGTTTTCTTAATTTCTGGCTTAATCCTTAACATTCGTGATGGGAATCTTACATTCAATTCAAATACAACTTTTTCCGAATGCGTTGATAATTTTTCGATTCAAAATTTATTCGAAAAACTATATTAATATTTAGGAAAATTTTGAATAAATTAATTTAACATTTTTGAGTCAGATCAATCTGAAACTCTAATAATTCGATTAGAAAATTCCTAACCTATAATTAAATTTTTTAATCATACTGTTTATGCTGAAATACTAATTATGTAAGATTTGAAAGAAAAAAAAAAGAAATTCACTTTAAATTTTGAATTTTTTATGTTTTTGCTATATGATATAATTATAGAAGATATCATATTAATTTCAAATGAGTTGTTCAAATATAATTTTTGTTTTTAATTAATTATATATTTATAATTGCTTCGATTTCCGTATTTAAGTTGAAACATATATAAAGTGTTTCGTCCTGTCAGATCATAAGATTTCAAAATGATAATTTCATAAATTTTTAAATAACAAAATGATAAAATTTAATTCCAACCAATCACAAATCTATTTTTCTAGAACTTTTATCAATAAAATTAGTAGTTGAATTATAATAAAAATTATAATATTATTATAAATATCTAATTTTTATTTTGATAAATACTCATAATATAATTCTAATTCTAACACAATTCACATGTATTAATTTAATCTAGATATAATATTAATGCTAAACAATACAATATCAACTATAATTAGGATATATATATATATACACACTTAACAATAAAAATACAAATGTCAATCCATCAAATAATCAATTTTTTTCTATTTTTAGCTTTGTTAGACTTTTAGATTTTTAAAGCAGATTCAAAAATAAAATTAAGGTAATTTATTTTTCTTTTTTTATAGGTTTTTTCAAGCTGCAATAATTGTGTAAATATGTATTGTGTGATGCTAGCATTAAATAGCACAAAATATTAGATTTTTTAAAAAAATATATTTTTATCGCATAGTTGGAGTTGTGGAGGATATTATCTCGTAGCCACAAGTAATTAATTTTCATTCATATAACGTTAACCATTTGAATTTTTTTTTTTGAAAAAAAATTCAACCGACCATATGCGTTTGTTGCTCAAAAAAAAAAATTTGTAAGATTTTAGAATTTGAATTTTAATAAATTCAACATTACCTATATTCTAATATAATCTAATTATTTATCTTAATCTAATCTGACTATTTATTTAATTAAAACTATTTAAAAGAAATTATAATTTGTACATAATGAGAATTTTATTTGCATTCAAAAAAGATATTAGTTATTATCCATGAAAATATGGCCCAAACCATGGTTGGTTCATCTCTTAGTTAATTGAGAACAAAAAACTTACACTGGATTTATAATTTTTTTTCCCTGAATTCAGCCAATGATAAGATAGTAAATAAATATAATACTTTTGAATACCTAAATGTCATTGAAAGTTAGAGCCAGTTATGCAACAAATGTAAATTGGGTTGTTTTAGCTATTAGGGTTAATTTTTCCATGAAAATGGTTGAAAATCATGCATGGTTGGACCAGGTTGGTTCACCATTAATTAACTTAAACATATGTCAATACATATTTAGATTGAGTTCATAATTTTTTACGCACCAAGCCAATAAAAAACTATATAGAAAAGATAGTTTTCATAATATTCATATATTTTTATCGTTAACTTGATTTTTTTTATAAAAAAAAAAAAAACAAAAACCAAATTTCGGCAATATATATATATCCTCCCACATTTTAATTATTTTTAACCTACTCATGTGATTTTTTTTTATTTATGAATTTACAAAAATAGTGGGTATTACCAAAGATTCATCTAAAAGTACATGGACAAATAGATCGATCAAATCTTGTCTTATTTAAATAGATAGAGTTACATTTTGTTTTATTTCCGACTCAGCAAGAAAAATAAATAAAGATAGAGGAGGTTTCATGTTTTATTGTTTCAACCTCCCTTAATTCAAATTCATCAATATTGAAAACAAGAGAAACCAGAAGATAGTTATGAAAACTACTTGTGGTTTTCTATCCAGGGAAAGCTCACACTGTGAAATATTAGGTTGAGGGAAAGCTCACACTGACTAAAATTCATGGGGGTAACGTATCTTTCTGCTCCACCAAACAGAGTTAGGGCAGCCAATCTTGAAGCAGCTTGGCTTGGGTGGAACCAATCCCAGAACAAGTACTCTTCCCGACGAGGACAAAGGTTGGCACTCGTATTACATAGGGCTTCTCCATTGAACCTTCCATTCCCACAGCATGCTTCTTTCACCTCCTTGAAACCTATAACAAATCACAATTGCAATATATAGTTTCTATTTAGAATCCTGTTTGTGTGATATTATCAACTACATGCATGATTTAATGCATTAATAAATTGGTAAATTGCACATATACTTTAGAAAGAAAAAAAAATTGAATTTGAACTTGTACGAAAAAAAATCTTATTATTTAGCCCCTCAATTGAAATCCTGTTTAGTTAATTTCTTAAACTTTAATTTTTGTTCAAGTGAACCCCTATTTGACGGGAAAAAAAATGTCAAATAGAAAGTTAATATATTAAAGAATATATATTAGTTTAGCCCCTTAACTTTCGATTTTTTCAATTGAACTCTTTAACTTTAGTGACATGCATGCCTACTTTTTTCATGAAATAAGGGTTCAATTGAACAAAAATCAGATCCCTTGAATAAAATTTTACTTGAGGGGTTCAAATCCATGCTTTTTTTTCCTTACAAATTCAAGGGACCAAAAGTTTTATTGAATTGAAATTAATTAGATAGAAAATTTAATGAACTTGGAAAAGAAAATCACAAAGAAAGGAAGAGGATTAAGAAAAAGTGAAATCCAATAATGCTTACCGAACACAAATGGGTTATCAATGATCTCATAAGTCATATCAAAAGCATTTCCCAGTGAATATTTCATTCCTTCAACTTGTGAGCTAATGTTTTGTAACATTGTTTGAGTAGCATTGAAGAATGATTGAGCCAAATCATTCAATTCCTTCACACATTCACCGTTCTTACTCATTGATCGCTCAGATGGACAGCATCCTATTGGTGGGATGCTCACAATGCCAAATTTTCTAGCACCCAGATCATACAGATTCTGCCAAGTTGACCCAAAAAAAACAAAATGCAATTAATTACTAATTTCCACGAAATCTTACATATCAAAGAATAATTTTTCGTGAATCAGCTTTTGGCTTGATGGAAAGTTGATGTCTTTCAGACCTGAAGATGAGTTCGATAAGTTTGCTGAAGATCGGCAAGGAATTGATCTTGTGAAGCAGTCAAATTAGCACCACGACGTTGGAGATCGAACAGGTCATTGCCTCCAATACTAATGAGAAACAGTGATTGAGAAAGTATCATAGCAGTGTTCTCTGGACCCATTAACTCTACGATATTATCATGAACTGTGGAAAATTGTTTTATTTGGTCTCTCAATGGTATCACTCTTGTCTGTATGGATTTAAAGAATAGATATAACATTCAAGCCCAAGTTAGTTCCTCTCCTTAACCAGGTTTGCAATATAAATGCAATATTGATGAATGACAATATATAAAACCACTCGATGTCACAGATCGATCTCGTCCAACACTTAATTCACAGATCGATCCAGTCATAAAATGTATATAATTAAAATCCTCATTAATTTGAATGAATAATATTCTATCATTTATTCGATTTATAAATAAAATCATAAATTCGGTTTCGAGTTTAAATAAGTACTTTTCATAATAATAATGATAATATATAGTTTTTAGTAGTTTTTATTACCTTTTGCCTAAATTTGGTATATGATTGACCAAACTAACAAAAGAATGTCGTAACTTGTATATCATTTTTATATTAATATAATCTATACAAACATGATCTAAACAAATATTTTCATTATATATTTACATCACGAAATTATGGAGAGAAGGTTATATTTCAATTTCTGAAAAATCGAACCTTTAAAATCCATTAGTCAACAAATTTTCATAGTTTTAAAAAGGAAAAAAAAAAAAAGGAAAATGCATATACTACCATAAAAAACCTCAAGCCAAACAAGCTGTTAATGTAAAAACTGTTAAAGTAGATAATTCCTCTAGATTCTTCTAATTTGATGATACCAATTTTCGAAGCATATATCACTAGGTAATCATACATTTTTTTTTAGAGATGCCATTTCATCTTCTTTTATAATATTATTTAAAACAACAATAGTTAAACTATTTGATCCCCTTTCGACTTTAGTATTTTTAAAAAAAAAAAAAAACCATTTTCGAATCCCTTAATTTAATTAAAGTAAATTTCACATAATTCAACGATAGAAACTTAAAAACAATGTTAAACTGTATTCTCTAATAGTTATTAAGAGATTTAATTTTCAATTTTTTTAAAAAAAAAATCATGTCTTGAACAAATAAATATAAAATATGTGTATCTGTGAAAAAGTTTTTTTTTTTCTAATTTAAATTGGATTTTTATGAATCAATTTAAGTATACATAAATATAAGATAAAGGACCTGTATTGTGATGGAAGTATATGGAGAAATTAAGCTAGAGAAACTTACAAATGCTTTCCCAGTTGAGTCAAGAATTCCAGAGCCTCCTGACGCGAAGTTAGCACCCTGGAGTATCATCTTCTTGAAACTATGACTATGTTCCTCAAGTTGGAAAAAGGGTTTCGGACTCCTCTTGAGACCGAACAACTTCACTGCGCGTCCAAGCAATTTAATTTGATCATCAGATTAATTTTTTCATCATATTTAATGTTATATTACACAAGTTGGGTAAAATGATTTAATGCGACCAAAACTTTTGTTTGTATATTAAATTGGTATCAAAACTTTGTTTTGTATCAAATTGCTACAAATACTTAAAAATTGATCAGTTTCTGATGATGATACCAAACTGGTAAATTCATACCAATGTAGACGTTAAATTTATTTATGTGGATACATCAGTATAAATTTACTAGAAAAGTTTTTGATATATAATCAGAAACTCAATTATAAAATATCGGTACTAATTGGATACATATATAAAAATTGTAGTATCATTAAATTATTTTACCCTACACAATTTATATGATGCATCCTTATAACCTAGCTAATCTTGCTTAAAATGAGAGTTCATGAATAATTCCAGTTATACTCGGTTGTTTAAAACAATTAATTACTATTCTATATACAGAGTAAAATATGTAATTAAATTAGTTCATGATAGACTTGTTCTAGATGACATGCAAAATATTGCAACGAGTAGATCAACCATACCGATTTGGTCAGCGGTGTTGTAGCCATTGCTGAACCTGCCGGTGGGCACAGAGTCAGGATAATCAATCCCATTATATGGGAAATTTGCCCTGGCTCGGCTGTCGTTTAAGAAATTATTAGTTCCAACGTCGAAGGTTGAGTCACCGAATATGTATATACCGGTTGGCAGGGTAGCTTGAACAGTGAAATGACCAGAAAAAATGGTTACTAATAATAATAGGGTAAATAAGTAAAAATGTGATGCACTATTTTTCTTGGCCATGAGAATAAGACTTAAAGGAGAAAGTACGAATTGAATCTGTGTTTTGAATTTCATCTTCAATCTCTAGTTGTTGTATTTATATATGCTTAAGGACCCTAATTGGACAATTGGGTGAATCAATTCAGCAGGTATCCTAATGTTAGGGCGGATACTCCTAGTATTAGAAATAAAATAAAATAAAAATTTATGTACGAAGTTAGTACAGAAATGGCATGCAACCGGGCTTATTTGTAATATCAACAAGCATAAAAATAACTTTTATTTTTTCTTGATTTCTTACTTACACATAAAACACTTATGTGAATTCAAAATTAACCAAAAAATATCAGAAATTTAGTAACAAAGGTAAAAAAAAAAAAAAAAAGTTCTTTTTTTCTTATATATATATATATATTTACATAAAAGACATTATATATATAATTTAGAACTTAATTAGAATTTTACCTAAGACCCACCCTAAAAAATGTGACTCGATATTTAATAAAACCCAAATGTATGAGTCAACTCAAACCCAAAACGATTATTTTAAAATGCTTTTAAAAGTCGGATCAATCCAAATAATCCGAAACGAGATTTGAAATTGACATAAAACTGATGCAAACCTGAAAGAGCCCAACCGATTGTCAAGTTTAGTAAAAATTAGTATTGGAAATAAGCAAAAATCATGCCTATGTAGGTCTTACACATATGTTTTAGTTAAACTCACTGAATAAACTAAGTTTATTAACAAATATTATAGTTTAGAATAAATTAATGCAATTTTAAAAAAATAAGAATTTTTTTTTTGTTTCTAACCCTTTTTAAGTTATTAATAATTACAATGCCAAATTGTCAATACTAAATACATTAATAAAATACAGGATGAATTAATATTAAACTCTTCCAATTTAATCAAATATTTTAAGTTAGAAATGTGAATATGCGATTATTTTAAAATTTTTAAAAAAGTATTTTGTTGCTTTTCAGAGTTATAAGCAGTATTATAATACTAATAATATTTATAGTTTTGTGAAAAAAAAAGTGCTTTAATTTCTTGTCTCAAAATAATAATAATAATAATAATAATAATAATAAACAACTACACCTCCTATGGTGCGGGACAAAGTTATTGGTGGAAAGTTTATGCGGCAAACATTATTATTGTTTTTATTAGGCAAATTGCAAGCTTTGGTCCTTGAATTCTAGCATTTCTTTTATTATTTAGCTCTTAAATTTCTATACTATGTTCTACTGGATCTCTAAATAATTATTTTAATACACCGAATTCAAATTCGACAATATTAAAGATATTTGACAACATAATGGGTCCCCAAATAAGTATTTAATCTATCCAATTTGGACCCAATATGTACTAAAATAATTGTTTAAAGGTTCAATAGATAACAATAAAGAATTACTAAGGAACTTAATTAATTTAGGGATGAAATAAAATTTAAAAAAAAACATTAATATACATTATAATTGGTGGACCATGACATGCTTTTTGACTCATATGTAAGCGTGATTCCCTGCAATCTTTGTTAGCAACGATGGCTGTCCATGTCTGTCTGCTCATAGTTTCCACATATCGTTTTTTGCATTGAAGAATATGTTATGTTAATTGGTAATTAACATACATTTGTATTCTTCTATAAATTTGTATTGTTCCTTTCTTGGTGTTCTGAAAAATTCTAGGGTAACTTAGTTTGTGTATCATTAATTA
The DNA here is from genome assembly GCA_023653625.1 of Triadica sebifera. Taxonomy (NCBI): domain Eukaryota; kingdom Viridiplantae; phylum Streptophyta; class Magnoliopsida; order Malpighiales; family Euphorbiaceae; genus Triadica; species Triadica sebifera. The sequence continues at coordinate 15,067,259 of CM042893.1, forward strand.
TTCCCCATGTTTTGATTCTTTCAATATTTTCTTGAAAATTCTAGCTGGAAAACCATCAAATTAAAATCTAATTAATTTAGATCCGACAGTAGCTAAAATCAATTTAATGTTTAGAAAAAATTTAGAATACATAACTCTAAATTAAATATTTCAAAAAAAAATTCACTCAAAATTTGGAGATAACAAAAAAAACTTAACTAAACTAGAAATATTACAAAAAAAAGCTCTCAACTCTCACAAATACTCAAGATTTGTATTTTTCACTATTTGATGATTTAAACTTTGAAAGTGTGCCTATTTATAGGCTCAAAATTAAATTCACATTATACATTTGTTTAAATATTCATCATACATTTGGTAGAAAATTTGGTATAATAGGTGTATCTAATATAAATTTAATTTTTCAACAAATTAGGAGAAAATGGATGTACCTAATATTTGCTTAATTTTTTAACACAATAAACTTAATTTTTCAACTAATTGATGGTGAGTGTACCTAATATTTGAACAAATTATTTGACATTAATTCTTAATATTTAAATACCCAACAGTTATAGAATTAAATAATTGTTTAAGGATCCAATAAAATACAATAAAATAAAATTGAAAGAACAAAAAAAATGTTAAAGTTCAGACGGAAAAATGCTTTTATGCCCATGAATCTCTTATATTCTTTTAATGTAAAGAAAATCTCAAGTTGGTTGCATAACAGTCCAGAGAAAAATGAACAAAATAGCCTAACCATTAAAATAGAGTAGAGAAAGAAAATTATAGACCAAGTATTGGTAATTAATTAAAATAATTACATTTTAATAAAAAAAATAATTAATAAACTGGCCATCGTATGCAAGTGTCAAGTTCTAAATGGATGGTTAAAAAAATGGCTTAATGAAATTGGACGAGTCTCCAAATTGGTAATCTTGTCATTAATCTATTTTCAAGTCTGTCCCGTTAGACATGAGGTCAATTCTATGCCAAGATATTTAAAAATTAATTAAAAAGTTAACTTTTTGATAGTAAGGCTCCGTTAGTTTAGCTATTGATATTAATGTTTAAAAAAATTAATTGAATTTTAAAATTTAAAATTATCAAAATAGGCATATAACTGATTTTATTAAAAATATATATTTTTATATGATGTATTAATAAAAAAATTAATTATTTGATATAATTATTTATTGTAATTAAAAAATAAAAATAATAAATTATAACAAAAAAATTTAAATAAATGTATATATATAATTTTAAAAAATCATTTAATTTAATATAATTTATGTTTAATATATTAAATAATATATCTAGAAATTAAAAAATATATTATTTTATTTTTTATTATTTAAAAATAAACAATGCTCTTAGTTTAACAATTATTTATAATATTTTTTTATTTATAATTATAAATAATTTATTGATTGAATTTGGAGGAAATAAATATTTTGGAATTAATAAAATTTATAAGGATTATATAGTCTGAACAAAAAATTAAATTAAATCAAATACCAATTAATATAAAAAAAAACTATTTGAGGTTAAAATCAAAATGTTTTACCAAACACCTTTAAAAAAATAGTTAATGAGTACCAAATAGTTATCAGTATTCTAAAAAGTTGAACCAAATACTCTCTAAACTTACAAAGTAAAATCAGAATAAGTTTTGATTCCTAATATTTGGTTAGGAAAACAAAAACTGAGAAATGAAAATTTCGTTTTCTCAAAAATAATGGAATGAGAAATATCTATTCCACTATTTAAGTGAAGCAATCTTAATTTCCTTCAATTTTAAAAGATTGAACTAAAAATTGAGATTCAAAAGAAATCAATTTTTGATAATTTAAAAGGAAAATGACTTTTTTTATAGGGCAATTAAACCTCAAATGTTTGTTTTGAATTCGGATGTTGACTTGAAATATATTAGGAATATAATGTATAATAGCTATATTAATTAAAATATTTTTTGTTAAAAATTTCAGAAGATTATCCTGAATGGATGGACAAAGATTCTACGAGATGCGAATTAAATATATTAGGAATAAAAAAAAAAACTGATGCACTTTATTTGGAAGTCACCAAGGAAAAATGACAAATAATTAAAATTTTGAATTTTGATTTAGTAATACTATAATCATCATCTTCGATTATTTGATTGTTAGCTTGATACGAGATGTGAATCAACTTAGTAATTTTTTATTCATCAACTCAAAACTGACAAAATGGATCAACTCAAAATAAAAAAACCAAACTCAACTAAATTTGACTTTTAAAAGGAGAATTGACCAATCCAATTGTAGGTTCAAGCTGGAGTATTTTTGAAGAAAAAAGAACATGACAAGGTAAATAAATAAATGAAGAAGAATAAAAGTTTGTTTGTATGAGGTTTCAAATGGCTTAACTGAGTATTTCTTATGATTTTCAAGTGGTTTTGAGCCATAAACACCACCATCCACTCTACATATGGTGCAACTTAGCCCATAAATACCAGCTAATCAACACCCATTAACACAACAGCTATGAAAACTCAGAAATGGCAATATAATCATGAAAGAAAATTAGAAAATCACATCATAATCCACAATCCCTTGTTATAGCTCTATATAATCACATATGCCTCAGATTAACCATTGATCACTCTTCATGAACTTGTCACAAGACTTGCAGATATTGCTATAGACAAAGGCACTTACTCTCAACAAAGTGACAGACTCGCAAATATTTCCCACAAGCACTAGTTTCAAATGCACAATTACTCTTTTTTTTTAGCAACTAAAGAACTGCAGGTCAAATACAGAGATGAGCATTATTCTACCATCCAAGTAGAAAAATCTCTCAACATATTCAGTTCAAATACCTTCACTCCCAGGTAAGCATTATTCTACTATCTAAATCAGGTGGAATAGCAAGAGAAATTGTCTTGAGCAAAAATTTCAAGTTCAAGGATTTGATTGCATAAGTTTAACATTCTTCGACAAACTTGAATAGTCACAAGTTGTTGAATGGGGATCCAAGTATGGAAGAAAATATACAAGTAAGATCTCCTAATTTACCGTATTATAATGAATAAATCCCTAAGCTTATGTACCAAACATCTCTTCCAATCCCGTATACGGGGTCAAGAAAAAATTGCATCCTCATTCCAGGCCAAAAATATTTTGGGGACACTGAAAAAATATCCAATCTCCTCACTGCTAATTCGACATCATGAAAATCTGATCTCACAAAGATCTAATTCATTCCACACAAAAAAGTTGCATCCTGAAATTGGAAACCAAGATGATAACTACAATTCTCCCTATAAGCTATAATGGCATTTTTGCTCTGAACAAAAGATGCTGCTTAGTAGTATGGAATAACAACAAAATCATGAGCTTCAGAGCTTAATTTCAGAATTGACGCAACCCTGGCATATCTATTGCACGGCCTTCTAAATATACCCTCTTTTTCCAACACCTTTATCCTCCACTTTTTTCTCTGATCTCATCAAACAGCCACTTAAAGTTGCAAACTCCTAGATATCCTAAAAAGCTGGTGTTCAGATATCTCATTGAACACAAGGAATACATATCTGCTCACCTTCTATTTAGCAAGCAAGATACATTCATTTAATACCCAAGTAATTATTCATTTAGAGTTGAATACAGTGGGGAACTAGAAATTTAAGCTACGTAAAAAAAAAGAACAAATTCCACTTTTGAGTAATTTAAACAGAAAAATTGTCGTACAGGTCTTCACCCAATAAAAATTGATAAATCCAATTATTAAATGAGAAGCATAGTAACAAAATCGCATTATTTCTGTTCAGAATATCCAACATTTTCTGCAACAGCTATCAAACAATTAGTAAATTGTTGATCTTTGTTCCTTTGGGCTTCATGCAAAAGCCTAAGTCTCTTAATAAGTAATGTTCTAAGTCATATATATGGCGTATTTAAAAGCAAAAAGCACACTTAAAGCGATATACTTTTCTATTGTCTAAAGTGCAAAAAAAGCGTTCACTTCATTGAAGCAAAGCCTAATTTATCTAAAACAATCAATAATATAATATGTCAAAAAAAAGGGAAATCCTTAGCAAAAAACAAACATTGTGAAACACACTTCACATGTCAAAAAAGATTTGACTTTAAAGTTTAATATATAAAATCACTTGGAAAAATGAGTTAATTCTATAACTAACAAAGCAAATAGTTAGGATATTCATTATCAGACTCCTCGCTTAAATCCTCAACACTTTGATTATCAAATTCAAATCCATATCTTTAACATCTATTTTGTAATCATCCACGTCATCCTTAACATATTTGAGTTGAAATTGTGAAGTAGAGACTTTTGAACTAGCACTTGACTTTGCTAACATGTTTGATTTATTATAATCCTACTTGGTTCTCCAACACCCACTGTTTTTGCCACAACACGCCATGTCAATCCACCACTATCGTTATCTAAAAATACCATCTCACCTTCAACACAGAAGGTCTTCAATGTTGAAGAAACAAATAAAGATATACAAAGAAATTCACTTTGACTAAAAAACTAATTAAGAAGTTTTATAAATAATTAAATACAGAAAAAAAAGATAGCTGGCAGCAAACCCCAAGTTTTTAGTAATATAAAGAGTCCCATAACCAAAAGAATTTGTTCTTACTATAGATTCTAATTAACAAATTTTAAAAACATGCGAAAAAAAAAGCCAGCACTTTTAGCTTAAGTGCAAAAAGTGTGTGGTTCATTAAAGGAATGCGCTTCAAACTATTAATAAGCGATAAACCTATAATGCATTTCGCTTCAGCGCACTAGCGCTTTTGACCATACTGACAAAAACAGAGAACAACAACATTCTCGTACAACTTTCCCACTGCCAAAGGGGTAATCACAACAAAAACAAGCCCAAATCAAGACATTACCCTTAAATCAGAAGACTAACCACCCTTTCAAGAATGGTTATCAAGAAGTTGTCCCAAGATAAGATAAGCATAAAATAGGAGAATAGAAAAAAGAACAAATTAATATTATAAAATCTTAAGAATCATGAAATAATCATTTAGAAGACAGAAGGAGAGAGGAAAAAAAAGTAAAAAAGTTTAAGTAGCATCATAGAAAATCATGATAAATGATATCCTCGCAATATTAGAATATAAAAATAAAATGCAGCCATCATCAGAAGGTAGCAGAATTCTAATGGATGTAAATTCAGAACTGATAGTAACTCTGAGATGAACAAGAAAGCATTGTATAATTTTATACTGGTATAATGCATTCAGGGATGACACGACGAACTTGGATACCTTAAGATACCCTAAAATCAAGGCACAACCGAGACTTCATGGATACATAACACTCTCTTCAAATTGTAACATTGCATACATCATATCAAGATCACATCAAAACAAATAAGATGAACAGTCAAACAAAATCATCAGGAAAAAATACTCAAACACAAAGCGTAGCCATAAAAAATTCATCATCTTTAATAAGTAGTAAAAAAATTTCTAACTGTTTAGTCCATCAACATTAAAAAGAAAAACATACTACTACAGCCAAATCCTTTACCTACGAAACTGATAACATCATAATGGAAAGAAAAAAAATAATCTAATTATATGTATGTAAGCTAGTTAGAGAAAAGGGGAAGCAAGAGGAGTTGCAGAAAAATGAACTTAAGTTCCAATAATTTCTCAAGAAAGTACTAAATTATAGAAAACTCACAAAAATGGAACCTCATATCAGAGCAATCATTGTAGATTCTCTCAAATCCAAAAAAGCTGTAAAATTAGTCCACATTGAATCTCCTACAAGCTTCACAGAAAAGATGATCATTCTCTAGCCAATCCCTTCTCTTATTCTTCATTCACTTCAACCTTATGGAAGTCTTGGGCTTCTTCTGCTTAACCGAATCCTCCTTCTTCGTCTTCTCTACCCTTTTCTGTTTCTTGATGCCATCCTCTGTCTTTACTTTAATTTTTTTCTCCTTTTTCTCAGTTTTTCCTGTATCCCTCTTCTTCCTCTTCCTAGCCTCTAAATCATCACCACCCTTTTCAGCCTCATAATCATCACCACCCTTTTCAGCCTCATAATCATCACCAGCATCACCAATATCTCCCTCATCATCAATCTTCAACTCCTCATGAAGAATCTCATCCTCACTAATATTGTTATCCATATATCTAATCTCATGTATCCTCCCCTTCTTCTTTCCCTTTTTCTCCTCCTTAACTTTCTCTTGCTCCGCCACTTTTTCCTTTTCCTCCTCCTCTTTAACTCCTTCAATCTTCAACTTCAAATTGGGAAGTGCCTGATACACAGGTAAAGCCAAGCTCTCAAGCAACTTCAGATGGAAAGATCTAATGCCACCCCACTTCCTAGGCACAATCTCCGCAATTCCATTAATAGCAGCCACAACATTGCTCACTAACTCCTCTGTATCCATCGAAAGTTTTCCTACCTTAACAACACTACAGGTCCCAGTCCTCAAAAACAATAAAGCGGACCCACATGCTTTCTCAATCTGCTCCTTCCAGTTCTTATGCTTCAAATCCACAGCCACCGGAATCTTCTTCTTCTTAAAAAACTGTTTCCCCAACATCTTAGGCAAGAGAGGAATCACCCTTTTATCGGCAAAAAACATATCATACGAATCACAAAGCTTCCTTTTTGCCTCAAAGGGACGATAGTCAGTCCTGAGCTTGGAAAGCTTGATGATTTTGGAGATGGGTATGTTGTCATTCTGTATCTTTTTCTTAGCTGCATCTTTGTTAAGCCCTGATTTGGGTCTGTCATCGATAATTAAGCATAGCTCAGAGTTTTCGTTTCGAGGATTAGGAAGGGGGATTTTGTGGGCATTGACGCGGCTAACACCTTTTTGTGGGATTTTTTTAAGGGTTAAAATTAAGTATAGGAACTCATCACTCTCTAAAAGCTGAGGTTTTTGGGTTTTGGATTTGGCAGCTCGCCATTTCAGTAGAGCATTTACAGCCTTTTCTACTGTTTTCGGGCTCACACCCGATGATGGTGGAGGATTCGCCATTGATGGCTGCAAAGAAAGGGAAGGAAGAGAAAGAGAGAGAATAAGGTCATACCCTAGCAAAATCTAATTTCTAGGGTTTAGGGATTAAGAATTTAAAAGGAGAGAATTTGTTGATAATACGCTGCCGTTTATATGTCCCCACTATTTATGCATATTCCTGCGGGTTTATTATCAGAAAAATGTGAAAACTAAAAATTTCACAAAATCATTATATATATATATATGTGCCCACTATTTATGCATATTCCTGGGGGTTTATTATCAGAAAAATGTGAAAACTAAAAATTTCACAAAATCATTATATATATATATATATATATATATATATATATTACACTCTGTAATGTGATTAAATTATAAATACAGAGGTAGATTTGATTGCAAAAAATAGGAAGAGAGCACATTTAATGTATATAGATATGACAATTTGGATCCGTCCTGTTGTGTTCCGTTCCAATTCAGCCCCGAATAAAGTAATTTTTTGATAAAATATTTTTTATGTCCCGACTCTAAATTTTTTATAACAGAAATGGTATATATATCCCTTACCCTAATCTTCATTCCGATAATATATTTATATATTTTATTATTTATATATATAATAATTATTTATATTTTAATATAATTAATATTTTAAAAAATAAAAAAATTAATATTAAAATAAAATAAAATATTTTTAATAAAAACCGAGGAATAGAACGAAATTGGAGATTTTTGTTCTTATATAATGTAGAGATAGAAATCTAAAAATTTTCTCTGATAAGATATGAGGCGAAATCAAAGTACAAAATAGGATGTTGGGATCAAAACGAAGACAAAAAAACTCCGCTACGAAACTACCCATTCCTCAACGCATATATCAATTTCCAAATGTGGGCATATTTTGTGTTTATATCACCTCCCATACACTTCCATATTTGACATAAAATTTATTAAAATCTCATTAATTATGATACAATTATAGACCAATGATTAGCATAATTTTTTTAATTTTGTGTTAATCATATTATTACTTAATAATTGTGTAAATATTTAAATAAATAGATAAATTCATTATTTTACATATTGAAATTAATTAAGAAAATTTTAAAATTGATTAATTTTATTTTAAGTGCGATTATTATTATTAATTTTTACATTTGTTATTTAATTAATTAAATAAATTGAAATAATATCAATTTTGCAATGAAATTAGATGAAGTAAAGATTAATGTTATAGCAATAGAAAATAAAAATTAATTAGTATGTAATTTTAATTAAAAAAATAAATTATATAATATGTAAAAAATTATATTTGCAAAACATAATACTAATGAAAATGAAAAATTAAATCAATATAAATCTTTTACACGTCATAAAAAAAGTCACAAAATTATAATATATAAAGAATCTAGTTTCCATCCAAATGTTCTCCAATGTCACACCGAGAATATCTCCGAATTTGGCTTGGATTTTATTGTATGAGTTGTTCTTGTTCGATCACTGTCATGTTTTCTCTCTTGCTCGTTACATTTAGTCTGCAACGGTCCACAGAAAAATTAAATCCTAAAAGTGTGAATATTTATTTAAATGTAATGAACGAAAAAAAATATATAATGGTAGTTGAACAAGAATAATCTGTACAATAAAATCCACTTCAAGTTTGGAGACATTCTTATTGTGGCATTATAGGGTATTTGGATGGACACTAAACTCTTTATTGTATTATACTTTTGTGAGAAAAAAATATTTTTATGACATATAAAAAAAATTACATTGGTTTAGTTTTTCATTCTCATTAATATTATATTTTGCAAATATAATTTTTTATGTTATATATCTCATTTAAGATTAAGATTTCGTTTGATTGCGAAAAATAATTTGTCATCGAAAAATATTTTCTAGAGAAAACATTTTTCAAAAAAAAAATATTTTCAAATATTTAACTGCAATACTAAAAAATATAAAAAAAATGAAGTAGTATTTTCTTTTTTCATATTTAATAATTCTTAAAAAATAATTTCTTGTTTTTAGGCTCAGTTTGTTTCCAGAAAAAAAAAAATTTCTTATTTTTCAATACTCTTATTTTTCAATATTTGGTTTTCCTTCAAAGTAAAATATTTTCTAAATCAATTAAAAATATCTCAAAAATAAAGAAAAACAATTTATCATTCTAAAAATAAAAATTATTTTCAAAAACTTATTGTGTGTGTGTATATATATATCAATTCACTTTTTTTATTTTTTTTCTAGTGTTGCAGTCAAACATAGAAAAATATATTTTTCAAAAATAAATTATTTTCTGGAAACAAATATAGTCTTAGAATGATAAATTATTTTTCCTTATTTTTTAGATATTTTCTATTGATTAGGAAAATATTTTCCTTTAACTTATTTTCTTTTAGTAACCCAAATATTGAAAAATAAAAAAATATTTTCTGAAAACAAACATTACCTAAAAGACAATGAGATTAATTAATTATATTTTTGTTGATATACATGTTATATATATTATGTGCAAAACATAATGTATTTATATTTCCAAATCAAATTAAGATTAAAAGATAAATCAATAAATACAAAGAAATGTATTATATATAGATAAACCGATTAACCGAAAATTGGTTGCTTATGAAAACACAGGAAAATAGAAAACCTAAACCATAACATCAAAAAAAATCTCTTATATGGTTGATTCACTGATAAATTACAAGTGAAAAAATGGAGATTTGTGGGTTTCCTGTGTAACATTTGTAGTGTTGTTATATTATAACACCAATTTTAAACACAACACAGGCAGCTGCTACCACAATTAGCAAAGTCAAGCAGATGCCTAAGAGGCCAAGTCCCCAGTTGAGCAACCACATTCTGCTGAACATCTTTGGTTTCCTGATCTTAAGCCACAAGAAGCATGGATGCACTAGTATCACTGGCATTCCTATTCCTCCTGCCAATGCAGCTACACTCCCCACTATCGGACTTGTCAATGTTGGAACCAAGTTTGAGTAGCCGAACACCGTTCGGATTAACACCTTCAGCCACCGCGGGCAGGGCCTGTTCTTCTTCCTTGCGTAAAACAACTCGAGTTCTTCGTAGTTTGGCATTCCATAGATTTGGAATGAGATTACACAGTTGATTATCACAAATAAGCTAATGCTCCCAAGTGCAAACTTTGACACATCATGTGAATGGAACTTGTACAATGCTGCTAGCATACCTTCATCTAATGGCATCTGTCAACTTTCAAATATTACAATGACTTAGTTTTAGCTATTGCTTACAATCTCAAAGCTTTTACTAAAATGTTTACCTGAGAACCATAAGCCCAATAGCCTCCAATTGCAAGGGGAAATAAGCACAAGGCTATGACTGTATATGCCACCTTTAGCCCTTTCCACATTGAAACATGAGGTTCCAGCTTCTCATCTGCCGGAATTGTGCTCTGTGACACACAACATTCACAATGAATATCAACCATAAAGAACTAACAAGTAAGAGAAATACTGATACTTACCTGAATTTCAAGGATAAGATTATGGCCTCTAAAAGAAAAAGCAATGATCCCAAATGAGATCATCACACCGAAAACTTGTTTAATCGCAGTGTCTGGTTTTATAGGATGATAGGATACATCAGGCAAGCTGCCATGTGCAACCGACAATACCCAAATTGAAGCACAATATCCAATTGCTGTTATAGCTCCTATCAATGAGACACCTGCTATGGAATTCAAATTGGGAAGTTGTGACACTAATACTGCTGCAGTTGTGAACACTAAGTACCATTCAAATTCTGTCAATTCCTCTGAGCAAGCAGCTCCACATGAGATGTCAAAGAATATTTTCGATGCTGACCCGCCAACAATGATGAGAACAGAACAACTTGCACCTGATAGGTAAAGGATTGGCAATGATAATAACACCCTCGCTTTCTTTTCTCCTGAGACATTAATGATTCAGCATTATCAGTCTAATAAACGTGGTGCTTCCTGCCTTTCTAGGATTAAAAAGACGGTTGCATACCGAATGTAGCACTGATAAGATGAAGGTAGCTGCTATATCTCATTCCATTTTCGCTGCATTCATGTAGCTGAATTAATAGCCACAGTGTATACAGTTGCCATACAAATGCTACTGACAAACTGATTATCCCCCAATTCCTGAAACCAAATTTATGCATGAGTAAGAAGCAGCATAGAGCAAATTCATTCAAGTATTATAGTTGAAGTGATAAACCGTAGGAATATTAATTACCAGCCAAGAAAAGTGAAGGATATGGGAAGAACAAGAGCTTGGACTCCGATTCCAGAACATAGAATATGAAATGCAGCATAGTATTTCTTATCATTTCCTGACTCATCAGTAATATAGAATTCTTCTTGATGATCAAACTTTGTCAGGCGAAAAGCCATTGACACTGGACTGTAGAAAGGTGCTGTGTGCCTTGTAGTAGGAAAGCCTTTTCGAGTTGGCGGTTCTTGTGCCGTTGGCATCTCTTCTTTTTCAGGTACCTCCGCAGATTCTGAAACAAGAAGTGGTACCCAAGTTGGAGAGTCCGGTTCCGATTCTGACCCAGTAGATGGAATCCTTGATAGCATTACAGGATCTGGATCTGCATTTCTCTCATTGATTTCTCCCATTTCTGGCATTGGAAAATTTTATAGTTTTGAATGTGGATAAGGTGTTGGTGATTTTTGGCAAGAAAAGATTAGATGAGTGTAACTTTACCACTGTTATGCATGAATTATTTGATAGGAATCAAAAATATGAACACAACCCTTTTCTATTTTTCATGAATATTATCAGATACGGGAAAGAAACTGTCATTTAAACATCAAACTTCAGAAAGAAAATCAATCATCAAAAGGTCTATCTCCTCTTCTCTGAATTCATTCAAAAGAGACAAAACGGATATAAACATCAAAACATTATAAACAGAAGAAAAGAAATCAAAAGTGCATATATAATATGTCCCAGGAGACAGATTCTTTATAAAGAAAATTGTAAACTCTATATTCTTAAACATCGTCTGCCCATTGATCTTTTCCAGATGAAATTGGCTGAAAATGGATTCATTTGGCGAGAAATGAAGGAGAAGGAGATCTAGGAGATTTTTCTTTTAATAATCTCTGACGAATGATAAAAAGAAAAATTAAAAAATGTGTATTTATGAGAATTTAAATTTTGTTTTTATTTTATTAAATTTAGTAACTAAATTGGACATGGCTCTATTTTTAGGAGATAAATTAGCCTTCATTCCAGTAGAAAATCTTTGAATTTGAAGCAACGCTAAAATTGGTTAATTATATGTGGCCTCCAGATTTTAAATTGACAAGTCAGAAAACATGTTCTGTTTTATTTTCATTAATCTCTTGACCAATGACAGAATACTTATGAATCACATATACCATGCATCAGAAACAAGTATAGAGTGTAAAAGATAAAAGTATTACTTATTTTATTTTGTAGATACAACAGAAAAGAATTTGCATTGTTTGTCATCTATATTTTATAATAGGATCATCCAGGCCATGCAAAGGCTAGTAAGAGCGAACAAAATGAAGCAGCGCACTCTGCACTCTATTTTTTCGATTTCTGATACTTTAGAGCTTGGAAGCGAGCAGCCAATTCATCATAATCTGGTAATTTAGGATGAACAGCATGAGATGAAGGAACTGGTGGTGGAGGCCACAAAGGTGGCGGTGGATTAATACCAGCATAAGATTCTTCCATTTCAATCTTTTCATCACAGTCTGATTCGTCGAACTTTATATCTGAAGTTGGAGAAGAGGCATTATAGCTGTGTCTCCTATGGACATTTATACTATCCATCTGGACTGGCCTTGTCTCATTGTAGCTATATCTCCTGTAGATATGTTCAGTCTGTGCTGTTCTTGCCTCCTCAGTGCCTACATAATGTGATCCATTATAATCCCCCTGCTCATGTATCATCCCAGGCCCCTTAGATTGATGATCCATGAACTGATAGTTGTTCCGGGGATAGTCTGCTGTTGGATAGCCCATGGGATTGCCAGAAACCATTCCAAATCCATGATTATTGATGCCTGAAGCAAAACCCGGTGCTTGAGGGACCTGATTTAAGTCCTTATTGGCTAGATAAGCAGCAGCTTCTGCAGCTGCAATTGCTTTCTTAGCAGATTCTGCAGCAGCTTCAACAGCACTTGAAGTGTTCTCAAATTGTATATCGCCTATTGCTCCTTCATTCAGTGGTCTGGGCAAGGACAAAAAACATGTTTTATCAAACAGTGAGCAGATAATTTCTGACACAAATTCTTAGAGATAAGGGAGATTAAATTACTTAGGAGTTTGTTTATTTGTCTCAACAGTGTTACTTGGCATTGGCTTCACAGGAAAGCTTGAAGCACTCATAAAATTGTCAGGTCCATCCTGATTATTAAAAAAAAAACAAAAAGAAACATATCTTTCTGTAAGTAAAGTTTGCTTATGAAGAGAAAACACGCAAGGGAGGTAGGCTTAACTCACTATATGCTCCTCCGGAGCCTTGAGAAGCTCCTTTTCAGATTCTGTTGTATCCCATTCTATTTGGTGTTCCTTTGCAATCTCATTCATGACTTTCAACTTCACTTCACCAGTTGGAGTTCTAACAGAAAGCTTGTCAATTAACTGTACAAGAGAAAAATGTGCAAGTGACTAAGATAACTTTCCAATATATCCTAAATTAGCACCAGCTTCGTTCCATATGATCCATATGAGTAAATGAAATGACTGGCAATCCAATGAACAAGATATGCTTAGATTTGAATATGTGGAAGCACCATCAAAAAATTTCTGTATTTTTATTTGTAATGCATCTGTGACTGCAGCAACAGACTGCTTACCAAGCGATTCACACCAGCATTGGGTCGCAGATCAGAGGCTGCAGAAACAAAATCCTTTCCATACTTCTTCTCAAATATCCTTACAAGTGCCATTAATTCTGGAATTTCAGCGCACCTCGGGGCTGCAAATATTAAACTGGCAATCCCTTCTTCCAGGTCTGCAGGGCATTCTCTGAATATGTCACAATCAAATATGCATTAGAACTGCATAACTGCATGTACATTAGGTATAAAATTCAATAAAGATGCTCCAATAGTCTTACCTTTGCTTTGCAATAATTGCAAGTCTGGCTACAACTAACTCACAGAAGAGCTCAATAAACTCATTTGCAGCCAAAATATTCTGTTCTCTTATCACATGCTCAACCTACAATGTGATGAAAGTTAATCGCAAGTTATGTCAATTTACAATGTTGTTGCAGGGGAAGAGGATACCTTGACAATCATAGTTTCAATATCAACTATCCCACGGTACTCCATTACTAATTCGTATTCCCTAACTGATCAAATGAATGATGTTCACCAAGACAATTAGTAAATTAAATGTTCATGTAAGGACTCTTGTGCACATTTTATCTCAGGGTTAGGTATGTCTAATTAAACGTCACACGCACAAAAACAACTCTTGATAAAGTACAGCAATGTAACTTGCACACATTTTGTTGCCTCCATCATTTTAGCCATGAATGAGAAAGGAAAAAAGGCATGTCAACTTTAGTGCACAAATACTGGTAATTCAGGCATATCCATATTATTTTGAGAACACAATCATAAATAATTTTTATGGCAAAAACAAAAAATTTTGAAAAAAAAAATACTCAAAATGATTGGCATTTTCAAAAATAATTAAATTTATAAAGAAGCTGCAAGTTGTGATCAAAGCTTTTGCCTTCAAATTTGAAACAGAGTTTCTGAATGCTCCATCATAGTTCTTATTCTACAAAAATAAGTTAGCTTGTTAGGGAAATGTGGAGGGATAATAATAACGACCAGAAATTCTAAATGGTCTGATTTTGGGCAATTTTCGACCTGAGCATAAAATGTTACCAAAATACACAACCTACTCTCACCTTGAATTCCAGCATTTCAAATACTATTGAATCCCCACTAAAATGTAATGCCTAATCATAGGGTTATGAGCAATTCATCACAAAATTTAGATCATATAGGAGTTTGAACCTCCATTTCCAGTTTCTGGAGACAAATAATATTGTCTCTAAATCATAATTCTGCATATTGTCTAATAAAACAACCTTCTATTCTGAGACTTCAACTATACTTTCAAAGGATTAACTCAAATCACCCAGTAAACAAAGAGGTGCTATCAGTTTGAAGTAAAAATTCAGCAATTAAATGGCAACATACTGAAAAATGACTTTTTGCATGAGTACATCAAATCTCCAACATGATCACGACATTAATGAGAACACAATAAAAATAATCCTTCTACCAAAATAATAAAAATAATCCAGAATCAAAACCTTAAAACGAAATCCGAAGCCTAATTACATTATAAAAAATAAAACCTAATTTGCGTATTACTATATCAAAATCAATCCCTTATTAGAGAAAATGAAGGGGGAAATAAGAAAAAAATCCGTACCCGGATACGAGCAGTAGCATCTTGACGAGACTGGAGAAGCAACGCAATGTCTCTCCTCATCTGCTTCACAACCACCTCTCTCTTATTTCTCAGCAACTTTATCCTCGCCACAGCCATCTTCGCAGCCGTTTTACTATTCCCACAAAATTAAAAAAAATAAAAAATAAACTTTCTTGGCAACCAAACAGAGAGGCTTAAATGCTTAATGGGTGGGTGAAGAAATGTACCATCTGGATGAACTAAAGCCAGGGCGAAAAATGGAAAGAGTGAACTTCATCAGCTTCTTCGAGCGAGAAGCGGCTACATTCGCCACGGTCATGACTCCGTAGCTGAAAATATGTGAAGAGCGAGACAGAGAGACGAGAGAGAGAGAGAGAGAGAGAGGGAGGAGACTCCTTTCCTTTCTAGTTAGTTTCTAGTGTGAAAATTGACTCAATCATTACATTTGGACGGGGTTTTTGATCGGACGGTTGAGAGGAGCGCAGAGAGACGCCGACCTTTCTGAACTGATACGATCTGATAGAAATGGAAATATAGCCGTTATGTTACTTAATATCCATTGTGTATCAATCCTCTGCAAAGTACTTAATACTTTATATATACCCCATGTCATCACTAAAATAATTCATTAAAAAAATTAATTTATAACGAAAATCATAGCAAAATGTAATTTTTTTTTAATAAATTCCATGTTTAGAACGAGAGAATAATTTTTTATATAATATTAAATTATTAATCTTATTCATAAATAAATCATAAATATATAAACAAAACTGAATTATTTTGGTGAATTATATACTCAACATAATTTTTATGATTTACATCTAATTATTTATTTTTTTTGAAAAATAAGAAATCCAATTTGATTTAATTCCAATCTCATTACAATTAAGATTCGGAGTGAGTTGCCACAATTCAGCATTAAAATTTGAGATTTTCTTTATATCTCTTAAGTTTTCTATATCTTAATGTTATGTATAATTACATTTTAAATTTTCATTTCTTAAAAAAATTAAATATATAAATGCTAATTCAAATATTCTAGTCCTTAATTCCTAATGTTTTGTTTAGAGGAAAAAAAAATTCCAACTTATTGGAAAAATTGGAATGGAACAAAAATTGGAAAACTGAAAGGCTCCATAGAACAAATAAAAAAAAAAAGAGCTAAAATATGCTTTTTTTTATTTTTTAATTTGTTATGTAACTCCAAATATTGATAAAATGTTAATTTATTTTTTCTGGGAAATAATCAATAGAATCAAACAAAAAATTAGAAATTTTAATTGATTGGCTCAACAAAATAATTTTGATAATTTAGGATATGAGTTGAAAAATGTGTAATATAAATAAAATGGGGATGATAATGAAAAGAAAATAAGAAATTGATTAAAAATGTTTATAATAGTGAGTGGGTCAAGTTGAGCGCAGTACTATTCTGAGTGGGTCTCAGTCTCAAAGCAATTGGGTGTTTTACTGATGGGCTCAAATGTTCAAAGAAAAACTTTAACTATAACAAGCATTGAAGCTGTTATATCAAATTTTGAGTTTGAGTGCTATTAACTCAAAATGGGTCAAATCAAATGGCAAAAATACAACAAAATTTTGAAGTTTTTATATTCAATAACTACCAAGTTGTAATCTCATATTAAATTAAATCGGTCAAGTTTGAAATTACTGTTAGATATATAAATAATCAGATTTAGAATTTTTTTAGTTTTTCTCAAATCTTTTTCTAGTTATTTCCAATTTTCAAAATTCAAAAAATATTAAAAACATATTTTTTTTTACAAAAACACTTTTATAAAATTAAAAGTATTTTAGACAGGAACACTTCATGATTTCATTTTTGTCATTAGACCCAAAAAAGAGTATTTACTGTACCACAAGATCTATACAAACAAAATCCAAATTCATTCCAAATTTTCAACTATACAACAAGATTCATAAACATTATAATTACATGTTGAGAAGGTTATCAATATATATAGATCCTCTGAAAAAAATTGAGGATGCCATATTGAAACAGTTGGCTATGAACAATTTAACATCACTCTGATTGGTGAGAAACCATGTTCAAAAGGGAGACTCTTGTATGAATCAAGTGTCTAAACAAGCACTCTAATTCATTTTCCAATTCTTCCATGCTGATATCCAATTCTTCCAGCGATCTCTGAGCAGATTCTATCTTCTGCAACTCTAATTCTTTCTCTACTAACAGATTCTTGAGTGCAGCATCCACTTTCTCTATCTCATTCATCTTGTCTTGCTGGCTTTCGCATGCTACTGCTGCCTCTTTGCGCACCAATTTCAAAATCACTGCCCACTTGCTAGTCTTTGGTTTCAAGATTGGCGCAGAAAGAAACGCCAACAGCGAACTAAATATAGAAATTGTAATCAAGTTTGCTTCTCTAAATGCTTTAATTACTGCACATAGATGATGATCCTCTGCATTAGACTCAGCAAATATAGTATCTTTTTGCTTCAATGATGCAAGAAACTTGACTGCTTCTTTTTTCATCTTCTTTCTTGCACTACAAGAAAAATACATTTTAGCGACGAATAAATCCGTCACTAAATTTAAGAATTCTGTCGCTAAATTATATTAGCGACAGAATTGCGACGGATGTAATCCGTCTCTGAAAAGCTCCTCGCAAGTCCAATAGCGACGAATTGTAATTCTGTTGCTAAATTTAGCGACGGAATAATGACGAAAATATCTGTCACTGAAGTGTATTTGCAGGAATTGTAATGGCGACAAAATCAATGAGGGATTTTGCGACGGAAAATCTGTCGCTACATAGCGACAGATATAAATCCGTCGCTATATAGCTACGGACGTTGTCCGTCGCTATATAGCTACCGACGTTGTCCGTCGCTATGTTGCTACGGAAGTTTTCCATCGCTATTTAGCTACGGATTTTTTCTGTCGCTATGTAGCTACGGATATAAATCCGTCGCTATGTAGCTACGGCCGTTGTCCGTCGCTATGTAGCTACGTAATTTTTCCGTCGCTAAATTTTGTAGTGCATTTACTCCATTTAATTTGCAACTAATTTTCAGTCGTCGCTAATTGTGACAATCAGTTAGTGAGGACCACATTCTGTCGCAGATCCATTTTTTATATATTAAATTTTTTTTAATTTAATTATTTTTGTAATTTTAAAATTCAATTAAATGAAAAACAAATATTTTTTTAATAGGATTCATTTAATAAATATTAAAATTTTTTAGTCTAACATAAAAAATATTCAATAATTGAAAATACTACAATATTGTTAATATATAGTCCTACATCCTGTCAGATTGTGGTGGATCGCTATGTGGAGTTGATGAAATGTGGGTAGAATTAGTCATCTCTGCTATCAGCTGTCGCATCTCTGCACGCATCTCGTCTCGAAGCTCAAGTCGAAGTTCTTCGCGCATCTGTTCTCGCATTTGTTGCTTTTGTGACTCCAACATAGTCTGAACCTCATGCTGCATATCTTGCATAATACTAGCACGCAGCTGCTCTGTATTAATATCTCGTGATGTGGCAGTGGAGTGAAAAGAAGAGGTACCGGTATAGAAATGTGCTGCCTTTGTGCCCATTCCATATACGCGCCGTTTTTTCTGGCCACCAGCAGCCTCTAAAAATAACTGCCTCAAATCTGGTTCACATGGCTCGTTAGATCCCTCAATTGGTTGAGAAGCAGTCTCTCTAAGGGCTTGTACTCGATCCTTCAATATAAATTTTAAGAAGAAAAAATATAAATTCCATGAGATTAATAGAAAAATAAGCAAATAAAATTTTAAATATGCACAATTAATGAGTTTGGTAAATACATACTGCAACAACTTTAGACCGCTGGTCTACATACTCAATTCCTGATAAAGTCTTTCTGGTGTGTGTTGCCTCAAAGAGTTCTATAGGATTTGGTTCACGTCCTAACTCTTTTGCCTGATCATAAGAATAAAATAAAAATAAAAACACATTAACTACAAAATTACAACCATAAATATATAAATATTACAACCATTGGTATTGCAAATAAAAACAAAGACATTAACAAACATTTTACAATCTAAATATATAAATGAATAACAAATTCAAATTAAGTTATCATTCTCAATATACCATCCGCATGCTACGCTCAACCATAGATATAGAACCCCCTGTATGTCGTGAGGGACCTGAACCTAAGCCGCCCGTCTCAGTAAGTCTGTTTTTAGAGGCAATGATAGATTTTTGCTTGAACTCAGGAGTGGACCATTCTTTCTGCCAACTATTCCAAACTTGCTCTGGAACACGTGGTGGTTTACTGCCAGAAGATCTCCACTTGCTCAAAGTGTCACTATAACGTGTAGCAGCCTGTTGTAACCATCTACGCTTGACTACCATCTCAAGTTCTGGATCCCAAGTAAATTCTTTCTAAAATAGAAATAAAAAAACAACATATAAGACAAATTTTTGTCTTGTAACATTCAATTAACTTTAATATTTAATATCAAAATAAAATTTTGGCAGAGTTTCGTCTATAATATAAGTAACCTGACCTGAAGTACAATGTCTCTAGCAACCAATTAAGCACAAAAGACATTAAATATTCAAGTTCAAACTGAAATTTTGACAGAGTTTCGTCTATAACACAAGTAACTTGGCCTAAATTATGTGGCCTCTAACAACCAATCAAGCACAAGAGAGATTAAATATTCAATTTCAAACAGAAATTTTGGCAGAGTTTTGCCTATATCATAAGTAACTTCACCTGAAGTACAAAGTCTCTAACAACCAATCAATCACAAGAAATACATTTTTAACAAAGTCATTCACCTCGTCACATTTTTTACTTAAATAATTGGATTTTACCTGAAACTCAAGCCAATAGAAGTCTCTGACATCGTCAGGCACAGTCTTCCATACATGTCCTCTATCACTCAAACGGAGTAAAAAACTACGGGTGATAGCTGCAGAAACTACATGAGACTGAAGAAAACTCCCACTATGCAAAAAGCACAAACAAACAATACATCAAAAACAGACTACATGCATGAATGAAAAGATTAAGAGAAATAATAATAGTAATATTACCTTATAGGATCGAGATTGAGTTGTCGTCTACCATTGGTTGACTCAGCGACTGATGCTTCAGATTGTAAATGTAAGGCTGAACCAGCTAGAGGAGATGATGTAGTAGGTTGTGATATGGGAGATGCTGATGTTGAACCTCCTAAGATGGACATAGTTGCTGATGGATGAGCTGATGATAATGGTTGTGGTTGTGGTGGTGGTGTTGATTGTTGTGGTTGTGCCAATGACTGTAGCAATGACTGTGATGGTGTCGATGAATGTGGCGATGATTGTGATGGTGTAGATGATTGTGGTGATGGCGGTACACGAAGTGGTGGAACTGGTGGTCGATTTGAGAAATTACTCTTTTCTGTCGATCTCTCTCCTCGTTTTGTAGGTCCTCTGCCTCTACCATGTAATATATCTTCAGATGATGTGCGACCCATCTGCATATTAGTCACTCGATAACAGTAAACAATATCAAAAGCAACAATGAACACAAATATCAATTGCTACTTAAAAAGAATAATAATAATAATAAAAGCAATACATATGTAACAATTTACAAACATATATCTAGGGATTAAATATTTGTGAATAGTACATAATACCAAAAAGAAAAGAACATATTTGGTTTAGCCATTACATCTAATCACTATCATGATTGTTATAATCCCACTCATCCACATCAGTTTCTTCGTCATCATCATGTGATTCAATTTCAAGATCAAGCTCTTCTTCTTCTTCATTATCATCTTCGATATCAATAAATGCACCTGTTGAACCAACTAAATTATCACTTTCATCATTTTCAATATCTATATAATGAATATCAATGTCATCTTCTTGGAAGGCTGTTGATACATTGGAAAGTTGACTACTTGATGTTGCTTGTGGAATTTCAAATTTAGCCCTAGCTTTAATTTTGCAAACAGCCAACCACTCACTTCTTTCACGTTTGATAGTTGGATATGTGATAAAATTCACCTGACAAGCTTGAACCGCCATAACAAATGGCTCGTACTTGTTAAATCTACGTTTTTGATTCACTTCGACCAACTTATAATGTGGATGCACTTTTGTACCCAAATTTGGCGTTGGATCAAACCACTCACACTTGAATAACACAGTTCTCTTAATTGGTAATGCAGGATACTCCAACTGAACAACTTCAATCAAACGACCATAATAGTCACATTCATTTGTACTATAATTTGAGCCTTTTATGCATACACCACTGTTCATTGTAGATTTACCAGATCCATGCACTTCAGTGTGAAATTTGTATCCATTCACATAATAGCCCGAGTAAGACATAATTTTAGGTAATGGACCTTTTGCTAAGTCCTTTATGAACTGATTGGATATGTTGCTTAATGGATTGTGTGCCTAAAACAAATGTCATCAATTGTA
This sequence comes from Triadica sebifera, assembly GCA_023653625.1. Lineage (NCBI taxonomy): Eukaryota > Viridiplantae > Streptophyta > Magnoliopsida > Malpighiales > Euphorbiaceae > Triadica > Triadica sebifera. The sequence continues at coordinate 15,089,175 of CM042893.1, forward strand.
TAAGCTAACATTAAAGTATAATTCTTGTTAATTGTCAATAAAAAAATATTTGAAAGAAAATCAGTACTCACATGTTTATTAAACCAAATTGGGAATTCTTTTTCAAGTTTAGCATCAATTTCTTGAGTAGAAATGTTCACTAGAATTTGCTTCAGCTCCTCAATATAAATTCTTCAAGGTACAACAAAAAGAATAATAATAATTAAATTTTACTATTTACCCAATGCTCAAATGAAAAGGTTAAAATTTATTAGCAGTTTATGACTTACTTAATAAAAGGTGCAACTTCAGTGCAATTTAGAAGAATGTATGATTGTGCAGCAGCATATTCTTCCTCTGTCAAAAATCGGGATTTACTCTTTCCAAAGGCTCGCCCTGATTGTGTGAATATGGATAAGTTGCCTTCATGTTCTTGTACCCTATATTGACCACCATCATCATTGCGTGACACTTTTCGGTGTCTTGTATTCACATGATCCTCAAAATAGTAAGAACAAAACAATGAAGCTTCTTCCACCAAATAAGCATTAGATATTGAACCTTCAACTCTAGCTTTATTTCGGACATTGTTTTTCAATCGTCGAAGATACCTAAGATATTAAATATACAAGTATGGTAAATCTAACAGAAATAATAATGATATGCATTATTATTAAGTTCTTTTATATTACCTCTCGAAAGGATACATCCATCGGTATTGCACTGGACCTGCTATTCTTGCTTCATATGGTAAGTGCACCGGTAGATGTTCCATTGAATCAAATAAGCTTGGAGGGAATATACGCTCAAGCTTACAGAGAATAATAGGAATCTCTTCTTCAATCCGGGCCATGTCATCATTGGTTATAACAGCAGATGTTAAATCCTTAAAGAACAAGCTTAATTCTGTTAATGCTTTCCAAACATTGTTTGGAAGTAGTTCATGAAATGCAATAGGTATTAAACGCTGCATAAACACATGACAATCATGGCTTTTCATCCCAAACAACTTAAGTTTTCTCATATCAACACATCTAGCCATATTTGACACATAACCATCGGGAAATCTCAAATTTCTTAGCCATTCACACACGACTGATTTTGATTGATTATCTAGTGTGTAACAAGCTTTAGGATATTTTCCCCTTACAGAATCTCGTTCCAATTCCGGGCGACGACAGTATGCATTCAACTCCTTTCGAGATTTGTATGTATCTTTTGTTTTCCCAACAACATTCATTACAGTGTTAAAAATATTGTCAAATACATTTTTCTCAATATGCATTACATCTAAGTTATGTCGAATGAGAAGGGTACTCCAATAAGGCAAATCCCAAAAGATACTTCTCTTCCTCCAACCACATTGCTTGCAAATAGGGCCATTAGTTCTCTCGGCATCTTGTTCTGTTACCTTTTTCAAACCCAACTGATCAATTTCAAATAATATTTCACTTCCAGATCTATTATGGGGTGCTTTTTTAGTCACTATCTTATTCTTCATGAATGATGTTTTGTTCCGTCGGAATGGATGGTCTTCAGGTAAGAATTTACGGTGGTTGTCAAACCACGACTGTTTTCTGCTCTCTGAAAGAGTAAAAGCATCAGTATGATTCATACAATAAGGACAAGCTAACCTTCCAGCAGTACTCCACCCAGATAGCATCGCATATGCAGGAAAGTCACTAATTGTCCACATAAGAGCAGCATGCATTTGAAAATTTTGTTTTATCGAAATATCATAAGTCTGCACACCATCGAGCCATAGATGATTAAGTTCTGATATCAATGGTTGTAAGTAAACATCCAACTTATCCTTAGGGTTAGTTGGCCCAGGAATCAATATAGTTAAGAACATGTAAGCGTCCTTCATACACAACCAAGGTGGCAAATTGTATGGAGTCATAATGACTGGCCAAGAAGAATATTGTTGTCCAGATTGTCCAAATGGTTGAAAACCATCAGTGGAAAGACCTAAACGAACATTTCGAGTCTCTGATGCGAATTCTGGATGGGTATCATTAAAATGTTGCCATGCAGGGGAATCAGATGGGTGGATCATAACCCCATCTTCAAATTCATGCTCAGCATGCCACCTCATATTTGCTGCTGTGACATTGGATGCAAACAATCTTTGCAATCTAGGAGTGAGGGGAAAGTAAAACATCTTTTTTTCAGGAGTAACCGTTTTGCTACCATGACGTTGCCTTTTGTATCGAGGATGACCACAAAACTTACAACTAGTCAAAATATTATCTTCACTCCAGTATATCATGCATCCATTTTTACAACAGTCAATTTTTTCAACCGGAAGACCCATTCCTTGTACTAACTGCTTTGTTCTGTAGAAGTTTTCAGGAACCAGACTTCCTTCAGGAGTAATCTCTTTCATTAATCGAACCATGTCATCAAAATTATGTTCAGACATATGGTGTTCTGACTTCATGTGCATTAATTGAGCAACAAATGATAATTGTGAATGACTTCTACATCCAGGGTACAAGTCCTCATCTGCAGCCCTAAGCATATCATAAAACTTTTGGGAATTCGGATTCGGTGTTTCTTCCATGTAAGTTTCATTGAATGCTTGACCAACAACATCCATAACCATGGAATGGTACCGACTGGATGATTCTGCATAATCAAATGCAGTAGAACCTTCACTCATACAATTGACATTGCTATTCAAGTTACTTCTAACTGCTTGTTCCCCGTGCAAAGTCCAAAAATAATAATCCGGTACAAAACCGTTTCTATACAAATGCAACTTAACTGTATCCACGTGATGAAACATGCGATTCTGACACTTGCGATGATAACATGGACACCTTATCCTATCATTGTCCATCATTTCCGGGTGACTGCATGCAAATTCTATGAATTGTCTAATACCAGTCATGAACTCTGGGTTCAAAAGTCCATCTTTCAACCGTTTATACATCCATTGACGATCTGGTCTCATTTTTTATTACCTTTATTAAATCAAGGAAAACATTAAAATTAATTTGAAGTATGAAATTGTAATTGATAAATCATAATGCAATCAAACTTAGTAACTAAACTTAGCTATTTTATTAAAGTTAGTAACTAAACTTAGCTATTTTATTAAACTTAAATATTTTATAATTTTTTGCCTAAATTATCTATATTATGTTCTAACTTTATATTAAACTTAGTAATTAAACTATTTTATTAAAGTTAGTAACTAAACTTAGCTATTTTATTAAACTTATGCATATAATTAATTAATAATAAGTCATATAATATGTTACAACATATCAAAATTAAATTAATAAAAAAATAAAAAGAAGTAAAATAACAAAATCTGAAAAAAAAAATTATTAAATTTCCCCAGCAATAGAATTGTTTAAAATCTCTCGTTAACATGTAAGAGATTAACTTTATCTCATCCACACTCTTAAAAATATATTAAATTTTTATTTGATGATTTTTATATACTTGAATTTATACATTTAATAATTTTCAGAAAAATAATTTTTTGAATTAAAATTATAAACACTAATATAACAAGTAATTTGTTATATTTTTTGTGCATAAAAATTCTTAAAAATCATTCATTTTACAAATTTTGGGGGTTGAGAAATTCAATTTTAAATATTAAATGTATCTAAATCTAATTAAATATATGTATTAATTATATATTAAACTTAGAATAGAATAACATTTATAATATATGTATAAACTTAATAATTTTTAATTCAATTCAAAAACTCAAATCTATATAGTTAGGGCAGAAACTATTAGCTAAAAAATTTAATTTAAAGACACAAATATATTATAATTAATAAAATTTCAAATAATGATATAACCAATATAAAGAATAGAATTGGCCATAAAATTTCAAATAATGATATAACCAAAATTTCACCAATTAAAAACAAGTAAAATTAAATAAAATTAAAAATAAAAACAAGTAAAATAACAAATTCTGCAAAAAAAAAAAAAAAAAAAAAAAAAAAAAAGCAGCTACGTACCTTCTTCGCTGGGAGTTGGCTGGCGCTGGAAGGGAGGGACCAGAGCAGAGGAAGACCGGGGCTGGGATGCTACGCCGGCTGGGATGCAACCGGAGCTCGGAGACAGCAGCAGAGGACCGGATCCAGTGGGAGACAGCAGTAGAGAACCAGAGCAGAGGAGAGAGAAGACAGGAGCAGAGGAGAGAGAGGACCGGAGCAGAGGAGAGAGAGGACCGGAGCAGAGGAAGGCACGACCGGAGCAGAGGAAGACCACCGCAGGAGCAGAGGAAGGAGATACCGGAGCTGGAAATTTGGGCAGCAGGGAGAAGGAAAAATGCCGGCTGGGGGGGAAAAAATGAGAAATTTTTTTTGGGTTGCAGGATTATAACAAACCCAGTCAAAACGACGCCGTTTTTCTTTTCATTTTTAGCGACGACAGCTTCCGTCGCTATAAATAGCGACGAAAATTGGCCGTCACAATTAATAATGATGCAAAATTCGCAATTTCAGCGACGGAATTTTCTGTCGCTATTTTTAGCGACAGCAAATTCCGTCGCTATAATAGCGACGGAATTTTCTGTAGCTATTTTTAGCGACGACAAGTAACCGTCGCTATTTTAGCGACGGCAAGTAACCGTCTCTATTTTTAGCGACGGAGTTTGCCGTCGCTAAAATTAGTGACAAAAAATTTCGTCGCTGAAATTGTGAATTTTCCGTCACTATTAATTGCGACGGCCAATTTCTGTCGCTATTTATACCGACGGCAGAATAGCGACGAAAAATTTATCGTTATTTTTAGTGACGGAAGTTTCCGTCGCTAAATTTTTTCTCAAATTTTTTTGTTAATTTTACTCGTATTTCCGTCACTGATCCGAAGCTAACTGCTACGGATGTCATTCCATCGCTAAATTTCGTCGCTATTTAATTCTTTTCTTGTAGTGTTGAGAAAATATAAGCAGCGATATCGCTTTCGAAGCTCAATTCTCCACCAGCCTTGCTTCGCCGGAGAGATGATTGAAGTCGTCGAACGGTTTCTTTCATCACCAAAAGGGCATCTCTTATGTTGCTACATACATCTAAGTAGCTTATGAGATCATCCAACTTGTCAGCTACCCATTTGTCCTCTTGATCTTGCGATAGAGCGTGTTGGGTGAGTGGCAAATTAAGAAGATCCTCTATGCATCTGTATCTCTCTCCAAGACCAGATAGACGAACACAAATTGCTTCTGAATTTGCTGATGCAGAGCAAGAACTAAGCTTGTTTAGCTCTTCTTCAATCCTGCGAATATGTGGATGTGATCTAGCTGGAAAACTAATAGAACGTACACTGTAGGAACGAGGATACTTTGGGGAGAAAACAGGCATGGTCAGTCTCTTTAGCATGGAATGTTCAAACTTGAATAGCTTCAACTTGATTAATTAGCAAAATTTTATACTAGAAGAAGCAGTAGCCCTCACACCAATGTGAAAGGCATGTGAAAGTAATGGGTTTGTACTATGGAATTATTTTCTTGTCTCTAATCAAAAAATGGATTTAAAAAAGAAAAATACAAAAACCCACAAAGAATCCATACCTTTTATCTGCATACAATGTATCTCACTCTTGCAATTTTGTTTTGCTCTAAAAGATTTCATTTTTATGTAATTATGTGGACCTATGAGCTATCTTTCTCTTCTCCTCATGCACCGTCTTCAATTTTTCCACCGCCAATTTATGATCATGGAAATTGATAACATTAAAGATTTGATGTTCCCAATTTCTCTAGATGTGGACAGCCTTGTAACACTAGATCATGGAGATCTGAAAAGTTTAGGTAACTTAAATTATATATTAAATGGGCATATATGCTGTATACTTTTATTTTTTCTCAAAATAATTCGATTCGTTTTTTACTTTTTAATTTCAATTTCATATCAAATATAATTTTAAATATTCTGAATATAATTTTTTTATTTGATATTTTTAATATTTATTAATATATATATATATATGATATTTAATTTTTTTTAAAATTAATAAAGTATTTTATTTTTTTAAAATAATATAGAATTTAATTAAAAAAATACTTAGATCTACACTAAACTAGTCATCCTAGGATTAGTTCTAAAGCTCAATTATGAATATATCTACTTAGAACTATATATAACTAAATCAACATATACATAATTTAGTATGAAAGTTATTTAGTGTAGATCTATTTAAAAAATATTTAATATTACATATACATATTATTATATACAGCATCAAATAAAAAAAGAGTCAAAATATGTTAAATCAAATTATATATCTCCCAAAACTATATTTGATACGAAATTAAAAGTATTTATATTTAAAAGTTAAAAGAAAGAATAGGGTTATTTTAACAAAAGTGAAAGTGAAGGGTTTTTTATGCAAATTGTTCATATTAAATTATTAATCATGTTTAAAGTTTATTGTTGCACGAGTGACATGTTGTCCCAATGAGCTACCTGTTTTAGACAAAAGTCTGGTGATTGATTATAAATATTTTGATGCACAGATCAAATGATGTGTACAATTGTACTCCATCCATGAATCCTACTTCTGCATTCATCTAATTCATGGAACAAAGCTTAATATATGTCATGTTTTACTGTTGTTTAATTAGATCTCTAATATCTCCTATGCTTTATATATATATATATTCGAAAGATTTTTCTTTTAGTTTTGCATTTGTGAAATGTTTAGCTGCTGTGTGAAATTTTATCATTATAATTGAAGAATGGCTTTCCTTTGAAAGGAAAATGAAGCAAACAATTAATTAAAAATTAGTCATTTATATATATAAACTAAATGGTTAATATTAAATCTTATAAGAATTTGAAAAGATAAAATGAATTCAATAAAATTTTATCTAAACTATTTATCCAATATAACTTATCAATGTTTGAATGAAGTGTGGAAAATTTTAAAATTTTTTTTTCTTACCTATCTTTAAGAAAAAAAAAAAAATCAATCATAAGCAATATCTTATCGAACCATGAACCGCATCGAGTAAAGGCTAATAAACGTTAAATGGTTGGTAACTTTGGAAAGTCAACTTGTGTGTTGTGGGCATTATGGCTTGAGCTCCACGTTGCCGGCTGGGTGAGACACGTGGTGAAAGCTAAATTTACTGAAAATCAAATAGAAAAACTACACCAACAATATAGCTAAGCTAAGCTGGGTCATTGAGATTTTCAAGATTAGTTTGGATTGATTGCTTAGAGGTGGCTATCCATTGAGTAGGGTTGAACCAAAGGATTAGGATTTGTGTCAATTTCTGAGTCATTCGAAATTAACGAATTCGATTACTGATTTCAGTTTAAAAGATTTAAATCATTTAACATTTCGATATACTTTTAAACGGGTTGGGATCCTCTAGGAAACATATCATGCTAAGATATTTATAATTTATAAATTTAAAATAAAATAAAAACTATATAAGTTAGTTGATCATTTAGTATATACTTAAATTTCCACCGTTTTGTTTCAGATTGGATTGTTTTTATTAAAATTTGTAAATTAATTCAAAGAATAAGAGAATTCTATGTATGATATTTTATTTTAATATTTTATATTTGTAAATTTTTAATTGAGATATCATGATAAATTATAAATAAATGGTTTTAAAAAATTAATCAAATTTTAATTAGAAAAAACTTTATTTATTCATTAAGTATGAGAAATTTAATGTGAACTCCGATAATAATATGGGTATGATGGATAGTCCATAATTATTATATACATGTGAGTTAAGTCTCTCTTGTTGCTAATTCAAACAATTAAGCTCATGTATATAAAATCTAAATTAATTATAGAAGAAATTTGGTCAAAATTAGATTTATGGAGTGAGAAATAATAAATTAGGGACCTAATTGAACAAATCAGAAAGTTCAGAGGCAGAAATGAAAAACTGGAAAGAGGGCAGAATGGCCCGCGTGTGCAGTGCACGAGCCTGACACGTCCGTGCATGTATCCCACGCGCATGCAGCTGTTGCTCTGGTGCGTGTAATACACGCGCTAGCTACAACTCCGTTGTTCTGCCCCAACACGCCCATGCACGTGCGTGTATAACACGCGCCAGACACACTTCATTCCAGTCTCCTGCATGCGACACACGCCAGTCATCTTCTTCCTCCTGATTCTATACAATTTTTCATCCGAAATTTTCTAAAAATTCAATTTCACTCCTAAACCCAAATTTTTTCAAATTTTCACTTTAAATAAACATGCAACAACATATAATTCTTGTTTTATTAAGAGAAATGCACTGAAAATCAATAAAAATCATAGAATCAAACATATGATTAATCAAATCAAAATTTTCTCAAAATCTCAATTAAACTTAGTTTTTCTCTAGACTTGATGAAAAAAACTCAAATGTGGTTCTAAAAACATGTATTTAGGTTCTGATACCACTTGATAGAGAGATTTATAGCGAAAATCTGGTAGATCTATTCATATGATCTAATACATGCTATTTAGAATAAAAAACAAACGAATTTAATTGAAAAAGAGAAAAATATGTATATGATTTGACCGAATCTATCGTCTTAGAAACGATTCGAGAAATTTTATACCAAGATCTTCTACCGTTTTCTAACTTAATATCTTTTCATTAACTTTTCTTATCGTCTAAATCTAATTTAACTGCTTTTCTACTATTTATCTTTGCAGCGTAATGAAATGAATTATCTTTATCTCCATTTTGATTTTGTTGCAGACAGTTTGTTCTTTAGAAAGAAAACTAATAAACACTAAATGGCGCAAAGCAAATTTTTCAGAGGCAAACAATGAAAGTATCACTGTAACATCCTAGATTCTAAGGCGTTTAGTTTAGATTTATCATAAATGTTTAGTAAATTTTTTTAATAAGTCATTTATAACTATTTAGAGTTTCGAACAGCTGTAATTAAAAAATTAACCCAAATGAAAAACTACTATCTATCCAACCTGTTACATTAAAAAGTTGATCTTCTGGAAATTAGCTGTAGCTCTGAAATTGAAGGCCGAAATTATTAAAATATAGTTTTAAATTTTAAAAAAAGAAAAGAAAAGTAAAAGCAGAAGAAATCAAAAGCTTGACCATATATTATATATATAACTTACACCTATTTCATTCTATAGTTATATATGCATTTCTTTGATTTTGAAAACAGATCCACTAAAATTTGGATCCTGTGCAGGATTTTTCAGAAAAATCTATTGGGAGATTATGTTCAAAAGAGAGGATCTTGTTTTGATTAAGTGCCTAAACACACCCTCTAACCATTTCTCAATGTCATCAATGCTCATCTCCAATTCCTTGAGCCTTTCTTGTGCAATTTGAATCTTTTCTAAATTAGGCCTCTCTCTTAATAATAATGCGGCATCAGCACTTTCAATTTCATTCACAATTTCTTGCTTTTCTTCGCATGCTACTGCTCCTTTGCGCATCATCATCAGCTTCAGCTTCGAAATCACCTTCTGCCCACTTGATTTTTTGGGCTTTGATGGTGACAAGAACACCAGCATAGATTGAAAGATCCAACTGCTCACTAGAACCACCTCTTTCAACAGCTGAATCACATGGCAATCTTCTTCATCTTGTTGATCAAGTTTTGTCTCCATTTGCTTAAATTCTGTGATCAACTTCTTGGCACCCTTGTTCATTTTCTTCCTGAAGCAAGCATAGTTTTCTATGCTGCTTTCGATTATGGAATCTCCTTTTTTCCTGCGAAATGCTGATTGAAGAGCTTGGATATGCTCCTTAAACTGTAACATCACATCCCTTGTGATTCCGCACAGATCTAAAACTCTAACAGATCCATCCAACAACTCTTGAAGACATTTTTCATTTCGAAAATGGAAGAGAAGTTCCTGTGCGGAAGACAGATTGAGCAGATCACTCATTAGATCCATTTCACCTTTCAATGTACAAAAAATTATGATAAAAGGTTATTAAACAAGAAAGTAATTTAGTATTGAATCTTTTTTTTATTTTAATTTTATGACATTGGATTGTTGAAGTGTGCATGTCTGGCATGTTCTGATCTTCTCATTAACAATAAGAGTAATTTTAGGTTTGCCAGATCATTCTCAAATCAATCAATTTGCAGGTGTGTGATTTTTTAGATAATTTGGGGTACCCATTTTTTAAATTGGTTGTTAGATAATGGTTTTGTTAGGCGCCGAAATTTTTGAATAAGTTTTGGTGTGGGTCCCTCCACATGTGGGTTCCATCATATATAAAATAAAATAAAAAAAAAAGTCAAAAGTTGTGGTAATTCAATTTTAAATTAAATTCCTCCAGCCAATATTTTTGACTTTTTTGATATGTGTTCACACTGAATATTTTTTCTATAAATAGGCAGATATCCTTTCATTTGAATTACCACAATTCATTTGAGAGAATTTGAGGGAGAGTTAGACTTTTGGAATATTTCCAAAAATTAGGGAGTGACAAGTGAGGAAAATATTTTGGGGTGTTTTTTGGAAAACACTTGTGTGCCACTATTTTTGGATTTATCTCAGAGTTATTGTATTACCTCTATTATGTGTCTAGGAAAGACTCTTCTCTTGTACCCATTAATTTTTATTAGTAGAAGAAAAATATTCGGAGTGTTGTCCGTGAACGTAGCCCAAATTAAAAGGTGAACCACGTTAAATTGTGAGTGTTATTTTTTTTTGCTGATTATTTTATTTTACATTTATTTGTATTATTTTATCCGCTGTGTCCAACAAATGGTATCAGAGTCAGCCTGTCAGTCTTATAAAATTCTTAGTATGCTCTGTGATTGCAGTATTGACTGATCTTCCACATCAAAAAAGATTTTATTAGTTTACTGTCAGCTGAAGGAGTCTCATTTTATTTTAAAATGGAGACAAAGGGCACCAAGATGATCAGCTTAAATGGCACAAATTACCACATATGGAGAAGCAAAATGAAGGATCTCCTATTTGTGATGAAAATGCATCTGCCGGTGTTTACTATAACTAAACTCGAAGGCAAGACAGATGAGGAGTGAGAGTTTGAGCACGAACAGGTATGCGGTTACATCCAACAATTTGTCGAAGATAACGTGTACAACCACATCTGCAATGAGACTTATGCTCGGATGCTATGGAACAAGCTTGAACAGCTTTATGCGTCAAAGACAGGTAACAATAAATTGTTTTATTTGACAAAGTTGATGCAGTCGAAATACAAGGAAGGAACTTCCATAGCAGATCATCTGAATGAGATGCAAGGGATCATGAATCAGTTATCCAGAATGAGCATAAAGCTGGATGATGAAGTATTTGCTCTGCTAGTAGTGGGCTCTCTGTCAGAGTCATGGGAGACTTTGAAGATTTCAATAACCAACACTGCACCTAACGGTGTAGTCAATATGGAGTCTATAAAAAGCAGTATCCTGAATGAAGAAATGAGAAGAAGATCACAAAACTCATCTTCTTCATCACAATCAGATATTCTGGTTACTGACTACAGAGAAAAGAGTCAGTCTAGACAACAAATGTCTAGAGAAAAGAGCAGAGGCAAATCAAACAAATATGGCAATATTGAATGTCATTCCTGCAAAAAGAAGGGTCATATCAAGAAATACTGTCAAAATTTCAAAAAGGACCAGAAAGGCAAGGAAGTAAAATGAGATGACAGCAGTGATGATGACAGCATAACAAATACCATGAACGAATTCAATATCGTTTGTGATGATACTATCAATTTTACATCTCATAAGACCAGTTGGGTAATTGATAGTGGCGCTACCATTCATGTCACGTCTCAAAAGAAATTCTTCTCATCTTATACAACAGGAGATTTTGGCGCTGTGAAGATGGAAAATGATAATCTGTCAAAAGTTGTTAGCAGAGGAGATGTTTGTCTGGAGACTATGAATGGTACCAGATTAGTCTTGAGAGATGTCAGACATATTCCAGATATTTGTCTGAATTTGATCTCTACAGGAAAACTCGATGATGCAGGTTTCTGCAGTACCTTCTCAAATAACTAATGGAAGCTTACCAAAGGTTCCATGGTGGTGGCTAGAGGCACAAGGCATGCTACATTGTATGTGATGCATGCAAAACTCTCCAATGATACTGTGAGTGCTATAGAGAAAGACAGTGCTATTGAATAATGGCACAGACGACTCGGCCACATGAGTGAGAAAGGGATGACTACCCTTGTCAAAAGGAAAATGTTGCCCGGAATGGATGAAGTGCATTTGGAGAAATGTGCTGACTGTTTAGCATGAAAGCAAAACAGAGTTGCTTTCAAGAGTTCCCCTCCTTCCAGAATGAAGAATGTGTTAGATCTGATTCATTCAGATTTATGTGGGTCAATGCCAAAGTCACTGGGTGGTGCTTAGTACTTTGTGACTTTCATTGATAATCATTCAAGGAAGACATGAGTGTATACTTTAAAGAAAAAAGATCAGGTGTTAAATGTCTTTAAAGAATTTCATACCTCAGTTGAGAGACAGACTGGGAAGAAGTTAAAGTGCATCCGGACAGACAACGGTGGAGAATACATTGAACCGTTTGATGCCTATTGCAAAGAACATGGTATTCGGCATCAGAAAACGCCTCCAAAAATACCGCAGTTGAATGGCCTGGCTGAGAGGATGAATAGAACTTTGATGGAGAGAGTCGGATGTTTGCTCTCACATGCAAAGTTACCTAAAACTTTTTGGGGTGAAGCTTTACTCACGGTTGTGTACGTGTTAAATCTTTCACCTTGTATCCCTCTAAAGCTAGATGTTTCAGAGAAAGCATGGTCAGGAAAAGATGTTTCCTATGATCATCTACGGGTATTTGGTTGCAAAGCCTTTGTACATATTCCAAAAGATGAGAGGTCAAAACTCGATGTTAAAACACGACAATGTGTTTTTATTGGCTATGGCAAATATCAGTTTGGTTACAGATTTTATGATCCAGTAGAGAAGAAACTTGTCAGAAGCCGTGATGTTGTTTTCGTTGAGAAGGAGACTATTGAAGATATTGTCAAGACAAAAAAAGGTGTTCTTGATTCCAATGGTGACTCAACAGATTTAGAATTGATTCCTCCAATATCGGTGTCAATACAAGTTGGGGATGAAGATCATGTTGATCTGTCTGAAGAAAATAATGCTCTCATTGATGATGCTGAAGATGATGATGTTCATTATTAACCATCACCTGTGCACTCCCCAGTTTCTGTGAGAAGGAGCAATAGAACAAGACAACCGTCTACGAGATATCCAGAAAATGAGTATGTGTTACTCACTGATGGGGGAGAATTAGAAAGCTTTGAAGAAGCAATGACTGATGAGCATAGACAGAAATGGATTGAAGCCATGCAAGAAGAAATGAAATCCTTGCATGAGAACAATACTTTTGAACTGGTGAAGCTGCCAAAAGGCAAGAGAGCTTTGAAAAATAAATGGATGTTCAGAATCAAGCATGAAAATAACAGTTCTCATCCAAGATTCAAAACCAGATTGGTCGTCAAAGGATTCAGTCAAAGAAAAGGAATTGAATTTGATGAAATTTTCTCACCAGTTGTGAAAATGACATCCATCCGTACAGTGCTGAGATTAGCAGCAAGTCTTAACCTGGAGGTTGAGCAAATGGATGTCAAAACTGCCTTCCTACATGGTGATTTGGAAGAAGAGATATACATGGAGCAACCAGAGGGTTTCGAACATAAGGGAAGAGAGGAATATGTTTGCAAATTGAAGAAAAACCTCTACGGCTTGAAGCAGGCACCGAGACAATGGTACAAGAAGTTTGAGTCTGCTATGGGGGAGCAAGGATACCATAAAACTACTTCAGACCATTGCGTTTTTGTACAGAAATTCTCTGATGAAGATTTCATTATTCTTCTGCTCTATGTGGATGACATGCTGATTGTTCGTCGGAATGTTGCCAGAATTAACAACTTGAAAAAGCAGTTGAGCAAGTCTTTTGCTATGAAAGACTTTGTGCCAGCAAAACAAATTCTTGGCATGAATATTATCAGAGATAGGAATGCCAAGAAATTATGGTTGTCACAGGAGAAGTACATTGAGAAAGTACTTCAGAGATTTCAAATGGACCAAGCTAAAATGGTTAGTTGTCCTCTTGCTAATCACTTTAAGCTGAGTTCCAAACAGAGCACTTCTACAGACGAAGAGAAGGATGAGATGGACAAGATTCCATATGTTTCAGCAGTTGGAAGTTTGATGTATGTCATGGTGTGTACACGACCTGATATCGCTCATGCAGTTGTAGTAGTGAGCAAATTCCTTTCAAATCCTGGAAAGGAACATTGAAATGCAGTAAAGTGGATTTTCAGATATTTTCGAGGTACTTCAAAAATATGTTTATGTTTTGGAGATACCAAACCTGTGTTGGTTGGATACACAGATGTAGATATGGTTGGCGATGTTGACTCCAGAAAGTCAACATCAGGTTACCTGATCACTTTTGCAGGGGGAGCAGTGTCATGACAATCAAAGTTACAGAAGTGCGTTGCACTATCTACAATTGAAGCAGAGTTTATTGCAGCAACAGAAGCATGTAAAGAGTTGCTATGGATGAATAAGTTCTTGAAAGAACTTAGATTGCAGTAAGACAGATATCAATTATTTTGTGATAGTCATAGTGTTATCTATCTTGGAAAGAATGTCTCCTTTCATTCAAGATCAAAGTATATTGATGTGAGATATCACTGGATCAGAGATGTGATGGAGAATAAGCTACTACAGCTTGAGAAGATCCATACAGAAGAAAATGGATCAGACATCTTAATGAAGATTCTGCCAAAATCATATTTTGAATACTGTCGTTTAGCTGCTGGAATGGTGGAGCCCCCACATTGTCGGGAGGGGGAGATTTGTTAGGCGCCGAAATCTTTGAATAAGTTTTGGTGTGAGTCTCTCTACATGTGGGTCCCACCACATATAAAATAAAATAAAAAAAGTCAAAAGTTGTGGTAATTCAATTTTAAATTGAAATTCCTCCAGCCAATATTTTTGACTTTTTTGATATGTGTTCGCACTGAATATTTTTCCTATAAATAGGCAGATATTATTTCATTTGAATTATAACAATCTCAATTCATTTGAGAGAATTTGAGTCTGAATTAGACTTTTGGAATATTTTCAAAAATTAGGGAGTGACAAAAATAGTGAAGAAAATATTTTGGGGTGTTTTTTGGAAAACACTTGTGTGCCACTATTTTTGGGTTTATCTCAGAGTTATTGTATTACTTCTAGGCTGTGTTTAGGAAAAATTCTTCTCTTGTACCCATTAATTTTTATTAGTGGAAGAAAAATATTCGGAGTGTTGTCCGTGAACGTAGTCCAAATTAAAAGGTAAACCACGTTAAATTGTGAGTGTTATTTTTTTTGCTGATTATTTTATTTTACATTTATTTATATTATTTTATCCGCCGTACCCAACAAATTTTTTTTTTTTGTTGATTGCATTAAAGCTGTTTATTTATTAATGCATATGTATTTTTTTCTATTTGCAGACAATTTTACGTCATTTGAAGTGACCCATTCCCTTACTAAAGCAGCTTTGTCTTTTAGCCCCCAGATGTGGGAAGATGCCCCTTCCTTTGTTTGGCCACTACTCACTAAAGATGTAATTCACTGTTGTTGTTGAATGAAATTGAATTTTTTCGGTTAAAAAAAAACTGAAATAGGATTTCATTTAAAGCCCAAAAAGTATTTAGATAAGTATAACTAGATTCAAGGTAGGAGTGGGTACTCCTCCCTTTCAATTCAAGTTCCCATTGGCGACGTATCAATTATATTAAGATATATGTTATTAATGGATATGATATCGTTTTTTTAACTAAATATTCAGTGTAATTTTTTTAGTATAATTTTTTTTCACATATATATTTTAAGTTTATTTTTAGAGAGAAATTTTTTTAATTTATATATTTGATTTTAGTTTTAATATTTTTGAATATTATAATGATTATTATTACTATTATTTAGAATAAAAACATTAATTTTTAATTTTTTAATTTTTTTAATTTATATATTTTTTTAGTATATTTTAAGTTTATTTTTAGAGAGAAATTTTTTTAATTTATATATTTGATTTTAGTTTTAATATTTTTGAATATTATAATGATTATTATTACTATTATTTAGAATAAAAACATTAATTTTGATTTTTTTGATAAAATAAATTGGTTGAAAATGACGATATCTGAACTAAAAAAAAGTAATATAAAGAGAGAAAATTATATTCCTGAATGTTAAAAATGATGTATTTGATAGAAATAATGAACTTATAAGCGATAAATCTACAAGTTGTAAATGATAAACTTGCAAATTTTAAACAATAAATTTATAATTTCTATACTATGAATTTATAAGTTTAAAACGATAAACTTGCAAGATGTAAACAATGAATTTGTAAATGATAGATCTACAAGTTCAAAACGATGAACATACAAGTTGTAAACGATAAATGTGTAAGTAATAAAACAACAAATTGTAAACTTTGAACCTGTAAATGATAAATTTACAAATTTTAAACGATAAACTTATAGTTTATATACTATAAATTTATAAATTCAAAACAATAAACTTTTAAGATGTAAATAATGAATTTGTAAATGATATACCTACAAATTCAAAACGATGAACTTATAAATTGTAAACGATAAATCTGTAAATAATAAAATAACAAGTTATAAACGATAAACCTATAAGTTATAAATGATAAATCTGTACCTTCTAAACAATGAACTTGCAAGTTCAAAATGATGTAGTATAACTAAGTTTAAAATGATAAATTTATAAGTTCAAAACGATAAATTTTTAAATCCAAAATGATGAAAATGTAAGTTATAACTGATAAACATACAAATTCAAAAATAATGAATTTATAAGTTATAGCTAATAAATATGTTTTATATTTATTAATTTATCAAAATTTAATTCCGAAAAAATGTTTGCTTTTGTGAAAAAATAAGGTATATAATGCAAAATGGACCTGAGTCCATAATGTAACAGCCCGTTAATGAAAGGGTGGGCCTAGTCAATCTTGGGCTGAAAGTTTTTGGAAAATCATCGATGAAAATGTAAACTATTTCCTTAAATGTTTGAAAGTGTAAATCATTGGTCCATTGGATACTTTTTGGAAAACATTTTCAATCCTATGGGCTCGACTGGTAGTTTGTAGGAAGATAACACAATATACAGCCATGAATGCTTAAACGAAATTTTAAACAATATATACAAACATATATAATTATTAAAAGAAATCAAGATGTACATCTCTTGAAACAATAAAAAAATAATGCATGATGCATTCAAATCTCATGACCATTATTGCATTATAATATGTGCATGCATGAGTGAGTTTGTATTTCTCTTTTCTCTATTTTGTTTGCTAATGCTTTTTAGATTTGCATTATTAAAACGTACATTTTGTTTTTTCTTTAATTATAAATAATTTTCTCAACTACCGTACGCATATGGACAATTTCCTGCTTCTCAATCTCAACACATGTTGTCGTCTTCTTTTCCTAACTATTGTTTGCAATCTTTTAATTAATTTGAAACTTATCGCTGTAGGGACAGATTTTACTCTATTATACACACCAACACCAAGTCATGTGGCTTGTGAGATTGAATTTAATTATAATTTGAGATGCAATCTTTTGTTTTTAATGATGATAATAGCTACTAGCTAGCAATTTCATTTTGCTTGCTGAAAAAAGAAAAGGGTATTTGCATTTTGAGATCATGTTCTATAATTAATTTTCTATTAAT
Organism: Triadica sebifera; assembly: GCA_023653625.1. Taxonomy (NCBI): domain Eukaryota; kingdom Viridiplantae; phylum Streptophyta; class Magnoliopsida; order Malpighiales; family Euphorbiaceae; genus Triadica; species Triadica sebifera. The sequence goes on from CM042893.1 coordinate 15,106,871, forward strand.
AATAAAATTGGATGATGATTACTTTCTCTTTGCGATTATTAATTTTCTTTAAAATTGATTTTGATATACTTAATATGTAATATTTAATTTATGATTAAATTATCTCATTTCATTTTTAAAAAAGATTATTGTTATTCTTTTTATTATTATTATTTACAATGGGGGAGGAAAAATTCAAACTTGAGATACATGGTTAAGATGAAAATGCACACTCCACTAGACTATGTCTGTGGTACAGATTATTGTTATTCCGATTGTAAAATTGAATGTAAAACTGTAGGGGTTTTCAAATAAAAAGAAAAAAATTCCAACAAGCCATAAATGGGATAATTAGTACTAATTAAAAGATTAATTGTAAATTTGCACAAGAATAAAGAGGAACAAAAAAGAAAAGAAGAAAAAGACAAAAAGATGCAATTGATGAATTTGCAGTATACGATTATCTCAATTAACAACAGCAAACCCTTTAAAATGTGTGGATCATGCCATCATCAACATGTTTAATTTACAAATTAATGTTGGAATTATATCACTAGTGAGTGAGGATATTGAGTAAACAGACTCTATTCCGTACTAAACACTTAGACATATATTCCAATTCAGAATCAAGACTATCAAGGCTCAGATTCAGAGTCTCTAACATTTTCTGCGTCTTCTGCACTTGATCAGCTTTCACATCCTTACTCCGTAACTGTTCTTCAATGTCAAATATACAAAAATCTAAACCCTTCGCCTCATTTGTAATTTTCTTTGCCTGATGATCAGAAGAAGAAGATCTTAAGGACATTAATTTAAAAACTAATGAACACCCATAAAATTTCTTCTTCGCAGGCATAGAAAAGAGTAACAAAAGAGACCGGAAAATGGATATGGTGATGGTGGTTGCTTCTGTTATAACTCTCACCACCATTGATAAATGTTGATCTGAATCAAAAACAGTAATGAGACCAATTCTCTCTTCAAATTTCTTCAATGTTCTTAGGCATTTTAAAATACCCTTTTGCGTATTTCTCCTGGAGCTAATGTAGGCATGAACATTACTCTCAATGCTTGAATTTCTGCCTCTTCTGCGAAAGGCTGATTGAAGAGCTAAAACAAGTTCCTTCATCATCAGCAATACATCTTTCACAGTGCTGGATGTATCAAGCAATGTGACTGATGCATCAAGAGCTTCTTCTACTACTAGCATTCCACTTTGATGGCGAAGAATAGCTTGTTGAGCATGCGGCGTGAGAATAATTTCATCCACGCAATTGTACAGCTCTGCTCCACCAACTAAACCGATTCGAATGTTCTCTACGCCGAAGGGAGCTGTGTGAGATGAAGCTGAAGATGTCTGCCATGTTTTTAAATGATTAAGTATGGCATCAAATTTTAGAGAAATGGGATGTTCTCTTGATGGCAAGCTAATAGCCCTTGCAGGAAGATGAAGGCAATTAGGAGATATTGAAGATGAATCTGCCATTTTAGCTTGCTAAAGATGAAATAATTCTATGCAAAACTGGTGCCTTGATGACTAATTCCCTTCCTCTTTTATATGAAAAGACATCACCAATATTCTTTTTGCATGTGATCACAGTGTGGGTTCCATTTGCTTTTCTAATTTCTTTTGTTGGGTACCTGCCTAACAAACTGCAACAAACTAATTCTTTTTTTAATTTTGTGTTTGTGAGATAGGAAACGTGGCAAAATAATATAAATAGCCAAGTTTGCTATCCTTGCCTCCCTCATCATTGATGGTTCCATTTTATTAATTGAATTTCTATAGGTTTTGTATATATGATTAATTAAGTGAACAGTACTGTTTGTTTCCTTGGTAGACAAGGAGGCATATTATTAATCATTCATCTATTAATTAGAAAAATGTAGCATATATAGGAAAATATCTCAGCAGAAACATTGGGAAGAAAAATTAATGGTGACGACTGTAAAACAGAGAAAATACATTTAACATTAAAACATTGTATTTATGGTGTGTTATGAAGTATAATACTCCTATTGCTGATTACTTTTGTTTTGTGTTTATGTTTCTTTGTTTGGTATATAAGGGAAGACTCCTCAAATCAAGTAAATCAAGATTAAAACCACAAGACCTGATTTATAGGTTGAAAATGTGCAGGAAAATAATCTGTAACAGCTAGAAAAATTTGGAGTAAATGCTCTGTAATTATAGGCTTAAGTTTAGCTTTCTTTCTTAATCTAGAAACTTTACATCTGTATATATAATTGATGAAATCAATAGAAATAAATGGTGTGTGTTTTATTCATTCAATATAAATTAAAAACTTTATGTGTTCATAGTTTTAATTCTCATCATGGTATCAGAGCAGCCATCCTCCACCGAGAATTCAATCCCACAATCTGAAAATACCCATAGCCCGATCAGTACCCCACCCTCTCCCACAGAAATCCCTCTCATTGCTCTCAACATTACCTCCCAAATCAATGAAAAACTCACACCCTCCACCTTTCCTCAATGGCGTGCCCAATTTGAAGCCCTACTTATTGGATATAACCTCTTTGATTATGTTATTGGTGATAAGCCCTGTCCTCCCCTACATGATTCCTCCACTTCTGCTCATCAAAAAACTCACTGGATAAGACAAGATAAACTTATCCTCAGTGCTATTCTCGCCTCCACTACAACCACCATAATCCCATTCATTTCCTTTGCCAAAACCTCCCAGGAAGCATGGCAAAAACTGCACACACTGTACGCAAGTAAGTCTTGGACTAGAGCAATGCAACTTAAAGAAGAACTTACTCTGATCAAGAAGGGAATCCAAACGATTCAAGAGTACCTGCACACCGTCAAATCTCTTGAGGATGAAATCTCCCTCATCGATCAACCCATCTCTACAGATGATTTAACGTTTTACATCCTCAATGGCCTGAGTACTGATTTTTGTGAGATTGCTGCTCCTATTCGTGCATGGGAACGCCCACTCACCTTCGAAGAGTTACATGACCTTCTTGTGGGTCACGATGCCTATCTACGCCGTCTTGAAATCTCCTCCCAGCAACTGATAGCCTCTGTCTACTATTCTAATCGGCGATCGGGTTCTGGTTCTTTCTCTGGAAGTTATCCATCTAAAGGCTCTTCAAAACTGCATGGGTCTGATCGAAATAATGGTGCTTCACACCATGCAAACTCCTCAGCCCAGAATCGAAACAATAATGGCCCACGTGACAATCGAAAGCACAAGCCCAATGGTCAACGACGTTACACACCAAAGTGTCAACTTTGTGACCAGTTTGGCCATACGGCCAAATACTTTCCTCGTGTTCAACTCACTGGAGCAACGACAAATTGTGTCTCAACTTCACCAGCTCAATAAACAAAGTGGCTTATAGACTCGGCAGCATCTCACAATATCATTAGTGATTTGACTAAATTATCCGTCCATTCTGAATATGATGGTACGGACGAGGTTGTCATTGGTGGTGGTTCAGGTTTGCATGTCTCTCACACTGGTTCATTGGTTCTCCACACACCCACAAGAACCTTTCATTTAAATGATACCCTTTGTGTCCCAAATATACAAAAAAATCTTATCTTCATCCATAACTTTACTACTCACAATAATGTTTTTGTGGAGTTTCATCCTCTCTTTTTTCTTGTTAAAGATCAGACCACAGGGGCGGTTCTACTCAAAGGTGCGTGTGAAAATGGTGTTTACACCATTCCGGAGTCAATGGTGAAATCTTCTCCAAAAATGGTTGCTAACGTGCATGAAAGGACCTCCGTCGATGGGTGGCATAAACGTCTTCGACATCCATCTCATAAAATTGTCCAACACCTTGTCAACTCTTTTTCTCTTCCAATAAAAAAAAAACCCTATTTCTCATATTTGTAATTCTTGTTCGGTTAATAAAGCTCACAAACTTCCATTTCGGAAAAATAGTCTTCAAAGTCATGCTCATCTTGATTTAATTTATACTGATATTTGGGGACCCTCAAATGCCATTGGCCTTGATGGATCACGTTATTATCTCATTTTAGTTGATCATTTTACAAAATATATTTGGTTTTATCCTATGGAAACAAAATCTGGTGTTAGCATAATATTTCCTCAATTTAAACATCTTGTTGAAACCAGATTTCAATCCAAAATCAAAACCATTTATTCGGATAATGGTGGTGAATTTGTGGCTTTAAAAAAATATTTCTCTATTCATGGAATAAGCCACTTCACAACTGCTCCTTATACACCACAACAAAACGATGTTTCTGAGCGTCGTCATCGTCACCTAGTGGAAACAGGCCTAACCCTATTACATGATGCCTCCCTACCCTTGAAATACTGGCCCTATGCTTTTTCCACTGCGGCATATCTTATAAATCGTCAACCCACTCCTCTTCTTCAAAATATTTCTCCATTTGAAGCATTATTTAAACAACCACCAAATTACTTGAAACTAAAAAAATTTGGTTGTTTATGTTTTCCACTCACTAAGTCGTATAACACACACAAAATGCAGCCCAAATATGTCCCTTGTCTCTTCGTGGGCTATTCCTTGGCCCAAAATGCCTATAAGTGCCTTGATCCATCAAATAACTGAGTATATCACTCTCGGCATGTTCTGTTTGATGAAAACCGAAATAGTCTCTCTGCGAATCCATCCTCCTCGTCATCCTCAGCAAGTGCTACACCCATTCACGTTGTGCCTCCATGCATTCTGCAGCCTCCACTAGTGACTTCGACAAGGGAGAACATCTTCGCATCACCTCCAGGTAATGCCTCTTCCTCCTCTCCCATTAATTCCAAAAATTTCAACTCTGTATCTTCATGCCCTAATCAGCCTACATCATATCCTATTGAGTCACCATCATCAAATTTGCATGAAATTTCTATCACTCACAACACTGATTTATCTCTTGGCACCGCACCTGATCCATTTGTCTCACCTGCACAACAGCCTACACAGATTCACTCCATGACCACTCGGTCAATGAATAACATCCATAAACCTAAACAATTCCATTCAATAACAAAACATCTCATTCCCAGCACCATTGAACCAACATGTGTGGGACAGGCTTTGCGTGAACCACATTAGCGAACAACCATGTCTGAAGAGCTCACTGCTCTCATGCGACACTGCACATGGGAACTTGTCCCTCCCCCGAATAACTGTACACCCATAGGGTGTAAATGGGTCTTTCAGGTAAAGAGAAAGCCTGATGGGTCTGTTGATCGTTTTAAAGCGAGACTTGTAGCAAAAGGATACAATCAACGTCCTGGATTGGATTACAAAGAGACATTTAGCCCTGTTGTAAAGCCTGCTACTATTCGAACTGTCCTAACTGTTGCTGTGATGCAGGGCTGGCATTTAAGACAACTTGATGTCAACTATGCATTTTTGCATGGAAAGTTAACTGAAACAGTTTATATGTCTCAACCTCCTGGTTTCAAAGATGCCTCAAAACCTCATCATGTTTGTAGGTTACATAAGACAATTTATGGTTTAAAACAAACTCCTACAGCCTGGTACTCAGCACTGAAAAAGGCCATATTGAGTCTCGATTTTCACAATTCCAAGGTAGACTCCTCATTGTTTATATACCAACACAATTATGTCTTGTGTTATCGATTGGTCTATGTGGATGACTTGATAATCACTGGTAGTGATCTGAATTTTTTATCAAATATCATTGCTGAACTTGGAGCTCAATTCTCCTTAAAAGACATGGGGCCACTTCACTTCTTCTTGGGTATGGAAGTCATCCCTACAAAACCAGGTCTCTTCCTATCCCAACATAAATATATTTGGGACCTTCTTTCAAAAACAAATATGATGGATGCAAATGGAGTATCTACTCTGCTGTCTACAAGTATGGCCCTAAAACTGGTTGATGGAACAACCTCTTTTGACAGCACCAAGTTTTGAAGTGTTATTGGAGAGCTTCAATACTTGTCACTCACACGCCCAGACATTTCTTTCGCAGTGAATAAATTGTCTCAATTTATGTATAAACCAACTATTACTCATTGGGCAGCTGCTAAGAGACTCCTTTGGTACTTGAAACAAACCTTCTTCCATGGTATTCACATTAAAAAAATTCCAGCTTTACACTTACCACATACTCTGATGCTGATTGGGCGGGCAATTTTGATGATCGTACATCCACCTCCGCCTACATCGGCTTCATTGGCTCCAATCCCATTTCTTGGAGTTCAAAAAAATAAAGAGTTGTTGCACGATCTTCAACGGAGGCTGAATATAGATCTCTTGCAAATGCTGCCTCTGAAACAGTGTGGCTACTGTCATTATTCAAGGAACTTGGCCTCCTTGTCAACACTTCACCAACATTGTTATGTGATAATTTGGGTGCCACACAACTCAGCTTTAATCCTATTCAGCACTCTCAGATGAAGCATATTCAGATTGATCTTCATTTCATTCGTGATATGGTTCAAAAGAAAATTCTCCATGTTCAACATGTCAATACTCAAGATCAACTCGCAGACTTATTGACAAAGCCACTATCACACCAACGCATGAGTTCCCTCAAAATCAAGATTGGTTTAGCCGATGACACAACCATCTTTATGGGGCGTATAAGGGAAGACTCCTCAAATCAAGCAAATCAAGATTAAAACCACAAGACCTGATTTATAGGCTGAAAATGTGCAGGAAAATAATCTGTAACAGCTAGAAAAATCTGGAGTAAATGCTCTGTAATTATAGGCTTAAGTTTAGTTTTCTTTCTTAATATGGAAACTTTACATCTGTATATATAATTGATAAAATCAATAGAAATAAATAGTGTGTGTTTTATTCACTCAAATAGAAATTAAAAACCTTTTGTGTTCATAGTTTTAATTCTCATCAAGGTAAATGAAGCTTTGTTTCAAAAAAAAAACTCCTTCAATTCCACTTGAAATGATTATTTTGAAATTTTTATATTGATTAATAAAATGATTATTTATCATTAATTTTTTAATTTTTTATTAGTAATTAACCTCAATAATATCATTTTATCAATTTTCTAACATCAGTAAAAATAAAGAGTGCATAAAATTTAAAAATATGTGTTAACATATTTTATTAATTTATGAAAAAGATACTTGAAATAGGCAAAAAATTCAAAATAAACAATTATAATATAAAGAAAAGCGTAATATAAGAATTTACACAATAAGTTATAATAGGAATATCCCTAATATTATGCTTAATATTAATAAGAGGATCCAGTAATATATTAAGTTATAATATTTAATACTAATAAATTAATTGTAGCATCGTAATCACATGGTAATGTGGACATGATTCTCCTTGTCTGCCATGTTTTTCTCATTATTCGGACGTACATTGTACATGCAAATACCAAATGTACCTCTGAATTGCATTCTCCGAGAGAAAATCGAATTAGATTCCGAACATAAAAATGTTCATCGAATTAAAATGCTGTTTTAGCAATTGCCTATATATATGTTCACTCTTGTCTATATATTAATTTTTTTTTTAAAAAAATGAGTACAGTTCTTAATTTAGAATTATTGGTGATTTTCGGGCACAAAATTAAAATGTTATATAACTTCAACTTGTTCATCAAAGTTCTAAAATGCAATATGCATGCAGATGCAGTTCAATGAATTTTTACTTGAGAAAACACGCTAGATCTATAGAAGTAGCTTCATGCCCATAATTCCAACACTCAACAAACAGGTTTCAGATTACACTGCAAGCTTGCCCTCTCTCTGCATACATGTGAAAGTACAAGATTTTTTTTTTTAATGCAAATTGCCCTCTTATTATTATTATTATTATTATTATTATTATTATTATTATTATAGTTTTTTCCCTGATGATTAGGGAATTGAACATGCATTACGAATGAAATGTGACTATAATAAGTTTACGGAATGTTTATTAACATAATTATATATTATAAGCATTATGTATCTCTATTTAATTAAAAACATTATTCTTATTAACTTAATAATTGATGAACATATTAAGCGTTAAGATTAACCTCATGATTTAGAAATTTAAACCCTCACAATATTGTTCTGTTTCTGTTAAACTTAACCCATGTTGTAGCTTCTGTCAGATTTAAAGAGATATATGCAAAATAAATATATAGTTTCTGGAGTAATTTAATTAATTTGGCATATATATATATATATATATATATATATATATATATATATATATATATATAATCAATCCACCAAAAAACATAATAATATAAATATATGGATGAATTTAAGTGAGCTTATCAACTTCCCTATCTAAAGAAAATCCGTATCTAATCGAAGAGGTCAATTGAAAAAGAAAAGGAGGCCTAGCATGTGAAGAAAGAGACTGTCAGGCAGCCAAGAAATGATTGCCTGTGATATTAGCAAGAGGTCCTAATTAAGTTTTCAATTTCGAACCCAAAGCAGCAGAAAAGAAAATAAATAAGAAACTCTTACAAAAAGATCAATTGGCAAATCATTCTTGGCTCCAGACCAGACTCTCATCCTCATGTTAGGCATATCTCTTCCTTGTAATAATATAATCTTCAACATTTAAATAATATGCTCAAAATGGGATTAACTAATGTGTGTATTTATAGACTTAATTTGAACTGAGAACAGAAAGGCATATATTCTGTCTGTACTAATTCAGTTGCAGTGCATGTACAGTGTCTATTTCATGCAATTTGTATGAAACCTAATCTAATTGACTCTACAATTGGCATTGACTCTTTCTATAGTGGGAAATTCTTAAGTGAATCCCTATTCAAATTGCATGAGTAGACACATGCTTTTTATCATAAATTGGAAGTCTACTCTGCACATAATTTTCCTTAGTGTTGGAATTGTTGAGAGCTGTACATATTCTTTTAGCAGGGCAGGGGTTACCTATTAAAAAACACCAAGTCTTCCATTCAGGAAGAAATACTCCCCTCCATAACATGAAAGTAGGCTCAAACCTATTTTCATACATATTAAAAAAAATAATTAATATATATAGATTGAATTATAAATTTCACTTATATTTTTTAATTATATAATATTAATAAGAGATATATTAAAAATAAATTTTATTTGTTGATAATAAGTAGCAATATATCAAAAAAATTAAGGAATTAATTATATTCTCAAATATATGTAAAAAAAAAAGGCCATAATTTGAGATAGATAATGGAGTGAGTCTATTTGTACATGACGGATAAACCTGTATTTTTATCGTGGAAAGAAATTGGAGAATCATTATTAATTTATTATGCTAGAGAAAAGACACAAATACATGAAAATTTACTTAATAACTCATTTATCTCTTTAGCTTTAACGCTTTCTTTTCTTTGATTTTTTTTTTTTAATTTGGATAGTTTGTTAACAAATCCGATGAGTATACCCAAACCCAATTTATGGGTTCAACTGGCCATTGGACATTAAATGAGGCCCAATCATAAAATTGTACATATTGTTTATGAATTACTAATATATAGAATAGCTTGGAATAATTACAAGCAAAATTAAATTTACAAATAAGTTTTTTAGTTAATGATATTCAATGATATTGAAATTATATCGATCAGTTCTATTGCAAAATTGAATTATCCTATGGAAATTTTAGAAGTCAAATAATTAAAATAAAAGGAAAAAATAATATATTAGTCATGTTCAACCAAACATAAATATGATAAAACACATGAAAAATAATATATAGGATATATAGAACTTTATAGAACTAACTAATTGAGGCTAATTCAGTTAGTACACTTAGTTATGTGAAATATGTTAGGTTCAACATTGAGATCGAACTATTGATGTATTTAAAAATTTAAGTCAGAAAGGTCAAATTTATGGGATTACTGTTTTTCTTTGTCAATTCTTGATTTTTTTTTTCTTTGAACAATCTTATTCATTCATTAAAAAAAAAATGTATGTTCTTTTCTTTCATGATTTTCTAGGATTGGCTAAACTAATTCTTTATGTATAGAACTTGAAGCTGGCTTGGGTTGGATTTTTCGAGATGAGTTTGGTCATTGTCTTAGGTGTAAAACTGATTGACTTACAGGGACTTGGACTTCCAAAGTGGCAGAAGCTTTTTTGTCTCAAGGAACTTCTTAGTTGGATCAAGATAAATAATAATAGTAATGTGATTGTCGAAAGGGACGCGAAAGCTGTGGCAGACGGTCTTAACAATAATTATGAGGATGTGTCGGATTTTGGTGTTTTGATTAACACCTGCAGAGCCTTTGTCTCTTCTTATCGCAATATTTCTATTAATTTTGTTAGGAGAAAAGCAAATGAGGTAGCTAATGCTCTTGCTAGAGCTGCTTTCTCCTTTGTTGATACTTTGTTCTGCGAAGAGGTTCTGCTGTTCGTTAGACCTCTTGTCCATAAATATGCAATTGCTGTTTGAGTTGAATGCAACTTTTACTTTGTCAAAAAACAAATGTATAGAACTTGAAGCTGACAAGGTGAAACGAAAAAGAGATGCTGAGGAGGGAGTGATGCAATGAAATCCTTAGACAACCGGACTTTGGATTCCAAGAGAGAGATGGATGTTATTACTGCACTTGATGAGCTAACGTCAATGAAGGTATTTGGAATTTTTTTCATGCATTTTTGTGGGGTGTGAAAGATGCGGTTAAACGATCATGCTTGCATGTGTTTGGAAACTAATGCAATTTCTTGTCTTTGATTTTGCATTCTAGATTAATTACGTGCAGTTTATGAACAATAAAAAGGGCATGCTGAAGAAATTTTGGATTATAAATAATCATTATTTGCCGAAGGCATAAGGGAAAAAATAATGATAAAGTAGTTCGGAACCAGTAGAAATTCAACTCTTAAGCAAACTTCAATGTTATGACAAATGCAAGCTCTTTTACTCCCTCAGGGAATCTGTCCCCATGTATTTTACAATTCCACTGTTTGTTCAAACTTGATATGGGATTATGGTATTCGAGCAAATACTTTTAGTAAGATACTGACAAGACTCATGTTGCTTGTTTCATAGCAGAAAACTCAAGTACTTCGTTGACTCTGAATACTTTCAAACCAATTGGTGGTCAGGATTGTTGTCAGTAAAAAACCTGCTATAATATTATTAATTTAATATTTATAAAATGATTTCTCTTTTTTAGCTTCTGATCATATACTTATATTAGTAACATAGAATTAAGATAATTATAGCGAAGCATTAAAAACCTTGAATTTCATAACTGGAGTACTTTATATTGCAATGCAAACTCAATGAAAAATAGTGTGAAAAGGAAAAGTTCACTAAAATTACACTTTAGTTAATTATATGTAGCTTCTGCCCCATAAAACCAGGAGAAGAACAAAAATTAAAACAACCAGATGCAATCAAATATATATATATAATTGCATGATTTTATCTCACATGGTGTTGCAAAAGGATTCGAGCCTAGGGTTTGGCTCTGGCGGTGGTGGTTGAGGAAAATTCCGAGCAGGTGGTTCATAGTAAGAAGAATAATAATAGGGATCATAGTGCGAAGATCTGAATGAGGGAGCCTCCATATAATTATATGGCTCCATAATCAGCCCATATGGAGGGTAATATCCATAGGCATTGCCGTGCATTATAGGGACTAAATTTCTGTGGATATTATTATTATCATGAAGCTGACTGCCCACATTTCCATGGCCTGTGCGAGTATTTGTAAAATGATTTCCTGAATCAAGCCAAAGAAGATCAGCATGTTTGCCTGCTTTCACTAGCTGCAGCAGCAGCTTGTCTACGTCTATTTTGCCTGACACCCTTGCTATTCCCCTTTCTGCATCTATGGTAAATGACAGTCCTAACACAAAATAATAAATCAACCAAAATAAATCATGATCAACTTTTGGGATTTTATTCCTAAAAAAAAGTTAGAAAACATTAATTAGTTTTCCTTTCATCTATTGATCAACAGCCTTAATTAATTGGGGAAAAAAAAAAGAAATTATCACCTTGAAAACTCTTCAAGACTTTTGTCAATGTCTTTTGCCATCCGGGAGACTGTGTTTCCACTTTAAGCTCGCAAGTCTGCAAAAAACATAATTCATAATCAGAAATTCTCTCAAAATAATTAAAATAAAGGATTGAAAAAAAAGTATAAACAAAATCCAAAAGATTTTAATTTTTAGACTAACCACATATTCAGCAGAAGCGGAATCCATGACAAAAACTTTTCAAAAAAATAATAATGAAATATAGGTTGAGTGGGTTTCTTGAATTTCTTACAACTGTGTAGACGAAGTGTTTGTTAGTTCAGAGAAAGATTGGATACCAAGGATTTTGTAGCAGCCACTCTAATGGTCCTGTCTAATTTGGAGGTTAAATATTTATAGACAAAGTTTGGTTTAAATGCGTAAATCAGGCCTAAATTCTCTCTTTCCATTTCTGCGGTTTTTTTCTTCTTCAGTTATTTATTTCTATGATATCGTAAATTTTGAATTTCCTTTAAAATGGTAACAAATCTCTAATTCAATATGTTTTTGGTAAGAAAAATCAATAAATTGTTATGTTCTTTGGATATTATTATTATATATTTTCCCAAACAATTCAGAAAAGGAAATTCTTGATCGACAGTATATATCCAAAGCACTGTTTTCGGAACCGGAGAAGAACCGGCATTGGTCCAATCGGTCTGCTGAAATAACTGGGTATAGTTAAAAAAAAAGAACACCGGGTTTATTGCATAGGATCAGATTCATTTGGTCAGGAAACTGGGTTTAATGAGAAAAATTATGGATTAATTTTATCACTACAACAAAAAAACAACAAAATAGCCGACACATTTAGTAACCACAAAAATGTGGTCTCTAAATAGAGACCAAATTAAAACCACATTGCACCCACTAAAAATCAAATATTAATTAATTAAAATAGTGACCACACATATACTAATTTACAACTACATTGCGACTACAATTTTTTATCACAATGCTTATCGCTATTAGTTGGCGTGAGATTTTGCGATGAATTTATGACTACATATGATTGTAATTTAACGATCACATATAGTGTGGTTACTATTTAGAGACCACATTATTAGTGGTCACAAAATAAAGACCACTTACTTGTAGTCGCTAAGTTAGTATGATAATACAACTTCTTGATTTGTCGTTTAAGTTTATAGACTCAGCGACATGTGGACTCTATTTAGGAACCGGCCATTGGTCCGATCGGTCTGCTGAAAAAACTGGGTATAGTTAAAAAAAAGAACACCGGGTTTATTACATAGGATCAGATTCTTTTGGTCAGGAAACTGAGTTTAATGAGAAAAATTATGGATTAATTTTATCACTACAACAAAAAAACAACAAAATAGCCAACACATTTAGTAACCACAAAAATGTGGTCTCTAAATAGAGACCAAATTAAAACCACATTGCGCCCATTAAAAATCAAATATTAATTAATTAAAATAGTGACCACACATATACTAATTTACAACTACATTGCGACTACAATTTTTGATCACAATGCTTATCGCTAGTAGTTGGCGTGAGATTTTGCGATGAATTTATGATTACATATGATTGTAATTTAACTATCACATATAGTGTGGTTACTATTTAGAGACCACATTATTAGTGGTCACAAAATAAAGACCACTTACTTGTAGTCGCTAAGTTAGTATGATAATACAACTTCTTGATTTGTCGTTTAAGTTTATAGACTCAGCAACATGTGAACTCTATTTAGAAAATTATTTACTTGTGGTCGCTATTTAGAAACCATATTTATTCTGATCGTTATTTAGAGACAACATCAAATGTTTTGATATTATCTCTATGTAAAACGGTTATTTGATATGTCGATTAGGTTTATGGAATCAATGACCAAATATATTGGGGTTGCAATTTAAAAATTACATGTTTCATGGTCTCTATTTAGATATCATATTTTCTTGGTCTCTATTTAGAGACCACATTTATCGTACTTGTTATTTAGAGATCACATTAAATATGATTTTTATTTTGATATCACATGTGTTGCGATCACTATGTAAAATAACTATTTGATCTGCCTTTCAAATTTATAAAAACAGCGACCATATATAATGAAATTGCTATTTAGAGACTGTATTTATTTGTGATTTTTATTTAGTGACCACATTTAATTGCGGTATCTATGTAGCGACTACATTTATTTATGATCTCTATTTGGCAACCAATATTTATAGTCACTATTTAGAGACCATGCTTTGTGGTCGCGATTTAAAAATCATAAATAAATGTAGTCGTTATTTAGAGACCATATTTACATATGGTCTCTAAACTACGACCAAATAGAGACCACATTATTGTGGTCTTTGTTTTAATAATTATCATTATAATTATTATTATTATTATTATCATTATTTATATTATATAAATATAATAATAAATATTAATTTTATTTATATATAATATTATATAATAGTAATATTAAGAATTCATTTGTCATTAGATTCTTTCAAATAATTAATGTATCCAATTTAATATATAAAGTTCAATTAAAGTTTTAAATTAATAATGAACTCCAATTTGATTAATTGAACATAGATTGAAGCACAATTTAATCAAATAAAGTTGAAATTAATAATGATTTATTAATTAAATTTAAATTCAATTAATTAAATAAACTCCAATTTGATCAATGAAACTTTAATTTAAGTGCAATTTAATTGATTGAAGTTGAATTTAATAATTATTTATTAAAAATTTAAGTTCAATTTAATTAACGAAATTTAAATTTAAGTGCAATTTAATTAATTGACCTTCAATTTAATATTGAATTATTCAATTTATGTTCAATTGCAATTGAACCTCATTTTAATTTAATTTGATCAATTGAATTGTAATCTAAACTCAATTTAATCAATTAAGATTTAATTTTATAAAAATTCATTCAATGTAAGTTCAATTAATGAATTAACCATCAAGAAAATTAACTATCTTTATTATTAAGCAAGCAAACAAATATTTATAAAATATTGCTAGTTTTTATTTTTTAATCTAATTTTTATCACTAATTATGTAATAAATCTAATTTTTTTTAATTATATTATGTAATAAATCTAAATCTTGTATTAATACCTAATTTATTATTTATTTTAATTATATTTTTTATCAAAATTATTTTAATTTATTAAATTTAAATGATTTCAGACCAACATCCTATTCTGATTATCGGCGGTCAATGAACTTATACATTAACTATAACTCAGTCATAAAAGAAATTTCATTAACAAAAAAATATTTGAATGTTTAGAATTTAATGCAAAAATCATGTCTGACTAGTTTTGATAACAAACTTTTTATCTTTTTTCCATGTAACACTTATACCACATAAGCATTGGATGGGATGATGTGGCATGAGGTGGAAAAATCCAATGCCACCTAGCAATCGACCTCATATTTATAGGTTTTTTTTTAGAAATTACCTCATATTTCTAGGTTATGAGTCACAAAAACTGGTTAGATATGATTTTTTTTGGTGTTAAATTAATTTTTTTTTTACTAAGATACAATTATGATATAAGTTTAAGAAGAGAATGAAATTAATCCAAAAATTAGATTTTGATTCTTTTGAATAAGGAAAGAAGAAGTTTCTTAAATATATTTCCTTAATAAAAAAACATTAATTTTTTTTACCTCTTTTTTTCAATTTCCTTTCTTTTTCCTTCTTAAATATGTTTCCATAAAAAGAAATTCCCATTTACTTTTTTATTATTTCTTAAATATGTTTCCTCTAGAGAAAAACAATGTATTTTGTTTACTTGTAAATATATTTTTATCGAATACTATAAAATTATTTATGTTTTTTTATAAATATTTAATTACTTATGAAAGATGAAAAAAATTTTGGTTGAACCTATCTAACCATTAACTAGGTAGAACTGTGAAGAAACAAAGTCATTCGCATGCTATTCGAGTCTCAGTTCGAAACAAATTCGTTCAAAATTGTTTGTTAATATTAACGAGCCAAACTTGAGCTCAAATCCAAGCTCCAAAATCTTTTCAAGTTCAAGCTCGAGATTAATATTATTTGATTCGTTGGCTTGTAAATATATTTATTTAAAAACTCATGAATGTATTCATTTAAGAGTTTATAAACGTATTCGTTTAAAAACTCACGAATGTATTCATTGAATATTCATTTAAAACTCGTTTATATGATATTTTTTATCGAGCTCAACTTGAACTTAATATTTTATCATTATTAATTAACGAGTCGAATTCAAACTAAACTCATTAAGTATAATAAACTAGTTATTTACGAACCAAGTTCGAACCGCTTGCAAACTTAATAATTTCGAGTACTCATATAATAATAAATGGGTCATAAGTGGATAAGTGGGTAAAATATTACTCAATTCATTTAAATCCAATCTATACCAACCCATTTGTCACCTCTAGTATTAGAGCTGTAATCGAACCGAGTCGAGCCGAATATTGATGAACTTGAGACCGACTCAAGCTTGATTCGAGTTTTTACATTTGATCAAAATTAGTAATCTTGAAATCACTTTAAGCTTGGTTCATAAATAACTCATTTATTATGTTTAATGAACTTAGTTCGATTCGTTAACTAATAATAACAACAATTCGAGTTTGGCTCATTAACTAATAATAACAAAAGTTCAAGTTTGAACTTGACATCGATAATAAAATTTAATATAAACGAACCTTAAACTAATATATTCACAAATTTTTAAACGAACAAGTTCACGAATTTTTAAATAAACACGTTCATGAGCTCATAAACGAACATATTTGCGAGTTAATAAATCAAATAGTATTAAGTTTGATATCGAACTCAAACTATGTTTGTTAAGATTAATAAATAATTTTGAACGATCTTTTTTATGAATCAATATATGAATAACTCGTGAGCAATTTGATTCGTTGACAGCTCTACTTTGAACTAATCACTAAACCAGTTCACTTAGGTTTCAACATATTGATCCATGACAATATATGCTTCGATTTTGTTTGATATTGTGTTTGGAAAAAATATTTTTTAGAAAAAAATTATTATTTTTTAGTTTTAAAAATTGTTTTTAGAGAGAAACTCATCAATAAATATTTTTTACAAAAGTATTTATATTTGAGAAAAAAAATTTAAAAAATCAGTCAATTAAATAAAAAAAATTAAACCTTTTTTTTACACCAAATAATAATCTCAAATACCCCTTCCAATATATGTAGTTAATTTCATTTTTATCCGTTAGTAACTGCAAGCATCAACGTATATATGGATGATGGAGTATATATATTGAAGTTTATTGCCCTTAAAAAGATTTATCTGTCATTCTTCATCAAAAGAAAATTTAATATTTTAAATTTCAATATTCTTATTAAATAGCATTGCCCAAAATAAAACTGATGTGATTGCCAATTAAGTTTAAATTGATTATTTTTCTTAAATATACTGTTTGAAAATGTGAAAAGTAAGCAAATTTTGAATTTAAATCTTTTCATCTATCAATATCAATAAAATTCATTATTCTCAAAATAAAGCTAATAATAGGATTGACAAACAACAACTAAAGTTTTAATAATCCATAGAGTTGGCTATATAGATTTTTTATTTTCAAATCTATTTGTCCAAAATTAAGTCCCCCTTTCAATTTCATGTATCAAAGATATCAATTAAAAGAATATTCAAAATGCACATAGAATAATAAATACAAATTAATCTGATTTCCATTAATCTATATTTCCAAATGGAAAAAAAAAATATTGGATTGTTGAACAGAAATCTATCCTACAAATTTGTAACAAGATTGAGAAGAGAAACTCTATTGTGAATAAGGCATCTGAACACACAATCTAATTTAGGCTCAAGCTGTTGTATGCTGACAGAAAGAGCCTTCAATTTCTCTTGCACTTCTTGCACATCAAACTTAGTATGATTATTTTTCTTAATTTTTCCATAAATACAGCACAAAGCAGTATCTACAGTCTCCACCTCATTGAAGATCTTGTTATGATCTCTCTCAGAACCCGACCGAATCAGTTTGGATAAGATCGACCATCTAGTGCTAGCATTAATCTTCTTCTCTGGCAAAGACAGAAACAGCAAGAGAGACTGAAAAATGTTGGCTGCAATGGCATGAGTTTCTCTTATGACATTAATCACATAAGACGAATGGCGCTCTTCGTTAGATGATACTTCGAATCTCTTTAAGGTTCGAAACGATTTGGTTACAACTTTCTTTGAATTCTTTCTGAAACTAATGTAGGCTTGAACATTGCTTTCAATGCTTGAATCTTTACCCCTTCGACGCAGTGCAGATTGAAGGTCTCGAACATGTTCTTGCATTGTCAAGAACATGTCTCTGACGGTGGAGCATATGTCTATCAAACCGACAGATTGATCAAGAACATCTTCAATGACATGGTCTGAATGTTGATGGTGAAAATTCTTTTGGGCTTGAGGAGAAATGCTAAGTTCTTGAATGCAAAGAAACAACTCTGCCAGCCTAGTCAAGCCAATCTGAATAGCCGAACAAGAAGAAGAAGATTGTAATAATTTCAACGATTTTAGCTTTGTTAACTCTGCTTCAATTTTGAGAGAATTAGGATGTAGCCTAGAGGGCAAGCTAATGGACCTAAGTGGAATTTGCATGGACAATTGCTCTGACATCATTAAGAGGGCTTAATTTGCAAGTGATGCTTTGAATGGATGGTGATGGATTATTTTTGAGTCGATCTATATGACATGAAGGGGAGATTAATCTAATTTTTTTTTGGGTATTTGTTGCATGTGATGGCAATGTGGGGTGATTCTACTAGTGTAAGATACTGTAACAACTTTAGGCAGCAAGTAGAAACCATGAAATCTTGCTTGTGTTTATTTTATGGTGTAGTGATAGTGAAATTGCGAACAAATTGAAACAGGCAGTGAACAGCTGTATGCCATCTTGCCTCCCTAATCATTAGTGCCTTGTTTGTCTTATCAGAGATTCAATATATTCAATCACGCATGTTCAAATCAAATTTCAATTAGGTTGTGTACAGGAAAGGCTGGCAATGCATAGAGAATACTGAATGCTATCAAATATATTGACCATGCAATTCTTTTTTAAAGAAATAAATAAATAAAAGAATTCTTGGAAGATGGATAAGGACAAGAGAATTGAAAATTGAGTCAAGATTATGATCATTTCCAATATAGAAAAGGATACAATAACTTTATATTGATAGAATAGACTTTGGGTCTTATGTGTCAATTTAAGTAGTATAATAATCCACTAAGGCTACAATGATAATTTATATTAAAACATTAATTTGTCAATTTGCTGATCTTTATTCATTTCTGAATCTTGTAATATTTTTTCTTTTGATTTTTTGGTATATAAATAAACATTTTCATTCATCAATTTTCAACTTTCAAAGATCTCAGTAATAAGCAATATGAAGTGGGAATGTTAAGAAATTGACAAATATATCTAATCCATTTTCTGGTTTTCCTGAATTAATTTGGTGGGAAACAGGGCTGCTTTCCACAATTAACATTTATAATTTTTTTTTTTTTGTCCTTTTGGGTATGAATCCAAAATCCATACGGTCACTGAATTCCGTAGCAAGGAGAAGCACATGGCAAATAGGATTTGGGCAGAGTAATTCCATGTCCATATGGGGAGACAAGAAGACAACAATTAACATTTATCTCTCGGTTTTTTCTTCTGAAAATTGTCGTTCAACAAAAATATAGGGAGAGTGTCAGAAGGCTGCTGACAATTAGGGTCCCAAGAGGCTCAATGCAAAGGATTTTCTGTTGTTGCATCACATGTCCTGTTTTTACCACCATAAAGAGGCCATGATTCCCTGAATATTATATGAATTTCATGCTCCATTTTTCAAAGTTAGAGCATCCCAATCGCCCCTAAAACATGTTAATAACACTTGAGCTTAAAATATCCATGTTAGGCGTCAAATCATTTACGAATCCTAATGCCATCCTAGGTTGAATCAAAAGAAAAACAAACCTACCAATAATCAATAAATTTTAGCTTTTAATGGTACTGATTTCATTATTAGAATTCAATCTCAATCAGACTCTAATAATCAAAACAATGGGAGAAAGGGCCAAAACTGAGTCTCATGGACCCAAGCTACGGAACCAGACAGACAAGAGGCAGAATGACCTAAAACAATACTCAACAACAAAATAGGAGCATTTTCTTCTTCGTGGAACTGAGCAATAAATTGTAACTGAAATAATTATGATAATTTTATTTTATTTAAAAATATAAAAAAACTACGCAGATCACCTGCCATTATCATACTACTAAGGCTAACGTGGAGCGAAAGATAACAATTGTCTTAAAAGAGGAACACTGCCTCATGACAGTAGCTGTTCTTTACTCGCATGACCTGCCAATATCATTCTACTTGGTATGAGTGCCTACAATGAACATGCATGCCAAGCTACAATTAGTTGAAATAAATTTGTTGAAATGTATTGAAATAAAGGATTCAAATTTTTTTTTTTAATTTCATTATACTTCCCAAGCTCTGTTACAATTTATAAGTGCAACGATCATTCTCATTGGGACAATGAAATAGCAAAAAACGAATAAGCGAACAAGTTCTAAATTCCAAAGGAAATACAGCACGCTGTGTGATTTCATATCAGCAAATCAACTACGAATACGATAAGTATGTATGTCTAGCTCAACTATGCTAATATTGACTTGAAGGAACCAAGAGGGCCAAATTTCTCCATTCACCTAGGCAGCTCAAACGACCTTCCTTGTGAGGCAGCTGAAGAGCTCTCTCTGCATGCCAAGCGTAATTTTGTATGCCCTGGCATCCATGGGTAGAACAATACATCAGCTATGCAGTAGATTTCAGCATCCGTAACTTCAGATGTTTGTGCTCGGATAGTTTGTGTCAGATGTATCTGTCGAATCTGTTAGGTAGAACAGCTGCAAGTAGAACTGTTTGTTCATCTTTATACGACCAAAGGGAAGTAGTTGACAGCACTAACCACCAACAAGCGCAAAACCCTGAGCTCACAAGAGCTACTCATACTAACCTGAAGAGGTACATATTGTTTCAATCAGATATTTGTAGCTCGTTTACATCAATTAAAACATCTACTCAGTGCTTGAAGGACACAAAATCATGCTTGATCTATAGAGCATCTAACAATAGAAAAACTGACGGCAATGGAAGGGAAAGATTGAATCCTATTACTTAAACAAATTGTAACTCTCATAAAGTGAACAAGAAAGAAAACTTGAACAGCTGAACACCCAAAGTGAGAAAAAATTTCAAATGAGCTAGAGGAATTTAATCATTAATATAAAAATCAGGAATAACAAAGAAAGGAATTTTACAGGAGATCAAAGCATCCTCCCCTTTTACAAAATAAATTGAAAAAAAGCACTGAGCTAAAATTAAATAAACTAAGTTTGATCACTGAAAAACCATACTATGCAAAAGAGCAGCAATATTTAAATTATCATAAGAAAGAAAAAAGGCAACTAATAGATATTCCTTAAACAATGACTAAAGAACTAACTAACCACAAATATCTCCAGAAAGTGCTTATAATGGCCAACCGCATCCAATTAATGCAATTACTTATCAAGCAAAACCAGCAAGAGACAAATTTCAGTACCAAGGATTTACAGAAAGAAAAATTGTCATCCTCAAAGCGAGGATTCAGCCCTTAATCTATTCATGCGTTTAATATGCCTAAACACCAGAAAATTTTAAATTAACTAAAACTTATAATCCCTGTCTATGAGTACAAAAGTACAATGTCTCCAGAAGTTGTTTTACCTTTATTTATCAAAATATGATAAATCAATGAAGCATAGGATTTATCTTTCTCAATTTCCAAAGTTGATGAGTTTAAATATTTTCTAATCAATAAGCTAAAGCAGCTTTATGCCTCAACTCTAGCACAGTTAGGATTGACTAGCCAATTTCACAACATAAGAATTGCTAGGAGATGCAGAAGAATAATATGACAATAAACAAACAAAATTAGAATTCTGCAACAATGAAAATACCCGCTAGACAGCAAGGCCTTGCTCTCTGGCTTTATTCAGCCACTTTAGTGTACTCTCCAATGTAGAGTAAGCAGCAACATCAGTTAAACTCTTACTCTCCACCGCATAATCAAACACCTCATAAGCCTCTGCAACCTTACCCGCCCTACAAAGTGCCCTCACAAATGTAGCATAGGAATCTGTCTCAAGCTTCATATCACCTTCCTTCATCACCTGATATAACTCAATGCCTTTCTCCAACAATCTCCCCTTGCATAGCCCATAAAGCAATGTATTATATGTACACGAATTTGGACTGCATCCTGCTGCTTCCATCTCCTCTAACAATGCCAATGCACTCGATGCATCCCCTTTTCTACACATCCCATTCATCAATGAAGTGTAAGTAACAGCATCTGGAAAATGACCCGATTCTACCATAGTTTTCAAATATTTTTTAGCTTCACCCACTCTCCCAGATTTCGATAACCCAAAAATCAAAGTATTATACGTAACAAGATCAGGCTCCACTCCTTCTTCTTTCATTTTCTTATAAACCTCAATAGCCTCGCTCCCCCTACTCAACATACAGTAACCCTTCATAATTGTATTGTAAACAAAGCAATCAGGCTTAAATCCACACTCTCTTAATACACTTAACAATCTTATAGCCTCGCGGAGATTCTTAGTATTACAAACATTATCAATCAATATAGTATAAGTAACAAGATCAGGCTTCATATCCATGGAAGACCTGATTTCATCAATAAAATTATAAACAGTATTCAATGACCTACACTTACACAAGCACTTAACAAGAAAATTGTAAGTGAAAGTATCAGGCTTGGCATGCTTTAAAGCTAATTCTTTTATCAATTCAACAGCATCATCTTCTCGGCCAACAGAACAGAGAGACCTCACAGCAATATCGACAGTGCCTTGATTAGGCTCAAACCCATTATTAACCATTAGATTGAGAGTTTGGTGAACAGGAGAAAGCGAGGAAGCCGGTGTTTTACAGGACTGTGCGAGTAAAACATGGTAAGTGGGTCGATCAGGGGTGAAAGAAGGGAGAGTCTTGACCATGTGATTAAGGAGGGAGATGGAATTATCAATTGTAGAGATAGAGGCGTAGGATTGAAGGAAAGAATTGTGGAACCGGAGATCGAGCGGAACTCGTGACGTGGAAATGAGAGAATTGAGGAGTTTCTTGGCGTCATTGAGGTCTGGAGACTTGAAAAGGGACTTGTGTTGGTGGGTTGCAGGAGAGGCTGAAACTTGGGTTTTCTGGGAAAGTTGGGATGGTTTTTTCCCGCGAAAGTGGTGGAATTTTTCGGGTTGAGATGGGGGCTTTTTGACTAATGCAGTTGCTGAGATTGCTGAACGTAACGAAGGTGGGATTTTTCCCATTTCTGCTGCTGCTGCTTCTGCTTCTTCTTCTTCTTCTTCTTCTTCTTCTTCCTCTCCTTGTTAAGGGTTTAGGCTCCCGACTCTGTAATTAGGGTTTTACCGCTTTGTTAATTGTTAGGGAGAGCATACAAGTACAACGGCACCGTATTGCTTTAACAACCGTGTAACAGTTTAAGAGATTGCCCATAGTTATAATCGGCTGCATCTGCATGTACCGATATAAAACGAAGTCCATTTTCTCTGGTAAGTCATAGAATTAAGCATTCATTGGGTAAAAAAAGGAAAGGCCATATTTTGGCCCCCTAATTTTAGAATTTTATGCAATTAAGTCACTCAATTAAAAATTTATTTAATAACTCTCTTCATTATTAATTTAAAAAAAATAAATTTTAAACTGAAAATTTATTTAATTATCATTGATTTAAGTGTTCTATGAAAAGGGATTTACTGACTCCTCAACTATCATTAATTAGATATTTAATATTTAAAAATAAAAAAATTAATTACTTCAAATTTAATAATTAAGAAAATTAATAGAATAATTTCTTAATTGAAAATTTAAATTGTAAAAAATTTATTAAGTTAAGAAAAATTGTGTGTTTCTTCCTTGTATTTTTCCCTGATAATTGCTTAAAAAAGTCACACTTCGAATGAAAAATTTTTAGAAATGTGAAAAAGATTCGTTGAAGCAGCAAAGCAAATATACCATACAATTAATATTCAGAAAATATACCCTTACTAAAAAAAATTATCTATACTAAAATTTTATTAATAAAAAAATAATAAATATATTTTTTATATTGTTTTATTTATTATCTTTTTCATCATACAAATTACTCCCTCTTTTATTGTTTTTAGATATGAAAAAAATAAAAATTATGTATCACTGTAAAGATTGAGAGAGTTGTAAAGAAAATAATATGAAAAAAAGTAATTACCACTTTTTTATTTTAAATTAATCACGCACAAAGTAAATTTATTTAGTAATAAAATATAGAGAAATCAAATCTGATTAATTAATGGTGACAAACAACAAATGAATACAAAAAAATTATGAACAATTTGAGAAACTAATGTTGACATTTGTGGCCAGTGGTGGAATCAGTACCCTAAGTTAGGATGATATAATGTATGATTAAATAGTTGATATATAAATAAAATTTGAAAGAAATGATAGATATTATCCATTAAAAAATACAATACTAAATTCAATAATTATACAAATATAAAAATATTTTAAAATATTACAAATAAAACTATATAAAAAAAATAAACCAAAGTTTTATAAGTTCATGTGTTAAAAATGTATCAATGTTGCTGAAAAGCATCTTTTTCAATTTTTATAATCAGGCATTCTTTCATCTAATATCTCTCTTCCGATTATACAAATAACTTTTTATAAATTTTATTATAGAAAATTAAAAAAAAACATTGAAAAACTCTAGTTTTTTTTTATTTATTAAAATCAGTTCTAAAATTATACGTTGTTGGTCTGTTCTTGTTCTTCTCCCTCTATTTCTTCATTTCTTGAAGTCATGCAATATTTGTTAATTGGAAAATTGATGAATTAAAGGTCATGTTTAAATAAATGGAAAAATTTTAATAAAAAAAGGGATAAATTTTCTTATCTATTATTTTAGACAAATAGGAAAATTGTAAGTTTCTATTAAAGATTTTTAGTCTATATATTTATAATCCACAAATATGATTGTTTTTTAGAAATATATTAATTATTATTAAATAAAGTAATTTTTTGAAAGAAAGTATTAAGTATTTATATTTTGGTTATGTACTTATAACATATATTTATTTATGCTTTAAGTATATATATATATATATATATATATATATATATATATTTCAATTAAAATTTGAACTCAACTAAATCTATTTTTTTACCATCTCTTACCTTTTCTTTTTTGGGAGCAAATTCTAAAAATTGTATAAATTATTTTAAAAAATTGAGAGAGTACAATTGTCTACCCTCAAATAAATGTGGGTCTACCACTAATTGCTTGGCATTGTGTTAGGGAATCTATTTTCAATTTTAAAAAGTATTTTACAAATTGAAATTTTAATAGAAACGACACTAATTAAAAAAAAAATTTACTATGAGAAGACTTGGAATTGAAGTTTTTATTTTTTTATTTTCAAATGATAGTGTTCGAACTTTCGAAAGTTTGATTTTTGAACATTATACAATATGAGACTATGAGTCAGTCAAAATATATTGAGAAATAAGAAAATTACTTTTAACAAATATGACTCTTACTTTGAAATTGAAACAGACAGAATAAGTCTGTTGTGTGATAATAAATCAATTTTCTATTTCTCTGAACATCTCTTTATTCAAAGAGAGTAAAGAAGTAAAAAATAATAATAATAAATGAAGAGATGAAAGGACACTATACATAAATGTGGATAACTATTGAAATATTTTTTTCTTTTCAAAGAAAATATGTTTTTCTTTCTTTAGTATTAATCTGGGAAAATTTTAATATTTGTGAAATTTGAATCTTAATTTTCATTTCTGAATTACCCTTATAATTTCTAACAAAATAATTAAGGATCTGTTTAGTTCAATGGTGGTGACTACCTGTCAACGGTCAGCAGTGATAGTTAACAATTAGCTGATAGCGGAGGCAGTCAGCTTTCAATGGCTAAAAATGACAGTTAGCGGTTAGCGGTTAGCTGTTAGCAACCAACTTGATAATTTAGTGTTTGAAAAATTAATTTTAATTTAGAAAATAATTATAAATAATTATATTTTATTATTAAGATGATACATATATTAATTTTTATTTGTTCATAATACATATCATATATAATAGAAAAATAATAATTAGAGATGAAAAAATATAATAGAAAATATTATTTTTAATTAATAAAAATTATTATAAATTGATATAAGTAAAAATAAAAAATTATTTTATGTATTAAATATTTAAAAACCAGCTTTTGATATGAAAAATTAAAATTTTTAACTACAAATTCAAAAATTTAACGGTTGGAATTTTCAAGTTCTAATTTTTATTTTTATTTAAATCAAACACCCAACTCAATTTTTAATTCGAACTAACCAAACATTTAGTTGAGCTTTTAGGTTATTAAATTTATAAAATTAAGAGCAAAGATGGAATGAAATGGACACTAAGATTAAGGTTTCCATTTGGCAAAAAAAAATGGTTTGAAAGATATATATATTTAAGGAAAAAAAATATTTAACTCATGAACTATCTATTTTTCTTTGGTCATAATTATATGACTATGTATTATTCTTGGCAAATCAATTTAATATATTTTTAGCACCAATAAAACATTCCGAGTTCACAAATAAATAAATAAATAAAGAGAATCTGATATATATATATATATATATATATTAGATAGTTCAGGACACTTTCTCTGAATATTTTCTCTTAGTATCTCAACTATAGCAAAAGTAAAAGTCAGTTATATGCTTTGATTCAATCCAATCAAACTCTTTATATTTTTATATTTTTGTCTATAAAGTCTCTAAACTTATTAGGTTGTCCGTCTCATTAACCGAAAACATTCGGTTAACTCAGTTTACTCTGGTAACCAATAGAATTATGACAAGTGTCATCATTTCTTTATTTTCTATTTTTTTTTTCCAAATTGCTTATGCTTCTTCTACTTCTTCTTCCACCTTTTCTTCCTCTTCTACCTCTGTTTCCACTTCTTCTGCTGCAACTCACCTTGTAGACGCGTCCCTCGCCATCACCACCAGATTTGGCCTCTCTTAGACTCCACGAAGAAGAATTAGCAGAATATTGTCGTGGTTACACTCACGGACAATGCTACCGCTACAACTGCAACACCAGTAAAACGGTCCACCAAGGACCGAGACACCAAGGTAGATGGGAGAGGGCGGAGAATTATAATTCCAGCCACTTGTGATGTTAGGGTTTTTCAATTGACTAGAGAACGTGGTCATTAATTTGATGGAGAAACGATTGAGCGGTTGTTACGGCAAGTGGAGCCAGCAATTATAGCGGCCATCGGGAGTAGAACTATTCTGGCGATTTTTTTAACCTTGAATGTTTCGTTAACGAGTAGAGGATAGTCCACAACAACAACAATAAGAAGCAGAAAGTGGTATCGGTGGCGCTAACGAAAGCGGTGGTGCCAGAGGAGGATCTTCGATTAAAGGATTCAAAAGTGGATTAGAGCTACCAAAACAATACCAATAAGATGCAGAGTCTTCAGGACTACTCAGACCTTCAAATATCCTGCCCGCCACCGCCATGTTGGTAATGGCACGAACACCAACAAGTGGTTCCGAGAACACATTTTGGATGCTACGTTTCGGTGATTGCTTTTGCCGGTGATGGCTAAGGCGTCGCCACCACAACACCAATGAGTGGGAAAATGCTGCAAGCTCCATTGCATTTCGTACTAAGAATCAATTATTCCAACAAATCTTGAATTTCAAGGCGGCATAGGAATTCAATGCTCTAATGTAGCAACAACCTTTGTAGTATCTTGGGTTAGGCATGTCCTATTCAAGTTTGGGAATGTTAGCTGCTTTGAATGCATGATCTAGAGGTGGGTTAAATATGAATTTTGAACAAAATAGTCCCATTAGAACAGCGCAATCAACACGGTACTGATAGTGGAGATGAAGACCCAATTTTTTTTTTAAAAGAAAATGATGACATATGTCATCATTCTATTGGCTATAGTATAAATGAATTAACGTTTTCTATCAGTATGACAGATAACAGTGTAATTTAGGAGCTTATTTATACTATACTAAAACATAAAAAATTTGATTGTACTGATATATGATCTGAATTATACTTCCGGTATAGTTTAATGACTAATTTGTCTATTTGGCATATATATATATATTATGAAACAAAAATCTCATTAAGATATTCTAGAAACCAAAAATCAGAAATCAGCAAATTCCATTAGATTACAAATAGTCCTTACAGAATCGAAGCTTGAAGATTGCTCGTTCTGTGCAAGAAAAGAAGTTAGGACAAGCTCGATTTGCAGCTTGAATGGGCCTAGATCTTGCATATCTATGGTCCAATCCAACATAGACAAATTAATTAGAGTAATCATCTTATTTTTTTAAAGAAAAAAAAAGTAATTTTAGTGGGTTGGCATGCTTTCTTCTTCTAATGCCACTTCTTGTCTTCCACTTCTTGAACAAAATCTTGAAAAAACCTGAAATTAGTAATCTGTTGGTCGTAGATAGCTAGTGCATCTTCTTCTATTAGAGGAAATGAAGGGAATTCGGATGCCCTTGTTACCTCTTCTATAGTTGCCCTTTCCTCTAACACCTTCAATGATGTTGCCTTCCTGTATATCTTGCAAAGCACTATGTCCTCCTTCAACCCAGAAAAGAAAATGTAAAGAATTGCATTACGTATATAAACATTTTTAGTACCTCATTTCAAAACATTTTTGACTCCTAAGTTAACCATTCTTATATGTATATAATAAAATGTTTTCAACCAAAAATTTAATGCTAAATACTCTGAATCGAGCATAAAATCTTTATATAAATCCAATTCGTAATAAATTAAATTAATAATAGAACAACGCTTAAATACTCAAGTCATTATCTTGTTCCAGCATAAACAGAATACCTTAGGTAAGGAGCATGTGCTAGGCAATCTATATTCGCTCATCACCCAGTCAGTTTTGGAACCTTTTGGTGCTTTTCCTTTGTAGAAAACGAGAGTCTTTTTAAGACCCAGCAATCTTTTTGGATCCGCCAAGCATCGGATGGGTCGATCCGACCCGGTTGCCTTCCAATAACCATTTGCAGTAGTTCTATTTGGTCTTCCACCATGCCCATTCTTTCTTTCTCTTGGCACAAAAAAGTACCACTCCCTCTCCCCAATCTTTGCCAGCCCTACACAAATTAATGCATACATCCCAAGTGATTAGCAATATTCACAAACTCATGCATAAATTTATATAAATTCCAACTTAATTAGACCCTTAATTATATGCATTTTGGTAACAGAAAATAAAATTACAATAACATGTATATATAATCACAGGTTAATATAATTACCTGGCAAATCCCAAGGTTCATGGTGATAAATGTCAAGAAAACCAATAATATCAGAGAGTAATTGCTTCCCTAATACCATCTTTTTAAGGTAGAAATCTAAGAGTTCTTCTTCAGTAGGATGGAACCTAAATCCAGGAAGATCAAACTCCATCTTGGAATGAAAAGGGTGGTAACTTCAAGTGTGAAAATTTGGCTAAGTATAGATGTTAAGGAAACAGCAGCTTCAATATGCTCTATGTGAGCTACTTGCATGAATATATACTATATAAGACAAAAGAAAGAGAAAGAATGATATAATTTTGAAGATTGGAAAAGTAGAAATTGATATTAATGTTGAAGTTAACTATAATAGTGAGTGGGTCTCACACGGTTATAGACTTGAAGGATGACCTTTGATGAGAAAGGAGACTATTTTATTCCTTGGCCATGACCAGACTTTGCTTTTAATTTGCAAGAAATGAGGAATTCATCAAAAGAGAAAAAATTAAATTATAATTGAAATATAAGGGGGGAGAAATTAAATCAGTACCTGTAGGTTGTAGCTTCCTTCTACTTTCTGGGCTACTTTTCCATATCTGAAACAACCAAGATATTCCAGTTTCTTTTTCTTTTTTCATTTTTTTATTGAGTTATAAGAAATCTTTTCGACAAAATATTGTCTTTGAACTTGTTTGGATATTGTAACATTAAAAAAACCATTAATAAGTTCTATGTTGTAACATTAAAAAAATCATTAATAAGTTCTATGTAAATTAAAAAGAAATTCTACTATTATATATTGAATGAGAAGCAAATTTCGATGCTAATTTAATTTTTAGCCAATAAGGCTAGGATATTTTGATGTTGGCACTTCTGTTGTATATGTTCCGGCTGGACTTCAGTTTTGCGTTTGTGGGATTGCTTGTTCTCGCTATCTTTATGAGTTTTGTTTATCTTTTTGTAATATATATATATATATATATATATATATATATATATATATATATATAGGCATAAATGAAAATAGTAGAAATATATTTGAGTTAAAATGAGAACGGATATATATATATATATATATCAAGGGGCAATCTAATTTAAAATGGATATAAATGTTGTTTAAGTAAATCTTTAATGGCTATAACAAAAATATAAATAACTTTAGAACTATAACTGATTATTTTATGAAAAATATAATAATATATGGAAAAAAAACTCCAATTTTAGAATTTTAAAGGGTTTATGATTAATTTTTTTGAAATACAATTTATTAACTATGTAGGTAAAAATCTGATTATATTGAATTGTCTGGATAAAATTATAATTTTAAAAAGTATAGGGGGGTGTCGGCCCCTCCAGAAGGCCACCCAGTTGACTAGGTCCGGCCCTGATAATAATTGAATACCGCAATTATTTTTCTACAGTATGCCAATAAGTACAGATGAATTGTCATTTTATGTTATGAATCTATCATTACTCAATTCAATTAGTACAGAATTAACTTAATTTTCTACTTTTTCTAATTATGTTTAACTGAAAATTATAATATTAAAATAAATACTATAAGCGATTAGTACATTTAGTATAAAATAATTATAATTATCAATTATGAATTCAATATTTCGCCTTATAAATATTATAATATTCTCTCTATACCGAAACAAGAAATTCACTTTTCTTTTTATTTGTTTCGAATTATAAACATTTTTTAAATATATATATATATATATATATATATATATATATATATATATATATATATATATATATATATATATATATATATACAATTGTTTTCTTTGAAAAAAAAAAACTATCAAATTATTAAATATCAAGATTCAACAAAAGAATCAAGATTCAAGAAAGGAACTACAACTATTAATAAGGCTTATTAACACCAAATACAAAATATTATGTCTTAATTTTTAATATGCTTCAAATTAATTTTTTTTTCTCTTTTTTTCAACTGATTTCTATAATTTTATTTTATTTTTTTCAGCAAACAGAGCTTTAAAGTAAAAGATGAATGACTGACTGACTTTAAAAATAAAAAATAAAATTAAAAAAAAAAAGAAAAGAAAAGAAAAAGAGAGAGACCAGAAGTCTTTGCCTATTTGGTGTTGATAACCATAGGAAAGGTGGACACAAATATTCCACAGACAAATGCAGCGCTTAATATGCATTATTGTCTTCGTCGGAGAAAAATGCCAAGTCATCGTGATGGCGACACTCAGAAATCATCCTTCATATATATATATATATAATTATTAATTTAGGTCAAAATTAACTCATGTGAAAATTGAAAATGCTTTATTTAATTAATATAATTAGAAATTTGCTTGAACTAATTTGTTATAAATAAATGTCAAATTTCGATCTTGCAATTTTGTATTCCTTTCAAACTCTTCCATTATAATTCGAACATTAATAAAATCCGAAATCAATTCAAACTCAAATATTATTCCAACTTTAGAATCAATCCAATGACTCATTTGAATAATATCCATTCCCAGACTCAAAAATTGCTATTTTAAGAATAATCTCATATCAAAATGGTGGTGGAAGTTAATGAACAAAAGCTTTTATATATATATATATATATATATATATTTATTGAATATTCTGTTTTAATTCTATTTTATTAAATTCCTAAATTTTTATATTTTCTGCTATTTTGTTATTCATTTTTAATTGTATTTTATTAACTTAGAACCATAAAATATAGGTGTTATATTTAAAGAATCAAATATTCTTATGTTTCGATACAGTAATACGATCCAATTAAATTATTTAATATTTATGTAAAAATAAAAATAAAATATATTAGTAACCACTATTGAAAATAAATGCCACTTTTTCTAACCACATTGCAACCACTTATATATTGTTGCACTAAATTAAGATACAAATGTTATAATACTGCAACTAAATCTGTAAATTGAAACCACTTTAGCATCCATAGTGACCACCACCTTTAGTCGCTATCTGATCTTTTACGTCTCATCTTAGTTTAAAATTACTGATTACGTTTTGTGACCATAACAACTGCGTGAAAGAAATCGCTATAAATAGCGATCACTTTAAATTAAATGGATTTAAAATCATCATTTTTGTGATCTCTTTTATGGTCGCTAAAAAACAGATAACTATTACTTAACATCTTTTTTTTATGGCGGATAAAATGACTTTTTTTTTTTGTAGTGTTACATTTCTATTCAATATAGAGAAGTATTAGCACTCTCTTTTTTAAAAAGAAAAAATAAAAAGCAACCCTAAAAATTTATTAGCTATTATTATTGGTATGATACCTTTGTCCATTTTTAACTATGTCATCGACCTGCACAATCTTATGCAAGGGATGATTTTGAACCTGAATTCCCCCGTGACAAACATGTTACAATTTTATTTACTTACAATTCATTTCATTTTATTTCAGTTTTTTTTCTGTCAACAATGTCCGCAACAATTCACATCAGTCTTAATTGTAATCAAGATTTAGAAGAATGCATCTTTTTCTTGGCGTCCAAATGGCAAATACAAATTTGACTTTGTTCGAACTGGGTGGCAAAGGGTCCACAACAAAGCCGCAAAAGCTTTGCTATTTTTTAACTGCATATGGAGGAGGTGATTTCCAAAGCACGATAGTTTTTCCCACCTTCCAATTGCTTTGGGCATGATTTTGTATGGAAAAAATACTAAGAACAAACGCTTTAGAAAAATTGACCGTCTCGTATTCACATATTGATTGATTGATAAAAAAAAATTTAGAAATAATTTTTTTTATAATATTATCTTCTACTAATATATTAAAAATTCAGTTTTACTAAAATACTATATTTTAGTATTTTACTAATTAATATATATCTAATTAATCAATATCCTGGCGTTATTGATCACTGGTTTCAGGTTAAAAACGCAGGGCACGTTGATTGATCTCTTCCTTTTCATGATCCTAATTTAAGATTTATATCATCTAGATCAGGTTCATTCTGAATTAATTAAATCGATCTATGTAAGAAGAATATAAATATATTAATCCTTATAGAATATTTTATTTTTTTAAAAAAAATAATGCAAATGAATTCTGCAAATTCTGTGAGGAATTTTTTATGTACCAAACATAGGCTTAAATTAGTTTTAATTTGCATTTTGCTTTTAGGAATCACCTATTTACGATGTTTGAATTATCTAGGCAAAAGTTGAAGAATGAGGAGGATTATGAGTATTCAAGAGATTGCTGCGAGACAGAATTGGTAGGAGACAGCAGCAGGATAAAGAAGGAATTTGGTTGATTATACGTGTCAACCAAATTGATTTTTAATTTATTTAGTTATTCAATTGAACTTATTTAATTGATTATCTTATTCAGTGTTAGTAGTTTTATAATGAACTAATTATAAATTTATACAACGATTCATTCAATTATTATTAATTATAAGAAATGGAAAAATTAAATTATTTTTAAATTAATTATTTGAATTTTCGAAAAAAAAAACTAATTATTAGAAAAAAACCAATTTAACGAATTTAAGGGTCAATAAAATTAATTGAATAAAATAATAATTAATATAAATTGAATAAAATTTTCAGTTAACAAAATTAACTATATAAAATTTAATAAATGTGATTATCATTCTTTTTTATTACAAAATATTCGAATAGGATTTCAACATCTCATTGCCGTAATCATATTAGAACAGTTCAATCTTCATGAAAACCAATGGCTTAATACGCTGTACATATCACGAGAAAAATGGGCTTCTATATTCAGCAAGAAAGCATTCTCTGCTGGCATTCAAGACACTGCTAGTATTGAATCTATAGATAGTATTGTTTGGATCTCATTGAGGCAATGAATCTACCAATGTTTGTTGCAGAATACTTAACAGTGGTAGTTCAACATCGCAGGAAAGAATCTTACGAAGATTTCTAGTGAAAGGAAACAAAGCCAGAGATTTTTTTAAACAATAATTTGGTTGAGCAACAAGCAGCCAATAAATATACTTGCAGAATGGTCAAAATCTTTCAAAAGGGTTTGTGAAATGTTTATTGGTGGAAATAGAGGAAATCTCTGGCAATGAGACGATTGCTGGATTCAGGCTGACTGGGGAAGACAGGAAGGAGAGGAATGTGGAATGCAACTTTGTGGATTCTAGTGTTGCTTGTAGTTGCAGGAAATATGAATCTGTTGGCATTTTATGCAGCCATGCGCTAAAGGTCATCAGGGAAAGGAACATCTTTCATACCAAAAAAAGGGATAAGCATTGTATCTGGAGTAGTGTCTGAACCAAGTTCAACAATTGGTGAGGGAAAAGGGGATTGATATTATCATGTAAACATCATTGTTGCAAATGGGTATGGGAGTTA
This sequence comes from Triadica sebifera, assembly GCA_023653625.1. Classification (NCBI taxonomy): domain Eukaryota; kingdom Viridiplantae; phylum Streptophyta; class Magnoliopsida; order Malpighiales; family Euphorbiaceae; genus Triadica; species Triadica sebifera. The sequence goes on from CM042893.1 coordinate 15,141,637, forward strand.
GATGTGGTGAAGATGATGGAAATTGATACTAGGCTTCATGTGCCACTCGCAAATGCAAAATATTTGCTAACATTTTTCAATTTAGAAAGAAAAATTATTAAATAGATTCAGTCTGTTACTGTAGACTAACTCAATCATATAGTGATATATCTGTAAATTTATTAATTATCAATTAATGTGAATAAAATAATTAAATATATGTCACTATATAATTGAATTAGTTTACAGATATTATAGTAGACTGTGTTTATATAAAATTTTCTCATTTAGAAATCCAGTGGGCAATGACTCAATAGAATAAAAATTTACTTCAGATGCTTAATAAAATGATTTCAAGAAGTTTAGGGGACATAAAAATATTTTTTTCTGAATTTTATTCACTAATTAATTCCAAAGAGAAATAGAGTGTTGCTAGAAAGTTTAACAGATTGATATATCTCTGTATTGGATTATTACATTATATAGGTTTTCTTAATTTGGGATTGAAAATAATGCGAATTAAGCAAAAGCCCTTTGATTATAGCAATCCAAGTTGTCTCCATAACTCACTCCTAAAATGTCACAATATCTTCTATAGAACCCAATCCTGTCAGCGACCTTATCATCAGCACCATGTCCACACTCTATCCCACCGTTGATTATGTTAGTGATCACGCCATAGCCTGGGGCCCTATTAGCTGCTCGATCTGCATCGGACGGTCTCCATTGTCCAATTATAACATTGTGGCTTGATGGCTTGTTTGCTTGTGGGGTCATCCAGAACCATATGGCCGTCTTGAATGATATCACCGGATCAGTTGCTACCAGATCCGGATTGTTTATAAGATCCGCTCCAATTGCTTTACCCGCTTGACCATAGTTATAGTTGCTGATAAAGTCAACACTCAAACTCTTAAATATACTGTCAATAATTATTTAATTTCTGCCCAACTTTTTCTGCCTAACTTTATTAATTAGGATACTTGAAACTGGACCAGACTGGCCCATCAGATTAATTGAAAGAATACAAACAGACATATGATCAGAACCAATTTCATAAAAAATCGATTTTTATTTTTATTTAGAAAAAAAAAAAGACATCAAAGTCTAGAAAATTAGACTGAACCTAATTAAACTGGTTAAATCATGATCTAATCGTCAATTAGGTTAATTTGAATGTGTGTTCGTATTTGACATCAGTGATTTTTCATATTTTAATTATTATAGATATGGTATTTAAATGACATAATAAATTAAGAAACAGATTGAAATGTTAAACTTAATTGGATGGCAAGTGACAAAAGGGAACATACTGAGTGAGTTGAATAGGTCCTCGGCCATAATACTGTCGACCGGCAGGGCAAGGCCATTCATTTGACGAGCAATAAGTTTGACTTTGACCATTGTTCTCCCTCACAAAGCAATATCCCCATGCGTACGGTCCATCAGGTGCACTTGCCCATCCTCCTGTTCATTCAGAATCATCAAAACCCTGTTTTAAAATTCTAACTTCATAATTAATTTCTTCCTGTAGATCATATATATATTTATGGACCGATTTAATCATATGTACTTTGCCACTGTGTATGGATATTATGGAGAATGTGAATGGATTAGTTGATGATGGGTACCTGTGGTCTCATGAGAGGTTTGAGCTAAGAAAGCAGCAAGCTCCCGCTTGCGAGTAGTAAGGTCACCAGTGGTGCCAAAGCCATTAGAAGATGCTGCAGCTGAAATGAAAGCATTTTAACTGTAGAATCCGCTACTAGGACATCTCCCATCGTTTCGATACTTCAACATTTGGTCGAATATAGCTTGAGTAATTATGCTGCCAACATTGCCACCACCGCTAGGAGTAGGTGTGGAGGGTGTAGGGGTTGAGCCACCGCCGGAAGTACACTGGCTCTGGCATTTACCTTCAGCACAGTAATCAGCTGTGGAACCGCACCATCCAAAATTGCTACAGCATAACCCATTTGGACATTGGGCATTTCCGGCTTGTTTTCCGCATTGTTCTGCTGAAATTTCCAGTAAGAGCAAAGCTAAGCTGAAGAGGATGATAGTGACAAACCTCATATTTTTCTTTTCAATCATTTAACTGGGTTTTGAAGATATGTGTTTATGGAGTGAAAACTGAAAAGAAAAGGTTCATTTATATAGAATTTTTTTATTATGGACACAGTTTTTTAATCTTTGCGACTTTGCCTATTCAATTCAAAGAAGGTGGCCTGATTGACTGTGTCTAAGGGTTAAGTTTCCAATTTGTTCCTATATTTTATTCAAATTGTTAATGTTCGATTTTAATTTTTTTTCTTTAATTAATTGAGCTCTTAATGTTCAAAATTAGTTCAATCTTAACTCAGTTTACCCGACTTTCCATATCAGCAGACAATTTTTTTCTTATTAATTTAATCAAAATATTGCTTATATGGACTCTAATATTTCATTAAAATAGATGAACATCACTTAAAAATATAAAATTTTAGAGTAAAATAAATAAAAATTGGAAAAATTACTATTTATTATTTGAGGTTTGATATATTGTAATAATACTTATATGATTAGTCATATCTGTTTTATTTTCTTTTTGTTAAACTATGTTTTTTTGTTAAATTATAAGATATTTATTATTAATTAGAAAGAATATTTTCTTTTAATTAGGGAGTTACGTCAAATGTGATGGATATTAGTATGATATATCAAATTTTATTTTTTATCATTTCATCACAATCTAACATATTTCTATTAAAAATTTAATAGAAAGACTTATTAATAAAATATAATAAAATAAATAGACTAAATCATATAAATTTTAAATTTCGTATGGTACTAATATAATATGATAAATTTTATGAGATAAATAATAATTTACTTAAAAAAATTGTATCTCACAGCAATGAAATAAAGTAGAAACTTCTAACGAATAATATTGAAAAGGAAACGAAAATTTTGATATGCAGGAAAGTTGAATAGTCACGAAAACAGTAATATTGTCCGTTGACTCAAAGATTTTATTAAATTTAATCAAAATTAAAGCAATTTTATAATTTAAAACTCAACTAAAAAAACATTAAGATAAACATTGATAATTTAAAAAATATATAAAAGGATAAATTTTACACTTTAACCCATCTCATTATGTATCTCCGTTTAGAGGATATCATTATTATTACTACTATAAATAATAATTTTTTGGATTACGAAGGAAAATTCTGAAAAAAACTACTAAATAGGCATCATCTTAGGCCACACAACTCTAATTACATCATCTTGAATCAGCACCAACGTCTCAGTAGGAGGATCCACCAAATCCGTCACACCCCGCTCCATACTCAGGACTATATTAGACAACTTGGCGGCCACACGATTGCCTTCCGGATAAACATGTTGAACACGATACTCATTAAAACAGTACAACAACTGTCTACAAGCATCAACTAAGTTAGCACAAGCCCTGAATAAGAAAGAATTATCATTAGACTTAGCAGTTGTAAGGCCTTTCATAGCAGCCCAAAGTTCAGCTCCAGGAGCTGAACATCACCCAATATTTGTTGGATCATAAACTTGATCGTCCAAATCCAAACCCAATCAAATTGGATTCAAAGTTCATAATAAAGGTACAAAATTATAAGTCAACTACCTAAAATCTTTTTAAGTGTAGTAATTATGCATGTGAATCATTTGGTAACTTAAAATATTATTAGAAAAATGGAAAAAAATGAGGTGTATGGTTATTATAATTTTGGATTAATTTATTTGTATGGTGTAGAATTGTTTTTAAGTAGTATAAATACCCCTCCCCATTTTAGTTTTAGACATCAAGAAAAATTAAAAACTTCTAAGTGGTGAAGAAGCAAAATTTTATAAGAGTGAGTTGTAGTTTCTTGTTTGTTGAGTGAAAATATTTTTGTAATATTTGATTGAGTTTAAATAAAAGTTGTTTGTGTGAGTATTTTATTTCCAACAATATTCACACTAAAGCCATACAGCCAATCGCCAATATATATAAACAATAATTTGGTTGAGCAACAAACGGCCAGTATATATAACTGCACAATGTAAAAGATCGTCAGAAAGAGTTAGTGAAATGTTTATTGGTGGAAATATATATAACTGCACAATGTGAAATGTTTATTGCTAAATTCAGGCTGACTGAGGAAGACAGAAAGGAGAGGATTGTGGAATACAACTGTGTGGATTGTAATGTCGATTGTAGTTGCAGGAAATATGAATCTGTTGCATTTCATGCAGCCAGCCATGCGCTACAGGTCCTTAGGGAAAGGAACATCCTTCATACACCGCTCCATATAGGAAAAGGTTCGATGGAAATAGAATTACACAGGAAATAGGTTGAAGCAGTGGAATTTTTAGTTTTCTGAGACAAAGGAGATGGGTTTTTGATTAAAAAAAATATATCTTGAACTTTGCAAATTTTAGCTAATATGTCCTCAAGTAATTTTTTTTTTTTTAATAAATATAAGAACCTGCGTACCATAGTTTGCATACACCCTGCAATTTTTACTTTGTATTCATTTTATTGGCAATAAACTCGTATTGGTTTAATGACACTTAGGAGGTAGAACTATGGTGGGCTTTGTGCTTTAGATATTTTGATGGCCCAATAAATTTAATGGGCATAAAATAGATTACTTCTGGTGGGGTTTAACATTGGGCTACAATTTCCTTAAGTAAGCCAATATGCTCCAGAATAAACTCCTGCCAAGCAAAAACATTAAGCATAGCCAAGCAGCTAACCACCAAACATTAAGCATAAGCAAAGTTAAAAGATTGTGATAGTGCATGGAATGACATGATATCAATACTGTGTTATTTTAATAAAAGCATTTGGGAAGATGGGATAAAGAGGTAGTCATATATATATATATATTTTAATGGTAAATTGCGGATTTATAAAACTATGAAATGGCTTGAAAAATGAAATATCAGACCATCAGATCGATTGATTGCGGTGATTTATCAAAAATCATTTGTATTACCCTTATCTAAACTATTTATATTCCTAAAATAATTGCGGGTATTAATTTTTATATTTTTTTTAATTTAATTTTAAGATAAATTTCATTAAAACTTTTTTTTAGTATACTTTTCTCTTAAACCTTTTATAATTAAATACCATATGATATCATGCTTACTAAATCACCTTATACTCCCGCCAAGCGAATTTTTTGTGAAAAGTTACTTATTTAAATGAATGGTGAATACAAGTGGGTATACCAAATCGAATTGAATCAAATTAAATTCGATCTATTCGGTTTAATTTTTTATTAATATTTTGGTTTATTTAGTTTGGTTCAGTTTTTAAAGTTTAAAAACTTGTTAAACCGAACTCGCCAAATTTTTATTTATATATGTATATATTTTTTATTTTATAGTGATTTATTCTAATTTTTAGATAAAATAATTCTAATTTATTGTCATTTATTTTGATTTATGGTAGGATAAAGTCTTAAACTATGAAAACTTATTCTAATTTATGTTAACTAATTTTAATTTAGAGTAATTAATAAAGTTATGATAATTTATTTTAATTTATACTAATTTATAATGTTGTGATAATTGATTTTAATTTATAGTAATTTATAAAGTTATAATAATTAAATTTAATTTATGATAATTGTGGTAGTTGATAAAGTAATGAATATCTCAATTTATCGTAATTTATACTATTTTATTTTAATTTATAGTAATTTACAAAGTTATATTAATTGATTATAACTTATATATTGTAATTGATAAAATTATGATAATTGGTTCTAATTTATTGTAATTGATAAGATATTGTAATAATTATAATTTATATAAATTAATTAATAAAACTGATTAAACTAAATTGTACAGAAACAAAATATTTCGATTCGATTAGATTATATACTAATCATTATTTGATTTTGTTCGATTTATATAAGTTTGATTCGTTCTTAACTGAACCGACTGAACGCTCTCCTCAAAATACAATTAGAAATTATTACAAAATCAATAATTAGAAAAAAATTATTTAGAATATTATTAAGCAATTATTGATTTTGTGAATTTTTATTATGCCTTTTAGTTAGAAATTAAATAGAACAATAATAGTTAAAGTAATTTTCAAAGTATGCAATTTAATGTAACAACGATTACTCAAAATTTTCAATGTAAAATTAGAGGAAGAGTATTTAAGATTCCTAAATTGATAGAATATTGAAATAAATGCAATTTTAAAGAGAAAAAATAAATTAAATTTCTAAATTAAAATAAGGAAAAATAAATCCAATCTTAAAGAGAAAAAGTATTTAAAAATCCTTTCTTATATCTGCTTTGTTATTTCACATCAAGTTGTGGATTTGTTAGTCACCAATTCACCACAAAAGATTATGTCGACATATGTGCACATGACGAGTAAACTTTCTGTGCAAAATGAGAGAGCATTTCGATTTCGATTTCTCTCTCTTTCTCATTGGGGGTTTCACTAGAAAATAGAACACTTCATGCCTGCAGGTTTGTCTTTTATTAAAACCCAATTTCCAATCTATAAATATTTAAATTAGGGTTAGATAGTGGAGCAATTAATTAATGCCGCAATCGCACACTTATTTTAATTTTATTCCAAGTTTATCTTATTAATTATAATTAGAATGCTTCCTTTTTTATTGTTGGTTTTGCACAAACTTCTTAATCATGCATTGCATGACCAAAAATCCCACTTAATTAGTGCAAACATCACTCTTCAATCTTACGTATTTGTTCCCATTAATGGGGAGACAACAAAGAAGGAAAAGTTCCATTTAAATGTGAACATATTATTCAAAACTTAGGTATATATTAAGATTATTTTATGTTATTTGAGATAGAAAAATCATATTGCAGGGAAATAGAAATATTTATTTATATTTATGAATATAATAATTAAAATATATATAAAATAAAAATAATGAATACATAATTAAATTAAGTTCAACAAACTTTTTTTCTAGGAAGAGTGACATTATTTAAGAACAATTAATTACCTAACAAATTTTCCCCTTACTTCTTCAAATAGGCGAACTCAATTATCACAAAAATAAATTAAGTCCAAACATTAATTACTTAAATTACTTATAGGAATTGATGTTATTTGTGTAATGGAAAACTGATCCTTCTCCAACTATATTAAATGCAAACTATGTTTCAGTATCACTTATATTTTGATTTATCAAAAACTAATATAAAGACCACATTTCTCATTTCAAATTTTATTATTGCTATAGTTAAACCAATAATAAAATATCAAATAAATGTAACCAACCCAAAGCATTTATTCCAATTGATAAGAAAATATTAATTAGCAACTAAGAAAAAACATTAATTTGGGTTTACAAATTAATACGACAAATAAAATATAAGAGAAACAAAATAATGAATATAGAGAATTTAAATAGTTCAGCATAAGCCTATGTGTCCACGAGCAAAGGGAAGCAAAAATTACTAATATTATTGAAAAGAGATACAAATTAAACAAAAAAAAATCTCAAAATTTCAAAATCGAATTACATCTAAAAAAAAATCTCAGAGTCTCATAAAATAGAGACTCAACAAATTCTCAAAATTATGAGCTCCAACAAAAATAAATATTGCTTATTCTCTATATCGAATTCTCACAAATTGCTTTACATATACACTTTTTACTTACCAAATAATAAAATTTGTTTGAATCTATATATAAGACTATTTAACTTTAGCCAATAAGGAAAATTGTCCTCCAAAAAATTAAGCAAATTTTCTTTCCAAGAAAAGTAGCATAATTGAAGGCAATTACATATTGATGACCTCAAAAGATTTTTTTTTTCTATCATAATTGGGCCTTAATCAAAAGTTGATGAGAAAATATATTATTTATATTGTGATATTATTTTATCTAATGCAAAGATAATAAGCATTTTCTGTCACTTTATATATAAAAGTACCCTTTTGAACATTGATTCCAATTGTGGCATTGACAAATATGAAGTAAATCTCCCAGAATCAGGCTATTAAAAAACCTTCCCCCGTTGTAACTCAAAAAAAAAAAAGGTGGGTACTGATGATGTTGGAATTGCTCTCTATATTGAATTGAATAAATTCTATTTTCACATCAATTGGAAACCAGTGCCATATAGTTGTACATATTTAATTTGTTAAACAATTGTAAAGTTAAACCAGTTCGTCATTGGATAGATCATTAACACGGTGCATTTTCTTAGTATATGAAAAAATAACTACCCCAATAGAATTTTTATAAATAAATGAATTTTAACACTACCCAAATATAAATTCATAAAGGTAAAACATATCATTTGGGTCTTTTATTTTTTTATTATTTTATTTACTCTATTTACTTTTATTCAATGATTTTATACATTGTACTATTTTTTTTATAGTTGTACTTTTATTTTGCAAGAAAAATTATATCAGAATACAACAGAATTGCATTGAATAATGTAAAAAAAATAAAAAATAAAAAATAAAATGAAACACGCAAATTTTATATAAAAAATTCATAAACAAATTAGAGTAAAAACTGCAGATAAGGGTAAAAGAATTTCAATACGAAAAAATAGGAGATTACAACTTCTCTCTAAAATTTAATAAGAAAATAATTATATTATTTTTTAAAAATTAGGATAATAACAAATAACAAATATTTTTATCTCTCTATTTTTTATCTCTCTCATATTTGCTTTACTTGCTCAAATTTTGCTATGAAAAATTGTAAATCCTAAATGTCTTTTTATAGGCACATATGAATGCAAAAAGTCTCCGAAAACAAGCATTGTCAGTGTCTAAAAATCAACAAATGCAACACAAAAATTTTAGCAGCAATTCTCACCAAATTTGTTTTATTCTCTTTTTTTCATTGATGTGGGTCTCACATATTGGGGATACATAAAAACTTTCAACAAAATTTCTACTTGAAATTTTGATTACGTCAATTATATTTTCACACTATTCTTTTTTTTATCATCTCACGTCACTTACGTTTCTGCTAGGCCGTTAAAGGATAGACACCAAACAAATTTGTGAGCACTAACTGCGTTAGTCGTGAAATTTACTAGATTATCTCCTATATGAATTTTCTGAATATCTATTGTTATTTCTTCCACTTTCTCACGAACTTCTTTCACTTTCTCACGAACGAAGTGGTACTGCACTAGAAATGTATTTTGTCCTTAAATGAAAAGTCAAATTTTTAGCAAGATGTAAAATACTATAACTGTCATAAAAAAAATAGATATTTTCTCTTATTCAAGCCCAAATTCCTCCAATATCATTTTCAACCAAATTGATTTTTTACTAGCTTGTGTAGCTACTACATATTAAATTTTTGTTGTTAACATAACCATAACTTACTGAGTACAAACACATATCTGATTGTAGATTTTTTTTATCAAGATTACTGCATAATTTATATCAACATATCTTCTCATAATAAAGTTTGATCTACCATAATATAATGTAATATTTGTAGTCTCCTTAATATATTTTAGGACATTTTTCACTGCATTCAATGCTTTTTATAAGCATTTGTCATGTATCGACTAACTACTCTCATTGTTTGTACAATATTTGGTCTTGTACAAATCATAATAAATATTAAAATTATCACTACTGATGCATACGATAATCAAGACATCTTTATCATCTCTACTTTTATGTTATGACTCATACTGCATGATAACTTGAAATTAATAAAAAGTGGGATAGAAATTCATTTCACAAGATTTTGTTCAAATAATTCTTTTAAGAAACTCACACCATTACAGATTTTTTACTTGAACTACTTGAAGCAACTGATAGTTCTTCTTTTAGTAAAATCTCTCATTTCAATATGTATAAGTTGACAGTCACATTTTCTTTCCTTATTACTAAAAAATGTGTCTCTAATAATCTTAACGATTCTTTTTTCAGTTTCAATTTTACAGCCTAAATCATCTAGTTGACCTAATGACAATAAATTTTTTCAAGTCTTTCACATGTCGCACTTGTTGAATAGTGTGTACTGTGTCATCATGAAACTTCAACTTGATAGTTCTAATACCGATAAATTTAAAGCATGATTATTGAAACTACACACAGATCCCTCAGAGACAGATTCATACTAATAAAACTGTTTTCTTCTAGAGGTCATTTAAAATATAGCTCCTGAATCTATGAACCATACATCAACAAATGTCTTTTAATCTTTACTAGTTGTCACAGCTTCACAACACAAAACATCACCCTCATGGGATGTATTTGTAATATTTTTTTTAAGAATTTAAGTTTTTTTCTTGTTTAAACTCTAACAATCCTTTTTTAAATGACATTTTTTTTTTGCCACAATAGTAGCATTTCAGGTTTTTCTTATTTCTTAATTTTGATCAATCTTGATCTTAGCTCTCACTTAAGTCATATTCTGTTGATATCCCTCTTATCACCGTTAGAGCTTTAGCTTGTTGCAAACTTGCCAAATTGTCCTTCTTATTCTTGCACCGATTTTCGTCTTCAAGAATAGCAGCTGCAATATCATCAAAGTTCAAATGATCTGTAAGGATATTATTTATTAAATTGATGATGAGTTGATCATACGAATTAGGTAGACTTTAAAGCAAATGTTCAGCACATTCAGTTAATTCTATTTTTATAACTCAATAATGTGAGTTGAGAAAATAGAGTATTCAATATATTGATGTGTTCTATTATTGAAATAGATTTCTAATATGTAGAGTGTGCAATTTTCTTTTAAAAAAAAAATTGTTATGAAGCAATTTAGCCTCGTACAGTTTTTTGAGATGATCTCAAATCTCCTTTGCGGTTTTCTTTTTTTCTATGATTGAAAATACTTCATGTGTTAATGCAATATGAAGATTTGCAATAAAATTTTCTTTTATCTCGCTTTACTTATTATGCCGATTTTTCATTGATAGCCATCAGATAATTATCTTTTCTCAAGATAGTCTTTATTTTTAATTTCTGTAATTAGAAATTATTTTCATTGAATTTTTCAATCTTAAATTTTGTCATTATTGCTTTTATAGCAACATTCAATGGTAAATAATAATCTAACTTATTTTTTAATTTGAAATGTCCACTTATTAGTGACAACCTCAGAGCATACAATAAATAATTATTAATATCTAAATCAGACTCTAATATTACTTGTGAGAAAAAATTATGACCGAATAGAACAGGATAATAACTAATAATTTGAAAAAAAATTAAAGATAAAATGGAATACACATATTTTATATGGAAAATTATAAATAAATTAGGATAAAAATTACGAATGAAAGAAATAGGAGCTTACAAGTTCTCTCTAAATTTAAGAAAAGAACAATTATACTATCTCTTAAAAATTAGGAGAACAATAAATAATAAATATTTTTTTATCTTTCTATTTTTTCTCTCTCAGATTTGCTCACTTGCTTAAATCTTGCTATGAAAAATTATAAATCCTGAATGTTTTTTTTAAAAGCACATATGAATTCAAAAAATTTCCAAAAACAGTCAATTTCGGTGCCTAAAAATCAATAAATGCAGCATAAAATTTCAGCCGCAATTCTTATCAAATTTGCTTTCATCTATTTTTTCCATTGATGTAGATCCCACGTATGGAAGACCTATAAAGACTTTATACTTATTTGACAATTCAATACATTTACTATTACTTTTTTAATAATTAAACTCCTCTTCACCAATTGTTTTAAAAAATAAACTAATGATATTACTATTTTAATATAAAATTGTCATTTTTATACAGTTTGAATTGAATGTGATATTAATTATATTTAAAAAGAAAAATGATTAAAATTAACAAAAATATAATAAATTATGATGAAATTTGAGTGAATATCTAGATTTTTCAAATAAAAAGTTGAATTAGGCATTTAGTTAATTCAATTTTTAGCATTTCAGTAAGTTGAATTGAATGTATTTAATTTGATTGTCGTCACCCATTGCTAACAACTACTCACCACGACTGACCACCCATTGTAAGTCATAAGTCATTAAAAAATGATTTTGTCATGGTGCAAGAGATTTATTATTATTATTATTATTATTATTATTATTATTATTATTATTATTATTATTATTATTATTATTATTATTATTATTATCGCTAAGTGGTGCAATCGTGGCGGATATGAAGCTAACTCATGTCATGTAGTGGAAAGTGATGCGAAGATTTGGTTTTGTGCTCAGATCTTTGCAAAAGTCTCATAATTAACTAGTTAAGCAGTCGGTAATATTTTTTAATTTTCAAAAATTGTCTGCTATCTCTAAAATTTTGCATTGCCTATAAAATAGAACAAAAAAAAATTGTAATTCTTAGGGATAATATTTATTTTAATGGGATTTATCATTATTCATTCAATCCAAATTGATAAACACATGTTTCTTATAGTATCGCCTCTTTGCAGAACAAGCTTACATTTGCTTGTGAAAAATGAAGAGATAATCAGAATCTAATACTATATTAGGAAATTGAAACTTAACGTTAAAAACTAGGTATGGAAGCTAAATTATGTAATAGACTATTAAAAAAAAAAGGCCTTCCACAAATTAGGGACAATACATTGACCAAAAATCTTAATATTAAGATTCATACAAGTCCACAAGGAAATTTTAATTTGAAGATTTTAGGTCCGTTCGGCGCAAAAAACGTTTTTTGAGAAAAAAATTTATTTTTAAATTTTTTGAATTTTAAAAATTATTTTTAAATAGAAACATGTAAATAGATAATTTTTTTAGAAACAGATTTGAAAAAATAAGTTTATAAAAAATTAAAAAATTAATTTCCACCATGGCATTTGGAGCACAGAAAGTCAAGTGGCCAAGCCGCGTATTTGACCCTTGTTTTTAGCCACTCTTTCTTCCCTTTGTCTCCTCTGATTGTACGCGCAATCAAGCGACTATACTCTTTTGCACCCTTTCAGACTCCCACTATTTTGAGCCAAAATTCACCTTAATTTATTTGTATACAAAATAATTTTTATATTACCGTTTTGTGATATGATTGGAAATCGATGCTTTTCTTTATACAAAAACAAAAAATATATTTGATAGATTTTAGAAACTTTTTTTTATATAAGGGGTCCAATTAGAAATTTGAATTCAAAATCTCATAAATTTAGTAGTATTTCAGTACTATTTAGCTAAAATTTATTGATAGAATTATTATTATTTATTTATATACGTCTGATATGTAATATGTAATATATATATTAATCAATAATAAAATTTATATATATTACGTATTGACTTGATTCATTACTAACCCAATCTATAAGACAATTAATTGTTCCGTCCTATAGAAGTTTACATCCTTTTTTCTACCGTGGAGTGTGTGTTAAGTTGAAGTTGTTTTCTTTTTTCTCTTTTTTTTTTTTAAAAAAATGCTAGTATTAAATACTAATTAAATCATATGAACAAACACCAGACAAAAAAAAATTTGTAAATAGTTCAGTCCCATTTTAGCTATTTTTCTGTGTCGAGGTCTTAAGTTCGTTGAAAAATATGCTGGGACTTTTCTTTTTTCAAAAAAAAAAATGTACCCCTGCATTATATAAAAGAAAAATATATTTTCTTTTTATGTTTTTCATTATGTGAATGATATATCATTACTTTTGCGTACCTTAATCATAAAAAGGAGCATCATACGAAAAAATAATTATATGTTACATGTCATTCATAGGATTAAAAAAATAATAAAAAGAAGATAAAAGAAAAATTCTCTTGACAAAAATACATCTCTAAATATGGCTAAGAAAACAATGCAAAGATATTCCAAGAAGAATATTTATCACTCTTTTTTAGATTTGCATATTCAGGGATTCATGAGTATGGAAAAGTAACCCAAGGTTCTCTTTCTAACTCTTATAAGTGAGTTTATTTTATTCCTCGCAGAAAAAAACAAAGGGTTTTATTTTGCTTACTAGCTACAGATATATGATTCCCAACGTCATATAGAATAAGAAATTAATTTTAAAATTAATTTTTATTTGTATTTTTTTCTTATTTTTATTGCTATAAAGGAAGAAAGTGGGATAATAGAATTTTTTTTTTTTTAATAAAAAAGGGAACTGCTGCTACTTTAGCTACTGAGTCTGAAAGGCATTTCACATTTTTCATTTAGGCAATGCGATCCAACTCATACATCAAACAATTAGGTTAATATGGTTGGTAAACATAAAAATAAGAGTTATTGATTTTAAATTTGAGTTGGATTTAATTAAAAAACTCGAAGATCGAATTTAATTAAATTTATTTTTAATTGTTCGAAACTTAACTAAAAATATATTCAAGAGACTTGACTTAACAAAATTCAAATCAACAAAAAAAAACAATATACTCGACTCGACTCAATGTTTACTCGATTTAACTCAATTCATTTAAATTTGAATATATTTAAACATTAAGGGTAATAAAAAAATTTTAATAAATAAAAAAAATATTCGATTAAGGTCGCGAATTTTATGAGTTATGTATTGTGATATTCGAGCTCGACTCGAAAAATATTTAATCTACTCGAACTCGATTTCTACTCGATTAATTTCAAATCGAATTCAAATAATTTACGAGTTGAGCTCAAGTAGCTCACGAATAGCTTAACTTCTTTACACTCTTAAATAGTAGGAATAGCCACCAAATTTCAAAAAAAAAATCTATTTTGAAACATTTTTTTATCAATTGAATTTTCAGGTTGAAATCTATCAAAATCAACAAAAGAATCACATTATATAAACTTTTCTCAAAATTAAATAAATAAACAATTGACAACTAATCAAATTCAATTAAGAAAAAGAACAAAAATAATAATTTTATATTAAACTTACCTCAAACCATAAAATAGATTAAATAAAAACTAGAAAAGTCTTTCCCCTTTTGTTAATTTTTTGAATTACTCTATATATTGATAAGGAAAATTTGAGAAATATTCATACTATTTTTTATTCTTCTATTGAAAATATAGTTATTTAGATAGTTTTGAAAAGTTAAAAGAACTAATTTATTATAAATTATAATATTACATTCTTATAACTTAATATAAATAATTCAATAAAAATTAGATAACACGTCATTTTAACATTATTGATACATATCTATTTTTAGATTATTATAGAAGGATTAAATATTAAAAATATAAGAAAGATATTTCTCATAGTTTTTAATTATCATATATATACATATATACAAAAGTTCAAAAATTTGGGATGTGCATCTCCATGTTCTCATAAAACTCTGCCGCTGGACATGAATGCATAATAACTCAATGGATTCCTCACATCTATAATATTTATTTCTAGTTCGTCCCTAGAAGTTTTGGGAGTTTATTATTACGTATTAAATTCTAAAGCTGAAGCCCTCGCGATGGTAGGTGAAATTCACTCATCTACTGATAGCTGAAGTACTTTTTAATAGTGAAATGACAATTGTACCCTCGATAAAAATGACGTCGTTCCATTAAGAAAAATTTGCCATTCCAGCTGCGAACGCATCAGCAATTCAAAGTGTAAAATGCTCCATTTCACCTGCCAAACTTTTGTCTGAAGTCATTATGTCTCCGACAGTGTGGATGGGGAATTTATTCCTTCTTCCAAAAATGTCCAAAATTCATTGAATAAATTTACCATCGTATCCCCTCTTTATTGGCTCGTGCCATAATGCCATTTTACACATATACCCTTTTTTTTGGCTCGTGCCATAATGCCATTTTACACATAACATGGTATGTCCTTTTATTATTATTATTATTATTATTATTATTATTATTATTGCTTTACTTCAATATATATATATTTAAAAACTGTGCTCATCTCTACATTTTATATTCATTACTTCCCCAAGCCTATTTAGTAAGTTAATGAATTTGCTAAGATAATTGATTATAAATTTAATTAACTATCGTTCCTTTGATTTGATATTTCATTGTGAATATAAAGTATACACCATTTTAAATTTTATTGTATCAATCTAAATTAATCTGCTATTCAATGGATTTTAGAATACTAAACTGTTTAAGTAAAAAATATTATAAATAATAATCAAATTAACTTTTCATTATTTTAAAATAACATATATATAATTACAAATAATAAAAAATTTCAAAAAATGTATTCTTTTTTAATCAATTTTTAATAATTTTTTAAATTGTTTTTGTTCTTTTCTATTCTTAATTCCTTTTTTTTAGTAACATATTAGGTTAAAAATATAATACATATACACATACAATACAAATAAAATATAAATTAAAAATAAAAAAATATATTAAAAAATTGTATTTTAATGGTGTTAACATCACATCATATAAATAATATAAAACATAGTCAAGAAAAAGTTTATAATATACTGATGTGTTGCTTTCTATAAAGAAAAAAATTACGTTTTTTTATTTTATTTTTATCTTTTTCTACAAAATTTTGTTATTTTTTTAAAAAAATTATCAATTAAATTAGTAGTTGAGTTGAGTTCTAATAAAATATTGTATATTATGATTTTTTTTTAAAAATGTCATATATCGAAAAAAAAAGTTTAATGCAAATAAAATTATTAGTTTTTACCTTATAAATATTAAATCATAAGTTAAAATCTTTGCAGTCTCTTGGCATATATTTATTTTTTATTACTTTTTTGTTCTTTTTTATTTTCTACTTATGGGTATCTATTCCATTTTGACGTGCACTTTAAGTTTACAGATCCTTTCTTTGCATCACTAATACCAGTATAAAATCAAATCTGAATTTTGGATACATGATTATTTTGATTCAATCAACCAGGTTTGATGATACTTGGTCACTGTTTATATTCCTCACTATTTTCGTTTCTCTTTGTGTTTTAATTTTTACAAAAAATTATCAATATTTATATGTTATTTAAGACTTTTTTATAGTATTGTGTAGACTTTTTTTTAATGATATTTCCTAACGCAATGTAAGAGTTACCTATTATGGGTCTGTTTGACATGCGTTTGGTAAAAGCGATTTTGGATAAATAAATTTTATTTTTAATTTTTTTGAGTTTTGAAAACTGTTTTTTTGAGAGAAACAGGTAAATAGATATTTTTCTCAAAAGCATGTAGGTTTTTGAAAAATAATTTATAAAAAATTTTAAAATTTAATCAATTAAATCAAAAAAATTATAAATCTGTTTTTTGAACACCCAACAACAATATCAAACGATTCCTATATATATATATTGACTAGTGAGCAGTGGAGAAGAGAGATCAAATAAAAAAATAAACGTAATTAAAAAGCAATGGAGGGTGTTGTCCAATGCTCTGCAAATTACGTACCTTTAACACCAATAAGCTTCTTACAAAGAGCAGCTACTGTTTATGCAGACAAGACTTCCATCATATATGGAACTCTTAGATTTTCATGGAAACAAACTTATCAAAGATGCCTCAAGGTCGCTTCTTCTCTTGTCAAGTTGGGTATTAAGCATGGCGATATTGTAAGTTTTCTTTTCTTCTTTTCTCTCCATTAATTTCTTCATTATTTATTTGTTTTTATATGAATGTTCGTGCATTATAACTGCCAAAATGATCTCATTCTATTTTTCAGAACATTTACATGAGGATTCTCATAAGTTTTTTTTTTTTTTTGTTGATAAGCATGATTCTTACAAGTTCTAATGGTTGTTCTTGCATACTCATTATATATGTTCATCCTTGATTAATTCTAGAAAATTAGATGATTAATTATTGTTGGTTAGACCCGACAATTTGTATTTAACTCAAAAAATGATGAAATTGGATTTGGGTCAATTTGAAATTAATTCAAACCCGAAATCATATGAATTGTTCTCTCAAAAATGGATTGACTCAATGAAGATATAAAATTATCTGAACCCGCACTCATCTAGCCCGATTTTGTTATCAAGCCTACGTCTCATTAATTATTTAATTTTTGTGCTTAATGAAAAAGTGGAAATTAAATATTTCACTTCAATCCCCCTAAACATGTGATTATCTTCTAGTGATTAGTTGTAGAGCTAGTGATTCTCTCCATTATAAGTGGCGAAGAAAAATATAATATGAATATGTCAAAACTCCAAAAGTCTTCGTCTTCTTTTGAAGTTTTTTTTAGAAACAATATCCTTTCCTGTTTGTTTGTTTTCTAATTTCCTCGTTATTAATAAAACGGTGTTGGTTAATTAACATCAAGTATGATTATATTAGGGTTTTGTAATTAATTAATTATTCACCAATATAGAAAAGATTAATTATGATCCATCATTTCATTGACTTTATTAAACAGAGTCAATTTTGATTTCGTCTTAATTAGCGGGTGGATATTGACAAAAAAAAATTAAAAATCGAAAAATAAAAAAATAATAATGGACGAGAAAATTTGCAAAACAAAACAAAATAGGTGTCCACTTACGAAATTATTCTAAAGTTGGAATGGACAGCCTATTCCTTGTCTGTATAAAAACCCAACATTAAATTAATGTTGACCCTTGGACATAAAAAAAATTATATTGACTTAATAGTTATTTCTAGAAACAAAAATTTTACATTTAATAAGGAAAACAAAAACTAAACTATTTTTTTATTCTTTTTTTTCCTGTGAAATGACCATATAATACCAAGTATTATTTTTATTACATATCCTGTAAGATTCTTTTCATCACCATTTTTTTTAGTAAAAAAAAAAAGATTTGTATGGAAGTATTTTAGAAAGTAAGACATTAATCATTTACTAAGTTTTTTTTTTTGAAAATTAATAGAGCTTAAATTTTTATTTATTGAAAAGGGAATTGTTAATGATAGAAATTTGAAACCTAAAACTTGTTTTATGAGATTTCCATAAAGCAATTGAATAAATCAATACCATATAAAATAATATTATTTTGCATAAATGATTATTACGAATAAAATATAATTGAATTGATTCATGAAAATATTTAAAATATAATATAATTTAAGTGATTGATCAGGATATCATTTGAATAAAACAGTTTAGTCTATATATGCTCGAAATATTAACATATCTAATTATGGTTTCCATATGTGTAGGTTGCAACTTTGGCCCCTAATATTCCAGCACTTTATGAATTACACTTTAGTGTATCAATGGCTGGTGCAATTCTTTCTGCACTCAATACAAAATTGGATGCAACCACATTATCATTATTACTAGAACAATTAGAGGCAAAACTATTTTTTGTGGATTATCAATATGTAAATGTTGTTCTCGAGGCATTTAATATACTTTCCACAAAAAATATCAATCTCCCAAAGCTGATATTAATACCTGAACTTGATCACAAATCATCATCCACCTCTGATTATTATTCTCTTCTTTCTGTTGCTGCTGCTGCTGATGATTTTGAAGTAAAACGACCCAAGAACGAATGTGATCCGATTTCGGTGAATTATACTTCAGGATCAACTGGAATTCCTAAAGGAGTAATTTATAGCCATAGAGCTGCTTATTTAAATTCGTTGGCAGAAATATTTAGGTTGGAGATGAGAGAAAAACCAGTTCTTTTATGGACAGTGGACATGTTTCGTTGCAATGGTTGGTGTCTACCTTGGACAATGGCTGCAGTTGGTGGTACTAATGTTTGCCTAAGAAATGTTTCAGCTAAAGTAATATTTGATTCAATATTACTTCATAAGGTAACTCATTTATGTGGTCCTCCTTCTCTTCTGAACATTATTTCCAATGCTGAAAATGAACACAGGAAGCAACTTCCATGGAAGGTCAATGTTATTGTAGCAGGTGCTCTTTTAAACCCCCAAATCATTTTGAAGGTTGAAGAATTAGGGTTTCTTGTTATTGATGGTTATGGTATGACAGAAATTCTCGGTCCGGCTGTCGTCAGGCCATGGAAGGTTGATTCTGATGATGATCAAGAAAAAGTGAAAAGTCGCGAAGGGCTACATAATATCTTTATCGAAGCCATTGATGTGAAAGACTCTGACACCATCAAAAGTGTGCCGAATGATGGGAAAACAACAGGAGAGGTAATGTTTAAAAGCAACACTTTGATGTCGGGTTACCTTAAAAATCCAAGGGCAACACAATTAGCTTTTAGGGGTGGATGGTATCATACTAGAGATATTGGAGTGAGGCATGAAAATGGTAGCATACAAATGAAGGATAGAGCTAATGACATTATAGTTAGTGATCAAGGAGAGGCAATTAGCACATTGGAAGTGGAAATTGAATTGTTAAATCATCCAAAGGTGTCAGAAGTTGCTGTTATTGGCAAATCTGATGATATTTTCAAGGAAGTGCCCATTGCATTTGTGAAATTAAAAGATGGGGTTGATGCTAATGCTAATGAGATCATTGAATTTTGTGGTTCTCAATTGCCTAATCATATGATTCCTAAGGCTGTAGTTTTCGGAGAAATTCCTGTCAATTTCAATGGAAAGGTGCAGAAGTTTCTTCTTAAAGAGAAAGTTAATGCCATTAATTAATTAGTAATCTTGCCAATTGCTAATTAAAATAAGGTCTGCTTCTGAAATTCTGGTGTTTTCTTCCATTTTATGCATTTTTTTTCCTTTAGTGATTTTTTGTTTGTTAAAAGTTTTCATGGATTGTGTTAGATAGTGACTTTGCAAATCTGTTTCAATTTTAAACGAATAATTGCGTGTAATTTTGATTCAATTATTGTTTTTTCAGCTATTCAGAAGAATTTTAATTTTTTGGGGCAAATTATAAGGAGATTTTTTTCCTCATAAATTGTATTAAATGGATACCTTTTTTTAAAAAAAAAAAAACAAAAAGAGCATGTGTTGGTGTTTTTAACTATTACAGTTTTTCTATTGAATCATCAAATTTCTATTATGTTATTAAATTCCCAAATAATTATCTTACAAATTGAATTCCAATTTGATATATTGAATAAAATTATAATATTACTATATTACACAATGAGTCTCTAAAGTATCCTTTTGGATAATTGGTCCTAACCCGTTTTATAAACTAAATTATATAAAAATTAATTAATTTAATTAGTGATAACTGCAGTTACCACATTCTGCACACACACATAAAAGTATAAAAATTGAGAAAAAGGAGCACTAGGATTTTGGTTGCAATTCTCTATCTTCCTGTTCAAACGTTGATCACTGTCATCCATCTCCAAAATTAAAGCTTCGGATCTTTACAAAAGGTATTAGGCGGGAAACTATTTTATGTTACAAATTAATGTCAAACTAAAATAATTATTAAAAAATTAGGTACATCCACCACCACTAAATTTGTTGAAAAATTAAATTTATATTAGGTATATCTACCACTATTAAATTTTTCACTAAAAAATATATGGTTTAAATTTGAACAAATATGTAGTATAAATTTAGTACTTATGCCTATAAATAGGCATACTTCCAAAACTTAAAACATAAAAGAGTGAAAAAGAAAATAAGGCTACAAGTTTGGAGTGTTTTGTGAGAGTTAAGAGATTTATTCATAATATTTTTAATTTAATAAAGTTTTATTGTGTCTCCAATATTTGAGTAAATTTCTTCGTCAATATATAAATTTAAAGTTGTATTTTCTAATTTTTTCTTAATAATTGGTATTAGAGTCTTACTTTGGTATTAATATTTACTTATCATATATTTTGTAGTTGTTACTTGTTATTAATATGTTGATCTTACACATTACAAAATAAGTTAAATTATTATTCACCTTTGAAAATTAGTACCAAATATGAACGGTTAAAAATCATTGTTGGTAGAGCTATCTTGAGTTGTGAGGAGTTTGATACACTGAAAGTTTATTGATCAAACTTGTTTAATATAGTAGAAATCATATTAACACGATAAATGATATTTAAGTAGTCGGATGAATCAACAAGATCAACAACAAAAACTACAACAAATTGGCAACATATATAGAGTTTACAAGGTCAAGACATTTGAAAGATTCTCAGTGGTAGTGAAATTATACAACCAATGACAGAAGATGTCTTGCAAAAGTGGAATATTAAAGCAGATAAAACAATGTTTGCTTTAAAAATCACAATTGAAGAAGAAATGTTGGAGCAAATTCGAGATACCAAAGTACCAAAGGAAGCATGAGACACTTTTGTTATACAATTCTCAAAGAAGAATGATACAAGACTGCAACTTTTCGAGAATAAGTTGTTATCAATGGCACAACGTAACATGAGGATTGTCCAATACATTCATAAGGTGAAGGTTGTATTGCAAAATTTCAGAGCTAGATCTAATAGCTCCTATTAAAGAAATCAGAATAAAAAGAATAATTATCCATGGTTTTAGACCCGAATGTCACAGACTTATTGTTGTTATACAGAAATGGCCGAAACAACCATTACTTGTTGAATTTGAAAAATTGCTTGCAAGTCAGGAAGTTATGACTAAGTAAATGGAATGAGTTTCTTTGAATGGTAAAAAGGAAGCATTATTTACCAGCAAAAGTAAAGACACTTTCAAGTAGTTCGTTGGCATTAGATCTAAAAAGGATAAGGACAAGGTGAAAATTCATCAAGAAAATAGAGGCTCTCATCTATGGAGAGCTTTAAAGAATCGTGGTAATAGTAGCAAGTTTGATGACAATTGTGATAACTTTGAAAAGATGGATCACATGACGAAAAATTATTGGATCAAGAAAATGCCTATTGAAAGTAACATTGCTATTTCCAATTCTAAGGAGAATATGGAAGATAGTTGGGATGTCGAAGTATTATTTTCTATGGAAGAAGAAGAATTAGCTCTCACGGTAATAATATTATAACAAATTGACTATAAGAATGATTGGATTGTAGATTCAGGCTGCTCAAATTATATGACAAGGTGACAAATAAAAGTTGTAAAATTTGTCTAAGTATAAGAGAGGTTGTGTGGTAGTGACAATTAACAACTCAAGGTTACCGATTACTCACATTGATAAAATAATAGTTACACCTTGATATAATTCTAATCAAATGTCACTTCAAGATGTTTATTATGTCCTAGAAATGAAGAAAAATTTGCTTTATGTGGCTTAATTAACATCATTATGCCACTATATTTTGTTCAGTTCTCGAGATGTGAAAGTATATTATAACCTCAAAATCTCAGAAACGCTAATAATAGAAGGGCAACGATTGGAGTCAATCTACGTGATGTCAGTAGAATATACATATATGGATAGAACAAGAAAAAATGAAACATCAAATCTATGACATATACAATTAGGTCACGTTAGTTATTCCAAACTAAATATGATGATGAAGAAATCAATGCTTAAAGGACTTTCTCAGCTTAACATGTGAATAGACACAATATGTGTGGGATGGTAGTATGGTAAAGGACACCAATTGTCATACGAGGAATAAAAGTTGACTTACCTATCTCAATAAAGTCTATGATTGGTTCGAAGAATGTCTCGAGATTCAGCCGATTGCAAATGATATAACTAATAAATATGTTCCTCCCCATGTCAACATATTTTATTGTTTAGGAGGAATTACTTTTACTTGTTTTTTAGTACAAGTAGCTATAGGGTTTGCTATGACTTTTTACTACCGTCCAACAGTTATTGAGGCTTTTGCTTCTGTTCAATATATAATGACTAAATCTAACTTTGGTTGGTTAATCCGATCAGTTCATCAATGGTTGGTAAGTATGGTGATTTTAATGATGATCCTGCACGTATTTTGTGTGTATCTCACTAGTGGTTTTAAAAAACCTCGCGAATTGACTTGGGTTATAAAACCACAACTTATCCATTGATTCTTCAACATCAGTCAGTTCATACCTCCACTTAGTTTCACCCAAGCTTCATCTTGGTCATGGATAAATCACCCAGGTTCAAGTCCATAAGCAGTGACAGTTGCCCTATGAAGACTTGCTTTCGCTATGGCTCTGGTGGGTTCCTTTAACCAAACCACTGCCTATGAGTCGCTGACTCATTCTTCAATAGGCACACGATCAGAGCCCCGGGCTCTTCCCACTGCTTGGGATAAAGTAAAAAATCATTAGAGTTAGTTCATTTTGATGTGTTCGAACTAATTAAACAACTGTCAATTAGTGGTATGTGGTTAATGGTGACATTCATTGATGACTTCAAGGTATGTGTGAGTTTTCTTTATGAATTTTTTTTACTCATTTTCAAAGTTTAAAGAGTTCAGAGAGTCAACCAAATGAGAAGTAGAAAATAAGTTCTATTACTTATGCATAAACAACAGGGGGAGAATATAGCTCAAATGAGTTTTCTCAATACTTAAGGGAATGTCGAACATGTCATCAATACATTTTTACCAACACACCATAATAAAATAGTGTAGCTGAGAAAAACAATCAACATTTTGTAGAAATTTATCGAAGTATGTTACATGCAAAGAACATATTAGGAAGGTTTTAGGCTAAATCAATAAAAGTTGCAATCTTTGTGATTGATAGACTTTCTCAACCGATGCTAGAATTTGTTTCATCATTTGAGAAACTGTGGAATATGAAACCTACAATTAGTTTACTTTCAAATATTTGGTTGTGTATGTTATATATTTGTTCCTAATTATTTACGGAGTAAGTGTGACAAGAAAGTGAGATGTGTTTTTGTGGAATATGACAACCGAAGAAAAAGGTGAAAATATTGTGATCCAACAAATAGAATATGCTACACTTCATAAGATGTGGTGTTCTATGAAGTATCTTTTTGGTGGTCCTCAGAGAAGGAGGTACTACCAAACTCCAGAAAATTTGGAGACAAACTACAATAAAAGATGAAGGAGCATATTGTTAAACTCCAATTAAGTTCAGATAAATCAGAATATCCAAACAGTAATTATGTCAAACAAATAGTGACTCAGAATCTTTGGCAAACCAGCGTGTATCAACAACCAAACAAATAAGGTGGGCCTAGTAAAAATGAATAATCAACTATATAATCTCAATTTCGAAGGTCAATAAGAACACGACGATCAAATTCCAAATATGCTAATGCAGCCATAGCCAAATAAGCAACTATAATAAAACCAGAGATATTTGAAGAAGCATTACAGAGTTTCGCATGGATGATAGCTATGAAAGAAGAAATTGATGTACTTGAGCAAAATTATACTTGGGATCTGGTGTTAAAGACAAAAGATGTGAAATTCATATATTATAAGTGAGTTTACAAGATAAAGTATCGTCTAGATAGATCAATCGAGAGGTATAAGGCACAATTGGTAGCTTATGATCTCTTTCAACAATTTTGACTAAATTACGATGAAAGTTTAGTCCTGTTGAGAAACTTACAATAGTAGCCAACAACAAAGGCTGAAATTTGTGGCAAATTGATGTAAAAAATATTTTTCTTCATGAACAGCTGGATAAAGAGATCTACATGATTCAACCAATGAACTTTCATAACTAATATCATCCTGAATATGTTTGTAAGTTGTAGAAAGCACTCTATGGAATGAAATAAGCACCTAAAGTGTGGTATTATAAAATTGTTGAATTTTTAATACAAAGTGGTTATTCAGTAACAACTACAGATTCAAACTTATTTGTCAAAGCCAATGAAAGAAATCTAACTATTGTGCTAGTGTATGTAGATGATTTAATCATAACCGGTGATGATAATACAGAAATTCTTCAAACGAATAAAAATTTATCAGTACATTTGCAGATGAAAGGACTTGGATAACTCAAACACTTCTTTAGTTTAAAAGTTGATTGCACACAAGAAGAAATATTTATTTGTCAACAAAAATATTCCAAGGACTTGTTAAAGAGGTTTGGAATGTTCGAATGCAAGCCAATTTCAACATCGATGGAACTAAATACCAAAATGTGTGCAAATAAAGAAAAAGATTTGGAAAATGCAACAATGTATTAACAGTTAATAGGCAGTCTTATTTACTTAACTTTGACTCACCTCGATATTTCTTATGCAATTAATGCGATAAGTTGATACATACATAATTCAAAGAAGCCTCATTTAAAGGTAGTTCAAAAAATACTGAGATATGTGAATAGCACAATTGATTATGGTCTTTTTGTACAAGAAAGGTGAAGAATGCAAGTTAGTGGATTATTGCGATGCTAACTATACAGGAGATCATGACACTAAAAGATCAACAATTGGGTATGTGTTTAAGCTTAGTTTTGGAACAATTTCTTAGTGGAGCAAGAGATAACTGACGGTATCATTATAAACCACTAAAGCTAAATATCGAACAGTGGTAATGGCAGCTCAAGAGAGTATATGGTTGATACAACTAATGAATAATCTACATCAACTAGTAGATTATGATGTTCCATTGTATTGTGACAATTAGTCAACAATTCGTTTTGTAGAGAATTCGGTCTTTCATACAAGAACTAAACATGTTGAAGTGTACTATCATTTTATCAGAGAAAAAGTTCTGTAAGAAGAAATTGAGATAAGACAGATCGATCAAGACGGATGATCAAGTTACAGACTTATTCACAAAAAAATCTAAGTATAAGCAAGCTCGAAGTGTTTTATCGACATCTCGACATAGTACAAATAATTAAAGTTGACATTGAAGGAAAGTGTTAAGAATCAATGTCAAACTAAAACAATTTGTTGAAAATTAGGTATACTCACCTCTACCAATTTTGTTGAAAAATTAAGTTCATGTTAGGTACATTCACTACCACCAAATTTTCTACTAAAAAACTTATGGTGTAGATTTAACAAATATGTTGTGTAGATTTAGTACATATGCTTATAAATAGGCACACTTCCAAGGTCAAAGGCTTAAATCATAAAAGAGTAAAAAAGAAAATAAAACTACAAGTCTTAAGTATTTTTGTATGAATTGAGTCTTTTTTATAATATTTTTAATTTAATAAAATTTTAGCTGTGTTTCCAATATTTTAATGAATTTCTTCTTTAAGATATAAATTTAGAATTGTACATTTTAATTTTTTTCTCAACATTTTAAAATACCTTAAAATTTTAAAAGATAGAAGAATAACTTATATATAATTGTGATATAACTAATTTCATATAGGTTTAAATCATTTTGAAGCAATGATAAATCTACAGTTATCAAATCTACCTAGATTTATACAATTTTAATATGATATTAAAGACATAAAAAAACTAATCATCATATGAATATATATTGATTTTGTGGATAAAATTTGAGAGAAATAGAAAGGTACATATTAGAAACTGAATAGGCCCACATAATTCTAGTAATTATTACGTATAATTTGATCTCGGATTATATTTATTCTATGTGAATTAGTTTGATTTTTATGAATTCCAACAATAACTTTTTTTTCTATTGAATTTCTAGGTGTAAACTGAAAATAAGGTTCAGGAACTTAATGGGAATACAACAAAATCTCGAATGTTCTATAACAAGAAAAACGTAATATTAATTGAGAGATTATAAGATTTTTTTTGTCTTTTTTTATTTATTTATTGAATTTGAGGGATGAACTTCATGTAAGAAAAAATATAATTCATAATATGAAAACATGAAATTGCATGAGGTATGAAGTCTTCTCCTTTGAAGGACGGATCTCAATCAATCACCACACTCTTGTTTGATAGCATTTTAAAACTCTGGAGTCTTGACTACGGCCTTAGAATTAGACTGGCCCATAGCTTAATCACATTTTCTTCTTTCTTTAGCCAGCGGTAATATTCTACACAATTTTATTTTCATATAGTAAATTTCATATGTAAAATATTTTAAATATAAAATAATTTGAATGAAAAATATAGATAACGACATATATTCATTGTATTTGATCATATAACCACATGATGAGCTTTGTAATGTTTTCTTTATTTCAACTCTATTTCACCATTCCTCACTTTAATTAAAAGATGTTAGAGGATTAATATATATATATATTGTATTTGATCATATAACCACATGATGAGCTTTGTAATGTTTTCTTTATTTCAACTCTATTTCACCATTCCTCATTTTAATTAAAAGATGTTAGAGGATTAATATATATATATATATATATATATATATATATATATATATATATATATATTTAAAGAGAATCTCATATTAAGAGTTTTAGACATAGAAAAAACGTATAATTGTATTGTAACTAAATTTAGATTGTTTTAAGTCATTTTAAAACAATGCAAAATTTAGAATTATCAAATTTAATTGTCTAAACTCATTCAATTATAATATATTATCAGAACTATAAAAGAATTAACCGTCGTAAGAATTTTATAGATAAAATCTAAGACCCAAAAAATAGAAAAAATCAAATTAAATAATACATAAATTTGTAGCACAAGAAAGGAGAAAAAAACAAAATAAATAAAAATGTTGAATTAAGTAAATAACAACTGGATCAAGACAAGTTACACTTGAAGAAAAATGTTAGGAGAATTTTACATCGAGAGTTTAAAAGATAGAAGAATAACTTATAATTATAATGCAACTAATTTTATATTGACTTATTTTGAAATAATAGTAGATCTATACTTATCAAATCCAACTATATAGATCCATATAATTCTAACAATATGAATATTGATGTATAAAATCGAACCAAAAATAGAAACTAAATCAAATTGATCATAATTGATTCAATTCAATTCATATTTATAGACAGATTAATAGTATTACTTTTTTCAAATATTTTCTTTATAAAAAAACTGTAATTACATTAAAAAAAAAAGCATACTTTTTATTATTAAAATTAGATGGGCTTAGATGTCAAGTTTGATTATTGTAAATTCATTATTTCTTCAAAATGATACAAGTTATTTTAAATTTTGCTAAACCATAATTATAAACTCTTATTTTATCCCTTAAATTCTAATGTGGAATTATCTCCAATATCTATATCTTAATTTTAAATTATGTACATGCATCTACATTAATTTTAAATTAAAAATAACATTTGGTGAGAAAAGACATTTCCAGACGTAATTAATTTTTTATTTTAATAAAGTATGAGAAAATTATATAATAAAGCTATGTATATGTCTTTTCTATTCCTCCTAAATTCTTCCAAAGGTTTTGGAAATAATAAGCTTTAGAGTTTGAGAAATTAAATTGATTCTCTCTTGAGAACTTGATGAGTCAGATACTGTTATATGGAGAATTATTTATTCATTCTTAATAGTAATATAATATGAAGAATTATGTTACATGTTCTCTTTTAAAATAATTAAAATTTTAAACATATTTCAATTTAAAATATATGATTGTTAAATTTTTTGAATTAATTTAAGTTTATAACTAGTATAATAAATTTTATAGAATTGGTGAAATTCATTTATAATTTTTTTTTTCAAAATTTAGTGTAAAATTTAATATATTTGTCATTGGCTCTTGCATCACCATCTTTAAAAATTAAGGGGGAAACGGTGATGATATGATTAAAAAAAATATAGATTAAATTTTAAATAAGAATTGTAAATGAATTTCACTAATTTATAGAATTTATTTATATCAAGTATAACTTAAATTTCTTTTTAGAACCTCTAGATTAATGTAATCTTTTTAAATCAATAAATTAAAGATTGATGCAATCATTTAGTATTCTATGTCGCATTGGACTCCAGGCTAATCTAAATTATAGCAAGCATGTCCGTAAAAGAGCAAAGCGCATGCAACTTCTCAAACCTTAAACTCGAGATCAATCATTAATTAAATGAGAAAGGACAAATTCAATTCTATCTCACACTCGAGTGTGATTGATGAAATCTTTTAACTACTTGTATCAAAGTCTTTCTCGGTTCAAGCTTGTTTGAATAATATTAATGAGATTTTATTTTTAAGCATATGAATTTTTAGAGAATTTTTTAGATATATTCAATTTAGGATCCGTCTGACATTGTGCTTTTGGAGAAAAAAAATTTATTTTTAAATTTTTTAAGTTTTCAAAACTGTTTATAAAAATAAGCTGGTAAATATATTTTTTTTTCATAAGCAAATTTGAAAAAAACAGTTTATAAAAAATAAAAAAATAAGTTAATTAAATCAAAAAAATTATAAACCTACTTTTTGAATACATAACAGCAATCCCAAACATCCCCTTATTATATTATCCGTAAACTAATTTAATTATATAATGACATACATTAAATATTTTATTCACATTAATTGACAATTAATGAATTTGTATATATAACTATATGATTAAATTAGTTTGCAGATGATATAATAAATATAATTTATTTAAAAAAATTTCGAATTATTAATTAATGGTATCTTATTAATTTTATATCAAGCCTAAATTGTATTACAAGGCATCCAACTTATGGATCTATTCCCTGATTTTAATGCAGAGACAACAAAAATAACAAAGATTATATGCTTTTGCCTTTAATAGCAATTTCACCATCAAAAGATTTCAACTGTGAGTTGGATGATTATTCTCTGACTTTTAACTTCTGGTATGAGTATCAGTTGGGGAATGGTCATACTTTTAACTTATGGTATGATCCTTGGGCTAATGGTGAGGCGTTAGCTACCAAGTTTCCAGATGTGGTAATTGAGGACTCAAATGTGACCAAGAAGAGCTATGTTTGTGATGTTTGGAGTAATGACAACTGGCATTTACCTGATCCAGTTTCTAAAAACATGGCTGCTGCTTGGGATTATGTGAGGATGCATTGCAATATTAATGAGGATGTTATAAGATGGAAGCTTACTTAATCTGGTAAGTTTACTATCTCTAGTGTGTGGCAAGCTCTAAGATTGAAGAAAAGGAAAGTCCAATAGTGTAACTTCATTTGGGGTTCTGGTCATATACTGAGGCACAGCTTCATCTGTTGGCTAGCCTTGAGAAACCGTCTTATGACTAAAGAGAGGATGTGCAAGTGAGATATTAACATTTCTACTTCTTGTAGTCTTTGTAACAGGGAGAATGAGAGCATTGAACATATGTTTTCCAATGTTCCTTTTCTGCTCAAGTTTGGGGCCTGGTCCTTCGCAGGTGTGACTGGCTAAGAAGTGGTGTTTGCTGGAGAAGAAAGATATCTTGGTTTCTCAGGAAAGCAGGGGGTAGAACTCTTCTAGCTAAAACAAGGAGAATAACTTTCATGGCTTTTGTTTACTATATTTGGAGAGCTAGAAACATGATGGTGTTCCAGAATATGAGAAGTTCTGAGATGGACACTTTCTAATTGATCAGAAATAGTGTCATCCTTAAATTCATCAAAAATATTAATAATTGTGATTTTCATAGATGATTTTAATTTTGATTAGTTGTTGGTTTGTTCTTGTGCAATCCTGCTGTGGGGTTTAGCTCCATTTGAGTATTGATTGTTTTGTACATATGTGGTTGCTTAATAATAATTTTTTGGTGATTTACCAAAAAAAAAATATTTTTTTTAAAACAAAAAAGTGAAAATATTGAGGGAGGCGATGGATTCTAAGTGATGGCACAGCTCAGACATAGTACGCCCGTGGAAAAACAACGTGGGCTCAATCCCATGTGAAACCAGACAACTGAAATCTGTCCTAATATTTTATGCCAACCAACCTTCGACAGGGTGGCGCCCTCCTCATTCTTTGCCACCTAGTTCCAAATTACTTGGGTCCCTTTTTCTTTTTTTTTAGTTTCATCATTTATAAAAAGTTCAACAATTTACACATTAGACAAAAAAAAATCATTTAATTTGCACATGCATTATGATTTCTTTATTATTTTTGTACGGATTTTTTTGGATTGAGTGCCAAATTTGCTTTTATTTATTTATTTTGACACGGGACTTTTTTTTTAAAAAAAAAAATCCACTGTTTTTAGGAGTATTTCACAAAAATGCTTCTTAAATGGATTGTCACAGTGTGTATATCTGGCATATCTTAGGGCAAATACATATAAAAAGGAGCATAACAAGATGGTACATCAACTTTAATTAACTTCTAACAGAAAACTACTTATTTTATAATTTTATAATATTAAACTACCTCATTTCATTTTTCGTTAACCTACTTGACAAAGAGCTAAAGCCATATTTTCACTTCAATAACAAAATCATATGTGATATTTCATATTAGTACCAAAATTACATATAGAAATAATATGTCAAACATCATATTATTAAGCACTTTAAAGTTTGAGTACAATTAATTTATCCAATTGTTCTCTTTTTTTTAGCAATTAAACCCAATTTTTTTAAAAATTCTTTCACTTTCTCATTAACCAAATAATTTTATTAAAAAAATAGAGAAATTCCAACACCTACACAATGAGAAAACCACTATAAAACACGAGGCACATGAAATTTGTTGTCGAAAGATGAGTCAAAAAGTGGATCCATTTTTAGATTAGAAAAAATCTGAGATTTTCGGGACTGATTCTGACTCAAAAAACCCAAAGAACCTATCAATAGAGAGCCCCCATAAACATATTTGTTCCTGTGGCACAAATCATGATTTTGGAAAAAAAAAATCCATTTATGTGGGTGCAGCGATTCGGCCTCAGATCCAACGGCCCCTATGGTAGTCATGGACAATGAATGAGTGGCTTGTAAGAATAGAGAGAGGGAAGCTTTTTTTTCACCTAGATGGGGAAGCGGGTGTTGGATTGGATTGGCTAGTAAAAATTGATTCCATTTTTTTTTTCTGTTAAGAGATAAGTCAAATATAATTGAACAACTAATTTTATTTTTTTTTTCTTGGAAAGTTAGGAGGGAAATCAAGTGAATGGGTGTTAGAAATTTTAAATTTTTTTAACTACAACTGTTGGATTGTTGAGAAAGTTAAGAAAAAGAAAAGAAATGTGTTTCATTGTATTTGGTTATTCAGAAATTTATGTTTGGTTGCTGAGAAAGTAAAAGAGAGTGATTAGAAAGAGAAAACAAAATATTTTATAATTGTTTGATTAGTAAGAAATTGATGAAAAGTAAAAGAAAATATATTTGGAGTAAATTGTATTGATAGTATTCCAACTGTAAGACACGTAACAATATAATACCTAATATGTAATTTTCACATATAATTTTATTGCATATGTGAAAATGTAATATTAATTTTCCGCTAACTCAGATGACAATAATGGATATAGAGAGTTTTGAGTTATAAAATCATACAAAAAATAGTTTCTATTACAAATTAATGCTTAGATACCATACTATTATGCATCTTATAATTGGAGTATTATAATTATACTAGTATATCTTATTTCTAATATTTGGCATATTTTATTTCTATAATAAACATCTTATTTCTATATTTTTTTGGCTTTTTTTTTATCTACTTTTAATCCGATGTAATGAATGATTCTTCAAAATGTTAAGAATTTGATCACCTATTTTTTTTATACAAATAAATTAATTGTTATATATATATGGCATACCTTTTTTTTTTTATATACATCGTTCACATAGATTATAAATTAAATTTATTGTCATATATAATAAGTTTTATAACTCTTTTATAATTCAACATTTTTTCATTTTTAATTAGTTTATTGTTGTTTAATGAATCCTTCTCTAATTGCTTCAGCTCCGTAAATCAAACTCACACAAAGTAAGTACTTAAATGGGATGAATTACATAGATGATAACTCATATATTTAATACATAATAACTCAATACTTAATTATTATTTATAATTAGAAAATACTTTAATTATTATTTTATAATAATAAAGTACTTCCGTCAAATTTCGCCAACGACTCGTATATAACTTAATAATATCATGGTACTCCAATTAAAAATAATGTAATATCATGACATTTGAATTAATTATCTTTACAACAACATGATACTGTAATTAATAGTAATACATTGACAAGATGTGAGGAATATATTTTATTATTACAAAATAATAATTCAGATATTTTGTAATTACAAATAATAATTTGAATACCGAATTGTTAATGTAAAATGTAGTAGTTCATCCTACTTAAATGTATATCATTAGGCAAATGACAAGAAAGAGTAGACTTTATTATTCTCGTTTCCCATCCTATGATTTAACAAGTGCAATTGAGGAATTAATCAAAATTAAACGTTTAGGGAGAATTTATAATCGAATTGAACTGAAATCTAAAACTTATAGTTTGATTTTATTAGATTTGATCAAATAATAAAAAGAATTTTTACTAATTAAAGTGACCCAACTAATTAATAACCCTTTCAAAAATTAAAATAAAATTCAATCCAACTATCATTGATTCGATTTAACTTTTAATTTCGGTTAAATTTTGCCCCACATCTGGAGTTAATTAATTAGAATTTTGAGGACGTTGAAAATCAGTCTCATATGTTTAATGTGGCCTAATATAGTCCGTCTTACCAAAGTGGAGTTTAAGAAAATGTTTAGTCTAAATAGCAATTTAGGAGAAATGGACACGTGTTCATCCCAAACAGTTGATTTTCCATATAAATCATAATATTCTATCAAAATATTTATCATGTGTTTGGCAAAATTATTAATTATTAATTAAGGGAATACTATAGAAAATCAAACATAACAACTTGATAGATACTTTATTATTATTATTAGAGTAATAATATTTATATCAACTTATTTTGTACCAATTTGCCCTAATTGTATCAAAATACATGTATTTTAATACAGTTTCAGCAATATAAGTAGATGAATTGATAGAATACAAATATTTTAATGCATATTGGTAGGAGTTGAGACAAGTAATATTTTTCTTATTATTATTATTATTATTATTATTATTATTATTATTATTATTATTATTATTATTATTATTATTATTATTATTATTATTATTATTATTATTATTATTTGGGATGTTGACAAAAGTATTATATCGAATTATTGATATGCTAAATATTATTAATTAGTTTAAACAACGATAGCAATTAGTAATTTTACACATAATTTATAAATTATTCAAATATTAATTTTAGTTCTGGTTTCTTTTTGTAGGAGCCAATAGTACGTAATTGGTTTAATAATAATAATAAGGGGCAGAATTAAAAAATTTTATTTGGGGAGGAACTGAATGATGATAGATTTTAGAAGACAATATATGTAGATATGTAATGTTAATGTAATTTAATCAAAATTAGTCTTTTTGTCTCTCTATTGTATTATTCTTAATTATGAATTTTATGAAAAATTTAAATTATATATGTAAGATCAAAATAAAATACAACAAAAGTTTCATATAGTTTTTTACTTTAATATATGAGGAATAAATAAATTTAATTTTTTTGAAAATTACATACTACATTTTAAAAAGATATATTTTTATTTCAATTAATTTTCAATTCGATATCTGTGTTAATGACTTTTTTTATAAAATGAAATCATAAGATATTTTTTTAATATAAAAATATCTCTTTATATATACTCATTTTTATTTTTTAGCTTTGGAGAGCCACGATGTACTTCTATAATAACAACAATAAGAGGATGAGGAGGAAGAGGAGGAAGAGGGATGTGCAAAACTGAATGAAGGTGGAAGACTGAATCAAATCATATTGAATTTGGCATATTTGGTTTGATTTGTTCAGTTTTCTATTTATTTAGTTCAGTTGTATATAAAAATTTCAATTTATTCGATTTAGTTAAAAAATATTGAAAAATCAATTAAATTAAACCGACTGAAGTTTTTTATACATACATATTTTTTTTACAAATTTTATATTGATTAATTATAATTTTTAGATAATATAAAATAAATTATAGTTTATAGTAATTAATTTCAATTTATGATAGTTGATAAAATCATGAACTATGACAATCTATTCCAATTTATATTAACTAATTTTATTTATACTAATTTACAAATTTATGATAATTGATTTTACTGTATGATAATTATAGAAGTTAATAAAATGTGATGGTAATTTACCATAATTTATATTATTTTATTTTAATTTATGTTAACTAATAAAGTTATATTATTTGATTATAATTTATATATGGTAATTTATAAGATTATGTTTAGTGATTTTAATTTATGGTTACAATGACTGATTTTAACCCATTATAATTTATAAAATATGGTAGTAATTATTATTTATGGTAATTAATTAATTAATTAAAAAATCAATTAAATAGAATCAAATTCAATCGTAATATTTGTGTTTGGTTAAATTCGATTTAAGATAAATTTTGATTCACTTCGATTTACATGAATTGAATTTATTTTAAACTGAACCGACAAATTGCAGTTAAGATGATGGAGCTGGGTTTTGGGTTAGAATCTTTCAGGCTAAATGTGTAATTTACCTTTTTAAAATTCTTACAAAACTAATTTGGTTTAAAATAAACCTTTTTTTGGATGATAATAATATGTAATTTTTCGGAGTATTTATTTTATTTCCTTTTGTCTTTTTTAGTTTCTCTCTATTTTTTTAATCAATTTGTAATAAAAAAAATTATAATAAATAAGAATTTTATAAAAAAACAAAAAAAGTAGAGATAAAACATAACAAAATGTCAGTAATAAATTGAAAAAAAGGATAATTTTCATTGCTTTAAAAAAGTTTACCATCATACTAATCAGAACATGACAGTCGGGTATTTTCGGTTCGGTGGAGTTTGAGTTCGATTTATTTTCCAGTGAAATCGAATCTAGATCTTGCAATTTGGAACAGATGAATTTAGATTTGAATTCAGATAACTTTTGAAATTTTATCGGATCATATTATTTTCTACTAAATCGGTTAAGATTATTTTCAAATAATTGGGTCTAATTGTTTTTTAATAAAAAAAAATCAAGAAGTTTTTTAGTTATTTATTTGAATATCTTTTAGTTTTTTAAGCATTAAACTAATAATATATCGTAGTTTTTAAGTTTTTAATATTGATGATAGCAATGTTCAATAATAGGGTTTGTTGACTCGTTAGATCTGTTTATGTATAGAAAGATTGTTAAAGTCAATCATAAGTTTGCAATTAAATTGTTATAATAAGTTTACAACACAATTGTTAAGTTAATCTCATAAGTTTGCAACTAATTTACTTGACAAAATCTAGGAGGAAGAAGCATCCAATCGTTGCTTTCAAGTGCTATGTTTTTCACATGTCCGGTTGTGCTCTGATCTAGAGCTGAATCTCTAACAAAATACATCCTCTAAAATTTAAATTAAAATCACAAGTGATTTAAATTTTGTGTAGTTTGTTAATATTCTTGAGTGGAAATGGAAATGCAAGTGATTCAGATGAATGTGCCCTGTTGTTGATTATGTGCTCTTCTTCGCTTTCAGTTTTTATTACGTAGTTGGATGCTTCATTGGGATTTGTACTTGGGCAAGATCATTCATAGTTTTCTGCTTTAAGTATCTAGTTTTTCATGCAGAATACCTTTACTTCCCTTAATATTGGGGACTTATTTATTTTGTTTCTCTGAAAGATATTCTCTGTGGTAAACTATCTGCTCTTCTTGGGAGAGCTCTAGCTGCTGTCATGACCATATCCTTGAGTACATCTGTGGCTGGCTGCTGGTCAGGGGGCTATAGCCATGGCAGCTCATCAAGTATGGTTATCTGTTTCGCTCCTTGTTGATGCTCAAGCTGCATCCAGTCAGGTGACTAATCTTCCAAAGTCTTATTCAACATTTGAAACCCTTTGTAATCTACTTAAGTCACATCATGGTTGATATCAAATAGCAATCTTCATACAAAATCATTCTAGTTGATGTCCGAGCAACAAAGATCCGAACACAAATATTACCTGCTTACAAAATTTCCAACACACTCTTCTTCAGTAGCGCCTCTACTTCAATGAGTAGAATCCTTTTGATTCGGACATGGCTCTAGTTTTTTTTTCTCCCAAGCACGTGGCCTCACTTTTGCCTTATGCCATGAAAAGAAAAAGGAAAAAAAAAAAGGGTTTCCCTGGCACTTGTTGCTCCCACCTTGCACAGATCTTATTCTTCAGTTTTGACTTTTGATTTCTTGTGGGGTATATCCTTATTGGTGAAATATATTTGCAGGCTCTCATTGCAAGCAAAAAGTAACTACAGTAGAATGAAAGAAATTACTTTCTGTGCTTTAAAGGTAATTTTTTTTCTATCTGGCTGCCTTTTGTTTTGTGGTAAACCTCATTGAAAGATATTCCTATGTTTAAGCATTATCTTCTATGTCAGCAAGCTAATACATTATTATCTATTTTCCATCAGAGTGGATTATTTACTGGCATTTCTGTAGCCATCATTCTGGGTGTATCATTTGGTTCTTTAGCAACTTTGTTTACCAATGACGTTGAGGTACTTGCAATTGTTAGAACTGGGGTTCTGGTATGCAATCTATACCATTTTTCGCCTTTTCTTATTTATTAGGATTTAATTCTTTTCATTCTTTGATGAGCTTGGTTTTACATCATTTAAATTTCTATCTTATTCCTCAATTTGCTTTATGGAATTCTATCTAAACCTGCCACAGTTTGTTGCTGCAAGTCAACCAATCAACGCTCTGGCTTATATGTTTGACGGTCTTCATTATGGTATATCAGACTTTTCATTTGCTGCTTGGTGTGCGGTAAGCTGCCATGCCATCTCTGATAGAGAGATCTATAGCGGAAATCTGGCAGATCTCTCCCCATGATCTAATACATGCTATTTAGAAAACAAAACAAATGAATTTAATTGAGAAAGAGGAAGATGTGTACCTGATTTGGCCGAATCCATCGTCTTAGAAACAATTCGAAAAGTTTTGCACCAAGATCTTCTCTCGTTTTCTAACACCAGAATGATGAAATTTTTTTCTCATGATTTTCCTTATCCTCTATCATTCTTTATATAGAGGAGCTTAATTATTAGAGTTAGCAACAAGAGAGACTTAGCTCACCGGTATATAATAATTATAGGCTATCCATCATACACATATTATTATCTGAGCCCACATTAATTCTCCCACACTTAATTAAATAATGAAGTCATGCCTAAATAAAGAATTGATCAAATTCTTAAGGCTCTTTATTTGTAATTTGTCCTGATATCTCAATTAAAAGCCCATAAATATAAGATATTAAAATAAAATATCTTACATTCTCCACTTTGGCGTATTAATTGAGAACATATTACAAAAAAAACTTCACATTCCCGCTCGATTCAATAAGATTATCAACATAGGATCATGGCGGAAACCACATAATCAAGAACATGACACCTTTCATAGTCACATATGCCAATAACCCTATCAATCGTAATGAGCATCAGTGTGGTAATGTGGTAAAAATTATTCAACACTAACTTTATGATCAAAACTTTATGTGTTGATTTTCTTATCAGCCAGATTTCTTATCTTTATGTAACACAGTTACTCATAAGAAACCGTTTATTACTTCAAATTGAAGTCTGTATGTCTTAAAAACTTTAAATCTCGAGATACTTTATGTATCACAAGACATACACCCAAGGCTATAAACAATAATGCCCCAAGCCTTCGCTTAAGATGACACTAATCTTAAGATTTTTAAACATTTAATCTGATATATCATATAATATTTTCCAATGAAAATATAACAATGTATTGATAATCATCAGAAATACAATAATGTACATTTATACCAATGTATAAAGTACGTACAAATATTACATAAAGTAATATAAAATCCTCTCACTAATCCAAGGGATCAAAACCAGACTTTAGACCCATACTGATGACATGTCTCACATAAATATTGGGTTGAAGTCCCTTGGTAAGAGGATCTGCTATCATATCTTTTGTACTGATATGATCCACCTCAACGTCACCTTTCTTTATCATCTCTTTCAATGTCAAATACTTGACTTCCATATGCTTAGACCCTGTGATATTCTTGTTGTTTTTAGCAAACAACACAACTGGAAGATTATCACAATACAACTTTATGGGTCTGTCAATGGAATCAATAATTGACATTTCTGCAATGAGATTTCGTAGCCATACAGCCTATGTGGCTGCACCATAACATGCTACAAACTCAGCCTGCATCGTGGAAGAAGAGATTAAGGACTGTTTAACACTTTTCCAAGATACAACCCCACCAGCCAGCATAAAAATATAACCTGATGTGGATTTTCTATCATCTGAGCAACCAGCAAAATCTGAATCTGTATACCAGTTAACTCCAGATGCTCAACCTTTCTGTATGTTAAGATATAATCACTAGTCCCTTTAAGGTATCTCAAATCTCTTTTAGCCGCAGTCCAATGGTCCATTCCAGGATTAGATTGATATCTACCTAGAATACCAATTGCAAATGCAATGTCCGGCCTAGTGCAAACTTGAGCATACATCAAGCTTCCTACTATACTAGCATATGACACTGCTTTCATTGATTCTCTCTTAACCTCATTCTTAGGACACTGTGTCAAGCTTAATTTATCACCTTTAGCAATTGGCACATCCCAAGATTTACTTTCATGCATATTGAATTTCTTCAATATCCTTTCTATGTATGCCTTTTGAGAGAGACCTAAAAGGTTTTGAGATCTATTCCTTAAGATTTCAATTCCTAGGACAAAAATGCTTCTCCAAGATCTTTCATATCAAAATATTTAGATAACAACTGCTTAACCTCATGCAGTGTACCTAAATCATTACATGCAAGCAAAATATCATCTACATATAATATCAGAAAGATATATTTGCTCCCACTGATCTTGAGATATATGCATTTATCAACTTTGCTTTCAACAAAGCCTAAAGAAGTGATTACATCATCAAATTTTAAGTATCACTGTCGTGAGGTTTGTTTCAAACCATAAATAGACTTTTTAAGTCTACAGACAAGATGGTCTTTACCATCTTCATGAAAACCTTTAGGTTGTTCCATATAGACCTGCTCGTTTAATTCTCCATTCAGGAATGCGGTTTTAACATCCATCTGATGTAGCTCTAAATCAAAATGAGCTACTAGTGCCATAATTACTCTAAATGTATCCTTAGAGGATACAAGAGAAAATATTTCACTGTAATCAATTTCTCCTATCTGAGTAAATCCTTTGGCAACTAATATGGTTTAAGCCTCTCAATATTCCCTTTGGAGTCTTTCTTGGTCTTATAGACCCATTTACAGCCAATAGGTCTACAATCTTCAGGTAATTCAACAAGCTCCCACACGCCATTACAATCCATAGATTGCATTTCATCTCTCATTGCTTTCCACCACAGATCTGATTGGGTACTAGAAACAGCTTCCTCAAATGATACAGGATCAGAAACATGACCAATGTCATAATCACTCTCTCCTAGATAGACCACATAATCAGATGGAATAACATATTTCCTTTCCCTAGTAGACTTTATGAGAGGAATCTGTGCAACTGTATCCTGTGATGATGAAGCCTCATTAAACTGTATAGGTTCATCCCTTAATACTGTATTAATCACAGGTGTAGGAACCAACATTGTAGGTTGCTTGGGAACTGATATATGTATAACCTTAGTCTATTGTTCCTTACTAGTGATCTCAGAGTGTTCATACTGATCAGCTATATCAAATTCTAAAAATTTAGTTGTTTGTGATTTTACAATTCTAGAACCTCATTCTCTACAATAAAATTTGTAGCCTTTAGAATGATCTGGGTATCCTATAAAATAGCAATGAGTAGATCTAGATTGCAATTTACCTTCAGTAGGATTATAAAGGCGTACTTCTGAAGGACAACCCCAAACACAGAGGTGACTTAAGCTAGGTTTCCTATTAGTCCACAGTTCAAACGGCGTTTTAGCCACAGAATGACTGTGTACTCTATTGAGGATATATAATGCCGTTTTAATAGCCTCACCCCATAAAAAGTCTGGGAGATTAGATCTTGACATCATGCTTCTAACCATTTCATTTAAGGTGCGATTTCGCATTTCAGCCACACCATTCTGTTCAGGATTTCCTGGCATAGTAAACTGAATTACTATTCCATAGTACTCCAAGTATTTGTCAAAATGACCTTTTAATTGTCCTGCTATACCGTATTTTCCATAATACTCACCACCCCAACCAGACCTAACAATCTTGATAACTCTTTCCTGCTGTTTCTCGACTTCAGTCTTAAAAATCTTGAATTTCTCAAGAGATTCAGACTTTTCCTTAATCAAGTACAGATAGCCATATCGGAAAAAATCATCAATAAATGTTATAAAATATTTATTATTGCATATTGTGGGTGAATAAGGTCCGCATATATCTATATGGATTATCTCTAAGAGATCTGAACTCCCAGATCCCTTCTTCTTAATTTTGGTTAGCTTACCCCTATAACAGTCAACACATGTTTCTAGGTCACTGAAATCAAGGGCAGACAAAATATTGTCTTTAATTAGCCTGTCTACCCTTTTCATAAAAATGTGGCCAAGTATTTTATGCCACAACATGGATGACTTTTCCTTTATTAAGGGTCTTTTGGCAACAATATGTTCAACATGACATGATGTAAAATACATTTCATTTGAACTTAAAGAAACTTGATACAAACCATATGACAAAATACACCAGCCAACTGCCTTTGAATTAAAAATTATATTAACAACTTCATCTTTAAATACAAAAGAATAGCCAATTTTGTCTAATTCAGAAACAGATACCAAGTTTCGTCTAAAAGATGGTATGAACAATACATTAGATAAAAATAGTTCATAACCACTATCTAAGTTCAAACAAACATTTCCAACTAGTTGAACATCAACCATAGTATCATTGCCAACTGTGAGCATTAACTCTTCTTTATTTGGCTTCCTCATGTTTGTGAATCCCTGTAATGTGAAGGCAACATATTTAGTCACTCCACTATCAAGCCACCAAGAACTGGATGTGGCATCAAATAATTTAGATTCACAAATAACAAAACCAAAAGAGTTACCTGTAGGCTCACGCTTCTCTAACCAAGCTTTATATTTAAGACAATCCGCCTTTTTATGACCTTTCTTTTTGCAAAAGAAACATTTAAATTTCTTTTTCTCTATGCCTTTAAAAACACCCACAGCACTAGATCGGGAAAACTCATGTCCCTGAACAGAAAAAGAAGCATTAGTCTTAGCTTTCTTACCATTCAGTTTACCTTTATGCTGAGGTCCGGATACACAAAGTGCGACACTGGACTATCTCGCCTTTAGCTTCTCTTCCTCAGCTACGCAAACGACAATGAAAGCATTAACAGTC
This sequence comes from Triadica sebifera, assembly GCA_023653625.1. Classification (NCBI taxonomy): domain Eukaryota; kingdom Viridiplantae; phylum Streptophyta; class Magnoliopsida; order Malpighiales; family Euphorbiaceae; genus Triadica; species Triadica sebifera. Next base: position 15,184,561 of record CM042893.1, read on the forward strand.
CATGGATCCTCCCTAGAGTTGTAAGCCGTAATAAGCATCTCAAACTCAGAAGGTAGAGTATTGAGAGCTTGATGCACAATACAAGCATCAGGGAGAATAATGTCAAAACCCTTTAACTCATTCTGTATGTGGACCATCTTTAAAATGTACTCTCTAACACCTCCAAGTCCGTTATACTTCATGAAGTATAATTGTTTCAGAAGGGTACCAATCTCAGTATTGATAGACACTTTATAACGCTGAGACAAAACTATAAGAAACTCTTTTGCTATATGAGTCTCAGAAAGACCGCTCAACAGATGCTCTGGAATTGACCTTTTAAGGGTTAAATAACACATGCGGTTCATCTTATATCAGGTTGAGTATAACTCTTTTTCCACATCAGTACTCTCAGGAGTTAAGTCAGCTGGTTTAGGAGTAGTCATGACAAGATCAATATCTGCCAACTCCATAGCCATTTCAACATCTCTTTTCCACTCCTTGAAATTATAAGCTGTTAATGTCTGAACTGTAACAGTGCAGTTATTGATTGAGAAGGTGACTGAAAAATCAACAATGTAATACTTTAGTTCAAGACAATAATAATACTCAAAGCCATAAAAGAGTATTAATCTAAAGAATTTCAGCACATCATTATATAATCACCTTTGGGCAGAAAATATAACATGCAATAGATAATTCTTCAATATAAGAACAATCTAGGAATTTACACAGTCTTTGCAAATTTAAACACCTTTGGGCAGAATAAATCACTCAGACCAATTCATTCCCAATCAAATGTCTTATATTATCATCTCAAAATTTGAATTTATAATAAACACATTTGGGCCGAATAATTATAAACCAAATCTGAGACATCCCTAAAACATATAAGTCTGTATATTTCTTAAAATCTCAGCTAAAAATGTCACTTTGACAACTACATTTTAGCCAATTTTAAAAGAAATACTTATATCAGAATACATCTTATTTATTGCCTTGGAAAAAATATAATTTTTCATTCCTTATGGACATGGGGCTTAAATGTCTCGAAAAATTATAATCACAAAAATAAAATTACATTGTCAATTTTACCTGAGAAAAATTAATTCCATATGTGACATTTTATGCCAATGCATAAATAAAATAAATTATGAGATAAAAATTTATCTCTAAAAATGTCACAATTTTTCTCAATTATGGCTTTTAAAGATTTATTTAGAAAATCTAAATTAATTCCAGAAGAAATCGGGTCAAAAATAGCCTTATGGAGTAAAAAATAATGAATTAGGGACTTAATTGAAAAAATCAGAAAGTTTAGGGGCAGAAACGGAAATCTGGAAAGAGGGAGAATCGGCGCGCGTGCATTGCACGCGCATGCGCGCCATGCGCGTGGATCACATGCGCCTGCAACTGTCGACTGGCGCGTGTGATACACGCGCCCTACAGCTTCCCCACAATCTCCCCTTGACGCGCCAACGCGCGCGTCTGGCGCGTGTACTACACGCTCCAGACTCAACCCTTCCCAGCTCCGCACGTGCGCCAGCGTCTTCCTCCTTCCGATCTCTGCAATTTTTCTTCTGTAAATTCCCAAAAAAATTCAATTCACTCCAAAACCAAAAAAATTTCAAATTTTTGCTTTAAATCAATATGCAACAACATATTATTCTGATTTTATTAAGTAAAATTTACCGAAAATCAATAAAATTAGAGAATAAAACATGTGATTAACCAAATCAAAAATTCCTCAAAAACTCAATTAAACTCAGTTTTTCTCTAGATCCTGATGAGAAAAACTCAAATATGGTTTTAAAAATATGTATTTAGGCTCTGATACCACTTGATAGAGAGATTTATAGCGGAAATCTGGCATATCTCTCCCTATGATCTAATACATGCTATTTAGAACACAAAACAAATGAATTTAATTGAGAAAGAGGAAGATGTGTACCTGATTTGGCCGAATCTATCGTCTTAAAAACGATTCGAGAAGTTTTGCACCAATATCTTCTCTCGTTTTCTAACCCCAGAATGATGAAATTATTTTCTCGTGATTTTCCTTATCCTCTATCTTTCTTTATATAGAGTTCGAGAAGTTTTGCACCAATATCTTCTCTCGTTTTCTAACCCCAGAATGATGAAATTATTTTCTCGTGATTTTCCTTATCCTCTATCTTTCTTTATATAGAGTTCGAGAAGTTTTGCACCAATATCTTCTCTCGTTTTCTAACCCCAAAATGATGAAATTATTTTCTCGTGATTTTCCTTATCCTCTATCTTTCTTTATATAGAGTTCGAGAAGTTTTGCACCAATATCTTCTCTCGTTTTCTAACCCCAGAATGATGAAATTATTTTCTCGTGATTTTTCTTATCCTCTATCTTTCTTTATATAGAGAAGCTTAATCATTAGAGTTAGCAATAAGAGAGACTTAGCTCACCGGTATATAATAATTATGGGTTATCCATCATACTCATATTATTATCTGAGCCTATATTAATTCTCTCACACTTAATTAAATAATGAAGTCATGCCTAAATAAAGAATTGATGAAATTCTTAAGGCTTTTTATTTGTAATTTGTCCTGATATCTCAATTAAAAGCCTATAAATATAAGATATTAAAATAAAATATCTTACAATCTCATGATGTTTGAGATCACATATATGGTTGCCCTCATGGCTTATGATTTTAAGACATTTGCTTTGCTGTCTGCTCTGTTCTATTTGCATAAATAAATAATAGATGGGGTCGGAGCACTTTCTTCTGCGTTTATGCTGTATGCACCCTCTAGCTTTGGTCTTTCAGGAGTTTAGTCTGGGTTATATAACTCTATTCATGGGCTCCCAGACAGTAGCTGGATATATGAGGTAATGGAAGTGGCTGAAGTAAAATTCAGATTCGAGAAGTTTTGCACCAAGATCTTCTCTCGTTTTCTAACCCCAGAATGATGAAATTATTTTCTCGTGATTTTCCTTATCCTCTATCTTTCTTTATATAGAGTTCGAGAAGTTTTGCACCAATATCTTCTCTCGTTTTCTAACCCCAGAATGATGAAATTATTTTCTCGTGATTTTCCTTATCCTCTATCTTTCTTTATATAGAGAAGCTTAATCATTAGAGTTAGCAACAAGAGAGACTTAGCTCACCGGTATATAATAATTATGGGTTATCCATCATACTCATATTATTATCTGAGCCTACATTAATTCTCTCACACTTAATTAAATAATGAAGTCATGCCTAAATAAAGAATTGATGAAATTCTTAAGGCTTTTTATTTGTAATTTGTCCTGATATCTCAATTAAAAGCCTATAAATATAAGATATTAAAATAAAATATCTTACAATCTCATGATGTTTGAGATCACATATATGGTTGCCCTCATGGCTTATGATTTTAAGACATTTGCTTTGCTGTCTGCTCTGTTCTATTTGCATAAATAAATAATAGATGGGGTCGGAGCACTTTCTTCTGCGTTTATGCTGTATGCACCCTCTAGCTTTGGTCTTTCAGGAGTTTAGTCTGGGTTATATAACTCTATTCATGGGCTCCCAGACAGTAGCTGGATATATGAGGTAATGGAAGTGGCTGAAGTAAAATTCAAAAATCTTATTTTTTTTTATGCTTCTGTTTCTCAATCTGTACTTTCATTCTCTCCCAGATTATTATCGAAAAACGGCCCATGGTGGTTCCTGCAAGAAAACACCAGTAAAAACTTCGAGAATTGTGGATGTAAGACAATGATTTGTTATAGTCAAGCATCTGCTTGAACTATGTTCCCAGTAATGCTCTCCATGCAATCAATATTCATTTAGTGTTTACACCTTTGGAATGCTTCTTAATATAGTAATAAATACTCATCTAAGCTGCTTTTACTGTTTACAAAATCTGTTGCTATCCTTATAGTCTATCCTTATTATGCAAATTGATTTTATTTGCCTGCATGCGCTTCAAGTCAAGGTCCTAATCATTTTAATAAATCTTGCAAAAATATACATGGGGCTCTCATTATAGAGCCCAATTCAAAGAACACGATTGTTTCTTTCTTAGCGACAATGCTAATTGAATCCTACGCAAGAAATAATAATAATAAATTAAACAAATAAGAATTATAATTATGCCATATCGATGAAACATAATGTGTCATGTTAGTTTATTTTAATTATTTTAAATAAGGGGCCACAGTTAAATTTTACTAAATAAGTATTTTTCTCTTGTTAAATTTTTATGAAATTTAACATTAACTATTTATAAATAAATGGATACTTAAAATCTAACCATCATAACATATATATCATATTCAGATAATTGAGGAATCTAAGTGTCTGTTTGGTTCAGTTTTTACTTTCAGTTTTTAACTATCTAATAAACTAAAAATTATATTAAATATTTGGTTAGTTCAATTTTTAGCGGTTTAACAAATCAAAAAGTTGAGTTGGGTGTTTGGTTAAATAAAATTAAAAGTCAATGATTGAAAATTCTAAGGGTGAACTTTTACAATTTGTACTAAAAACTAATTTTTTATGGAAAAAAATTCAACTTTTCATATCAAAAACTAACTTTTAGATATTTAATACATAAAATAAAATTTTGTTTTTTTATTTGTACTTAAATCAATTTTATAATTTTTTATTGATTAAAACAAATATTTTTATTATATTTTTATATTTAATTAATTATTTCTTATATCATATATATATATGCATTATGAAAAATATGGAGGGTGTTTAATTTCATGGCGGATTTGGAGGGGAAATTGATATCTCAGTATGGTGATCCAAATTTGAAGACAATATCAAGTGGTGTGAAGATTGGAAATCATCTGTACTGTGTCTGTGGTTTCAATCATTTAATTATCCATCTCAATCTGGATAAATATCCTTCACTTTAATTCTTCAAATTATATTCTCAAAGGTAAATCATGTTGCTTTGTTTTTTTTTTTTAACGTTTTTTCTTAGTTAATAATTTTTTTGTATAATGTCATTTACGTACCAAACTAACATTAATATGGTTGGAATAAATGAATATGAGGCTCTATAGAGAACATGAATTTTTTTGTTGACTAAAAAGCTAGTAGGAAAAATTCGTAAATAGACTTAGTTTATTACATCATCCTTAAATTAATTCAATCACATTGACATGTATACATGTTATATTCATATTAACTAATAAAATTAAAATAATTTAATGTAGGTAACTATATGATTGAATTAATATATGAATAATTTTGGTAGACTAAATTTATTTAAAAATTTCTCGCTAGATTAATTAAATTTGATTGCGCAAAAGGAGAGCGAAGGTCATAAATTCCGCCATTTTGAAAGGTAGAACAAGTCAGAGTGGACTTACATGTCACTAAACAAAATGCATCTCAAAGTGAAAATTAATTTTAAAGGAGAAAAAAAATAAATGTAAGTGTTCTCACAATTTGGTAAATAAAAGCCTTTCTATATATATATATATATATATATACAGTGAAAGCTCACCATTAGTTTCTTACATTCTAAGTAAAAAATGAAAAAATGTTCCTCGTTAGCCATTATTTTCTTTTTATTAACACCTGTTTTGGCTGCCGCTAGACTCCATCACCGAGTCGACTCGTCCGGATCAGCTCATAATGAGTTGATTAACTATCCAGACTTGGGAAAATCAGAATTTCTAGGAAAAGGGAAGTTGAAGGGACCGGAAGATATTCTGTATGATAAGAAGTCAGGGGTGATTTACACAGGATGTGCAGATGGGTGGATCAAGCGAGTCACGGTCAACAAATCGGTTGATGACACGGTGGTGGAGGAGTGGGTTAAAACCGGTGGTAGACCCCTCGGTCTTGCTAGGGTACCTGGTACAGGAGATATTATTGTAGCTGATGCTTATAAGGTAATTAATTGGTACTTGAAACGGTAATCAAACATTCAAACTCTATTGTAGAAATTTCAATCCTAATGAAAATTTAGCAAAATTTCAAATCTGATATGAATATCTATTAATGAAAATTTAACACACAACAATCCTAAAAGTATTATTTATTTATTTATCTACATTTATAGGTTTATATATAAAAACAAATATATCATCTTCTCTCATATTTTAAACGTAATATATATATATATATATATACATATATATATTTTTAATGTCAGGATATAAAAAATTACTATATATACTTAAAATAGAAAACTAAAAACGTAACAATTAAAATCTAACTAATGATATTGATTTATAGTATTTCTAATTTGTTGATTTATTAATGTTAATGTATTTTGAATGCATGATATAGAAATGGTCAAGAATAATATGTTTTCTATAATTAGTTTTGTGAAAAGAAAAGCGAAGAAAGTAGCTCATTGTTTGGTTAGAACTGTTAGTTCCAATGCTTTTTCTTTCTGGTTTAATACTCATTTTCTAGGGCTTTTGTATTGCTTTCTGTTTAATGAAAATTTATCTTCTTTCAAAAAAAAATAAAAAAAAATAAAATTAATAGGGGTTGCTGAGGATAAAAGCAAATGGGACAATAGAGGTGCTAACGGATCAGGCAAATGGAACAAAATTTAAGCTGACAGATGGAGTAGATGTAGCAGAAGATGGAAAGATATATTTTACAGATGCATCGTCTAAGTATAACCTTAAGGAGTTTATGCGGGACATTGTTGCGGGTAAGCCCAATGGTCGATTACTTTGCTATGATCCTAAAATCAGAAGAACCAAAGTTCTGGCCGATGGCCTCTACTTTCCTAATGGAGTTTCAATTTCTCCCACTCAACAATTTCTTCTCTTCTCTGAAACCCCCAAGTAAGTATTTTTATTTTTTTTACTTTTATGTTTTATTTGTCCCTAATTAATTTCGGAGTTAAATTAAATTCCTCTCTCCCTCCCTCATAAAAACATAATTTTACTCATCTTTTTTATTTCTTTCAAAAAGATAGTCAATTTTTAAGATTAGTGCGTAGCCAAATGGACTCTATAATACTATATGGTTTGGATAAAAAATAAAAATAAAAAGATAGTGCAATTATTTGTTCGTTCTTCATTATATGACTTAATTATGTTTTGTCTGTATTTTAATGCATATTTTATAAATAAATATGAACTATTATTTTTTAAATATTTAATAATACTATTAATTAATGTAGGGATATATCTAAGGTAAAATTTATGATTTTAACCCTATTATAACTACGTTTTCTAATTCTTTGTGATGACAGAAGTATGTACCACCCATCCTTTTGAGACTGGGAGAGAAGTTTGTATAACTTTTAATTTACAACCATTTTGCTTCATTTTATTTTGAAAAAAAACTTTTTTTTTTCTCTTGAATTTTGTTGCATTCAGTATCGATAAGAATTTTATGAAAACATATAAAGGGTGATTTTAGAAGAAATAGAGCAAAATATCTGCAAATAAAAAATTATATATTTATTTAATTTAAAATTTTAATTTTAAAACAAACTAACCTTTAAAAAAAATTATATCATTAAAAAATTGATATAAAAATAAATTAACTATCATAAAAACAACTAGGGTTGCTAGATTTATTTTATTTTATTTTTTGAAATAATTTAAATTATGAATCACAGGAAAAGATGTAAAAAATATTACATAAAAGGCAAAAGAAAAGGGCAACTAACGAATTTTATCGAAGTGCCTGGAATGCCAGATAACATCCATCATGATACTGATGGCAACTTTTGGATTGCAACCACCACGGTAAAATTTTAATTTTCTCACTCCTGAGTATTACCACGAGATTATTTATTTATTTTATATTTGTTATATTGTGTCATTATTATTATATGTCCATTTGATCTACCAATTTTTAACGGCCTAATAATCTAAAAGTTTAAATGGAAATTTGGTAAATTATTTTTCAATTCAGTTTTTCAGAGAAAATGTTAGTGCTAGTAGTTGATTGCTATCCTAAAAACTAAATTGTTAAGCTCTGGTGGAGCAAACAAAATCCAACTTAAAATCTTTGTTGATTTTTTTGTTTAAATTTCTTAGCCAATAGATATTGAAAATTAAATTCATCAATATTAACATTTGTAATTTATATTCCCAATATTCATTTGCCTATAATTCCATGCATCAAATTTATACTGCAAAATCAATTGAAGATCATTCAATTGAGAGATTTAAGGCCGTCTTTGTGAAAGAATTAGATTTTTGGAATTTTTTTTTTAAAAAATGACAAAAAAATGAGAAATATATTCGGAATATTTTTGAAAAATATTTTACTATTATTTTGAGTTTATCTTAAATTATTATATTACTGTTAACTTTTATCTTAGAAAATTTATCTTTCTTTATATCCATTAATTTATATTAGTGAAAGAAAATTATTTGAAATTTATTCTGTAAACGTAATTTAATACAAAAGGGTGAATCACTTTAAATATCTGGTTGTGTTGATTATTTGCTGATCATTTATTCCGTATTTATTTCTTTGTTGTTTTATCCATTATGTTCAACATAAATCATAAACCTTAAATTTTTTATTTTATCAAAATTAATCCCTAAAACCATGATCTTGCCTAAATTAAGCCCTGTAATTTTTATAATTTTGATTTTATCTCGTCAACAAATTGTTTTCATATATAGTAGAATAACGAATAAAAATTTAGAATTTTATTCACCAAAATTTTCGATTTTTAAACATAAATGTACTGTTTGAAATTTAAAATATAAATTTTATTCTTAATAAATTAACTGAAATGGATATATAATTACGTGAATTATGTATAAATATTACAGACTGTGGAACCTTTACTCATGAAAGCTGGGGGAAAATTTTGGAAGAATGGAGGAGCAGTAAAAGAAGAGAAAGGAGGTGTTTTCAAGGTGAATTCCGAGGGGAAACTGCTTAAAAATTACAGTGATACTGAAGTAAAACTGGTTTCATCTGGAATCAAAATTGGAATTTACTTATATTGTGGTTCTATTGTCTATCCCTTCATTGTCCGTCTTACCATATGACATAATTGATATTTTTTATTTTGCATTATTAATAAACTTTAATTTTCTACTTTTTTTGAGAAGAAACAAAGCTTTCATTATTCAACTAGCAGAGGAAACATCAGAGGTAACAAGAGGCCTAATAAACGAAGGAGCCTCATGCCAAACCATAGTAGAAGGAAATAAACGTGCTGCTTGTGCAATCGCATGAGCAACTGCATTAGCTTGGCGTTTAACATTGCCAACAGACACGTTATTACACCTGTGAATCAAGGACTTACAAAGTTGAACGTAGCCCCCAAATTCAGAACGATCTGAAGACAAAGAGTGAAGCCCGTTAACCACCATCTTTGCATCAGTTTCAACTTGCAAGTTGTTGTAACCTTGTGACAAAACCCAACTCAAAGCTTCCTTCAAACAACACACTTCAGCCATTTTAGCCTCAAAGCGTCCAGACATGCATGGTACCAGATCTACAAGCCACCACCCTACCCTGGTCATCTCTCAAAATCATACCAAAACCCACACCTCCAACATCAACATAAACAACAGCATCAATATTCAACTTCAACTGCCCAGCAACCGATGGAACCCAGCAAACTCGAGCATAAGCATAGGTTAAAGGCACAATGGAATCAATACCTATACTAACTTGCCGAAACTGATGAAGAAAATCAAAACAATTAACAATGCAACGGGAAGGAGGAACTAAATTCGCGTTCCAAAGTTTATTATTTCTCTGCTTCCAAATTTCCCCAAGTACCATACATACCCGCTCACAAAAGTTACGATCTCCCAACTCAAACATATTAATCAGCCAGCTAATAAACTCGTCCACATAAATATCAATAACCGAAATTCCAGAGTACTCCCAACACAGGTTTGCAAAAGGACAATCGATAAAAATATGCATTCGATGATCCCCAATTCTCCACAAACCACACAACTGTTAGTAACAGATATGCCTTTCAAGAAAAGACGCTCTAGTAGGCAAAAAATTGCAGCAATCTCTCCAAACAAAAAACTTAACTTTAGGAGGAATATTAAAACCCCATGTATGTGTCCATTTCAACGGTGCCACCTGCATCTCTAAACCAAAGCGGCGTTTAGCTTCTAATCTGTAACCCGATTTCACTGAATAGGTACCACGCCTATCAAAATGCCAACAAATACAATCCTCCTCGCCCTCTAAACCCGCTGGCACTTTCAAAATAGAGGCTATATCGACATCAACAAACATCTCCACCATTAACTAAATTAGTGACGGAATAAATCTGTTGTTAAAATCTCTAGGTCTTCAGTATTTTTCTATTGTGGTGTATTATAGTAGACATCACTAATGAGAAACTTTACCATATAGTGCACTAATTCTGGAAAAAAAAAAAAGAAAAAAAAATACATATTACCGCGCATAAAAGTGCTGCAACAAACAGAATCCATAAGAACTATAGGCAAAATGGATGTTAGCCTTCTCAGTTTCTTTTTTCTTTTTCTTTTTATTGTTTTTCCCCTCTCTTCCTCTTCTTCTCTGCATTTCACTTGCTATAATGATCTTTATTATTATTTTCTTAAAATATTATGTAAAATACTAACATCATTTAGATTTAGACAATTAAATTTGTTGTCTTCACGTTTGTGTGTTTTTGAATGCGGTAATTAAAACCCAATTAATTTTATTCTTAATCATACAAATTAATAATTTCATGCTTCTGTGACGGGGATGATATTATCAATAATTGAAAAATTATATGTAATCGAAATCTGCTTTGCCTCTTTGTTTATGAATCAAAGTAATAAATGATTATTATGTAAAAAAAATATAAAATTTTTTTTAAAAAAATATTTTTTTATGTAATGATATAGTAACGTGGTTATAAATAAATATATGAATAAAATTTAAGGAAACAATCTTCATAAATAAATGCTTGGAATTTGCATTGGTGGTAGTAGAATCGGAACAAATTCAATAATATATCATTACGTGTGTTCTCCAGAGTCCATAGAGAAGGAAGTTCAAGTGAATTTCCTAGGAAAACCAAACTAGATTTGAGAGCATAGATAAAGGTAGACGGATCCTTGAGGATAAAGTTATAAAAATTATAAATCATCATACTCTTACTCACCTACTGCAGGTAGGGTTGGGTCTCGAATCCAAGACCATTTATCAAGAGCAAAACTCTATATGGCAGAAGTGACTCATATTCTTTAATTTACATGTATTATTATATTGTTTTATCTGAGTGTTATATTGTTTTGGTAATAACTAAATGTATAAAAAAAAATGATAAAATCTACAAATTGGTGTGTTTAGATGATTTTTCAAAAAATTTAAGTGTTTTTTTTTTTTGCTTTTTTAAACCAATTTTAGGTGTACAAATCTAAGATATTCTTTAAACTTCTTAGTTCTTACGGTAATTAGCATAAAATAGATGAAAGTGATTATTATGGTTAAGTAACATATGAGCACATTTGTGTAGTATAATAAAGAAATGACTCTTTAATATCTTCCACGATTTCAAAGATCACACTTAAATTATTTGTTTTAAAAGTGAATTAACAGGTCTCCATATTTAAAAAAATGTAAAAATTTTCAAAATTAGATTTTAATCCACAATTTTTAATAAATTAACTTCTCAATAGCTAATATCAATGTTGCGGAACTAATTGTTAAGAAACACAAGTCATTTGATTATTTTGAAGAAAAAATCGATTTATACAAAATATTAAAAGTTCAATTAATATAGATTAGTTACCTTATTAATGTGATTTTATATTTCTAAATAAGTTAACAAATTAATTTAACTTTTTTAAAAAAAAAAAAAAGTAAAGTAACGAAAATATTTGGAAAGCTATCTATCGCAGTTGGTATCTCATGAAAAAGCATGTTTGCTGGCCAATCGGTAATGGAGAAAATTTTCGTTTTTGGCTCGACAAATGGATCCCTAATACAGTGGATGTTCTTTGGAATCTCTCTTCTAGATCGGTGCCTATTGATTACCTAGATAAGATGGTTTCGTTCTTTGTTGATGACGATGGTGGTTGGAACTGCCATTTATTTGCTGGCTACTTGAATCAATCAATTTTGCACAAAATTGCAGCAACTTGTCCCCCCTCGGTTGTGCTTGGAGATGATAAAATCTTTTGGAATTTATCTCCATCTGGAGAATTTTCCATTAAATCAGCTTATGCTCCCTTGAATGGGAATCCGGGTAACTTTGGTGCTTTTCCTTGGAAATATCTTTGGCAGTGAAGTATTCCTCAAAGAATGAAAGTTTTTTTTTTTTTGGGAAATAATGCATGATGGTGTTTTAACACATGCAACCCGTTATGAGAGACACTTGTCTTCTTCCCCTTTACGCCCTATATGTAATGCTGGAGTGGAAAACACTTTTCATGTCTTTCGTCATTGTCATATGGCTGTTCAATATTGGACCCTCCTTATCAATGGTATGGCTTTAAACCACGTTTTTGATGACTCTTTGACAGCTGCTGAATGGTTTGTTAAAAACATTAAAATCAATGATAAGCTGAATGGTATAGCTTGTTGGTCTACCATCTTTGGTGTCAGCTGTTGGTTCCTTTGGAAGAGAAGGAATGATGCCCTATTCAATAATAACCCCAAAGCGGTTGTTGCCTTGGTAAAGGAAGTCATCAATTATGCTGAGCTTATTGATAAATCTTACATGAATTTGGCTATTTCTAGAGCTGCTGTCAAGGACAATCAATGGATTAGCTGGTCTTGTCCGCCACCTTCTATTTATAAGCTAAATACAGATGCCTCGCGAGATCCATTGACGAGTAAGGGTTAGTGAGAGATTTCAGGGGGAATTGGAAACTTTGGCTTCGTTTCAAAATTGGGGTGTTGTCATATCCAGAAGGCAGAGGCTTGGGCGATTTTACCAGGACTGAAGATTGCTTTGGATGCTGGTATCACTTCGGTAGCTGTGGAATGTGATAGCCGGGTTGTGGTTAACATGATTAAAGGGTCATTCTCTTCATATATTCACAGTCAACTGATTATTTCTCAGATTCAATGCCTAATGCATTCCTTTTCCACCTTCACCATTAGACATGTACTCCGTGAGGCGAATTTTGCTACCAATTGCCTCTCTCATATGGCGAATGATTATCCCATTGGAATACATGTTCTTTTTGTTCCTTCCCACAAGATTATTCATTGGTTGAGGCATGATTTGGTGGATACGGTTGAAAATGAAACACTCACACAAATAACTTTTATTCAAACTCAAACAAATATTACAAAAACACTCTCACTAAAAAAAAACAAGATATTACAACTCACTCTTATAAAATTTTGCTTCTTCATTCACTTAGAAGCTTTTAATTTTTTTTTATGCCTAAACTAAAATGAGGAGGGGTATTTATACAACTTAAAAACAATTACACCACGCAAATAAACTAATCAAAAATTATAATAACCATACATCTCATTCCTCTTCATTCTTCTCCATTCTTCTAATAATATTTTAAGTTACCAAATGATTCACATGCATAATTACCATACCCTAGAAAATTATAGGTAGAGGGCTTGTAGTTTTGGACATTTATTATGGACTTGGACTCCAATTTTGCTACCAGTTTAAGGGTGGGTGTTGGATCATAAACTTGATCTTGTGACCCCTAGTAAGTTTCTTAATCTTATGAAGTCTTCACTTGTCAGTGGCTTGGTAAAAATATCGGCAACTTGATCTTGTGACTTCACATATTCAACTTGCACATCCTTTCTTGCAACACACTCTCTTATATAGTGCTAGCGAATATCAACGTGTTTACTTCGATTATGGAATACTGGATTCTTTGCTAAGGCAATGGTTGACTTGTTGTCGACACAAATCTTGGTCGGCTCTTCTTGTATCAAACCTATCTCTTTCAATAGATTTTTAAGTCAAATTGCATGACAAACACATAAGGTAGAAGCAATATATTCCGCTTCACAAGTGGACAATGTGACAATCGGTTGTTTCTTTGACATCCATGTGAAAGCAGTATCTCTCATAAAAAATACGAATCCAGTAGTGCTCCTTAGATTATCTATGTCTCAACCCCAATCACTATCGTTATATCCAACAAGATTATAATGTAGTTTTGGACCTTTATTATGGACTTGGACTCCAATTTTGCTACCAGTTTAAGGGTGGGTGTTGGATCATAAACTTGATCTTGTGACCCCTAGTAAGTTTCTTAATCTTATGAAGTCTTCACTTGTCAGTGGCTTGGTAAAAATATCGGCAACTTGATCTTGTGACTTCACATATTCAACTTGCACATCCTTTCTTACAACACACTCTCTTATATAGTGCTAACGAATATCAACGTGTTTACTTCGATTATGGAATACTGGATTCTTTGCTAAGGCAATGGCTGACTTGTTGTCGACACAAACCTTGGTCGGCTCTTCTTGTATCAAACCTATCTCTCTCAATAGATTTTTAAGTCAAATTGCATGACAAACGCATAAGGTATAAGCAATATATTCTGCTTCACAAGTGGACAATGTGACAATCGGTTGTTTCTTTGACATCCATGTGAAAGCAGTATCTCTCATAAAAAATACGAATCCAGTAGTGCTCCTTAGATTATCTATGTCTCAACCCCAATCACTATCGCTATATCCAACAAGATTATAATCATTAGAAACTGAATAGAACAAGCCAAAGTCAATTGTACACTTCAGATAGCGAATAATTCTCTTTGCAGCTTAAAAATGGATGGTTGTTGGAGATTTAATGTAGCGATTAACCAATCCAACTGTATGAAAAATATCGGGCCTCGTGCAAGTTAAATAGCTTAAACTTCCCACCAAATTTTTGAAGAATGTTGGATTTATACTTTTGTCTTCTTCATGTTTGGACATATTGATTCCGTATTCTATTGGTGTGCTTATTGGTTTACAGTTCTCCATCTTGAACTTCTTCAGGATCTCCTTTGCATAGCTTTCTTGTGAAATGAAAATTCCAGCCTTTTGTTGTTTAACTTCAATGCTAAAGTAGTACGCCATGAACCTTATGTCTGTCATTTCGAATTCTTTCATCATCACTTCCTTGAATTCATTGAACATGTTTGGATTGCTTCCAATGAAGATCAAATCATCCACATAGAGGTGCATAATCAAAATATCTCTATCTTTGATCTTGATATATAGAATGTGCTCGTAGGGACATTTGTTAAAACCATTCTCATGGAAGTACTTGTCGATTCGGCTATTCCAAGATCTTGGTGCTTGTTTTAGCCCGTAAAGAGCCTTCTTCAACTTCAATACCTTGTCTTCATGGCCTTTAACTTCGTAGCCTGATGGTTGTTAAATGTAGACTTCCTCTTCAAGAACTCCACTTAGGAAGGCAAACTTTACATCCATTTGATGTATCTTCCACTTGTTTTTAGCTGCCAAAGAAATGATTAGTCTAATAGTCTCCAATCGAGTAACAGGAGCAAATACCTCATCATAGTCAATTCCAGTCTTTTGACTATATCCTTTAGCAACTAGTCTTGCCTTGTGCCTTTCAATCTTTCTTTTAGCATTTTGCTTTGTTTTGTACACCCATTTGACACATATCGCCTTATGTCCTTTGGGAAGTGAGGTGAGTTCCCATGTGTCATTCTTCTCAATGGCCTTGATTTCTTCATCCATCACATCTTTCCACTTTTTCTCTTGTACTGCTTCTTGAAATCTCACTGGTTCACAATCAGCAAACAGATAAAATAATGTAAGGTTATCTTGTCGTTCGGTTATCTCATAGAGATCTCTAAGATTTCATGTGTGTGACATAACTCTTTCACTTGATGATGACGAAGGTGATGAGTCTTCTTGAGTGGTTAGTGAAATTGGTGGAGTTGTTGGCTCTTGTTGGGCTTCTCCAGGTTGTTCTATTGGTGTCAGCTTATCTTATTCAAGCTGAGGAAAGAAATTGAAGTCATCTGCATGAGAGTTAAAATCTCATTCTCCTTCTTCATTGAATACCACATCTCGACTAATCACAATTTTCTTATTATCTGGATTGTCCAGCTTATAGCCCTTCGAATTAGCATCATAGCCGATGAAGATAAAACTTTCACTTTTATCATCAAGCTTCATTCTTTTCTCATCTGGTACATGAACATGAGCTATACTTCTAAAGATTCACAGGTGGAAAATGTTAGGCTTTCTTTCACTCCATGCCTCTTGCGGTGTCTTTTCCCATACATTTCTTATTGGAGATCGGTTTGACAAGTAAACTGGACACGCCACTGCTTCTGCCCAACATTCCTTAGGTAATTTCTTACTTTTGAGCATGTTTCGTGTCATGTTGAGGATTGTTCTATTCTTTCTTTTTGCCACGCCATTTTGCTGGAGGGATCTAGGAATTGTCATTAGTCGATGAATTTCATTTTCTTCTCAGAACTCTTGAAACTACCTAGAAGTAAATTCTCCACCTCGGTCAGATCTTATGGCTTTGATTTTTCTACCATTTTCTCTCTCCACTGCAGCTTTGAACTTCTTGAAAACTTCAAAAACTTCTGACTTATATTTCAAGAAATATACCCAAGTTTTTCTTGAAAAATCATCAATGAAGAAAAGAAAATAGCTACTGTTATCGAAAGAGCTTGGCTTGATCGGACCACACACATCGGTATGGATGAGCTCGAGTGGCTTCTTGACTCTTGACTCTGACCCATTTGGAAAACGTTTCCTGAATTGCTTTTTGACTAGACACCCTTCACAAAACTAGTCAGGATGGTTGATGCGAGGTAGTCCATTTACCATATTCTTATTAGATAGCAACTCCAAACCTCCAAAATTTAGATGCCCAAATCGAAGATGCCAAAACCATGATGCATCTTTGTAGCAAGCTTTCAAGCACTTTGCAACATCATTTTTTATGTTGATCAAGAACATTCTATTCTTTGACATCGGCACTTTAGCAATGAAGTTATTCTTATCATCTTTTATAGAAAGATTATAATCTTTCATATGAATATCATAACCTTTCTCCAATAGTTGTCCTAAACTTAAGATGTTACTTTTCATATTGGGCACATAGTAGACATTGAAAATAAACTGATGTCTCTTATCTTTCAAACGAATACGGATGTTACCTCTCCCTTTCACTGCTATTGTGGAATCATCTCCAAACGAAATATTTTTGTTTACTGACTCGTCTAGCTCCATAAACATGTCTTTCCTTCGACACATGTGATTGCTTGCATCTCTGTCAAGATACCAGAAATTTGCTTGGCCACCATCAGTGTCCTTTTGTGATAAAAGAAGAGTTTTTTTGCCATTTGTCTTTTCTTCCATATAGTTTGACTTCTCCTCAATTTTGTTATTGGGAGCTCTACATTCTGAAGCATAATGTCCAAACTTTTGACAATTATAGCATCGAACTTGAAATTTTTCATACCTTGAGTTCGGATTGATTCTTCAATGGCCTCGTGTTGAGCTTTCTCTTTTTTTCATGGTTGTTGTTGGAATTGTTGTTATGGAAATTCCAACCTCGTCCATGACCACGACTTCCACCTTGTCCATGACCTCTACCTCTGCTTCGGCCACGTTGGTTTCTATCATTGCCTTGCCTTTCATGCGTATATTTGAGTTGCAGCTTGAGGAGTTGCTCTGTAAATCCTTACTTTTTCTTATACTTCTCTACGTATGCTTGCAATAATCCTTGGAGTTGTTCGATCGTCATTTCTTCTAAGTCTTTAGTTTTTTCAATTGTCACAACGATGTGCTCAAATTTGGGATCCAACGAACGAAGTATCTTCTATATTATCCTCACATCTTCTAACTTTTCACCATTTCTTTTTAATTGATTAGAAACAACTATTACTCTTGAGAAATAATCCGAAATAGACTCGGATACTTTCATGTGTAAGGATTCAAATTCACCTCTTAATGTTTAGAAACGGACCTTCTTTACTTGCTTGAATCATTTGTAAGAGGTTTGCAGCTTTTTTCACACTTTCTTAGCAGAGCTTGCGCTCGAAATCATTTCAAAGTCATCATCATCTAATGTTTGATAGATGAGGTGGAGAGCCTTCTTGTTCTCTTTCTTGAATCCTTCAATCTAAGTTTGTATATATATAAATTCATTGTCATATGGCTGTTCAATATTGGACCCTCCTTATCAATGGTATGGCTTTAAACCACGTTTTTGATGACTCTTTGACAGCTGCTGAATGGTTTGTTAAAAACATTAAAATCAATGATAAGCTGAATGGTATAGCTTGTTGGTCTACCATCTTTGGTGTCAGCTGTTGGTTCCTTTGGAAGAGAAGGAATGATGCCTTATTCAATAATAACCCCAAAGCGGTTGTTGCCTTGGTAAAGGAAGTCATCAATTATGCTGAGCTTATTGATAAATCTTACATGAATTTGGCTATTTCTAGAGCTGCTGTCAAGGACAATCAATGGATTAGCTGGTCTTGTCCGCCACCTTCTATTTATAAGTTAAATAGAGATGCCTCGCGAGATCCATTGACGAGTAAGGGTTAGTGAGAGATTTCAGGGGGAATTGGAAACTTGGCTTCGTTTCAAAATTGGGGTGTTGTCATATCCAGAAGGCAGAGGCTTGGGCGATTTTACCAGGACTGAAGATTGCTTTGGATGCTGGTATCACTTCGGTAGCTGTGGAGTGTGAGAGCCAGCTGGTTGTGGTTGACATGATTAAAGGGTCATTCTCTTCAGATATTCACAGTCAACTGATTATTTCTCAGATTCAATGCCTAATGCATTCCTTTTCCACCTTCACCATTACACATGTATTTTGCTGTCAATTGCCTCTCTCATATGGCGTATGATTATCCCATTGGAATAAATGTTCTTTTTTTTCCTCCCCACAAGACTATTTATTGGTTGCAGCATGATTTGGTGGGCACTTCCTATTTTCGTTTGTTTTTTTTATGTTTTTGTAAGCACAGCTCATGTACCAAAAAATATATATATTATTCCTTTTTCAAATTAATACGTATACTATCTCTTTTATATATATATATATATATATATAACCCATAACAAATGAGCATTGTTCAAATATCAGTGTCTTTGCTTTTATATTTGTGCATCTAACTATTTCTTTAAATCTTAATAAAACGGCATCGTTTAGACTTAAAAAAATGCATTATCACATTTACAAAACTTGTTTGCCACTAAATAAAAAACCACAGAATCCTACTCTAAATTGTATTTTGTTCAAAAGATTTAATAGATAGATTTCATTCATTTAATAAATAATTTGGTGGTTTGGTAAGATTTAATGAATTTAATAGAGAATTTGATAGAATCTTATGCATTTAAAATACTTGATACACACAATTTTAAAATTTTTTAATTTTTTTTAATTATATCTATGCATTAAGTATATATTTGTTTTGCTAAGATATAGGCAAATTTTAATCATAGATAATTTGGTAAATTCTAATACATAGGATTTGATAAAATCTTATATATATCTCATTCATTTAATATAAAGATTTGCTAAGATATATTGTTAACTTTTTAGTTATGTCCATTCCTCTATATTAATTATTCTTTTACAATTTTGCAATTTATTAATCTTCTATAAATAACAAAGATAATAATTTATTTATTGTATTCCTTTCTTTATTCACACTAAATACTTTTATATGCAAATTCATCCAATACATATTTACTATCCAATTTTTTAAGTTTTTAATTTGCATAAACGCAATGATGATACATTGGATATTACATCACCATTTGGGATAAAGTGACCAACTCTTAGCAGAAGAAGACGAACCTCTCAAGGAATCACCATGTATTAGATATATATTATTCATATGTTTACTAACCAATAGTTTTTAAATATACAATATCAAAATAATTTTCTCAATGTCCAAGGCTGATTATTGCTCATCCAGTAAAAAAAAATTTGAGTGATATTATTATTATGTTTTTATAATGTATTCATTTATTCTTAATTGCTATAATTATTACTGATTTATATGTTATTATTCACATAAAACATATGTTGCTAACTTAGATTTATTATTTATATATTTATTTATTATTTAGTTTTTAGTTAGAATATATATTTATTTATATTTATATATTTTTTATATTTTTATTTCATTTTTTTTATAGTGCTGCTAAATAAATACATGGATTTGTATACTTCAATTGACAACACTCAATTTCTACAATTTATTGTCTCTTTTGCTCTTCTAAAATTATATCAGAAATAATAAGCAATGCAAAAACTATTAAAACATCTTTTTGTATCCCTTGATTTAAACTAATTATTACTCTAAATAATAGAATTTTATATTAAGTATTTAGAATTTTACATATATAATATTTATAATGTATTTATCTATTAATTATTGATTATAATTGTATGATATTTTTCGGACACGAAATCATTTCATAATATTTTATTTAAAAAAATGGAAAAAAAAATTTTAAAAAAAAATGAAAAAACTTAAACAGCAGCCAAACCTAAAAACATTGGGAAATTTCCTTCTCAGAGTCACAGCGGACTCCATACACCAGACCACCCTACCATATCGGCTTCTCCTTCTCCTCCATAGCTGTCAAAGCCAACCACAGGCGACCACCATAGCCTACGACGGGGACGATTCCAGCAAGCAGTCGACCTTCGCGACGCTGCACCTCTTCTTTCCATTGGCGTAGCCACTAGCCACCATTTAGCGTTGGTTTTGGCAAGGTCATTTCCCTCTCTCTCTCTCTCTCTCTCTCTCTGTGATTATTTTTTTCGTCTCTCAGTCGGCTTCATTTGTATCGAGATTGGTTTTGTTCTTGTGAACTGCTTCATCTTCATATTTTTCATGGAAACTCACCCATATCTTCTTTGCCCTTTCCGTTTGCTGTGGAAATGTGAAATTGATGCTTTGACCTTATTCAATTATTTTTGGCACCGTCTTGTATGTTTTTCTTTGAAATTGAAAAGGTAGGAAATTTGTTTCTCATTTTTTTAAATGTATATGAGAGGGAAAAGAAATGCATTTGTTAATTGGGCGGCATCTGATTTTTCATCAAATGATATGTAAATGCTAGCAGATTAACAAGTGAGATGCTGAATTTTCAAAATTTTTGTTTAACATTCTGGTTACTGATGTTAAAATTTTGCTACCAAACTTGTGTACAAAATATCAGAGATGTTCTATCCATACTTGTGTGAAATTTGCAGCTGCATATTTGGGGCAATTAAAAACCCATTAAAAAGGGTTGAATGAACCATGATATTTCAGTTCGGCTCAGTTTGGTTGTCTACAAAAGTGTTTCAGTCTGTTCAGTTTATGTATTTTAAATCAAACCGATATGTTTGAAGGGAGATCCAAGTTAAGATACTAAAAGAAATAGTAGATTTCATATATGACTAAAAATTAATAAAACAATGGCATAATAATTTGGCATTACTGTAAAAAATTTAATTATATAAATAGATTTAAATAAAGAACAAATTATCCATATGACCAACTCCACATAGATTGACATCAAAGGGTAATGGGGCGGTGTCACAGAGAGCCATCCGCTGGTGCAAAAATCAGAATCGGAAATGGGCCATCACCTCAAGACTGTGTACCTTGAAAGTATTGTTCCTTCACTCATGGAGAAGTTCTTCTACGCCAACATTCACCAGGTGACTGCTGTATTCTTAGTTTTACTTATTTTTTCCTTACAACTTCTTACTGTGTTATCTTTGGTTTACCATGCCCATTGTGGAATTTTCTGGTTTGCTACTGTAGTAGTTTGTATTGGTTTACGATTTTGGATAGGGTAAAGAGGTTATTTCTTCTTGGTAAGGTTGGTTGGCTTGTTTCAAGGTAATGGGTTTGTTTGGTTGCTAAGTGAAGGAAAAGATGGTAATTCTTGTGATATTTATATTCATTATGACAGATATGTTTTGTTGTTCTTAATTTAGCTTAATTCCTGGATTGGAGAGGGTGAGTGTTGGTGCAATATTAAGGTTGATCTTGTGTGAGTGGAAGGTTATAGTTTTAAGTAGTTCTAGAAGAATTCTTTACAAAAGAGTGGAAAAAATGCTGCGTATGATAGATGATCCTTTCCATGTCTCCTATTCAGGTGTTAAAATGTCATTGGAGTTTAAATTTTCATTTGAAATCAAGGGCACGAAATGTCATAATGCTTGAATTTCGTTTACTCTCATATTTTATAATGGAGATAGAATTGAGCCTTTGTTCAGTTTAGCTGAAATATCATTCTTTCCGCAGAGAAAATTATGCATTCTGCTGGATAACTGCAGGGGAGTGATTATGTCCAAACAAGTTCTAGATGTGCTGATTTTCTTTTTGTTAGCTTGTTCAGTTTTTGTTATATCATATATGCATTGTATTCTGAAATCTTGAGTCTTGATAAGTTATTTTCTTTTGCGATTTTGTGACACTTGATTTTTAGGTTCCAAAAGTTGAAAAGATAGTGGTGAAGTGTGGTATTGGAGATTTTGCACAGAATGCCAAGGGTTTGGAAGTTGCAATGAATGATTTGGCTCTCATTACAGGACAAAGACCTACCAAGACAGGACATATGCCCATCAAGACAAGAACAAGGAAGTCCATTGCCAATTTCAGGAACAGGGAAGTTCAATCACTGGGACTTGCTGTCACACTCAGAGGAAATGTAAGCATGTTTAACCTTTATTTGATTCATATTTATAATCTGCTTTAAGTTTTGAGTCTATTGTTGTCTTCCAATGCTCATTCCTTTTCTTTAGATGTAAATGCATGCTGTTCTTGACTCCTAGTTTTTCATGATGTATTGAACTTTTGACATTGCCATTTCTTGTTTCTTTTAACAACATTTTGTGTGCAATTTTTAATATAATTTTAGGATTTATTTCTCATCTTTAATGGACATATCTATCTTCATTTTCCTCTTCTGCACTGTATGTGGATTTCCATGTTCAAAATAAGGGACTAATTTCTAATCTAGGTTCCTTTCTTTGTAATAATAGCCCTAATAATATTTCATTTCATCCTTTATTGATTTGAAAGATGTTATGATGTAATTATATGAGAACAAATAATGATTTTTTTGCCTTACTTTTTTTAGCATGAAGAATTTTGTTAATACTCTTGAGATGATAGTTCATTGATGATGACAATTTCTGTTGGTGAATTTTGGATATGTTTGCTATGAGAGGAAATAGTGTAGAGACAATTGCTTTTCCTTCTCGGGTAAACTTCAGTAATGATTGCAATTCATCCACTGTGGGATAAAGTTGCTTCCTTTGTCTCAAGGAATATACCCTTGCAAATCTCTATATGTTCTTCCCCTGTTGGAAGTTGTGCCTATGGAGACATTTTTGATATATTAAATAGTTTACTTTAGATCCTCTGTCTCTGTTTGAAATGTTAACTCAATTTTTGGAAACAGTATACAGTGCTGTGCACCATAATGTTACATACAGTCAAGCTCACGACATACAAAACATTGCCAAAATGGCTTTGGATATGTAAATGGATAACTATGCTATTTCACTTCCGAGTTTTTCCTTTTGGGGGACAAATAAATCATTAGTAATGTTTTTGTTAATTGATTGTGCTTTTCAGGTGATGTATTCATTCTTAGATCAGCTTATTAATTTAGGGCTTCCTAGGACAATTGATCTGGAAGGTACTACCCCACGTAGTTTTGATGGGCATGGGAATTATAGGATCAGAATTCATGAGCAGAGCATGTTCCCAGAGACTAGGCATGATGCAATTGGTGTAATAAAGGGTGTGAATGTTTGCATAACCACCACTGGTAGAACTGACCAAGAAGGTCAGAGTCTTTTGGCGCTCATGGGAATGCCATTCGGAGAAAATGTCAATGCCATGGAAGAAGAAGAAGCGTAGTTGTGATTCAAAATTAAGTTGGTAGCAAAAAAGGTTTTCCTTATTTGCATTTTGTAATTGACATCCGCATATGCACTGTTTTCTTATGTTTGTCACTATTCTTTTTACTTCGGATGTTCTTTCCTTGTTTATGGATGTGTCTCTAAACATGAAGGAAATATGAGAAACTGTTTGCAGTGTTTTGGAGATTTTTAGTTTGATCTATGCATCGGATAAGCCATAAGGCTCCATTTTATGTATTTTGCCCTTTTTTGTGAAATTACTTCCTAAAATGTAATTGGAATGCAGTTGTCATTATAAAATCATATATGGACACCAAACCTGTAAAATAAGTATTTTTTTTAAATGATTTGATGATTTATACTATTTTACATATTTCTTTTGCTACTTGTTTATATATAGCACAAAATTCCAAAAATTGACCATATCGATGTGCTTAACAAGATTAAGTTGTGAATTTTGATCAGGTTTCAAACGAGATGATATGGCCAAAGATAAAAGATGATCTATGAAAGAAGATAGAAATTACCTATTAATTTTAAATGTGAAGGGGACCAAAATTTAAAAAAGAATTGATAAAAAAAAAAAAGAAAGAAAGAAAGAAAGAAAGAAAACAAAAGTCTAAATCATATCAAACTTCCTATACTAGGCAAGATTTGTCAGTGTGCAATATACATTCAACCTTCTAATAATATGTATTTAGATTTTTGATATAATAAGAACATATAATGTCATTTTTATAACATTTAAACACTTCTATATTGATGTAGATGAATGTTTGAAAATTTTTGTCCACTTTATATGAATGTACGAAATTTTTTATCGACACAAAAATGTTCAAAAAAAAAAACTAACGAATATGTTTTAATTATATCAAAAATCTCTTCTATATTTCTCGTCTCAATTTCAACACAGAATTAAGCACCAAATTTCCATATGCAACTTTCATAGATTATGTATTCATCATTATTGTAAGATTTAGAACAATGTAGTTACAGATTTAGAACAATTTCCATAGGCACCCAAGGCCTTTGCTTTCTCCCTCAGAATGAATTTCTGCACCTTCCCAGTTGATGTTCTTGGCAGATCCTGAAAAATCACAGTTCGAGGAGCCACATAGTGAGGTAATTGATGTCGACAATACTAAATTATATAGCGGTCGCTCTCGTCGAATCTCTCTTTCAACTTCACAAATGCACAAGGTGTTTGCCCCCATTGATCATCAGGCCGCACCGCCACTGCAGCCTTCTTAATTCCAGGATGATTATAAAGAACAGTTTCTACTTCAATTGTGCTTATATTCTCTCCTCCTGATATTATAATATCCTTCAACAGATCCTTCAATTCTAGATAACCATCCGGATGTTTCACCGCTTCGAAACCATCCGCCTTTGAATGCTTCCTCTGTTGCTTCCAAATCTTTAAAGTATCCACTCATTACAGTATTTCCTCTAAACATAATCTCTCCTGCAGTTTTACCATCAACCAGTACAATTTCCTCGGTGATAGGAACTTTTACATCAACATCTTCCAAGCAGAGATGGTGCATTCCTTGTCGAGCTTTCAGCTTCAATCTGTTGTCAGCAGGCAGCGAACTCCATTCGGGTTTCCACACGCAGTAAGTCCTCGGACCGTATGAGAAATACTAAAGCCTAACTATTCCATCTTGAGCAGGATTCGAGGGGCTGGTGGTGCTCCCAGGGTCATTACTTCGACTTTGTAAGGTATCAGTTTCCGGTCGCTGACCGGGGAATTCACAATCACGTTAAGGACAGTTGGTGCCCCTCCCATGTGACTCACATTGTGTTGCACTATGCTGTCAAATATGGCTTTAGGAGTGACTTTTCTTGGCATATGTCGGTGCCCCCTTGTGCAGCTATTCCCCAAGTAAGGCACCACCCATTGCAATGAAACATAGGGACAGTCCACAGATAAACAGGCCTTGCTGACATACCACGAAGGAAAACTGTTGCAGGGGAATTGAGATATGCTCTTCTGTGATTATAAACAACTCCTTTAGGCCTTGATGCTGTGCCAGAAGTATAGTTTAGACTGATGGGATCTCATTCGTTTCTCGGCCGTAGAATCTCGAATTCGACATTTCCATTCGCCAACAGAGTTTCATATTCATAACAAGTGGCAGTTGAAGGAGTGATGGTGATGGGGGAGGAGGCATCCGAATCGGAAACCCAAACCAGAATGGGGAGTTGTGTGTGTGCGCACGCGCAAGGAGATGAAGAGCATTGGGTGGCAATATCAAGTAATTGATAGTCTACAAAAAGGATCTTGGATTCTGAATGCCTCAAAAGGATAGAGACCATATTGGAATCATAGCAGGCATTAAGAATACTGAGAATTGCTCCTGCCATTGGCACGGCAAAATGCAGCTCAGCTGGTACATTGCAGGAAGATTAGGGGCCGGCACTGCAACCTGCATATGCATTTTCCAACCAGAAAAAACCAATTAAGGCATTTCCAATTTTAGTTCAACAAGACACCAATTCCATTTATATATATATATATAAGAGCATTTTTCCAAAAAGAAAAAAACAAACATGAGATAGCAAAGAATATAATAAGAGAACTTCATCAAACGATTGAAATTACAAAAAAGTTTTTCTTTTCGTTGGGGTAAAAAGCATGTTTTAGTCCCTGAATTATAGCATTTTTCTCATTTAGTTCTTAAATTTTTATTGAGATTTATTAAATTCCTAAATAATTTTATTAAGTTTCATTAGGTCCTCAAACAACTATTTTAGCATAGATTGGTTCCAAATTTGACATATTGAACAATAGTTTAGAGCTGTCAAGTTTGTACCCAATGGATGTTAAAAAAGTTATTTAAAAAGTGAAAAGTTCATAAACTAAATAAAAAAAAAGTACAATAGTTGAGGTACCAAATCAAGCATTTTGCCTTTTCCTTATGCCATAGAGACAGCATGAGGGATTAGAACAAAGAGAAAAACACACCATCTTTTTTGGATTTCATGCGTTTAGATGTATTTCATGCTTTTATTTAGAAAGTGAACAAATTACACGAATGTTATATAATTACTTTTTCAATTTGATGCTAGTTATAGGTCAGCTAGCAATTTGTGTACAAACAAACATGTCCATTAGTACTAAACCAGATGATCAGATTCCTTTACAAATCAAAAATTAATGAGAAGCAAACATAAACATACCACATCGTCATGACAAATTCCCAATTGGGTTAATGCTGAAGCCAACGATGATAAGTCTGAACTGAATCCAACTATACTTAACACTCCCATAAACAACAGAAATTCCATCTCTGTAAACCCTGGCTGCTCTCTCCAAGAATAACATAATTTGCAGAGCAACGAACAAAACCCTCCATTGATTTCCATGATTCCTGATCCAAATCTCCGGGAAATGGCACAGAAAACGCAATTTTTGATACAAATTCCAACCCCATACGTTGAAACTATCACAAAGGAGACGCCTCCTACGATAAAAATAATAACAAGACATTATATTCAACAGCTGATTCATATTTCATGGTGGTGGTGGAATTCAGATAAGAGATTGGTAATTGATGAGTCTGGAAATTTTAACATGAAAGTGACAAAATTAAATGTGTTTTTTTTCCCCTTGAGATTGTAGAACCCCCTGTAAGAGATAAATTGATGAATGATTAATGTTAGTCACCTTTTTTTTTGTCTCAATCAAGCCTATTGAGTAAGAAATAAATATCCCTAAAAAAAAGTGTAAGAAATTCCATTAATGAAATAATAAGCATTAAATAATAATCACTATTGCTAATATTATTTGTTGATTGAATACCGAACAAAGTTCAAATTGAGATTGAAATTAATAGTATTATATTACTCTTTTTGTTTCATTTTAAATAGCTCATTTTCACTTTTACATGCAGATTAAAAAAATAATTAATCACTAATAATTTTATAAAATTTTTAATTTCAATTTATTTCAATATTTTGTATTTTTCTTAAAATTATAAGAAATATAAGTTTAATAAATAAGAATAAAATAATATATATATATATATATATATATATATATATTACATGCTTTTTTAGTTTTTAAAATAAATATTTAAAGCGAAAAAAATATAAAATGGACAGGAGATAATGTTTTAAAGTTGCATTATGTGATTGGGTTATATTGTGAATTAAGTCTATATTGCATTATAGATCGTTTTTTTTCACACGTGCAAAATAAAAATAAAAATAAAATGTGCATTTTTTCAATTGGTCAACTATTGAATATATAACAGATTTATCAGTTATATATTACAATTTCATTAGTTGTAAATTAGAGATTCCTTCTTTAAAAAAATTACAAGTTCATCATTTACAACTTATTGCTTTATCACTTACTGATTCATCATTTACAACTTATTATTTTATCACTTACCGATTCATCATTTACAACTTATTGTTTAATCACTTGCAGGTTTATCATTTATAACGTGCAGATTCATTTTTTTGAACTTGTCATTAGACTTACAGATTCATTGTTTACAATCTATTGTTTTATCATTCACAAATTCATCATTCACAACTTGTAACTTCATTATTTTAAACTTGCATATTTATTTTTAAAAAACTACAGGTCCATTGTTTAAAACTTATATATTTATCGTTTACAGATTTATCATTTATAATTTACAGATTTATCATATAAAAGTTACATATTCATCCTTTGTAAACTTACAAATTCATCATTCCTACTAATATCGATCATTTTCAACCTCTAGAAACTTGATTTTCTCTCTATATTTCTCATTTTTAATTCAAATATCTCTATATTCAACCATTTTATTTCATAAACATATCAAAACCAATATTTTTCAACCCAAACAATAATAATAATACTTGAAACATTAAAAAAAATACTAAAAATAAAATTAAATATGCAAATAAAATTTTTTTCACTAAAACAAATCTAAAATAGACTAAGAAATTTTTTTAAAAAAATAGGCAAAAAAAGAAAAAGAGAATAACAATAAACAAAATACGCACTGAATACAAAATACGTTATGCGTATAAATTATTAAATAATACGCTGTCATTTTGAAATTGAAATCACGACGTTCAATGAACACAAGTTCATGATAAGTATATTGTTGCCCAGATATTAAGCCAAGAAAGGAGGTTGAATTTGAGTTTTAAAAGATTAAACTTTAAAGTGCGAAAATAAAAATTAATTTTAGAAGGGATAGAGAAATTTGACACAAGGATTTTTATAAAGGTTCGGGTGTTAACAAACCCTACTTCTCTCCCCAATCGCAATTGGGAGTTTCACTAACACATTAAGTGTTACAATGGAGTTTTACAAGTTCACTCTCAACTATGGTGTTTCTAACAATTGATCACACTTAACCCAATAACCCTTGTGTTTTAATGGCTCACACAAATAACCAATTCCTTGTATTTTGAAGGCTCATACAAATAACATTTACCTTGTGTTTTAAAAGCTCACACAACTAACTCTTACAAGTGTTCTACTCTTAATCCCAAGATACCTAATGACTCACTTGAGTAGATGATTACAGAGAGAAGCACTTACAAATCTTTTAATGCTCTGAAAAATGAGCAAAAAGATTTGCACAAAGAATAAATATTTGTTTTGAAAGTATTAAATGCTCAAATGGCTTACAACAAGATTTTGATTCGAAATATTAGTTATTCTCTATTCTTGACGCATGAATAACTTGTATTTATACTTCTATAGTGAATTCTAGCTGTTTGATTGCATTTAATGTGGAAATAGCGGTTGCATCAACCCTAATAATTGCGCCTGACATGTTTCGCCGGCGTGATTATGTGTTTCACGGTCGTGATTGTTCTTCCCAAGCCGTGACTAAAGTGGTGACCTTGGTCGTGAAACTCTCTGGAAAGTTTTGAAACATTGTGTCACGGGCATGACATACATATTTACGAGTGTGACAAACTTTTCAGCCGTGATCCAAGTGGTGACTTTGGTCGTGAAACTTTCTGAATGAAATTGTCACGAAGATTCACAGGCGTGACTGATATGATCATTCACGGGCGTGACTGATATGATCATTCACGGGCGTGACTGATATGATCATTCACGGTTGCAATCTTCCTTCATGACCGTGAGCTTTAAAAGTTGGTTTGTTGGCGCTAGGCATAATCACGGGCGTGACACATAGGGTCACGGGCATGACACATAGAGTCACGGGCGTGAATATACTACTTCTTCAATTTTAGCTTTGAAGTTTAATCTTTCATTCTTCATTCTTGCTAACATCTATCATACCCTGTTCAATAGACTTAGAAAACAAGTATGTTAAATACAATATTACTATTTTATTTGTTATCATCAAAATGACGAAAATACCCCTCAAGGTTCAACATATATGATTATTTCCATGTTGAAAGAGACAAAAAAAATTTAATAATTTCGACATTTTGTTTTAGGGTAAATTACTTTAACCCTAAAATTTTGTTGAATATACTAGTTTATTTGTTTATTTTTAGAAATAAATTATGAAATCTCTCTGTTCCGTTAACTAAAAAGACATTTTATTGTTTTTAAATAAAATATTTCGTTAATCAACTAGAATTTTTCTGAAATAGTCTAAATTAACTTTTAAATACTAAAAATATCCTTATTTATTTTTTAACATTTTGTTAACTTAAAAATAAAAAAAATTGATATTTTTGGTTTCATGACATTAAATTTTTTTGATATTTTTTAAGACAAAAAAAAAGAATAAATTTCACATTTTATTCATATGTGTAAAAGACTTTATAGTATATTTTTAAAAATAAATGTACGAATTAATGTCGTCGAAAAAAACAAAATTACAACTAAGCCCTTAAAACTCTAAATCTATGGAATCCCTAAACCTCTAAAATTTATTCAATTCAGTCCTTGAACTTTTTAACAACACATATTAAAAAAATATCAAAAAATTAAAAGAAAATGTCATAATCCTAAAACTTTCAATGTTTATTCAATAAAGGCCCTTAACTTTTTAACTTCGCAGACTACTCACGAGCATGCAATACAAAGTTACTTTTTTCATCAAACAAGTGTTCAATTGAACAACGCAACACAGTAACTTTTTCCATCAAACACGAATTAAAGGGAACTCGATGAACAAAATTTCAATTGAAAAACTAAATTATTTTTTTCTTCGATAGGTTAAAGGCGCAAAAGATGCATTCATCCAGAATTAAAATTCCAAATAAAACCTAATTATATTGCTCAAAACACATGCTCTCTGCATAATCCAAAATTAAAATCCATTTTAAATATTGTCATCACCCTCGCCGCTAAACTCAAATACAAGGCAGATTTGATGATTGCAACAAATAATAATTTCACCTCTTCCCCACAGCATTTAACTTAATTATAAATGCATTTTATCATCTCAAATTGAGATTATTTAAACAAAAAGGAACAGATAATTTTAGTGTGATAGTAGCAATGGAAAAATGTTGGAAATAAGAGCATCAAATAAAGAATATGTGAAGATCAGACTTCCTTCCATGTTTGATCGGCCATGAGTATCTACCCCATCAGTCTAGAGCAGCTATTACAGCATCAACAACTTCTTGGGTGCTGCTATCTCCTCCTAAGTCTTTTGTCCGGTGCCTGCCCTCTGAAATTACCCGCTTCACCGCTGTTTCTAATCTATCAGCAAAAGATGGGAACTGGAGATGTCTGAGCATCATAGCAGAGGACAGAAGCAGTGCCACCGGATTTGCTTTCATCTGTTCCACTATTTTCTCATTGCCCACATTTCCAGCTGAAGCACCTTGCTCAAAAATAGCATGATCAGCCCCAACATTGCCTGCAAATATCAGTACACTTTTCTTTAGCATGCAAAACAGTTTCAGATGAAAATCTGACTCAGAAACAAAATTCAAACTTTCATGTTTTCCAATGGCAACTCATGAGTTCTCTTTCTCATAGCCTCCCATGCATAACAATGTTTTCCACTGTGGCCCATTTTTAACAAGTGCAACCATAACCATTTCCCATATGCATTCCCATATTATCTCACGATTAACACTAAGAATCTACCAGCTTCTTGTAATCAATAAAATGTTGAACCTTTAGTAATACATTACAGAATTGTTTACAAGTAATTGTTAGATTAACAGACACCCTAACAAAGATTAGCTGATCAATGAATATTTCACCTTCCATCACAGGAACATACCTTCCCATTACTGTAAAAAGCAATAAGATCTAAGCATGTATTTGTAAACTTCAAATGGTAAGAATTTTATCAATGCATCTCAATTAGATGAAGTGCTCGAAGATATGTGAGCATTTTATTTTGACATCTATAATTTTGGCAGGGCCATACATGGGTCAGATTGAGCTAGTTGGACATCAATGCTCACCTATACCCAATGCAGTTACCAAATTTTCGACAGCAAACCTTTTTAGAAAAGAAAACCAAAAACGATTTTTTCAGGCTGAGTAGATTGAATGCAATTTTATTCAGTTGCAGAACAAAACAATAATCTCTCAAATACAACCAGATATAAGTAAAACATGTAGCATCAACATCAATTAAGCATTGAATAAGGTTCTCAATTTCAATTCAGAAGGCAATCAAGTACAAGAACAATTGCAAAATACAAAAAGGTAAAAAGAAGTCAAAAGCGCAAAATGTAATATAGTCCAGTGGATACTAGTATTTAATACAAAACCAAGCTTTGATCAACTTTAAAATCATAAGCAAAAAATATTCCAACTTAGAAGTTCAGAATATTTTTGCCAAAAAAAAAAAAGGGAGGCGAAGTATATGAACCATTCAGTACCTCAGCAACAATGGCTAAGAATTGAGTGATTAAGTGAAGGGTGGGTCACCTATAAATCAGTACTCTCGAATCAAATGACGTGCTTCATAAACATTTTCTTTCAAGGTGACAGAGGAGTTGGGCAGGAAAAAAAACTTAAAGTAAAGAGCATAGAGAGTACAGCTCAGAGATTAGCAAGTCTTTAAACCTAAGATTTTGCTTGGGACTTGAGGGTGAATGGCATTTGTCTACAGTCTACTGAAAAAAGAAGAGACAAAAATTGGGAACAATGAAGCAAGGTTACTAAGATTGGATATACAGCTATATAAAATGATAACATTTTAATATTTTATTATTTACTACCCTCAGCAGTTTCATAAATTCAAACCACAGCCAAGCTACCAAATCAGTTTCTTCTATCATCTCAAATAGCAACTGAACATCTCTTAAAACCCATTACAATGCAAGTCAAGGGAGTCGGAATCTACATTTTGAGAAATTTCTCCACATTGGTACAAATCCCTAATTTTTTGAACTGCAAACTGATTGGCATCACAACACCAATTCACGATGTTTACTCCTATACGAGAGTCAGCAACATTATAGCACCATTACAGCTCTTAGGTAACTGAAGGCCATCAGAAAAGTCATCCATTTTATTAAACGAAACACAGACCCTATAACACCATAGGGACCTAAATTCCTAATAATATGCAAACAAGTAATTTAATGAACAAAGAGAACAGTTATTGTGTACTTGTATTATGCCTAATCTATATCTCTTATAAATCATCACAAGGCATTGCATTAAGAAAAATATAAATTAAAAATTACTGATGTAGTTTCCTGAAACCAACTTGTGTTTTTGACTTTGTTCTATTATTTATTCCAAAAATGGGAGAAAATGAAAAGATACAGTAAATTCATGGATATACCTCCCGGCATAACTCCAGTACCACCAGCAATACCTGCTGCCGTATTTGCAACTAGATTCCCATAAAGATTGGGTGTCACCTGCAAAATGTAAAACTAGCCTCATTATTTAGGAACTAGTGTGCCATCAAAATTCAAAACCCCAACCCTCACTATTTCAAATTATTTAAACCAATGCAAAGACAACCAGTAATATAATGCAGATACATCCCAGCAGCGAATTGTCACATGTAACCAACAATATGTTAACCAATTGATACCTAGACAGCTCAATGTTTTAACCACATCCTCAATGATAAATTTTTAAATTTTTCTCCTAATAACATTCCATGATAATCTTGAAGAATTAATTAGTACAGTCCACGAACTCAAAATTTACTAACACAAATTTATTAGGATTTGTATGTGTCATGACCCAGCATGAGAATGAAGGGGGCAATAAGCTTGAGGATGGAAAGCAGCAGCAAGAGCAGCTAAGTGAAGAAGGTAACAAACAGGCCCAAGTTATTGTAAATTCACCTGCTGATCGCGAGCAAATGGGAGAGGGACATATGCTGGCCCAGCTTAGTAAGCTTAAGCAACCAATGAGACAGTGAAGGAATTGGCCCAGATGCAAGGGCAGATGGGGAATGGCTGAGGCAACAAACGGCAGCACTATCATGAATTAGTTGTCATTTTCTATCTGTCATAAACAGTTAGTTATTGCAATGATTAGTAAATAGCTGAGTTGGAGTAATGGAGCCATTTCATTGGCTCTATGAGGTGGATTTGCTTTGCTGTAAAATCCATTTCATTATTCCAGTTCTATTAAATAGTAAATACAATGTATAAATAGGGAGAGCTTGTAACATAATTGCCTATGCTAATGAATGAATACAACTGATTTTCCCTCTCATTTCTTCTTCTCAATTCTTCTTCCTCTCTCTAATCTTTCCTCTTCTTCTTCTAATCTTCTCTTCTGATTCTCTTCTTCCTCATTCTTCCAATTCTTCTTCTATTTCTGCTTTTATTCACTGCTGAGACCTTCTTGTTGAGCTTATTAGCTTGAGGGTCATCACATCTGGTATCAGAGCCAATCACAACGCTCTCCGCCAGCAATTATATGTCCTTGGTCGACTCATAAGAACTCATTCATACCTATACACTGGGGAAACCAAGAAACCCACCATGGCAGAAAATTCCAGAATCAGAGAAATGGAAGAGCAACTTATTTCTTATTGTTGATTCAAGAATGGATACTCGATTCCAAGAATTTCAGGAACTCCAACAGCAAACTTTGCAAGATATGGAGGCTCATTTTCACCACGCATTAGAAATAATGCTGGATAAACCCAATCATGGTAAGGAGCCAATGGAAACTCACCCTACTGCTGAAACAATTTCTATCTTGGAAAAAGGAATTTTACCCACTCCTCGATCCCAGGAGAAAAAGGAGGTTGGCTTCAAGAAGGAGCGGCCAGACCAGGGTTCAATCAAACAACCAAAGGTGGAACTTCCCCCATTCGATGGCGATAATCCTCGCAACTTCAAAAGGAAATGTCACAAGTACTTTCAATTTTAGAATGTGCCTGAATCTCAGAAGTGGAATTGGCTACCTTACTGTTTGGAGAGCAACCTGATAACTGGTTCCAGGGATGGCTAGTCCATCAAGATGCCATTACTTGGGATAAGTTTGCAGAGGATTTGTGTGTGCGATTTGGTGAGAAGAATGTCGTAGATGTGATAGAGGAATTCAACAAGCTTCACCAATCTGATTTTGTTCTTAACTACTAGGAAAGGTTTGAGGGAATTAAAGGCACTCATGCAGAGGTTTAATCCAGGGTTATCAGAGCCTTATTTCATCTTCATTTTCATTAGTGGCTTGAATGATGAATTGAGACCCGTGATTAAGATGTTTAAGCCACAAACTCTTAATCAGGCTTTTGAGCAAGCCAAGTTGCGGGAGCAATCCTTCAATGCAATCTTCCATAAACAAAGAAACTTCAACAGGCCATCACAATCTCTCTGCACCACCCAATCCTCAAGTTCTATCCATTAAGCTAGTACCAATGGTCACCAATCTCTCTGCACCACCAGGAGTCACAACAATACTAGATGGAGATACCAAATCCAACCTGTACGAGCAAAGGAAAGCAGTCGGTCTCTGTTTCAAATGTGGAGAGAAGTATTTTCCAGGCCACTAGTGTAGAAATAAATAGATAGTTACTATCAATGGCTGCTGATATGGAGGAGGAGAATCAGTCAGACCAACATGAAGGATCTAATGAGGATGAGCTTAATGGGGAGCTGTCCATGACAGCCCTAACAGGTCAGTCCTCTCCCAATACCTTAAAAATTCAAGGAGTTAGTAATGCTCTGGTTATTCTTATAGACCGTGGTAGTACTCATAGTTTTATAGACTCCAAAATAGCCACTAAGGCCCAAGCCACTGTTGCTAGAACCAACCCCTTGTCTATAACTATAGCCAATGGCTAGAGGGTAGCTAGCATATCAAAGTGTATGGGGTTTATGTGGGAAATGCAAGGGTATGACTTCCAATTTGTCATAAGGTTGCTGGATTTAAGGGGTTATGATATGGTATTAGGAGTTGATTGGATGAAAGAGCACAATCCTATGCTCTTTGATTTTGTAGACTTGAAATTGACATTTCAAAAGGGGGGAAACCAAATCATTCTAAGGGGAATACAAGAAAAGGCTTCCTTCTTGATGATGAGTGGTAAACAACTAAAACGATTCCTAACCAAACTTGATAAGGGCCCAAATTCCCATCTCTTTTCAATATTGTCACATCTTTAGCAGAGCCACAATCAGTAAACCCTCAACACCCTACATAGCTACCAGACCCTCTTACACAGTTGCTGAAACAATACCAACATCTGTATCAGGTGTCAATCTCACTACCCCCACCTAGAATCTTGGACCACACCATCAATCTCATTCCTGGGGCTAAACCAACAAGCCTCAAAACTTATAGATATAACCATTTCCAAAAAGAAAAGAAATAGAAAAACAAGTGAATGAAATGTTGGCCACATCTATCATCCAACCAAGTCACAGTCCCTTTGCTTCTCCAGTTTTGTGTGGATTATAGGCAACTGAATGATATTACGGTGAAGGATAAATTCCCTATTCCAGTGATAGATGACCTACTTGATGAGCTACAAAGAGCTTAACTCTTCTCCAAAATAGATCTCAGGGTTGGCTATCACCAAATCAGGGTTAGGGCACAAGATATACACAAAACTGCATTCAGAACCCATCAAGGCCATTATGAGTTTAAGGTGATGCCATTTGGGCTCACCAATGCCTTGCCACCTTCCAAGCCTTGATGAACCATATATTTCTACTTCATCTTAGAAACTTTGTACTAGTATTCTTTGATGATATTTTAGTTTACAGCAAGACCTTAGAAGATCATCTGGCTCACCTCCATATTGTTTTTGATCTTCTCACCAAGCACCAACTCTTTGCTAAACTTTCCAAGTGCACCTTTGGCCAACCAAAAGTTGAGTACTTAGGCCACATAATTAGTGAACAAAGGGTAGCTATAGACCCTAAAAAGATTGAGGTTATGACAAAGTGGTCTAGACCTAAAACTCTTAAAAGTCTCGAGGGTCTTTTAGGTCTCACTGGATATTATAGAAAATTTGTGGAGCATTATGTTGTTTTTGCAAGACCCCTCACTAAAATGCTCAAAAAAGATACCTTCAAGTGGTCAATAGAAGCTAACGAAGCTTTTGAGAAGTTGAAGGAAGCTAAGAGCCAAGCCCCAGTGCTAGCCTTACCAAATTTTTCAAAGCCTTTCATCTTAGAAACTGATGCTAGTAGCAGGGGAATAGGAGTTGTTCTTACTCAAGGAGGCAAACCATTGGTTTTTCTAAGTCAACCACTCTCTGCCAGAAACCTAGGGCTTTCTATCTATGAAAAAGAACTCCTAGCCATCATCATGGTTGTTTCAAAGTGGAGACACTACCTGGACCATTTAGAATTCACTATCAAAATAGATCATGAGTCGATCAAACATTTGCTCTCTCAAAGGCTGCACAATTACATCCAACAAAAAGGAGTCACCAAATTGCTAGGATTAAGATACAAAATTGTCTACAGGAAAGGAGTTGACAACAAGGTAGAAGACGCACTCTCTAAGAGAGATATGGAAGCACAACTGTTGGAACATAGCGAACTGTCCACAATCTCCACTGTGGTACCATTATGGATCCAAGAGGTGACTGCCAATTATGACACAGATGAGTCAACTAAGAAACACATAGCTGCTTTGATGGTAGATTCTACTGCAATCCCTCATCACTCTCTCCAGAATGGTTTACTCTACTATAAGACCAAAATTTATATTGGCAAATCAAAAAAATTGAACTTGCTCCTCATGGCTCATAACTTCACTGTGGGACGACACTCAGATATGACAAGAACTTATCAAATACTGTCCACTCTATTTTAATGGCCTAGAATGAAGTCAGATGTGAAGCAATAGGAAGCAAAATGTGTAGTGTGCCAGCAATGTAAGACTGAACAGGTACCATACCCGAGGCTTCTACAACCACTACCACTACCAACCTCAGCATGGTCCAATATTTCCATGAATTTCATAGAGCATCTGCCCAAGTCAGACAAAAAAGGTACAATACTGGTGGTGGTGGACAGATATACCAAGTATGCCCATTTTATGCCACTTAGCCATCCTTTCACAGCAACTTCCATAGCTCAACTCTTCCTGGACTCTATTTTCAAGTTGCATGGCATGCCAACCAGCATCATGACTGACAAGGAAAAAATCTTTACTAGTTTGGCAGGAATTCTTTAAACTGCAGGAGACCAAGCTGCAACTCTCAACCGCCTATCACCCTCAAACCAACGGCCAAACAGAGAGGATTAACAAATGTGTTGAAAATTATTTGAGGTGCATGTGCTTTCATAAACCAAAAACCTGGGCCAGATGGTTAAGTCTTGCAGAGTGGTGCTATAACAGCAACGATCACAACAGTATCAAGATGTCACCCTTTGAAGCCTTGTATGGTTACAAGCCACCATCATTTCACTTCCTGTCTCAGATTGAGACTCCATCAGCCAACTTGGACGAATTCTTAAGGACTAGGCAGCAAATGGCCTCACTTCTGCAAGATCAACTGGTACAAGCATAGAGCAGAATGAAGCAACTTGCAGACAAGCACAGGACTGAACGAATCTTTGATGTAGGAGATCATGTGTACCTCAAACTCCAGCCCTATAGGCAAAGTTTAGTAGCAGTCTGGAAGAGCTTAAAACTCTACAAAGTATTATGGGCCTTTTACAATCACAGCCAAGATCAGTCCAGTGGCATACAAGCTCCAATTACCGCCCACAGCATCAATACATGATGTTTTTCATGTTTCATTGCTTAAAATAGCCATTGGAGACCATCAAGCTATGACTAACCTGCCTGCATGTACCCCTAAAGGAGTTCCTAAGATTGAGCCCCTAGCCATCCTTGATAAGAGACATGTTACTCGAAATGGCACTCAGATCACTCAAGTGCTGGTACAATGGGTAAATTTGCACCCTAATGAAGCGACATGGGAGGATTATACCTCCCTTAAATCACAGTTTCCAAACATAAACCTTAAGGACAAGGTATTGCTTAATAGAGGGGGTAATGTTATGACCCAGCAAGAGAATGAACGAGGCAATAGGCTTGAAGATGGAAAGCAACAGCAAGGGCAGCTAAGTGAAGAAGGTAATGAACAGGCCCAAGTTATTCTTAATTCACCTGCTAATCGTGAGCAAATGGGAGAGGGACATATGCTGGCCCAGCTTAGTAAGCTTAAGCAACTAATGAGACAGTGAAGGAATTGGCCCAGATGCAAGGGCAGATGGGGAATGGCTGAGGCAAAAAACAACAGCACTATCATGAATTAGCTGTCATTTTCTATTTTTCATAATACAGTTAGTTAATGCAATGATTAGTAAGTAGCTGAGTTGGAGTAATGGAGCCATTTCATTGGCTCTATGAGGAGTCATGAGGTGGATTTACTTTGCTGTAAAATCCATTTCATTATTCCATTTCTATGAAATAGTAAATACAATGTATAAATAGGGAGAGCTTGTAACATAATTGCCTATGCTAATGAATGAATACAACTGATTTTCCCTCTCATTTCTTCTTAATTCTTTTTCTCTCTCTCTAATATTTCCTCTTCTTCTTCTAATCTTCTCTTCTGATTCTCTTCCTTTCTCTTCTTCCTCATTCTTCCAATTCTTCTTCTATTTCTGCTTTTATTCACTGCTGAGACCTTCTTGTTGAGCTTATTAGCTTGAGGGTCGTCACAATATGAACAAGATTTGAGATTTTGGGGTTGTAATGGAGACTCTTTTGTAAATAATAAAAAAACCAATTCCTTTGTCTATGTCTCAGTGGCGGGTGGGATTTGGATTTTTGTTGAGGGTGGGGATAGTAAAGCATGACTCAGAAAGGTAATTTCACAATTTCCTATTTCAATTTCCTAATCCATGGTGTTGTCTAATTAATAAAACATTTTTTTTAAAGCAAAGCCTCTGACACACAAAATGTACAAGAGGACCTCCCTGACCTACACCTATGATTGTAAAATATTGATTGCTTGTTGAACCCTGTTAATTGTGTGAAAGTAATATACTCCAAATTTGAAAGTCCAAGAGTTTTATAAAACATTCTTGATGAAGAAAAAAATATGTGAATTAAAGATCCCACTGAATTGAATTGGTTCCATGAAGAGTTAATGATTTCCCCCCTCATAAAATGGACAACAAAAATTTTGCTAGCAATGATTTGCACGTGATGAAAATCGAGATTCATAACTTCCTAGAAGCTAAAATGTCAACTAAACAACTTTCCTTAACTTATTACTAAAATCAGAAATCTAATTCCAAATTTTATTCTTCAGTATGGATTTGTTTGGCACTGCATTTGCTAAAAGCGTTTTTGGAGAAAAAAAATGTATTTTTAAATTTTTTGAGTTTTGAAAACTACTTTTGCAGATAAGCAGGTAAATAGATGTTTTTCACAGAAACAGTTTTGAGAAAAACAGTTTATAAAAAATTAAAAAAAATCAGCCTATTAAATCAAAAAAATTCTAAAACTGTTTTTTGAACAACTAACAACAATCCCAAATACCCCCTATTTCTATGTCAGCACTCGCAAATTTTATTTGTAAAACTTGCCAACAAATAATGGAAACAAGCAGAATTAATGACAAGATGCATAAAATATAGAGGTAAACAGCAAATAAACCATAGCATTAGTCTAATAGATTTTTCATACCATGACATCAAATTGTTCAGGCTTCGAAACAAGTTGCATACAGCAGTTGTCCACAATAATCTCATTGTAGTTAATTCCAGGATACTTTGTGGCAACCTCTCTACAGGATTCCAAGAACAAACCATCTGCAAGCTTCATGATGTTCGCTTTGTGCACAGCAGTCACTTTCTTCCTGTTGTTAAGGTAAGCATACTCAAAAGCATATTTTGCAATGCGCTCAGAGCAGAACTTTGTTATCACCTAGCAAATTAGTAGTAATGAGATTTTAAAAAGATAAAAAAAAAATTAAAAATGAAAAATGAGATAGCCATTAAACTAAGACCCAGTGGTTGAAAACCTGCCCCGTAGCCCAAGTGATTAGATGAACTAAGAATAAGCTAAAAATACCTTTTCAGCACTTAAATAATCATATTATACAAAGCAAATTTTCAAAACACAAATATTAATAATTGAATCTTCGAGACATACCACCATATTCAACAATCAACTTCAAAAACTAGAAAAAAAAAAAAGGCAGCAAATGATCAGTAAGAGTACCTTAAGGCTTTCAACGACACCAGGTACGACCTCATGCTCAAGACCAGCGTATTCTCCCTCAGTATTCTCTCTAATCACAACAATATCAACATTCTGGTGGCGCGTGGGCAATCCAGGCAAATTAAAGCAATTAACAAGAGAAGCGTACAAATCAAGCTCTTTCCTCAACTGCACATTCAACGAACTAACACCACCACCCATGGGAGTCGCCAGTCCTCCCTTCAAGCACACTTTATTCTTCTTAATCGACTCGATTACCTCAGGCGGAACCCTCTTCATGTCTCCATGAACGTCATACCGCTCGAAGTAAACCGGCGCGTGCATCGCTTCCATAACTTGCTCCACAGAACCAGTGACCAAAGGTCCGATTCCATCACCGGGAATTAGGGTTACAGGGCGGGGGGCGCCGTCGCCGGGTCGAGGCATATAGGTAACGGATCGGGAAGAAGTGAATCTGGAACATGGTGATGGATCATGTAATGAAGAGAGAAGCTTCTTTAAGATAGGAATGGATCTTCTTGCCATCGGGTTTGGATATTCTGTCGGGTCTGTTCTGATTGATTTTTAATTTTTCTTCGATGAATTAGGCGGTCGAAGAAGCATAGCATAGCGCAGAGAAAATAGAATCGACAGAAAGTAGAAGATGATTTATTTATACTTTTTAATAAAAAAAAAAAGAGTTTGAAAAAATATTATTGGTTAGTATTATTCCACTGCGGTCAAGACTATCTAAACTAATAATGATTGGCCAAACAAAAAGAGGTTGAGGGAGTTTTTGAACGTGTCAACTTTTGATTTGGCATTATAGTCAAAGGAATACGTTATAAGAAAATTATTTGTTCTATGGCGCCGCCGATGTAGACA
This sequence comes from Triadica sebifera, assembly GCA_023653625.1. Classification (NCBI taxonomy): domain Eukaryota; kingdom Viridiplantae; phylum Streptophyta; class Magnoliopsida; order Malpighiales; family Euphorbiaceae; genus Triadica; species Triadica sebifera. The sequence continues at coordinate 15,226,733 of CM042893.1, forward strand.
CCCGCGATCACTAGCCGAAAATCTAACGGTCCGGTGGGAATACGGAAACTTTCCGATGGAATACGATTACAGGACTTTGCCAAAATTCAAAATTTATATAATTAGCTTATTTATTTTATTTTTATTAAATTTTTTAATTTTTTTGTTAAATTTTAAATATTTACTTGTTAGTTATAAATAATATTTTTTTACTAAATGTACTAATAAAATAAATCAAATTTTGGAAGATAAACAGTAATTTTATATTTGTCATTTTATCATAATTTAAGGTCGTTTTAACAAAAAAATCTAACAGAATAATACATCAATAGAATATAATAAAACAAAGTGAACTAATTGTATAAATTTTAAATCTCATAAGTACTAATACAATTGATCAAATGTTAAATAGTAATTTTTTCTAATAATAATAATAGTTCAATGTGGATTGGTTTTAAAATGAATGCCAAATTGGCATGATCTTCTAGCTAGCCATTGGACAAACTCATACTTACTCAATTCTTATATCATAAACTCATATTTATCGTGCGAATTAATAAAAAAATTTGCATGTGTCAAGTGGATAGTGAATTAAAAATATGTATTTAATTTTGTGAATTTAGCATATGTGTATAGTGATTATATTTTAAAATCTATCTATTTAATTATATTATATTTCATGAATCAATAACAAATTACCAAAGTTTTTATTAATTTAACAAGAAATTCAATAAATTAAAGCTCATTAGTTTGCCTTGGCTTTTATTTCCTCCCATTTACTAATAACTGAACATATGGTCAATGACATTTCTTTATTCAAAGTTATTTTGACGTTTATCTTGCATACTTTTTGAAATTTAGACAAATATTTCAGCATACTAAAAGTTGTTTTTATTAACAACTTATATTTGAAGATGTAAATCTAGCATTTAACAAAGAAAAATTAATAGAAAAAATAAAATTATAGATGATGAACCTGTAAGTTATAAATAATGATTATATAAGTTGTAAATAATAAACATGCAAGTTATGAATGATGAATTTGTAATTTCTAAATAATGAATCTGCAAATTCTAAACGATAAATCTATAAATTTTAAATGATTAATCTATAGTTTAAAAATGATGAATATGCTAGTTCAAAATAATGAACCAACAAGTTGTAAACGATAATCTTGCAAGTTCTAAACAATAAATCTATAAGTTTTAAATGATAAATATATAAGTTTTAAACGACTAATATATAGCTTATAAATGATAAAATAATAAATTCTAAACGATAAACTTGTAGATTCTAAATAATAAGTATGCAAGTTCAAAACGGAATTTGCAAATAAACGATAAATTTGTAAGTTCTAAATAATAAACCTATAGCTTATAAATGATAAACCAGTAAGTTATAAATAATAAATTTATATATTATGAATGATAAATTTATAAGTTATAAATGATAAATATGTAAGTTATAGGTTTTAAACTTATAAGTTATAAATGATAAATATGTAAATTATAAGATTTGAATCTGTAAGTTATAAATAATAAAAATGTAAATTATATATGATGAACTTGTAAGTTATAACTAATGAACATAATAATATATAAATGACGAATCTCATTATATCTAAAACACGCGTGCAAAACATTAATACCCTAGTCAAAAAATATTTTTGTGTAGATAAATAACACATGATACATCATAAACAAAGGTCCATGATATAATTTGTGAGCCTCATTCAAGATGATAGACTTTTAGTTACAATGACAAACCAAGGTTAAAAATTAAGAATCAATAATAAGTCTTGTCATCTGACAAGTTTAATCTATTTTCTCTAGTTGAAAAGTAAAGTTCTTCAAATTCAAAGATTCCTTCATTGAATCGTCTTTTGGAATTATTTCTGATGGCATTGGAGAGTATTTGTGTGCTCCAATCTCATTAATGAGAAGGAGGAAGGCTAGTGGTTGCAGATAAGAGCCTCGATGTTGAATACAATGCATTTCATTTGACATTAGTAAGTCGATTCCTACTCGCAAAATTGTTAATTTCAATTGTATGAAGGTTTCGTTTGACATTGTGTTTGAAAAAATGATTTTCAAAAAATATATATTTTTAATATTTTTAAGTTTTGAAAACTATTTTTTGAGAGAAATTGGTAAATAGATATTTTCTTTTAAAAAAAGTTTGAAAAAATAATAATTTTATAAAATATAAAAAAAATTAGTTAATTAAATAAATAATAATAAACATATTTTTTTGACATTCAATGACAATTCCAAATACTCATCAAAGAATATGTTAGCTTCTCTTTGGGGACTGTGAAAAGATGCAAGTATTAAGGTAGTTCATCCTCTTTTTTTCTTTTTTTCACTTTTCAATTTTTCACGAATTTGATCTCCAATGGGTGATTGATGGAGAACCATGGACTATTGTTGCTCTATTGGCTTATAGAGTTTGAACATCTTAACACAAACTGAAAGGAACAACGAATAAAATAATACAAGATAAATGTATAATAAATAGTTGAACAAAAATCAACACTAAAATATTTAACATGATTCACTATTTGAATCATGCTATATTTACTAAATAAATTTCGAATAATTTTTTCACTAATATAAATTAATTGTAACAAAAAAAGAGTTTTTTTAAGATAAAAATTATAAGTAATACAATAATTTGAGATAAATTCAAAATAATAGTGACATACAAGTGTTTTTCAAAAAATATTCTAATGATATTTTCTCACTATTTTTGTCATTTATCCTTTTGAAAATTTTTTAAAAAACTAACTATTTCTCCGGATTACCTCTAATTTCTCAATTGATTTTGCAGTAATTTCCTTTGAAATGCTTGTATTTATTTATAAGCATAAGGAATGCCTCAAAGTCATCATTTTTTGTTGCAAATTTCAAAAGTCGGTGGAGACTTTTTGTTTTTAATTAAAGTTGTAAATGAATCAAGCCGCCTACAATCTATTTTGATTTAGATTCGGAAAAAACTTATTCAAAATTATTTATTATTGTTAACGAGCCGAGCTCGAGCTCAAATCTAAGCTCGAAAATCCTATTGAGCTTGAGCTCAAGCTTAATAATATTTTATTTATCAGCTTGCAAATATGTTCGTTTACAAATATGCTCACGAACATGCTCATTTAGACCTCATTTATATTATATTTTGTTATCGAGCTTAAGTATTTTTCATCATTAGTTAATGAACTAAACTTGAATTTTTGTCAATTAAACTCGAGTTTTTGTCATTATTAGTTAACGGGTCGAAGTCGAGCTTTTATCATTATTAATTAATAAGTCAAATTCAAGTTTTTATCATTATTAATTAACAAGTTGAACTTAAGTATTTGTAATTATTATTTAACAAGTTATTGAATTAAAATCATTAAGCATAATAAATGAGATTTTTTCGAGCTGAGCTCGAGCCACTCATAAATTTAATAATTTTCAAACAAGGTTAGCTCGAGCTCAAGTATAAAAACTTGAATCGAGCTCGAACTTATAATAAATTTAAAACAGAAAAGTTCGAGTTTACCATTATTTGGCTCAATTCGGTTTGTTTACAGCTATACTTATAATATTTCGAAAGGGACGGTGAAATATTTCTTCAAACAAATTTAGGTGGAAAATGTATTCTAACAACATTTTTAATTAATTAATGTAGTGAGCCCAATATTTAAGGGACTCATAATGTTAAATACTACTCCATCTATTTCTAAATAAATATCATTTTATATTAGAGTTTTTGTTATTTGACGTTTTCTCAGTTATCTATAAATATTAATTTCTTTTACCTATTCTATCCTTATTTAATGTTTCATCTTCTAGATACAACTATTTATTATAATTAAATTGTTCAATAATAATTACCTTTTTTTAATAATTAGTGGAGATTAATTATCTAAAAATAATATAACATTTTACCTATATCTTAAACATATTACTTAATTATTATATGAAAATCTTGAACGATATCTATTTAGGAATACGATGAGTATTTATTATTAATTTGGAATGTGTGTCTAAATCTAAATACATTTACTTTTTATGATTATATATGCATCAAAGTATTAAAAATGAAATTAAAATTTCATATAATATATAATTTGTCTAAAAAGAAAATTTTTATTAGGGAAGTTGTCGTACTCTTGATACTAATGCCTCTTAATACTAATGCATGGCCTCCATTGCTATGTCATCTCATGAGAAATAGCACCAACTTGCACATGGCTTTATATAATCTTGTTCCTTCAATCTTCTTGGTCGTTTTCTTGTATTGGATGGAATCTAAGGTCATCTTGCCAAGGATTGAGCCCTTAAGAAGTTTTGATCGATCATCAACCACCTAAAAAAATGCAAAATAATATTTTTGAATTTAAATTTTGTATGTCTTGTTTATAAAGCTTGTTAATTTTTTTTTATAATTTGAATTCATTTTTAATTGAAAATAATGACTTATCATGTCGTGGACACAAAATGCTAGCTGATTAAAGATTTTGGTTCTTTTTTCTAATAAATTTTAACTTAATGGTATTGATATAGTGAGTAGAGCTAAGATGACTCAAGTTAGAATTTCTAGTCGGATCTTTCATAATAAAAAAAATACTTTGGTTATTAGACCCAAAAAAATAGAGAGAGATCTTTCGGCTTGAAAATGTTGTGGTTTGAATTTTTTTAGTTTATTAACATCGATGAAAGGGATCGCAATTGAAGAAGAGAGAGAAAATGAGCGTTGTGGGCCAAACTTCAAACTATCAGGAAGCTATCCAATTAGCTAGGCAATCATCTATCAAATTTTCTTAAATATAATCTCCTAATTGATTGATTATATTTTCTTAATTTGTGTATTTTGATTCCGTAGTTTTTTTAATTTCTACAGTATACGAATCAAGATTCTAAAGTTTTCAAAAAATATTTCAGGCGCCTCAACTCAAAAATTCCATAATCTTTCATTATTTTAAATTTAAAAATATCATGTGACATTTTATTTTAAATATTTTTAAAAGTTAAGGAAAATTTTAAATGTTTAAAAAATGTAAAATTTACAAATTTAGAAGTTATCAAATTTATAATTTTATGTTTGTCGAGAGATCATTAGTTATAACATAAAGCTAAGATAAACATTGGTAACATTATCTATAGTTAAATTCACTAAAAGAAATTTAACGCCAATTTAATCAATAAATTAGCAATGACTTAATCCGTCACTAAACAAATCAAAAGTTTATAAAATAAAAATTAGCGTCGGATATAATAAAAAAGCAGCAACATAATCCCAATTTCTAATAAAAATTAGTGATATATTTATAAAAATTAATAAAGATCAAAATAAGGTGCAAATTCCAGTCCGGTGCAAATTTGTTCTTGCTAAACCTTCAAAATCCAAGCATCAATATTTATTGCCATTAGGCTCAGCCATGATTTCGAATTGGTCAGTTCTGTGGTCCTAAAAAGTAAGGAACGGACCGGAACTATGGAGGGACTAGTTTGGAACCGGTCAATTTAGGTACATGATCTGACAGTTCAACCGGTTTTTTAATTAGTAACACAATAAATAAATATAATTAAAATTATTAATTTATGTAAATTATAAAATTGTACTATTAATATGTTATAAAAATGAAAACTTTGAGAAAAAATTACTTTTTAAATATTAATTTGTAACTTTGTATAATAATTTAGATTGTTATAACAAAAAAATTTGATTTAGAGAAATTATAAGTTGGAATTTAGAAATGATTATATTTATTTGATAAATTAATAAATTATAAAAATTATAACTATGCTAAAAACTTAATTAATTTAATATTTTTATTTTAAAAAATAATTTAATTATAAAATTTTGAATTTATATTGAAAAAATTATAATATTAATAATTGAACTTGAACTTAATTTTTTTACCATTAATTAAATTTTCTTACGTATCTTCATAGGGTTTAGAAGAATTAAAATCCATGTAGTTTTCTTATCTTTTAAATTTTAATTGTTGATCCATTTTACCTTTTTTTTTACTCGGAACCGTTGATACTGGATGCGTCAGTCGTTCCTTCGATGCTGAAGTTATATTGGTCATCAAATTAATTTTTCTCTATTTCTTGTTGTCTTAATACCACTTTGGTTCAATAATCAATACAAGTTTAAAATTCTACGGATTCAGGAGTTAAATTATATCTCGTCTTATCCAAAATATCACCTATCGCACTAAAAACTTATTCAACCACAACAGTTGAGACTAAATTTGTAAAAATTTATTTTGCAATTTGGAAGAGTATCAGATAAGTATTTTGATTTCGATTTTACCAATCAAGAATTGAAAAATCTTTACTTATCCTACTATCACAAACTAAGATGTAATTGTTAGATAAATGACAAGTTCGAGAGATTCAGATACGATCTTAGTTTTTTATATTTTTTCATCATCTAACGATCACTCCCTCTAATTTTTATCAATTCACCTGAACTTTAACTATTAGTTCCACTACTACTACTACTAGGAATATTATAAATAAAATTAAATTCCATAAATAAATCATAAATTAATTTTTTTACATAATTAATTATAATTTCAATGATAATATCATCACCTAAACCTAACAATGGATAATAAAGATTCAAATAATCAAAGAAGCATTCTATTTTACATCTAGGATAAAAAGACACAATATACAAGATTAATTAAAGAAATATATTTAAAATAATTAAACCATTTATTTTTTTATCATACAAATAGAATCATGTAAAATAAGATCATTAATATAATATTGAAATGTATTAACAATATTAATATATTTACACAATAATAAATGACATGTTGGATAATAAACACCACTTAAATATATGTTGCATCATTAAAATTTTTTAAAATATTTGAACGTTTTTGACAAACATTCCAATGTTATAGATATAAATTAATTTGTGGCATATTATTATAAATAAATATGCACAATAATTCTTTATATCTATATGACTCATTGAGTAATTCATACGTTAAATTTCAATGAATAGGAACATCCATTGAAAATCTTTTAGGTTTTTTGCCATTTTTACAATAAAATCGATTCAATAATTTCATTGTTTGTGGATATGGCCATAAAAATGAAATTGCTACTTTAATTGGAACAATTATATTATTTAAAAATTTTAAACCATATTGAACACGTAAATTTAACATATAATATGCATATCTAATATGAAAAAAATATACCTCAAATATTAGGTTAACATAATGATTGAAGGTGTTGAATTGATGCGGTATTAGCTACCGCATTATCAAAAGTAATTGAAATTTTTTTATGAATAAGCCATATTTTTTCAAAATATTTTTTATCATTTTAAAAATATTATCGACGGTATGCCGATCATCAAATACTCTAAATTCAATTAATCTTTTTTGTAATTATCATTTACTATCAATCTAATGACACGAAACACTCATGCAAAAATGCATTTGCCAATAATCATTCTAAATATCACTGCAAATACAAACATATCCATTTAAATAAGAAAATATTTTGAGCAATTTTTTTTATTTTTTTTATATAAATTATATAAAATATGTTTAAGGGTATTTCTAGGTATACGTTTAGCAGATGAATTTAATAAATTTTGACAATAATTAACAAAACTCAGTTTTTCAGCAAAATTAAAAGATAAATGTTCTATACTTATCATTTTTTTTCAATTTTTTATTTTATTTTATTTATCATTATATTGAAATAATTGAGAAGAAAAAAAATATATTACGTACTTAAAAAATTTGATTTTGCCATTTATCTATTCCAAATTGAGCAGCATGTTTATTTTGCAAGTGCATTCGAAATGTATCATAACCACCTCTAACTTTAAATTTGTATATTTATGTACAATAATTGCACACAACATCAAATAACTCATCATTTTTTTTTGAATTTTCTTGAAATAAATTTAAAAAATGTTAGATATTCAAATTTTTGCTTCAGATGATGCCGCCACCGGACTCGAACTCGATTGTTCATCATCCATATTTCTTTACCTTTCTTCAGTTGAAATTTCAAACTCTCCCTCTTCATCCAAATTTTCAATAAAATTTTCCAAATCAACAATATTTTCATCAAAAAATTGTCTTTCAAAAAAAGTGTAGAGAAAGATAATGAAAAAATAATTATAGGATTAAGGAAAAATTGAGAATTAAAAAGAATTAAAGAATTGAAAAAAATTGAGATTATGTAAAAGTATAATTAGAAAGAAATTAGAGAGGAACAATAATTGAAAGTGTAATTAGAAATAAATTAGAGATATATGTAGAGAAAATTGAGATTGAATTGTAGATAAATTGAGAATGAAATTGTATAGGAAAATAAGAAATGAATAATATTGAAATGAATTTGGTATTTATATAGAAAAATTTTAAAATTTAAATTACAATAATATCCTTAAACTATAGTTTTTGTTTTTCTATTATAAGAGATATTTTTATCTTTTCATTCCATATAATCTATATTAAAAAAATAAAAAATGGTAATATTATCGTTAGAACTGAAATCAGAACTTGTTTCTGATTCATGGGGAAAAGGTCCAGACTAGATCCTTCCCTAGTCGGGCCACGGTCTGGACTGGATCTAGAATTGGCCTAATCCAGTTTGGATTGGACTGGACTGGATCTAGAATTGGCCTAATCCAGTTTGGATTGGACTGGACTGGTTTATCGAGTTAGTCGGTCCATAGCCAAATCTAATTGTCACAGTTAGCAACTGATTTTAGCAACGAATATTATCTATCCAAAGAATTGTCCTTAATATGTCACTAAGTCATCGCTAGTCCTTTCCATATATATATATATATATTTTTTAAATTTACTCACTTTTCCATTTCTAATCCAACACTAAATAGTGTCAGATTTTTATCTGTCACTATTTCAATATTTCTGGTAGTGATAACTTTTTTTTTTTAATCTATATGATTGATATTCAATTTAATTTTCATTATCGATTTAATGAAAATTTGAAAATATAATGAAAATTGGACAAAAAAATAATAATTATTATTTAAAAGTTAATGTAAAAAAATCAAAGTTGTAAATCTTAATATCCAAAACATAAAAAATTCAGAGATTTTAAAATACAATTTAACAAAAGTTAATTCTAGCATGAATTGGGTAGGATTCTATTTGAGGCCGGCCATGCGCGGTTCTAAGAATGAAGTGTTAAATCAAGAAAGGCAGCTCCATCCGGCAAGGTGAGTATGATTAAGGTAATTAATGCGCGTCTTTTGTGTCATTAATAATGCATAATGCGGCTTCCAATGGCCGCATATGGCCATGGCCATGGCCATCCTAATTACTAAATGCCAAATTGCTATATGCAACAAAAAGATGATCATAATATGTTTGTCCATCTTCCCTAGTTATCCTTCTTCAACGCTGTCAATGACTATAATCAATAGAGAGAGAAAGCATTACGTGTTATAATGCAAATTTGGCATTATTTCAAGGGCACTCATTCTAAGGAGGATTTGTTCAAGAAAACAATAATGCAGAATGTTTCTAACCGAATACATGGCTATATACAAAAAGAACATCCAATGGTCCTTTACAATTCTTGCATAAAGGCATGTTCAATTTCGTTATAAACGACACATGGTGGCTTCCACATGCAATACAATAAGTCACTAACCTCAAAGTGTCATTTTTTCATGTCTTTTTATCATACACGATTAAAGGCAAAACTCATTTTGAGTTACTATTTATGTATTTTTTTAGATTTCTAAAATAATATCTTGCCTATTTATATGGGTATTATAAATATTAACAAATTAATTGAAAAAATAACATATTATATCACTTTGAGGTGTTGCATCAAGTTTTTCATTCACACCAATTTAACCATTTCATTTACCAAGACTTTTCTTAGTTAATTATGATGAACTACTCCATTGGAATTACTTGTAGTTCAAATTGGTCGAAAACTATGGAAGTCTTTCAAACAATTCAAGTTACAATCCTACCTACTCATCCCCAACATGTTCTTATTAAAAAAAGTAAATAATTCATTACTTCTTTATAGTTTCAAAAATTTAAATTGGCCCACTTCAACATATATATTATCAAATGAAATTAATTTGAAAAGTTGTTATAGTAAAACTATCTGTTGGATCTTCCATACATCTTTTTTTTTTGTGTGGTATGAATATTTTAAGAATAGAAAAAAGTATTATATCTAATAAATTTATTTATTTACGAAACTCTATTTTAGTTCCTCAATTATTACATTCTTTTTCAATATCCAAACTTATGTTGTATTTTATCGAGCTTTTAAATAATTATTTTAGAATACATTTCATCAAAATTTGACAAATTGAATAAAATAATGTTATTATTTTAGCACACATCAAATTCTTAAACTATCACTTTCCTATTAAGACCCTGTTTAGATGTAATATGGACTAAGATTAATGTTTACAACCCAATGAAATATGATAAAAGTTTGAAAACTAAATAGAAAAAAACATGATTTAGTCTGAATTTTAAGTCCTCTAATTTTGATTCTATCTAACTTAAATCTAGAACTTTTGATTTTTTTTAATCAACAAATAATTCACTTTTTAGTAAATAATAGCTTAATTTTTCCTAAATAAAAATTAAAGGATTTAATTTAGATAAATAAAAATTTAAGAGCTTTATAAATAAAATATGCATTCTTTAGGAACAAAGTGTACAATTTTTCTAACTATAAAATTAACAAGATGGCAGTCATTGAATGATTTGAATCGCATACATGGACATGGACATGGACAGACATGGACAAAAGTCGCTCTCACATCCACATCTCCTCACCTCCTTTATGTCTCACTCTCACGCCTGCCTTTCTTCGTTTCCCAAAGCTAAGCTAACAACATAGGTGAACCTGGCTGTTGCTGCTTCCGCTTCCACTGCTCCATCTTCAACAAGCCATAAGGATCACTTCTTACCTACTTTAATTGTCTCTTCCATTTCTTTTAGTTTCATGATACATACTTTTATCCTCTTCTCCGCCTATATCTCAATCAATCCCTAGCTAGCTTGTTTTCCCTTCATGGCTTGTCTAAGCAATCAGAGCTGGCTTTCTTCTCTTCCTGAAATTCTTTCATCTCGCTTATCTATGAAAGAGGAACAAGAACACGGAGAAACTGACCCCAATTCTATAACTTTCCCATTTGAAAAGGTGTTTCCTGTTTATGCAATGGGATCTTCCAAGCCCGAGTTTGATTCTATTGTTGTATCGTCTTCTGACTCGGGTGACCCGATTTGGGATGCCGTCAAAGAGGAGGCCAAGTTAGAGGTACCCACTTTGCTTTTCCCCCTTTTTACATTTTTCAGGATTTTTTTCTTTGTTTATGATGAAGAATGTATGTTTAGAGTTTTAATTATGTGAAATTCTTGCATGGCTTGTTTCTTTTGATCAGTTTCACCTATGGCTTTTCTGTTCGTTATGGAAAAACTTTTCCTGGTTTCAAATATTATCCATGGCTTTGCAGTGATGTGGTTATCTATTTTATAATTGATGCAAGAATGATTCTAATGCTAGAAATGTTTTGCTTATTTTTTTCCCAATAAAACCAAAAGTTTGTACTTTGTATCATCTTAACAGTTGAGGTAAACAGCATGAGATAATGCAAAATTTTTCCTCTAAAAATTTAAGAACGAAAACCCTTTGGTCATTGTTAAATAACTTGTCCATGTTTTAATCTATATTTTCATTGTCTTTTTTCATGCCAAAAGGAGTCTTGAAGCGCTGTTTTATTGATTCTGGCATTTCTGATTTTTGTGATTGTGTTGTTGGATCAGTGTGGAAGGTTTGGGGACTAATACAGAAGGGGGATTAAAGATAGTGTATAAAGTATTTTGCCAGTTTGAAATTATTGTATTGTGCACACTACATTCTAATACATCAATGGCTGTCATGTGACATTTCAGGCAGAAAAAGAACCAATTCTTAGTAGTTTCTTGTATGCCAGTATCTTGTCACATGATTGCTTAGAGCAAGCACTGACATTTGTTCTTGCAAACCGGCTTCAAAATCCTACCCTCTTGGCCACTCAATTGTTAGATACAATTTCTGATGTAATAATGCATGATAGAGGTATTCAGCGTTCAATCCGCTTAGATGTGCAGGTAATTTTCATGGTATTTCAAGGAATATGTTCCTTTAATTTTAGGGGGTTAATTGACAATCATGGTGAATCTGATCTTAGGTTTTCATTACATTTCTACCTTTGCCAGGCATTTCAAGACCGGGATCCTGCTTGTTTATCATATTGTTCGGCTTTATTATATCTTAAGGTACTTTCCTTTTCCTCTCTTGAGGACCAGAAGCGGGTCTGAGATACTCTCACACTGATTTTTATTTAGTTTATCTTAAATTAATTTTTTCACAGTGGGTGGTGCTCACATTTGTGCTATAATATTCTAGCTTATTTGCTTATAAGGCAACATGGTTTTCCTCTTAAGATAGACAAGGTGACATGATTTGATAAGATACTTTGCTTTCACAGGGTTAACATTCGCTGCAATCCTATCGCATTGCACATGTTCTATGGAATCAAGGACGAAAAGTATTGGCCTTGGCTTTACAAAGTCGAATTAGTGAGGTTAACTGATCTTCAAGAGTATTCTACTATTATTACCACACACACACACATATATATATACAGTTGGTTTCTGGTTTTCTTTTATCTCCTTTTAATACTTCTGTTATTATTTCATTTAGGTTTTTGGAGTTGACATACATCCTGGTATGTTCATTGCTTCATTACATGTTCTATGCTATTCTATTTTATAAACATGTCAATGAGCTTGGATGAAATCAGAATAGAATGCTTTTTGTGCCAAGGGGTCCAAATTTTGTTCCGTTTGCATCGAGTTGCTGGACTTAATCTTAGGCAACGTGTTAACGATAAGAAACTTTCCTGATAAACTAAAAGAATAAGATATGTTCATGATTGAATGACCAATTTATTTTTGTACAGTGCCTTCTACCTTCATATTTATGTAAAACAATGAATGTTCTTTTATGCTACCTTTTAAGGCCATATTTTTTACTGTTTTCATTCATTATGCAGCTGCCAAAATTGGAGAGGGGATATTATTGGATCATGGTACTGGAGTGGTTATTGGTGAAACTGCAGTTATAGGAAATAGGGTCTCATTGATGCATGTAAGCGATTCTTTCTCCTCATTTTCCATTCTTTAATGTCATGATTAATTTAGTTTATTTTATACCAAACTATGTAAACACTTTGATTAGTTGGGGGTAATGCTTTGCTATGTTGTCTATAAGCTTGTTTTTCCCATCTCTCCCTAAGAAATTTCTTTTTCTTTCTGATTGGGCTTGTGTAAAAATTCTTTATTTAAGAAATGTCAAACATTTTTTATGGCCAAAACATTTAAGAAATGTATTCCCTCATCTCTAGTAAGTTGGTACATAATGAAATTTAGTCGATATTCAAATATACCCAGACCATATATAACTTTTAAGTTTTCGATGGATAAAGGACTGGTCTACAGCAGCATGTTTATTTTGATCACATTTTGCTCATTAAATAGATTTTTGGCAGGGTGTTACTTTAGGAGGGTCTGGGAAAGAAGTTGGTGATCGCCATCCAAAAGTAGGTGATGGTGCACTAATTGGAGCATGTGCAACAATTCTTGGGAATATAAAGATTGGTGAAGGGGCTATGATAGCTGCTGGTTCTCTTGTGTTAAAGGATGTTGATCCACACAGGTAGAACAACACTTTCACATTTATCAGTACAATGATGGATGTATTGTTTCCATAATGATTTCTATATGATGTGCCTCTTTTATTTTTCTCTGTGTTGTCCTGAAGCATGATGGCAGGAATACCGGCAAATGTGATAGGATATGTAAATGAGAAAGATCCTTCCCTCACAATGAAGCATGGTATGTCATGTGATTGAGCTCAGACATTTTCTGTTACCATGCATAACTGTGTTATTCGCAGTAGTATAGAAGCTTTTTTCCAGAACTTAAACGAAATTTTCTTTATTTTTTTTCTTCTTTCATGTTTACCAGCAAAATTTTTATGACATGGCATGCACTTGTCTTTTCTGGTAGAATGGTTTAACTTTGGAAGATGAAATTGATATAATTGATGAACAGTTTGCTGTTCGAGTTAACAAAGCATATCAAAAAATGCTTGTTTTAAATTATGACAATTGTTTAAGTAAGATTCTTTAGGCCCAATTAGGTATTTTCCTGGTTTACTTAGAGTACAGTTTTCTTAGATGATAGCATTAGCATTTAGCAATCTGATTTAAGGATAGTAACAACTTTTGTCAAAGAAATCTATTAGGTGCACTGTAGATTTAGATTGTGAACAATTTTGAAATGTGCAGATGCCTCAAAAGAATTCTTCAAACATGTAGCGGTCACTTTTAGAGGGGGAATATCCAGTGGTAAGTGCTATTCTCAAGCTTATGTTTTTGTATTTCATTTGGAATTGACCAAAAAGGAATGTCAATATAACTAGCAAATTTGGGATACGGTGCTCTTCTCAGTCTTAATTGGACACCAATAAAACCAATTGATAGAGTGTTTATGTACTCAAGTTTTTGATAATATACAAATTTCGGTATCTAAATCTTGTGTCTTGGGTTTCCTATTCATATGTTGTATTGCTGAACTTGATACTGTTCTTTTCAGCAGGATCAGGAGAAAAATGATGAAGAGGATTTCGAGATTCACATAAGCATTAGATCTCCTCAGTCAACGCAAGTTCTCTAGTGGGAGAAACATTGACTTATACTTTTATACAGCTTTATTTACAAGGTAATTAAAGAAAAATTTGTAGTCACGATATTCATTATTCATCCTTGTACCGTAGGCTGAAATGTGGCCACTCTATTGACCATTGTTCAAGGTTCAACAAGTTTTTCACAGACGAACCTTGTCAGTGGTCTAAATTGAATGGGGTGCTTCTTACTTCTTTCAGTTCTTTGGGATGGAGTAAGGTCTGGTCATATCATAATTCTCTTGCCCAAACATTTATTGATCACCTTGGTGATCTAATTATGGAATCATTTGCATGATTTTAAATTATGGACTAGAAACATCGACACATGTGTTGATCTTTTCTTGGTTTTCAAAATGCTATTTTATTAATGAGCTCAGCTAATAATAGAATGTCATCTAAGAAAAATAGTTTCCACAGTAATGTGGTTCATGATAAGAATTTGTTTTGGCGCTTTCAAACTCCTCTCGAACTTAAAATGATTTCGATGGATGATGCTTGCCTTACTAGCAATCTGATGTAAATCAGTCAATGCCATTTGTTGGAGAAGTTGGAGATGTGGGAGGATTTGGTATCTATCTGTTGGAGCCTTTTAAGGACCAATGAAAAGTGTTCCACATCCATTTAGGAGCTATGAAGTGTAAGTCCACTAAGTTTGAGCTCCATTTAGGACATGTTAGAGCGTTGGTCCATTATAAGTATCCTAGTTTCATTGTTTATCAATTCAAGAAATCTGTAAAATGCAGGTAAAAGGTGTAGGATATGATTCTAATTTGGAGAGAAGAAAATAAAATGAAAAAGTTATAAAATAATTAGGCAGATTAACATAACATATGGAAAAAAAAAATCAGTAGCTTGAATTTACCAGGTATATAATAAATAATATACGAAAACAGTGAATGCCAATCACATTAACTACATTGATATTCAATCGTAGCAGCAATAAAAGGTTATTAATTATCTACAAGGGTGTTGATGAGATTATACTAATTTTTTTCAGTTTTACCGGAGAATTGGAGGTTGGAGTTTGAGTTTTGGATATATAGTTATTTTAAAGCTTACAAGTATTTTGTCGCTCTTACAAGTTTTATCTGACACGAGTATAATTAGTTTTAGTATGTAGTCTTAATTAATTGATTAAAAGTACCTATGATTTGATAAAAATAAAAAATAAAAAATAAAAATAAAAGGTTGTTAATTACATGAAGAATTAAAATTTTATGACCACCCACATCCTATCACAAAGACATATATCAATGGATTTTTAACCTTTATATATGTTATCACTTTGTAATTCAAAAACCCTCATAAAATCAAAACTCACCCTTAAACCCTACTTCATCAGTAGCATAGTCATAAAGACGCAGAAAATAATAAGAAACCAAAAAAAAGACAAAAATAAATAATTTTGAAAAGGATCAGTGACCCAAAATAACAAACAACGGATTTAAATCCCCTAAGAAAATCAACTAAGAAGGAAAAAAAAGAGAAAATTTAGGCAGTTAAGCCTAAATATAATGATAAAGAGTATAAATAACAGCAGAAAAAAGAAAATTAATAGTTGAATATCGAATTGTATTAGTGATATCATGTGATATGCTTGTTGATTATATGATAAAAATATGATTAATGAGCTGCGTGTTATAAGATGTATATAAAATATATGTGATGTGAATGATGAGCATAATTTGTTATAAAAAAAGGTACGAAGATCATGCTAAATATATGAGCAATATGTTAAGATAATCAGTACATAAAAATAGGTAACTCAATATGAACCAATTACAATAAGTTGATTTGGACAAATGATCCACATGTGTGATGTTGATGTGAAATTGTGATATTGGGTCATGAATAAGAGTATAGAGAAACTTGTTGACATGCTAGTAGAGATATACAACTACGACTAGAATATATAGATTTGGCCAGAATACATGGCTTCGGCTATGATATATGCCTTTGGATGAAACATTCAACTTTTAGCTGTGATATATATAGACCTCTAGATTAGTACATCCCTTCATATTTCTCTAGAGTTTAGTTTAGACAAATTAATTTATGGGCACAATAGACAAGAGAAAGCAAATAGGTAAATGTATGTTTGAAATTAAATATATATATTTGTGATGAAGTATGATAATTTGATGATAGCAGTAATATATTTCTTTTATTATTTTTTTGTTAGAAATATATGTTGAAAAGTTTTTAATTTTTTTTTAACTGTTTAGTATTAATAAGATATGATGACTTAATAACTGTATGAAAATTATATATGGTTTCAAATTATAATTGAATAATAATTAACTATCATTATAAAACTTGTATTACTTAGTCAAAACTCAGCGTGTGAATTATTTTTTACTCGCACAGGTTTAATTCTAACAACGGAGGTGGAGTATGGGTAAGTAAGAATTTACAAATCCAGTAATTCCACTAAAGACTGCAACAACAGTGTTAAATATGTATATGCTTATGAAGAAATTTTTACATACAATATATATTTTAAAACAAATTCATATCTATAAATAAAACATGTGTCAAGTTATAGTCAGTAAAAATATATTATATATATATATATAAGGTGTATTTATTCATAGAATGAATTTTAAATTAATTTATATATTTTGTATGTCTATAAGACTTGTATAAATATATCAGTTAGTCAGTTAGAGATAACGTTTTATCTGGCTATAGTACGGAAGAGTAAATGGATGTTATAATATATATATTCAATACAACCACACTGCCAATTCAAATATTTTATATGCACAAAGTCTGCTCTTAAAGATTCATACTTCTCTATCCCATAATTATTAATTAAATATAATATGATTTACATATGAAGGACAATATTTTACTTGATTTTCAATCACACTTTTTGAACTAGATGAGATTTATTAAAACTTAATATCATATATTTGTCATATATTTTTTAATGTACATTTAATAATTTTAAATAACATATAAATATATAAAATATATATTGCATATATAAATACTATATAATTCACATAAACTTTTTACTACAGATTTAATAATTATAAGACATATACTATAAAGGGTAAGGAGCAAAAAAAGTCATATATGAGAAAAGGAGTCTTGTGGTTTACACTGATAGTAAACTTCAGTTTTTAGCTTTAACGGTGCTAAAAAAATGCTGAGTTGACCATTTCTTATCATATATGGTTGTTGACCGAAATAAAAAAATCAAAATGGATACCAATTCCATAGAATCTCATGTCTCTCTCTGCATTTCTTCTCTCAATGTCTAATCTTCTCTTTCTCAGCATCATCATCCTCTCAATCTCATCATCACCTTTCTAATTTGGATCCTCCACTTTCCCGTTTGGATCCACGATCTCTGCTAACCCTAGTTCCTCATCTTCTTTCTCTTCTCCTTTGTCATTTACCCTTATTAATACTTCATCAAACTTGAAAAAATATCTATTTATCTATTTTTTTTAAAAATCAGTTTTCAAAATTTAAAAATAATTTTTTTTCTTAAAAATACTTTTATTAAAAATAATACCAAACAAATTCATATTTAAAATTATAAAAGTGTGAAACCACAAAACATGAGTATAAGTCGAATATACCTTTTGCTATGATGTCTCTTAAATAAATACAAAAATAGTGATTGTAAGAGAAATACATTTTACTTCACACTGATTGTCCCACTCCTACTTATATCTAAGGTGTAGGCTTTATATACTCTCATAACTTTTTTTTTTCACTCATTTTGCAAATTTTTTCTTAAATATATTAATAATGTTATTAATTTATGTCTTAATAAATAAATAATTAAAAAAGGATTTTTATTATATTTACCTCATAGAGTCAACAAGATATAATTAACATAATAAATTTAACAACCTTAAATCAGGTAAAGTTTGATTAAAACATAACTACTGTGTCATGCATGCTTATGGATCTAAAATTTACGTATGTTGTAATTATTCAGTCGGAAATTATTAACATTGTATATATTATATATAAACACATAATTTGTGCTTCTCATGTACATGAAAATTATAGATTCAGTATATGTAAGGTATATATTTATTAAATATATAAAATAATTATGATAAAAGATAAAAGTATATAATATATAACTTACAAATTATAATTTAATATCATAATTCTCCATGCAACTTTATAACAAAATTTTTTAGTAGATTATGAAATTAAATATCTTGGATAATTGAGTAAAGACAACTCAAAAACCCACACGAAAAGAAAAATAAAATCTTCTAAACACCAACCAATAACAATAATAACAACAAAAAGCAGTCCTCAAGCTAATCTTACCTGTGTAGCATATATATCATCTGTTTGTCATTACGTAATTTTGGAGAAAAAAAATTATTTTTAAATTTTTTAAAATATTTTTAGAGAGATATAAGTAAATAAATACTTTTTTTAGAAGTAAATTTGAAAAAAATAATTTATAAAAAATTAAAAAATTCAATTAATTAAATTAAAAAATATTTAAAAATATTTTTTAGACGTCTAACAATAATTCTAATTACCACTTAGACTTAAATGGACGGTAAAACAGGTGATAGCTTATTGAAAATTTCACAAATATAATTTTACGAAGTTAGAGAGTTGGATGAGGGCCTTTTCACGAGCCTCGAGGCCCACAAGCTAATTAGCTAAAATTAAATTACTATTATACCCTTCTGATTTTCCTCTCTGGACCGTGCCATTCCTTTCATATGAGAGAATCAAATAACAGAAAATCAAACGAAGAGGGCGTGTCCAAACGGCAACGTTTCCCAATTTGGCCCTCTCGCGCCCAGGACCTTCATCCAGCGCCAGATCCCATAATCCATTTCAATTGATCATCCTTGCTTGAATGCCTGTCTAAAATTTAAGACTTGAGCTTGATAGATCTCCCGCTCTACGTTGCTAGAAAAAAGGTTAGTCACTGAACTTCCTCATGACAATGGATTTATATATATATATATATATATATATATATATATATATATATATATATATATATATATAAATTCATTATAATTAGGATTTGCAATTGTCATTAGCTTTTTTTAATGAGTTGGGAGGGCTCTTTATTATTATTTTTCAGCTGTTGAGGTTGTTATTATAGCGAATTCAGTAAGCATTGATGAAGAAGTCTAATTGTTTGCTAGCTTTTATCTTGAGCAAAACTTGGGAATTATGGAGCTATGATTTACAGCATAATTGTTCATTTAGATTGTTCTTAGACTTAGTTGCTTTGTGGTAATTTGATATTTTACTGGTATGTAATATTCCAATTTGATATATGAGTTTAGGGATGCGCCATTGGATCTGAATTTCTCTCTAAGGTGTCGAATGGAATGTACCACTTTGCAAGTTCATTAACTAATGTTGTCCGATATTTTGCTTGTCTTTGGATTACGATAATTTATGTTTGTGAGATTTCTCAGCTTCTTGGATTTTCTACTAACTGTAATGCTATATCTATTTTGATTTTCCTATTTTTGGTGTGGTTTGGCCTGCTTTATTATAGTGCATGGCATGAATTATACATGCCCTGTTATGATTTTACATTCATTGGTTTAGCTACTGTTAACTTTCTATCAGGTAAGAGTTAGAAATTGACAATAAAATCATTCTGAAAGGCTTCAACAATGTCAACGGAGGCAGGTAATGTTGATGAAATGCCAGAAAGCCACAAGGAAGATTATTCAGTAGATCCTGAGAAGCAGTTGTCTGATGGGATCCATGGAAGTAATGGGAATCTTGCCAAGGAAAATGGGCTCCATGACGGTGCTTCATTGATAGAGAATACGCATGAACAGCTTCTACAAATGGTTGCTGAGCTAACGTTTCAGAATGAGTTCCTGAAGTCAGAGTTTGTGGGTTTGAAAAATCTTCAATCAGCACAAGAAAGTCAACAAAGAACAGGAGCCAGCAATCAGAAAGCTGGGGAATCTGCTGATGCAGAAAAACTCCAAGAAAGGATCGAGTCTTTGACTAGAGAACTTCATGAAGAAAAACAAACGCGTGGTGCTGCAGAGGAAGCTTTGAAGCATCTCCGTGAGGCATACACTGAAGCAGATGCAAAAGCCCAAGGGCTCTCTGCAAAGCTTGCTGAAGGTCAGCATTTGTGTTTATTTGGAGGTTTTAGTACTATGTTCAATAAGAGCTTGTTTTATTACGTTTGTATTTTGAATTGGAGCATTTGTTACTCTCTGATGTTGCTTATATTCATACCAGCATGAAATTGCAATTAGATCTAAGGAGACCACTTTTACTTTTCAAGAAATTAATATCTGTAGCTCTGGCCAAGAGGCTTCAAGTCTGCTTTGCCATTTGAGGATTTTATTTCCATCACAAATGATGGAAAAAATAAGAAAAAAAAAAAGAAAAGAAAAGAGAAAAGAAAAAAGGAAAGCTGTTGCAACTGTGTGATATTCACATTATGTAGTTTGAGGAATTATCAGTATCCTCTTATTTTTCATGGTCCAAACTCTGAATACCTATGGTTTCTTAGCATAGCTCAACAGAAGTCAGATCAAGAAATAAAAGAGCGAGAAGAAAAGTACTCTGAACTTGATTCCAAACTTCAGAGGCTTCATAAAAGAGCAAAACAACGTATTCAAGAGGTTCAAAAGGTAAAATTTTCTATTGAATCAGTTTCATGCACTTGTGTTTATGGTGTTTTTATTTGTTTTTGCTATACCATTTAACTTAGAGAAAATAAAGAAAGATACCGTGCAGTGTTATCTGTTCAGATGAAAATATCAACATTGTGGTTGAGTTAGTAAGAAATGTTGTAATTTTTATGTCAGTTATGTACTTCTTATACACAATATTTTTGAACATTTGCATGTTAATGAAACCGTGAGTCTTGACTGGTTCCGCATTGGTCAGAGATTAGTTGTGAAATGCTGTTATTGAACTATTTGGGGGACTCATTTACTATAAAAATAAAGTAAAAGGAAGAATAAATTGTAGAGGCTTTGTTAAATTCAATGGAAATTTTACTTTTAGTGTTTCGGTGCTTTTATCATCTTTTACTCTTTTGGATAAAGGGTCTACTTTGTTTGTTTCTTGATCAGAGAGACCATGGGAAAATTTTTATTAATCTCTGTTGTTTATAAATATTTTTCTTCTATAGTTAGGGGTAGTCTTCCCTCTTTTTGTCCTTTGGTTTCCCTAGAAAGTCTCTTCCTGTAGTAAATATTCAGGTGAAATGAAGCCAAACAGAAATGTGAGACATCAGAACTAAAAATGGAGAGTGATAGGTACATCTTCTTTGTAAAGTAATTCATGATGCCATGTTTTTGTGCAATGGATAGATAATTTGAAGAAATGGGACATGATATTGACTTTGAGTACGTTTTGTTGGATGTGTATGGGGTATGATTGTTGCAGTTAATAGCATGTAGGAAGGAGCATTTAGCTGAAATCAAATATTGCATGTACATTATTATTTTCAGGAAAAGGATGATCTTGAAGCTCGGTTTCGTGATGTAAATGAAGCTGCTGAACGAGCTTTGTCCCAGCAATCAGCATTGCAGCAGGAGCTGGAGCGCACAAGACAACAAGCAAATGATGCACTAAAGGCAATGGATGCAGAGAGGCAGCAATTAAGAAGTGCAAACAATAAGTAAAGTATCTAATTTATTTCATGTTTTTGTTCCTATCATGGTGATTTCTGCAGGGAGCTAGAGCTAAGATCATTTCCTTGTTCAAATGTGCCAAACGGCTTATCCTTCTACTTGTCTTTCTCGATCCAACCTCTTGCTTGAGGATGAAAAATTATCCTTCTTAAAAACACACTTGTCAATTATACTTGTTGTAATTTATTCATTTTTGAATTCTAACAGAGTATCTGGACACAAGGCTATTACTGGTGTCCTTGTTATCCATTGATATAATAAGTTAGGCACTGTGGAATTATAAGAGTATATCTTCATGATAGGCAGGAGTAATTTCAATTTTCTCATGCAATATGTGCCACTTGACAACATCTTGGGACCAGTGACTAAACACAAGTTTCAATAACTGAACGAATTTTCCATATATAGTCTTGTTTCTATTTTGTTCTTCAAATACTAAAAATATTGCTGATGTACAGACTCCGTGACAATATTGAGGAGTTGCATCGTTCATTTCAACCTAAAGAGAATGCTCTAGAAGAATTACAACAGACACTTTTGGAGAAAGAACAGGTGCTGAAAACTTAGGGGCAGTGAATTCTATTTGACTTTGATTCTTTGCCATTGCCAAATGCATTTTTCAAATACAAATTTTTCTGGAGCATCTACACACTCTTTTAAATTAGTAGCAAATTTCTTTTGATTCCATTTCTTTTAACTCGCTGCAAGCGTATTCATCCTTTAAACTTCACCATTTAATTATTGATATTACCGTTGTTTCTTTCCTATTATATATGTTAACTTGCTTTACTTTTAGATGTTGGAAGATATGAGAGGCTTATTACAATCTGCAGAAGAGAAAAGGCAAGCTTCAATGGCTGAGCTCTCTGTTAAACATCAGAAGGTAAATGCTTCAGAGACATGTTATTTTTCACATATCAATATCTTAAGCAATTCCTTGCTTTTCTTTTTCTCAAGAACATGTGCCTGATGTTTGTTTTTGTTTCTTTATTAGAATATAGAGAACTTGGAAGGTCAACTCGCTGATGCCTTAGCTGATAGGGCTAAAGCTACTGAAACTATGTCTGCACTTCAGGTTTGACCCATCATTGATGTCCACGATTTGAAACAAAGCAATTATTTGATGTTATTAATTAACATGTTTAACATAAATATTACATACTATTTTAAAGAAAATATCCAGATATAAAGAGTGTATGAGCACTAGTTTGAGCTAGTTCTGCTTGATTGTTTAGCAGATTCCTAGGAGATGAGTTTAATAAGCACTTATCTCTCTGCAGATGCTAATTGCAGAAAAGGAATCTAAAATTGCAGAGATGGATGCTGCTTCAAGTGGTGAAGCAGCACGGCTTAAAGCTGCTTTGGAGAGTTTGAAAGGAGAGCTTGCTCACCAAAAACATGAACATGTACAACTTATTTATTTGTTATGAATAATTTAAAATCTGCATGGAATATAGTTTCTTTCAAAGGTTTTATGGTTTATCCATGGGTTAATTCTAGTAAATGCATTAAGATCTTCATGTTGTGAATTTGTAAAAAACTTACAATAGTCTTGCTGAATTGCACAAAATTGTGTTTGGATAGTTATTCATCTGAAATGATAAATTTGAATTTGAAACGTAATGTTTGGTACTTATAGTATATAGATGGTCTTTTGTTTGGTAGATTCATGGAACGTAGACGAAATTTATGAATATTGATTGCAAGTTATTTGAGTGTGAAAAAAAAAACTTACTATACTGTTGCAATTTGAAATTCACCCCTTAAAATTTCATTCATGAATGCTTTTTCAACTTTCGTTTGCAAGTATAGGTAGAATATCATGCAATTTAATATTTAAACTCAAATAGATCTTGGATTTCAAACCCCATTTAATGGTGCATAAGATTATTTGCTTGCATTCAGTTATCTCAAGATTTTCCAGTCTCAGCTTGTTCTTGTCTGCTTTGATGCATCCTTGAGAGTGTGCCTTTAATCAAAGACCAGTTTAAAATTTCACTAGAGCTCTGTGTTGCAGTGATGAAAGAGGACCTGTATGAGTTTTTCTACTGTACTATGGAGATGTTTGTGGCTCAAATCCTGGCAATAGCAACATTTATCTATAGAAAAAGAATATCTTTGTTGTAATAAATGATGGCTAACAATCAATTAAGACTCTTTTGTTTTAGCATATCATTCTATTCTTTCATGTCAAAGTCATTGGGATCTATTTTCCCCTTTTTCTCTTAAAAAAAGAAAAATTGTACACATTTTAAATAACGATTTGTCCCTGACAAGTACGTATGCTTTTTCTTGCAATATTATGTGTATTTGCTAGTCTACACACATATATGTGAGTTTCTCTTAAAATGTGTCATGCTATCAGGAAAAAGAAAAGGGAATCTGGGAAGCTGCATCCCAGGCATTCAAATTGAAACTTGAAATTGCTGAAAGTAGCTGCATACGTGCTGAAATTGAAGCAGCTAAAATGAGAAGTATGTACACTTAAGTAACTTCCATTAACCTTTTATGCTGATTAACTAATATACATGCTTTCATGTTGGGCAGGTCAGATGGAATTAGAAGTATCTGTTCAAAGCCAGATGCTTAGTAAAAAAGATAGTGAACTGTTGGCTGCCAAGGAGGAGGTATCAAGTTGTTTTTCCTTAACTCTGTGTTGGGTTTTGGCCACAGGGAAGGAGGGTTGGGAATTTTACATTGTTAGACTATATAGAGGGTGTTTTTGCATTTTTTTGTCAATGTGAAATTAATGTCCAAAAATCTTAGTTAATTGTTGAGGAGAAGAACATATGTGAGCATGAATTAGTCCTTTCAGCTTAATCATAACATATCCAGAATGAAAATGATCTATCAATCATTTGATCCGGAAACTTCAAGGATAATTATCATACTTTTGCTGACAGTATTGCTTCAAGTTGCAAACTAAAACATTCATGAAAAGCACTATATATTATTGGGAACTAAGACACTATATATAAGATTTGCTTTTTCATGGCTTAAAGAATATGTAGTTAGCATACTCATTATGGTTTGTGTAAGACTATGAGTTATTGTAGTCTCGTTTGTCAAACATCAAAATAAAGATGGCGATTCAGGTTCTTAATTGAAATGTCGCATTCACGTAATTCATTAGATATAATGATAATCACATTTATTTTTGGAATTGATTTTATAGATTTTCAAGATGGATCTTTCATCTGTGTCTGTTCATTCGATTTAATCAGAAATCAATTTAATCTGGAACCTCTCCCATCAGTGTCAACTACTTTGCAATGTTTTTATTCTTTAAACATGAAATGGTGGATTTAAATTTTCTCAAATGCTGTGCTGATGCATTCCTCATTAATACTGCAGATAAATCGCCTTGAGAGTGAATTTTCCTCATATAAGGTTCGTGCTCATGCACTGCTCCAGAAAAAAGATGCTGAGATAGCAGCAGCAAAGGACTCTGAACAACTTAAAGCTCTGGAGGAAACACTAAAAGTACATGCTCATGGTTTCCTTTATTTAATAGATGAACAAATGCATAATTTTTCTTTTCTAATAATTCTCCTGTTTCATAGGAGGCTGAAACAGAAGTATCATTGATAACTGCAGAAAGGGATAAGGCTCTCGAGGATCTTCAGAATGCATTGGCTAATCGTGATAAAGAACTTGCCGAAAGGTAACAAGATTCCATTCCTCAAAATTTTCATGAAGCTATCTTCATTCAACACCTTCTCCCTGCTCCTCTTTTGTTTGTCCATCTCTCTATATGTTTGTGTATGCAATAGCTCTTGAGATAGAAAGAATCCAAAGGTTGGAAATTCCTTTTTTTTACATTCATTCTTGAACTTGAAGTCAATCATTTCAAAGAGTTCTGAATTAATGTGATTGTGCTTTACCATGAATTTATGATTTCTAGGATTACATTGCTTGTGTGATCCATTCCTAGTCTTATTTGATTAACTTCCCTTTTGTTCTCTTTTGTTTTGCATGTCTGCATCGTGTTTCTTGGAATCACTCTTTTGATGTAATACCCATTGTCATTCTCGTTACCTTTGTATATAGAGTGCTGTTTTTTATATTTGTTTTAATGTTGTTGGTTTCTCCTTTCACTGCCACTGTCCCACATGTTATTACCCTTCAATTTTACTCTCAGATGTCAAAAGTTTGGACAGTACAAAGCATTAATCTTAGACTATTAAATTTATTTCTATTTCAGAGATGCAGCTCTAGAAAATGCCAGGCAGCAGATCAAGAGCATAGAAACAAAACTTTATTCGGAAAATTCTCACCACCAATTAGAGAAAGAAACATTGGAAATAAACCTTCGAAATTTGGAAGAGACATGGCAATGTAATATCTGTGATTAATTTAATACTCATTTTTTTTAGAGTTTTCTTCCCTTCCGTCTTCCTTTCCCTGAAACATTCATATTTAATAGATTTATAACAAGTTTGGGTTTGATAACAAATTTGCAGTGAGATATGAGGCATTGAAAAAAGAAAATGAAGAATCTTCCGGACAAAATGTACAAAGAGAATTAGAAGAGCTTAAGCTACAGTATAAAAAACTGAAGGTATATTACTAACATTCCTATTCTCTTCAGCTTGCATGAAGCAATTGACTTCTACTATAACTATTTATTGATTGGACTAAACATGCAGGAAGAGCATGATTCATTCCACGACCTTGCTGATAGGATGATTGGGGAGAAGGACAAAGAAATCTCTAAACTTGTTGATGATAACAAGAATCTTCGCCGCTTTATGGAATCAAGACCACTGGTATTTTTTTCTTCTTTTGCCTAAAAATATTTTCAAAGCTTATTCTGGAACCTAAAACTTTCATTTGAATTTTTTGTCCACCATTGTAATCCTTGGTTTATGTCCCCAGGCTGATCAAAATGAACATAACATTACAGGTATGAGAAATATACTTTATTATTTTGCCAATTTAATTTTGTAAGACTGGAGTAGAAACCTTTATGGTTATAGCAAATCAAACCATTTATATTTCGAACTAATCTTTAATTTGAAATGTCATTACCAGCCTCGAAAAAACAGGATGCACCAAATCTAAGCACGTCTGCTGCCGAACAGCAGATCCTGGTACGGCCATTTTTTTTTTCCTCCCAGTAATGATCATATGCTTTTATCTTGCTGAGTGTGGTATCAGGTTGCCTAACCTTCCATAGAGGAAAATATTTATTGGAAAGCTATGTTAATAGGAGAATGAGATTATTTTTTGGATGCGTGAAGGACAAGTTTTTATGGTTGCAACATAGATTCTGGTTCACCTGCATGCAGTTGATTTCTTTGTGTCATTTTCATCGTATTTCCAATCTGGCGACATTACTGCTACAGAGGCTTAGTATATGTCTCTAAAATGCTGCTTGATTTCTTATATGAAATTTGTCTACATAATTTCTGGTGGCTATATTATTCAAAGAGCATCCTTGTTTCACTAAGGATGGTTGCTTGCTTGGTTTGGTTCTGAAATGTTCATCTGCATAGGAAGAGGGATATATGTATATAATGTCTTATATGAAGAAACTAAAATTTTCCAGCTAAAGAATTTTATATATGAAGTGGAAATGAATTGGTGTGAAAAGTAATTGCAACAAGCTTGCAGTATTGGATTACTGATAATCAAAACAAGACGCTGAAGTCATCCTGTTATTGTGTATATGCTATGGTAGCAAAATTTGCTCCTTATGCTATGGTAGCAAAATTTGCTCCTTATGCTATGGTAGCAAAATTTGCTCCTTATTAATTTCCCTTTTTGGCAATGTTCAAGACTTGCATGCAATATATAGTTTGTAAACAGTTATTTCAGATTTTGACTTGAACCAGGAAGGTTAAATAGGCATAGTTGGATAGCTTTGTGATAATCTTTGTTTAAATTTCAGCTTTTGGCAAGACAGCAAGCTCAGAGAGAGGAAGAATTAGCACAATCACAGCGGCATATTTTGGCACTTCAAGTATGTCATGCTTGATTTAGAGTTTTATCAATTTCTTTTACACAGTGCGACTTCTGATAATTGTTTTAAATTAGGAGGAAATCGAGGAACTTGAACGGGAAAATCGTCTTCATAGCCAACAGGTATAAAATGCCTGAATCTCTGTTGATTTCTACTATTTGTGTATATTATCCATCAATAGATCCATGTGGACGAGCAGAACAATGTGATTGAGAAATGTCTTTGTGAAATCAGTGTAGTTAAGGCACAACATTAATATATGAATTGCCTTCAGAAAATGGCATGACATTTATGAGAAGTTGTTTAAGACAAGATGGAGTTCCTTAACGTTCTAGAATGGTATGCCAAGAAAACCAATTAATAGTGATCAGATTTTGATGCTGTTCTGAAATGAGCAATTTGATTTTGAGTGCGAAGGTTTTCAAGTAGGGTGGATGGAATGATAGTCTATAAAACAATGTCTCATCAAATAACTGCTAGATGAGATAAGTTGAAGGGGAAGCACACTTGTGATGGATAAGAAACCAACTATTTTTTCTTTTAACTAGTTCCTTTTGCCTGATAATGGAAACTTTTTAATGTGATGAGTACAGGAAGCCATGTTGAAGGCTGAACTGCGCAACATGGAGAGAATGCATAAAAGGGAGGGGGTGGATATGACATATCTGAAAAATGTTGTCTTGAAGCTTCTTGAAACAGGTATTCATGTTGAAAAATCAATTAAGGAAGATAAACTTTGTATTCTTTTGCCCCTGGATTGATGGAAGTATCAAGATACAAGGGATGTCTGACATTCTGATGGTTTTTGTTTATCTTGTTCCATTCTTAATGATAGGTGAAGTGGAGGCCCTGTTGCCTGTCATTGCAATGCTTCTGCAATTCAGTCCTGAAGAGGTGAAAATCTTATCCTTCCACAATGCCACATGGTTTCTGTTATGAGTCTTGGTGAATCATATCAGTTGATCTTCTGGAATTTTGGTTATTGTTTGGAAGTTGGAATGCAGTGTTTCTTGTGTCTTGGCTTAAATGATCAATAACATTACATATGGGATGGCTATAATAGAATGATTTTTTTGTTCAGCTTTGTGATATTTGTATTTTTTTTTCTTCTTTATTCCCCCAATTTTGTCTGCCCGGAGTAAGCTTATCTGTTTCCCATTTTTTACTGGTGGAAAAAGACTACTACTTTCAATTTTCAAAGCCATAAAGCAGATCCTTTTGATGGCTGTTCCAAGGCCATTCCTCACGTGGCATGTCATTCTGGGGTTCATGATTAAGATAGCAGCATATACTGCATTTCAGTTCAAGGGACTAATTTCTTAACTGTTAATTTCTTTCCAAATTACTATTAATACAATTTACCTAACTCGGGTGTTTCTTCTGGACATTTGTTTATGGAAGCAGGTGGTGAAATGTCAACAAGCATATCGCACATCCAGTGATGTTCCACAAAGTCCAGCAAGCGATTCTTCAGGATCTGCACTCTCTCTTTTCTCAAGATTCTCATTTTCTTAAGACCTCGACAACAGACACTTGAGAGAATTCTTTTATTGCAGAACTGTCTGCAACAGCTATCCCGCTGCAGCTGTGTTGTGTGCTTGCTAGCTGATTCAAAGCAAAGAATTATTGTCACCGTATGTATTCTCGGTGTTTTATGCAACTATTCTGATATTGTAAAGAAAAATCACAAGAGAATATTGACATGCGAAAAAATGTTGGTGAACAACAACTTGGCAGCTGTAGATTGGAATTTCTGCCTTTCTGGAGTTATCATAAAAAGTTCAGATGGATCGTCTTCTTTTTCAGAAAAAAATGTTCTTCATCGGAATTGTAGAGTATAAGTGAAGAGGACAATATTTGTTTGACATAATGTCTAATGGGATATATATACACATGGAGAATTTGTTGCTGCAAATGAAATGAGTTTGAATTCAATGCATTGCTTAGATTTAGTCAATGATTTTATCGTAGCATTTTATGAATGGGATAGCCGATAGGGTTCACATAAATAAAATCTTGACTCATCTGAAGGCAAAATAAGTACGTAGAGGCTAAATTCCTTGGACATGGCGACTGACAAATTGCTACTGATAATATCTTTCCCAAGAAAGTCACATTCTGAATTAATTGACAAACTTCAGAAAATATTCTTTCTGATAATATATATATTTTTTAATTTTTCAATATTTAGTTTGTTTCAGAAAAAAAAGTTAAAAGAAAAATATTTTTTAAATCAACTGAAAATATTTCAAAAACAAAAAAATAAAAAACTTTCTACTATTTTAAAATCAGATATAAAAAAAATACTTCACTTTTTTTTTGAGCCAACTTTCAATTATATTTTTCTAATAGTTTTCAAATACAAATTATTTTTCTGTTATATTTTTCTAATAGTTTTCAAATACAAATTATTTTCCTAAGGACGGTTCTTCTCTCATTAACATTTGTTTAAACTAAGATAATAAAGTAATATATCATACAATTTAATGTTATTAAGCTCTAAAAAACAGATAAGTTAGGCTAAAAAAAGAGCCTTTCCTATATATCTTTCTTTGCTTTTCGAAACAAACAAACAAATAAAATAAATAGTGCATATATTAGCCAAATTAAAGCTTGAGACTGCAATCAAGACACCAAATTGCAAAATCGATTGAAGCACGAACGCAATAGAAACAAACAGAAAACTCATTAATGTTACATATTTTTTTTCTAACAATATCATTCATAAGAAGGCCTTCTTATAGCATCCAAAATAGTAAAACGGAAATTGGACTTCGATCAAATCACAAATCAAGCATGCCTTGCCTGGAAATCCTTCATGAAAGCAACCAATTTTTCAACTCCAGCCAAAGGCATAGCATTGTAAATGCTAGCTCGCATTCCTCCTACTGACCTATGCCCTTTAAGCTGAACCATCTTTTCCTTAGCAGCTTCTTTGATAAACTCAGCTTCCAAATCAGATTTCTCAAGTGTGAAAGGCACATTCATCAGTGACCTTACAGACTTCTCGACTGGGCATCTATAGAAACCATTGCTCTCATCAATGGCATTATACAGCAACTCTGCCTTCTTCTTGTTCTTCTTTTCAATCTCACTTAATCCACCTTGAGCTAAAAGATCCTCAAAAACCAATCCACACATGTAAATGGCAAAACAAGGAGGGGTGTTATACAGTGAATTGTTTTCTGCATGGATCTTGTAATCCAGCATCACAGGAGTGATTTCTTGGGCATTTCCAACCAGATCTTTCTTGATTATCACAATTGTGACTCCAGATGGACCCACATTCTTCTGAGCACCAGCATAGATCACATCAAACTTTGATACATCTACAGGCTTTGAACAGAAATTTGAAGACATATCAGCTACCAACATTCCATTTTTAGGATTTGGGTAATCCTTAAATTCCACTCCATGAATAGTCTCATTGGCACAAATATGCAAATACTTCGCATCTGGGCTCTGTTCTAATCCATCAAAAGATGGAATCTTTGTATACTTTTCAGATTTTCCTGACCATATCACCTTAGGTTTGCAGAACTTCTGTGCCTCCTTAAACGCTTTATCACCCCATGACCCAGTAACCACAAAATCAACAGCATCATCGAGTTTGCACAGATTAAGCGGGATCGCCGCGAACTGGGTGGTGGCGCCGCCCTGGAGAAACAAAACGTAGTAATCTTCAGGGATATTCAAGAGAGTGCGGAGATCAGCCTCGGCTTTTTGAATAATAGAAAGAAACTCTTTCCCTCTATGGCTCATCTCCATGACGCTCATGCCAGATCCATGCCAGTTGTAGAGCTCCGACTGGGCTTTCTTGATTACATTGGCGGGCAAGGTGGCGGGGCCGGCGGCAAAATTGAAAACGCGGCCTTCAGGATCTAGAGTCTGGGCTGGAATTGGCGAGACCGGAGCTGTTGAAGTGGCTGCGCATTTGATAGAAATGGGTTTGTTTTGGTTGTTGGAGAAATTAGTGAAAGTGGTAGTGGCGGGATTGGGTTGGAGGACACGGTGGCGATTAGGGTTTTGGAAGAGGAGAGAATTAGGTGATGAGGTAAGCTTCGATGCCATTCTCGGTTGTTGAGATTCAGAAAAACAGAGCACTCTGTTTTCTTTTTGCTATGTTTTCATATAGAGCCAGAGACACAAAAAGATCTGAATCTCCGTGGGAAATATATAAATGGGAAGTTGAATAAAATAATAGAATTTTAAAAAAATGAATATTCGCACAAGTTGCATTCAAGGGGCAGTAGGTGAAATTGGTTTATAGCAGTAAACGGTGTCGCTTTAATACACCTACTTTCCTTGCACTCCAAATTTTAGAAAGGGATTGGCGAGTGGCGGCTGCAAATTGTCATTGATTTCAAAAATGGGGGTTGGTGTTTTTTTTTTTGGTACAAACAAAGGAGAAAATTGCAAATTGCCAACTTCTTTCTTTCCCATGGATTTTGACAGGACCATTTAATATATATAATAAAGCGTTTCAAATTTCATTTTGAGTTCTAGTGGAGATGGAGAGCAGTTTACTTCCTATAAAATAAAAATTAAAGTGGTGTTTAGTTCTTCTGTTCGGAGCATCTGTTAAATTTTTTTTTTTCAAAATGAAATTTTTTCTTAACAGTTAAGAAACTTTTTTTAAGTACTTCCAAATTATCCTTCGTACTAAATTATTCTTATATATAAAAAATTAATAATTTTGAATTCATTTTTTATTTAATTACTCCCATATCATATATTTTTTTATTCCATTTATGAGTAAAATTACGAGAAGGGAAAAAATGAATAGAAAAAACATATGGGTTAAAACGAAGTTTTGTATTGAATGGAATGGAAAAATTACAGTGAGGAACTATATAAGAACAAAGGATGACACCATTTGCTTAAGAATTCAAAATTATCAAATTCCCAATTTTGCAACCAATATTGCTAATTATTGTGTGAGTGAATCCCACCCAACCAGCCCAATTCATGTAAAAGTGAGTAGTGGTAGCTGTACAGATCTTCCCTTTCATGTTTGAGTCTTTAATAGAAAATGTGCAGGTTCACATTTTGAAGTATAACCAAACTTAGATGTATTGTATTTCCTGTGAACTCCTGTGAGTTTCCCTGTCCCTGCCTTCTGGTGCAACTCAACCATCAGTCTTGAACATTCTCTGTTATTCAACAAACAAATTAATAACATTAAAGCGTACTTATTTTAGTTACTTAGGCAAAAGTTCCATTTTTTTTCTCTGATGGTTGGAGATTTAGGAACTAAAAACCAGAAATAGAAACCATATCCATCAAACAGCAAATATTCTAACGAAACTCACAAAAGTTGATCTTCTGAATAATTGCTGTGCCATTGACAGGTTCTACTCCATTGCTTGAAGCCGTAGACAGTGCACTGAGCAGTGTAGATTGCTGCGGCCGCCAATAGTGATGGTGGGAACTTGAGCATTTCATACTCCACTAAGGCAAGCTCAATCAAGAAGAAGGACAGCATCTCAATCTGTTTTTTCTTTCAGTCATATATTAGAATTACTCAAATCTCAGTATACAAAAATACATTACTCCAAAAACTCACTTTCTTATCACATTGAGCAGCCTTGAGGAGCCTTTGCATGAAGACATATGGTGTTGGAAATGACATGTTGAACTGCAATTTGTTAAGCATAAAATTTTCCTGCAGGTTTTGAAGTAAAGAAATAAATAGTAGGTTGATTTGATAGAATTTAATAGAGCACTTTCAAATAAGGGACATTCTGCCTACTCTTGGTTTATGGATCTATTATGGAACCGAGTTAATCGTTTTGCTTAAGTTTATTATTGATTTGTCATGAATGAAAATATGAATCTGGACTAGGTAAGAATTTTCCTTCAAATATAGGAAAATTACCATTTCAAGAACTTCTTTTCTAGTGTATGCCTTATCTGATATAAGAATGAGATCACCCACTACTGGAACTGAGACTTCTTCATACTTGCATGCTAAGAGCATAGCAACCAATCCAACCAACTGAAGCTTCTTTCTTACCACTGCTTGTTTTGATAGAAATCTATCAATGAGATTAATGGTGAGGAATAATGTCTCTTTCATAAGTTCAAACTTGTCATGCACCTGTTGATTAATTCACACAAATACAATCGTTCATTCATATTACTATTGATTATAACTTCTATTTGGATCAATTTATAATTTTAAAAAATATTTTGATTTACCTCAATAAGCCAGTCGATCAATATAGCTCTCATCTTCTCATTAAGGTCGAATTGTTGTGTCATATAGGTTGGAAAGACACGGCTAAAGTTCTGCATAAGGTTAAACTGTGCTTAGTCATCAAATTTAGGTGAACTTTGGAAGTTTCTTGACATCCATTACATTTTCTGTAATAACAAATTTAAATACAACTATAATATTTGCCTAAAACCAGTCCATGGTGGACTAATTAAACGATAGAATGATGCCCGAGTAAAGTTTCTTATATGATATTCTATCTGTTTGGTTCATCATGGACCAGGTCTAGAAAATTTGCTCAACTCTAACTCTGAAGCCACTATTTGTCATCACTTGGTATCAAATATAACAGGAAAAAAAGGAATGATCTATCTTCTTCTTAGGATACCAAAATTATCAACTAATCAATAGGGAAAGGATAAATTTTCAGAAACCACAATTTCAAGTTCAGCGTTACCTCCATTTTTCTGTAATGGGTATGCAAATCTTCAATATATTCAACAATTGCTAGTGGATTCTTTGCATCAGAGCCATCAATATCCACAATAGGCTCTTCAATTATATCCTCCATTTCAACCTCTTCCTACAGATTGCAGATAGCCGACCAATTATAGGTTTAAAATTATGAAAATTCCACAATAAGAGAGATGAAGGGGGAAGAGAGAGAAAGAGTACCATTTCATCAAAGCTTGCTTCTGCTTGTTCTAGAAACATTGGTTCTGGATGGTCTGCAGTTGCCTTATTTTCTTCCACATCAATAAAAATGGAGTCTCCAAACACATTTGTGCTTGGAATTGAGGGTTTATGCTTTTTAGTCCCCTGCTAACATTATGATCCAAGAAATTAATTTTCCTTCCTTGAATACTCAAGAATACACTCATATTTTATAGTGAGAGAGAAAGCGGATACCTGGGCATAATGCTGATGTGTACTTGACAATTGAGCAGCAAACTTCCTAAAATGGCAAAATTCAAATCCAACTTTGAAGATAAATTCTTGAACGGTGATCATCCTTTTTTTTCTTCCTTTTTTTTTTAGTATTATACATAATTCAGTTATGACTTAAAATGCAAGCATTGTTTCTAAGGAAGGGATCTGAAGATTCGAACTTGAATCTTTTTTTTTTATTACTTCTCTTTGTGCCATTTCTCATCAGCCAACTATAGAAAAAATGGTAAAGAGAAAAACATAAAAAGATGATGATTCTAACCTTGTGATTGATCGATTTGCAGGATTAAGTGGGTTTCTTTCACAGACTCCGTGATTTCTGGATAGGAAAAAACCAAAAATTATTTTTCAGACAAGGAATAAAAGAACACGCACATACAAGCCATAACAAAAGTGAAAGTTTAATCACTAAGTATGGAGAAATTAAAATACTCTGATAAGCCTCTCTTATTAACAACACAAGGATACGGTTGAGCTCCCATAAAATTCTGATTTAACACATTTAAAGCTCTTCTGTTGTTCCTCATCTCCTGCCAAAACTTTCGGCTACCCATTTCTTCAAGAAAGGAAAAAAAACACAAGAACCCATGTCAGATCCTGATATTTAACAGCCATATTCAATCTCAAACTGCTTATAAATTGACTTCTCTACCTTGAACACTTGTGGGTTTTGTAATATTAGGATTGTTGTCGTCAGATATATTCATTTTCTGAAGAAACAATCACACCCAGGCCTGTAAATAAAAATTCCTCCTCCTTGACCTCCTTCAAGAACGCACTACCTTAAAGATCTAAATTTTAAGCAAAGGGCACATTTAAAGGAGAGTTAAGGCAACTGAATCTACAAACCCCAGATAGATTGTGTGAGACTGAAACAATGGGTAATGAAATATGTCGAGGCCTTTCAATATGTCTTCACTACTGTCAACCTTTTTCTCTCTCTCCCTCTCACTCCTTTCAAATTCAACGGCTAGTGAAATGTGACCGTTAGATCATGGGAATAGCGATGACTTTCCATGCTTGTCCTAACAACGGTCACTCACTTAGTTGGCATGTGGCTCACCGCATCTGATTTCAAATTATTATGACTTTTACTTTGCAATCTTATTAGGATGTTATTCACAATTTTTTTTATTCATGAAACCATTTAATAACAAATGATATATTAAAAAAATTAATAATTTTCTTCAAGGAAATTTATATTTTTAAAATAATAAATGGATGTGTAAAAATTTCTTTCATAAATATATAATAATTGATTATAAAATACTAAAAATAATTATTTGTTTATAAAATAATTATTTCAATGTGATAATTTATTTGTTCATTTGATTTATAAATTAAATTACACCATGAATTAATACATGCAATGAAGATGCATCTAATGATTAACAAAAATTTTCGTGTGTGTTTTTGTTAATTTGTTTGCTTTGAGTTTACCCTTTCTTTTAATTGAGCTCGTATGTATGCGCTCTTCCCCACTTGAACTGTAGGTAGGGTTGGTTGACCTCGATTTCTGAATGGACCTTAATGAAACAATAAAATTTTGCCATTTCAGCATTTGGGGAATTTTAAGGTCTTTTTTTTTTATAAAAAAAATCAAATTATAAGTGGTCTTTATCATTGTCGTTTTTCCCCATATATTTTAGAGCCATTATTATTATTATTATTATTATTATTATTATTATTATTATTATTATTATTATTATTATTATTATTATTATTATTATTATCTCCCATCCAAAACTTCTTTCATGGATTATGCCCTTTGGATGAATCATATTTCTTGTAAGAAAAGGATGTGTGTGTGTGGTGTATAAAAAGTTATTTCCTTAATTATTTTATATTTGTAAAATACAAATAATTTTTTTTATAAGGAATTTTATTGTTGAATTAGTTCATGAATATAAATACATAAACTTAGTCTAGGAAAAAAAATCCATTCATAAAATTGAGCTATAATTATTTTTCAAGTGGGATATTTTTTTTTTCAGTTGATTCAACTTATTGCTTATTCAATTGCCTTAATTGTTTCAATTGATTTAGAAAGGAAATAAATTTTATGCTTTAAAAATAGATGATATTTTTTTTTTCAAATTTAGAAAAGACTATAAGATTGACATTGTAATTTTATCAATTATCAATTTTGTAGTTTAACCAAGAAAAGGAAAAAAAAGAACAAGAAGTCATTTAAATATAAACCTTTATACCATCTTCCATGAAGACAACTTTTGAAATTTAAGGACAAAGGGTAGGGCTTGAACTATAAAGTATCAATTATCCAAAAGTTATCGTAAGGCTAAAGGAAGCTTTTGAAATTTAGGGGTAAAGGTAGGTCTATAATTTTCAAATTAAATTGAAAATAGAAATATTTTTACCTTTAACAGAAGAGAATTTGTCATCTAATTCCATTCGTGATAAACCAAATTAATGACACAATATTATATCAA
The DNA here is from genome assembly GCA_023653625.1 of Triadica sebifera. Classification (NCBI taxonomy): domain Eukaryota; kingdom Viridiplantae; phylum Streptophyta; class Magnoliopsida; order Malpighiales; family Euphorbiaceae; genus Triadica; species Triadica sebifera. Next base: position 15,264,700 of record CM042893.1, read on the forward strand.
AAAACCAAAGAAATCAAACTGACCTTAAATCAAACCAAAGAAATCAAACTGACCTTAAATCAGTCATTTGATTTTGTCTATATTGACAAAAATGACAATTTGTAGTTGGTGCAGCTCTCAACAATGCTTACAGGTGTTTGTAGCAATTAAGGGAAAAGATTGTATTTGGTAATGTTAACCCATTTTTGATACTGTTTGAAAATGTAAAGAGTAGGTCTGCAACTTGAAATGGTACGTTCCATCTAGAAATATATTTATATTGTAATTCATGATCGCACAAACTCAACATGAGAATATCTGAATGTGTGCCCTGCTTGTTTGAATAGGTGAATTAATTATATAAAATTGATTGAACGAGTAAATTAATGTGTAAAATCAAGGCACAAAGCTAGAAATACTCAAATTGTACCTTTATTTTAATAATGAAATTCATTTCTCCGATTTCTTGCAAGAATCACTTGTTTGCCCATTTCGTTTGTTATGAGGGATCAAGCAGCATGATTTTATCAACTCCTAATTGAAATGCTGCAGAATATTAGTAATTCAATTATACAACTGGCAATGATGTTCTCTATAAAACCATGAAACCATTATCTACGACTGTAACTCTCCTTTTGGTTCTGCTGGCTTATTAATATACAATTCTCAATCAGAGTCGTCTTACCTCTATTTCATCTTTAAAAATGCTCTTCTTATGCACTGACTTCTACAATCAAAGGAAACACAGAAAAAGCAAAAAAAAATTAAATGAAAGTTTTTCTTAAGTTGAAATAGAGTAAATAGCTACAAAAAAGAAATACATACTAATTAGGTCTAAAAGTTAATTTTAGAACAAACTGGCCATCATCGGAAAGGGGGAAAAAAGCACAAGGTAAAATGATACTTCATCCATTCACTGTATAAAGATAGCTAAATCCATACTGATATGTAGAGAGTAAAGCAGACTTAATTGCAAAAGGTGCTATTAATGGTCATTAAGCAATACATCCAATTCAATATTTTAGGCAAATAGCCGTCACATAGAAAAAACTTTAGATGAAAACAAAGTAGCTCAAACCCCATTCACAATTTGATGTGATAGATAAAGAAGAAACAAGAATATTTAGAGATTAGCTCATTAGAGTTAATATCATTAAGCAAATCTAAGGAAGCAAACTTCAATTATCTATCATACAACCTTAATTTCCTCATCTAATACAGCATGCATCCTTTCCTACCTCAGCTAAATTCTTGAGCCTAGCTCAAAATTGAATGGCTCCCTCAAGACTGCTCACTTGGATTCTTTCAAAAACATACCTTTTTCTGCCAATGTGAATTAAGACCTACTAATGCTAATTCTATCTCAATTACAAACAAGATCTATCAACTTATAGTCTTTGTTGCATTGGAAATAAGACCAAGCTAATTCAGGACAAGCTGTTATCACCTTTCAGTTTCAACCTGAAGCAGAAAGAAGATTGTCATACAGGTAAAAAGTTCACTACACGTGCCTCCACGCAAACACCTGAGCACCTGTACAATGGCAAAGTTCATGACAGATTTACCAGTCAGTTTCCTGCTCATGGCAAGTTCTGTTATCCATTTTGGCATGAGCTCTGCAGAGATACAGTTATGCAGTCCCTAGCATGAAGTTCACAGAAAACAAACTTGTCATCTAAAAATATTAGACAGCGAAGTCCGACCACTATTCTTCTTAACTAACACATGTTTGAATTTTTCAGGCTTCCCCTCAACCATCTCTTGCAATGATACATGGCCATCTTTCATTATTTGGCACTTATCATTGCTTAAATTACTATTACCTGACTCATTCATCTGCTTTATAGTTTCTTTGTGATGTGAAATATTATACTTCACCTTCACTACCGCCTTCTTATGTTTTCTAGATATATTCTGGCACTTCTCATTCTCAACAGTTGCATGCTTTTTATCAGATAAAGATTGCGTCTTTTCTCCTCTATGTTTCTTAAGCATATTTTTCTTGTCTTCAGAATCAAATAAGTTGCGTTTTTTACCCTTCCCTTTCACAGCTTGATGCTTTACCAGATCAGAAAGTTTTGGATCATATTCCTCAATGACCTCTGGCTCCTCCAAGGCAACCTCCATGTCTCCTTTAGCAAGTCCACCACTCAAAGTTTCCAAAATGACTTTGCCAAGGACAAATCTAATCTCGTTGTGATTCCCCTTCTGAAGAAGGTTATAGTCAATCACAAAACTCTCTCTTCCATTTTTATATGTCTCAATATCATTCACCAGAACATCAAAAAGTTGAACAACATCATTTCCTAATCTCTTCGAAACAAATACCTGAGCACCATGCACAAGATTTCAGTCAAACACAGAAACTTAGATTACATGAAATGCAAGACATTATTACACATGGAAGGGTTTCATCACAAAGTAAGAAGTATAAGGACGGATTTAATCACATGAAGACTCCTACCAATTTCAGAAATTTCATTAATTGGTATTGGCAACAACAAAGCTGTAGACAGGAAAAAGAACAAGCCAAGAATCCGGCAAATGCATAGAAATCATGAAAATTTCTTACTTAGCTCATCTTCAGAATATTTGTTCTTCTGAAAAACTAAGGGAATTTAAAAAAAAAATGGGAATAATAAAAGAGTTAATAATTCATTTAACTTGATTAAAGGAAGTTTAGTTCCTTGATTTTCCACTTATAAAAGGGATCACACAGGGAACAACTAGCAAAGAAAGTTTGCACTGTCCATTTCCACTGAACATTGTAAATTTATGTAATTGCTCGCAACTTAGCTCTAACAAACAGAAAAAGATGCCAGGTCTACTAGCAAGTCAAGTGCCATAGTCAATCGTTTAGATATATCAACCAAAACATATGTTCCATATGCAGAAATTTAAATGGTACTCCAAGCATATACCTACGTAAGTAAATCCAGATGAAGCATACCAATGTTATAGATACCAAGCATACATATTAGATGACCTCAGAAACAGATTTCATAGGCACTTACCACATTGGATAGCGAGGACATAGGCTGGGCAAGAATATCCGTGTCATCCATGGAACCAAAAGAATCTTGAACCAAAGCTGCTAAATGACTAACTTCTTCTGAAAGTTCATCATCTGATTTAAATTCAAAGAACCCTGAGATCTCCGGTGCAAATTTAACCCGTACTTTAGCATTTTCTCTGGCAAATTTAACACCTTCCTTCCACTTTCCATGATACAGTACAGAAGCAAAGACCCAGATAACAAAAGCGTCTTGTGGATTAGTTACTAGTGCCTGGTGAAATGCCAAAAGTCCAATCCTGTCCCATAAACAAAGCCTGATCAGCAGCTCTCTCTTCAATAAAGAACCTGAATCTGGAATATATACTAACATGTATATCCACTACCTAGCCAGTACTCCAAGTTATTTAATTGAAAAAAAAATTATAAGCAAATAGGGAATAAAAGGGTATATGAAGCATAGAAACTGAACTAGAAACTCTTGCATTGTATGTTCATATATTCTGATCTTGGCAGGAAAACTTTTACTATAAACTTCTTGGAGATAATTTTTTATTCAGATTATCTGGCCAAGCATTTAAATATGAAAAGTATAAATCAGATTTAACCTTTTTTATGAGGAAAAATCAGATTTAACTTTCTTATAATTAGATTCAGGAAAAAGAACATTTTGCAATAATAATTTTGTGAAACTCAATAAATTTCATGGGAGACAAATAAGAGATCCAATAAGAAAGCTTGCGGTATTCATGCTATAACTGACAAAAAGAAACAATATTCACAGTAATGATATCATCACATTACCAAAATTTGGAACTGAACAATAAAGGCAATAGATATCTCACCATAAACTGCAATGGCAAGGTCGATCAGAACTAACCAATTTATCCAAATTGACGAACAATTTCTGCACACAGAGAGAGAGAAGTTAATCAGAAAAGTAAGAATCTAAAAGGCAAAATGAATTAAAGAGTTGGTCAAAACCAAACTTGGATTATACTTGAGCACACAAGAAACATTGCCATGCAAGCATGTCATATTTTACTGTCATGAAAATAGTTCCAGAAGTAATGGACAGGATTTCATTCAGGTGGCTACTATTTCTTGTTCCAGACATGATTTTTGCAAACTAAGCGGGCTATGTATCCCGAATTAATTTCCACTGTTTTCCCTAAACTTGCAGCCTATGACAATAATGTCCATGCACTTCAATTTGTAAAAAAAAAAATGTCCATCAACTTCAATTTTTGTAAGATAAATATCCCTCTGTTGCAAAACTTCTCTCTCCTACGTATTTAGGTCACTTTCTCTCTACCTCTATGGGCATCTCTCTCCTCTCAACCACCAAAACTAGAGACAGTGGCCAAAATACATGAGAAAGAAAAAATACGAGGAAAGAAACTTTGTAATTAAAAAACCACATTGGAGCTGCCATATCATCAGAATAACAGTTGATGGAAAGATTTTTGAGTTACAAAAATTAAAGTGGAGGGTTTTTTTTTGTTACACATTAAAATTCAAGGACCTTATTGTTACAAAGTGCAAACTCGGATATATGGGTGAAATTGACATGGTGCATCCCCCTCTTACCTGGGGCTGTTATGTTAACAAAGATAAATTCCATGTCTGAAAGGGAAACAGCCAGTTTGGTCCTCCAAGAAAACAAAAGCTGTACTATGTTGGAAAACTCAAATGGCTTCTGTTCCATCAAATGCAAAGAATTACAGTCCAAGGGCTCTTGAATCACAATCTCAATAATGATAAACTCTTTAATGCTTTTGTTTGGATGATATGGATTTGATTTTAGTTTAAATTTTTGAATTTAAATCACTTCTTAACTAATTCAATAATTGAATGTGAGTGATGATTTATTCAATGTTACACCCTTTTTAGGTATTTCATATGCACACCAAAATAAAGTTTTATCTGCCTTTTAAAACCTAACCTATATTCATAATAATTCTAAATGATCAAAGAGAACCAAAATAATATTATATTCAAATATCCAGATGAACAAAAGTTCATTCAAATTCAAATCCTTGATGAGTTCCCTCTGAAAAGAAAAATCTTCATCGAGTTCATTTCAAGAAGACAATATCAAAACAATGTAAAAATGAACATTCACGAATATTGTTACTTTTATCCATACCTATCTTTTGATCACTCAGAAAGTTAGAAGAAAATTAACACACTTTTATGCAACAGTATTCATTCTCCAACTCAAATTATCATCTCCATTACAGGTATTTCATGTGATGTGCATAAAGCCATTATCATTTACTAAATTTTACCAAATCACAGATCTATCCTACATGTATGAAGGGCAACTTCATCATTGATAAAGTAATACAAATTAGCTTTTACTGTATATCTAAAGCTTACCATCAGCATCACTGAACTCCAAGAAGATGTTTTACCAAACTGTTGATTAAGGTATGATGCCTGCAAAGACTTCGAAGTGAGACATAAGCTAAACTAATGGCTAGCCATAAATAAAATTATAATCCAGCAAGTTGGACATGAAATCTACAAACATGGAATGGAAGAAATAGTTCAAGTAGGTTGAATCTTTGTAGCAAACGGATAGTAGACTCAGCTGCTCCATAAGAAAGCATGTAGTTAAATTCCATCATTATCCTGGCCTGGTTAACAAAAAATGCAATTTGGTAAGAATATGATAAATTTAGTGGATTGTATTTTTATTTTTCCTGGACAGCAAAGCAATCCACAGACTAGAGTTCCTAAGATATAGATACAGTGGGTGGCAGGCACTAAAGACTAGACATAGGAATAGACAGAAGTTATAGAGACAGTAGAATTTCAGGCAGCAGGTTATTCTGACTTGACCCTTAAAGTACCTTACTCAAATTCTTGACTGAAGATGCAAATTTGCGTATTGCAAGTTCAGTGTCCTTAGAAATTGACAGGCCTAGACGGCCAGCAATTCTCAATCCCCGCAATATTCTAGCTGCATCACGGAGTTTTCAATATAAGTTCAGTTAGATTGAACTAATAATATATTATCTCAATGCATCCCAAGTCTTAACGTGAAAAGAACTTACATACAAGGCCACATGACATTTAAAAACAACTCAAATATCCTTTTTCTTTTTTCTTTTTCCAAATTCAACATGTATTTTGGTTTATCAGAGTGGTATATAAACTCTTCAAATGGAGATAAACTCTATCATGGCACCAGGAACTAAAGGCAAGGTCATACAATGAGTGGCCAAACTATTGATGTAGGAGTATATTACTAAAAAAATATTTCCAAATTTTTCCTTTTAGGACCATAACAATGAGTTTTTACAAATTATGCCCAGTTTTATACTTTAATACCTAGTAGTTTTCCAGTAACTACTGAGATTTAAATCACAGGAAGCACATCTGAAGACATATTAGATGGAAACATGCTTTACATGAGTGAAATTACATGGGTTTTGCGAACAAGCCATGTGAAATTTAAGAGGTAAATATCTCTTCCTATTTAACTCCCTCATATCAATGGTTATCTTCAATGTCTGGATTCAACAGAGCAACATCTTTATTCGTACCTTGCTTACCAACCAGCTTCTTTCTCTTATAGAGTCACTTCTGTAAACAAATTTAACATAGAACAATGGAGTACCTCTCTGGAAAAAAATTAAGGATGGAAAATAGTTGGATGGGAGGAATGCAACAAAAGCATCTTGAAATTCAATAGAATAACGTTTCAGATGTTGGTGCAAACTCTACAAAAACCAAAGAGTGGTAAGGGGACACCTGGTACATTTTGTACAAATATATAATCATGCAATCATCCAAATCAGTCATTATATGACCTTGCCTCTAGAGATAAAATTGCCAACAATTAAAATTGTGTGTACCAATTTGGCAAGATTAAAATTACATATTGAATTTGAGAAAAGTGTGAAAGTTAAATTTTGTTTTTACCTTCTTTCTGTCTTAGGTCTAAAAGTGGAAGCACTTACCACAATCCTCTTGGAATGACAAGCGGGCAGGGATTAGGGTCCGCAGCTGCAACAATATCACAAATTAAAAATTAGAGGAGAAATCTTAGAAACTTTCATGTAAGAGATAAAATGAAGACTTAAACTGGAAGCAGATTTTTCTGGCAAATGAAAAAGGAAAAATAGTTACCTTTAAGTTCCTTATATCTTCCATCCCATTGGCATAATCACAGATTTGATTCATGAATGGGTCAAAAAATAAACTGCTTCCGAGATTAAAATTAAAATTCCAAGTCAGACATTATTAATTGATCTTGGAGTTAATATACTTTATATCTACTTTACTTTAGAAAATAAAAATCATGGCATATATCTTCAGAATCTTGTCATATGAATGTTTCAAAAAAAATTAAAAAAAAAAAAGAAAATATGCCTGTTAACTGTGAAGTCCCGATGCATACTATTTCTCCAGCACATGAAGTCTTTTTCATCACAGCCACTTGGAATTTGAGATAACAGCAGATTTTCTTTTTCTTCAGCATGCTGAGCTACTGTCTCAAAACTGGATACCTATCACCGAAATACAAATAAGAATAAATGAAAATCATATAAAGTAAGATAAAACTGTCTCAAAACTGGAGACCTAATACCAAAACAGAAATAACAAGTATGAAAATCACATAAACAAAAACACTGGGTACCTACAACCATAATGGAAAGGTGAAGAATGAAAACCATAAAAGTGCCAACAAACATTTAAGATCATATGCTGCTTGCAAAGTACAAAATGTTCAGAGACTACCAATCATAAGTCAAAGAAAGGAATAAACATCTATCCTTCTATAATTACTAAATGAGCACTTTCAGACCTCAACTACTGAACCTTTGATATGCACCCTGCATATAGGAAACCGTACTCCAACAATATGACAGTGGTGGAACTGCTTCTTAACCTGTAATAAGATATAACAAACCCATCAGAAAGTTTTTGAACCTCAACAACCCAACAATTCAACAAAATATCAAAACGAAATGATATTCAAGAAAGGAAAACAAACACAACAGCACAAAACCTGTTTGAGTTTGGCTGTGGTGATCACATCATAATCTTTAGGAATTCTATTAAGAAGTAAATCTCGCACGCATCCACCAACTAAATAAGCATGAAATCCTGAAATTTATAGGAAAACTATACCATCTTATCACAAAATGATGTAGGACTTACTCTAAAGCAAGATTAACATTTAATACATTAGTGCAAACTAAATAAATAAGGACCAGAATCAAGCAGAATCAGCATCAGCGAAAGGATTGGCACATGGTATGCACACTTCATATTTAACAAACTATATGTGGAAAGAAACACAGCAACTCATTTGCTTGAAGATGAATTCTTTTGTAGTTTCTAACCACAGAAAGCATATCAGGCATCACGAAACTACTAAGGTAAAAAAAAAGTACCTTTATCATGCAGAATTTTTAAAACACACCATGCAAAAGGGGGAATCATGGAACGCTTTATACCAACGCGATCTGCGTCTATCCTTGTCCATTTTGACATATCAATAACAGAATCTGCTTCAATCATTAGAATGTAAGTCTCAAATAATTAAACATAATTGATACGCACACAACCTGAAATGCTTAAAAAATGAAACAAGAAATAAATTGGAGGATTTTGCGTCACCACTAGAGTTTCTTAGGCCAGTATAACGTTAAAACCTAAAATTCAGAATTCTACTCACTCTGCTGAAAATAGCCTTCCATTACAGGGAATGGTCTAGTTTGTTCAGTTATAGTGTGGGGGAGTCTCTGCACAGGAAAGTCGAAAACACAAACCGGTCAAAGAAGACCATCAAGTATTCGACGAATTGACCCAACCAAAAGAGGGAATTGACAGAGAAAGACCTGTAAGGTGGTTAAAGATTTGAGACGAGATAACAAGAAATTTTTGCCTCTGAGGAATATCGCCATTAGAGTGTGAAAACCATGCCGCGATTACACTGTCTTTCAGAGTGGCGATACTGATGTTGCAGTGTAAATTCTAGCATGGCACATCAACTTGAACAAACTATAAAACCGTAAAACCCGCCTGCCTCTGTTTTTGGGTTTTTGTTCACAAGCTGAGAGCTATGGAGCAATCAGTAGCTAGGTTTTTTTCGCATTCACTAGACTGAACTGTCCAAACTCCAAACTTGCGAATATAATCAAAAGTAAATTTTTAGATAATTTAATTCTAAAATTATTGTGCTTATTTATAATTATATCAATATATTAATATTGGTCTTCAGAAAAAAAAATCAATATATTAATATAGAGAATATTTCAATATATTAATATTGAATGTAAAAAGTTTTCAGAGATTTTTTAAATTATAATTAGAAATAAATTTTTTAAAAATTAATAGTTTATTCAATTATTATTTAAAATAATATTCATTTGATACTTTATTAATTTCAAACATTTCATCGTAATATACAATATATTTTTTATATATTTGATATATTTTGGTGTGAATTTTTTTAAATTTTATTTACAGTCAAATAATATTTTATAAAAATTTTAAATTTCTATTTATTATTAACGATTGTAACGGTAAAACAACCAATATATTCAATTCTCTATTCTTTTTAATTTTGATCTCAAAAAACAATTTTATCAAAAAATAATAAGTCAAACTATTAATTTTTTAAAAATTCATTTTTTATTGTAATTTGTTAAAATATTAGAAATTTTTCTTAATATGGCAATTAAGATAGTGAGGTTTTAATTAAGACAATCAAGTTGGTTCTTAGACCCAAAAAGAAAAAAAAAAAATTGAATTGAGTCATTTCAAATTCATTATTTGGATTGGAACATTTTGATTTGGTGCATCTCAGATTCATCTAATTGCTCACACCCATCTATAAATAAAAAATAATAAATAAAATTTTGTAAATTTTCTCATGTCATATAAAATATGAGTAAAAAATTGTTAATTTTAGATATAGAAATTGAAGTGGGTCAATTTGAACAAGACCCATATTTCAAATCATTTTGAGTCAAACCCTTTATTTATGTATTTTGATTTTAATTAAATTATTAAAGGTTAAATTTTTGGATGGAATGAAAAATCACCGGCTTTATTTAATTATATTGAAAATGTATTTAATATTATTTAGTGATGTATAAATGATAACAAATTCATAATTTCAGTAGTTAGTTTTTCTTTTATTTTACTAAATGTTAAATTTATTTTTTAATTTGTTAAATCCGTAAAAATTAAATTAATTATATATGTAATTTAGCTTTTAATTTATTAAATGAGCAGAGAATAAAAGCGGAACCAAACCGACTATTAATATACCTTTGCAAGACACCTTCGATTCCTTCCCTTAGATATATATACATTTATTTTCTTCCTTTCTTGTAATTTAACTTTTTTTTTCATTTTTTATTTTTATTTGTCTCTCTTTTTCACCATCGCGACTCATAACGACCCCTTCTCTCTTTCTCTCTCGAATTGGATTTCTTCGCGATTATCCAATCTAGGGTTAGGGTTTCGCATTAATTGTTAAAGAATGGGAGGAGGCAATGGAGCTGCAGATGAGGTAAGTGAATCGACCGGCGGTGGAGATGCAGTCACCGTCAATATTAGAAGTTCTAATGGTGCAAAATTCTCGGTTGTTATTAGCTTATCTTCGACTGTCGAAGCTTTTAAAGCAGCGCTTGCTGGGAAGTGCGATGTGCCGGCTGATCAACAACGGCTGATTTACAAGGGTCGGATCTTGAAGGACGATCAAACCCTAAAAAGCTATGGTATGTAATCTAAATCTGCCTGTTTCCGATCCATTTTCTATCATTTTGGATTTTTTTTTGATAAATTGATTGTGTTCTTTGATGGATAAAGATGATTGAATTTTTGGCAGAAAAATGATGGTGGAAACTATTATAGATTTTATCATGATATTTATTAATTATATTGTATATGGGGATCTTATCATTATGATAGGTTGAGAAATAGGATGCCGAATTTGATTTTGGATGTTCAAACTAGAACAGCAGCTGCTGTGTAGAAGGACCCTGTTATGGTGATAATCTTCATGTTTTCAACATGTTGAATCAAGCAAAAGGTTGTTAGCAGAAACCATGACAGGATAAGTTGATAAATTCAGATTCCATGGTATGATTTAAAACCTGATAGGATAAGTTGGAAAAAAGCTAAAATGTCGGCTTTTATTGAAATGTCCTGCAAAAGTAGTGGACTTTTGGTATTTATTTAAAGCTATAGCTAAGTAGAAGAAAAAATGTTTGGATTTGGGATTTTATTAAAAGCTATGACTGGCTAGAATAAAAAGTAATGACGATCTTTATAAAGCTGCAGATATTCAATAACTAGCTCAACTTTATGCTCCTGTTTCCATTGTTGCTGTATTAAGACTATATTAATTGCTATTTGGAATCATTGTAGCATAGACTGTTCTGCTCCTTACAACATAGAATTTAGTTAGTGTGAACCTGGAGCAGTTGTATTTGGGTTTATGACACTGATACTTGTTATTTGAAAGAAGGACAGCTTGTGTACTACTATTAATCTTTTCTGGTTAAAATATGTGAATCATGCTTATCTTGTACTTATGTGCTTACAGAACTTGTAAACAATCTGAAGTCATGTCTTGTATCCAATGTGCCTTGCATTAAATGAGTAGCAATATTTGTAGATGAACATTTGCTCTTAGCTATCAACTGCTAAAATAAATATAATGACACTTATTGTACAAAGCATTGTTGATTTGAGTTATTGCTTTTACAAACTGCTGCGCTCTGTTGGATTGTTCATGACATGCAATCTAATAAGTTGTCTTTAGATATTCTATACTTATTAAAATTAGAATCTTTTCCTGTAGTAGGTACATGTCACCATATTTTTGTAAAGAACTTATGTTTCCATTGAGAATTGAGTTCTGAGACAAGTTAATAAAGAAGAAGGGAGAAGGTTCATTATTTATTTGCCATTTATCTAAATTGAGGTTTTAATTTTAGGGCAGCAGATGATGCTTGTTATTAGCTATCCTTCATTTTTCTATTAGGATGTGAAACAGGCACTATAACTTTTAACTGGTTCTTTATATGCATGTTAGCAGGGTTGCATTCTTTGTTTTCTGTACTTGGAGATCCATTTCAAGGTTGTGTAACCATCTTAACTTATCTCATTGGTTTCTTTGATTGTTTACCTGTTTGGATTTTGGCATAACCATTTCTATTTACTTTTTTTTTAACTTTGCTGTATAGGAAAGGAAGAAAAGAGGAAAAATAATCCTTAAAACTTTTCTCAAAGATTTCTTCTTTTATTTCATTTTCCTCTTCAAGTGTAATGATTTTAATAGTTTCAATCAAGTTCTATTCTCACTGCCACTCCACCCATATCAGATGCACTGGATATTGTGAGATGGGATGGGCGGTTTTTACATTAACATTCTCTTCATCTTAGTGTTGTGTTGCATTATAACTTCTACCATGAAGAATATAATAGTCAATTGTCAAGATGTTTTGTTTTCATTTTGTTTTCATTGACATTATGAATTCATTTCATGCAACTTTTTTTATATTTTTATGGATAGGCTTGGAGGCAGATCATACTGTCCACTTGGTTCGTGGTTTTGCCCCAGCTGCTACAGCCAATACAGCTCCTGCTAGCAACACAGGAGGTCCAAACAGCACTTCAACTAATTCACAGGCTGTTGGTGCCAATGAGGGTGGAGCACTTGGAGGATCTGGTTTTGGAGCTTCACTATTTCCTGGACTTGGTTTGAATGGCTCGGGTGGCTTGGTTGGCAGTGGTGGTTTATTTGGAGCTGGGCTTCCAGAGTTTGAACAGATGCAGCAGCAATTGACTCGAAACCCCAACATTATGAGGGAAATAATGAACATGCCAGCTGTTCAGAACCTAATGAATAACCCTGAGATCATGAGAAACTTGATTATGAACAATCCTCAGATGCGTGAAATCATTGATCGCAATCCTGAACTAGCTCATATACTTAATGATCCTGGCACTCTCCGTCAAACACTTGAAGCAGCGAGAAACCCTGAGCTTATGCGTGAGATGATGCGCAACACTGATAGAGCAATGAGCAACATTGAGGCTTCTCCGGAGGGATTCAACATGCTTAGACGCATGTATGAAACTGTTCAAGAGCCCTTTTTGAATGCAACCACAATGGCTGGAAATACTGGAGGTGATAATGCAAATCCTTTTGCAGCTCTTTTAGGCAACCAAACAGGGACTCAAGCGAGTGATGGAATTACTAATCCATCAATCACTAATTCCGAGTCCACTGGTTCTCCTGCTCCAAATACCAACCCACTGCCCAACCCTTGGACTGCTGCTGGGAGTAAGTTGTCCTGCTCATTTTTATTTGAGTGTCGGTATGATTTATCAAGTATTAATAATTCCATGGACACTTAAAATATAAACCTCAGCTGATCTTTATATTCTTTATGTTCTCCTTATATATTTCTTCAACGTTCTCCTCCTCCTTTTGTTACTACTAAACCAAAATGGTGTTAGTTTTTCTATGAGAGATTCCTTTTCGGAGTTATTTCAGATATACTAACAGTTTGAAGCATTTTTTTAATGAAAAAAATTGCCAATACATGATGCCACAATTGTCTTTGTAGCATTCTCTGTAAATTCTTTAAAACTTTTGCTTGATTATGCAGAATTTTATACAATTTTATTAGCCTTTATTTCTCATTCTTCTTTTTATACCATCCAAATGATTGTTGCAGATTTTACTTTGTTGTTATAAATATGTTGGGTGTTATTTTTAACTTAATCTTATGTCATTTCTGAACATTATGCATGGGAGTGTGTTTGAATGAGGATTCAGGGGCTGGGAGTATATTTTATAGTTGTAAACTGTTTAAATCCTTTAACCACCTAGTATCCAATTTTTTAACTCCAAATTGTGAGTTGAAGGGGTTTAATGAAGTTATATTGCATTAATTGATTTGGCATTCAGACTCGTCCGAAAATTCCAAATATAATGATGTTAATTAATTTTCTTTTTCATTGTGTTAATTACTTCCTTGACCTTCATTGACTTACCTTTCCATTATGCTTGAATCCTCCATGCATAGTGTAAAAGGAGATGATTAATTAACTGCCTTTTCTAAACTGCTGAGCAAATGCAAATCTGGCAGCTGGAGGTGCCCAAACTAACACCACAAGGTCAAATACTGCTGGGGATGCTAGGCCACAGGCACCTGCTGGACTAGGTGGACTAGGTCTTCCAGAGTTTGACAGCATGCTTGGCGCTATGCCAGATTCTAATTTAATGAATCAGTTGTTAACAAATCCAGCTATTTCACAGATGATGCAAAGCCTCCTTTCCAATCCTCAATACATGAACCAGGTATTAGTTCTATGTGTTGCGTAGTAACATTCTTTACTTGGAAATATCCTGCAACCTAATGTCTATTTTTTTCCTCAGATTCTCGGTTCTAATCCTCATTTTCGCAATATGCTTGATTCCAATTCTCAATTTAGAGAAATGATGCAAAACCCAGAATTTCTTCGACAGTTGACTTCCCCTGAGACAATGCAGGTAAACAATTTTAGTTATTCTTGCTCCAATATTCTCTCTTTTAATCTCTCTCCTAGGCTAGCATGCTTAATATATATCTCTTCCTACCAATCATAGCATTTTGCAAACATTTATGTGAAGTAAAACTGGCTTGCCAGTTGCAACTAGATATTCAACTTTTTTATTTATGCTAGTCATGACATATGCATCATATGTTTGGTATGGATTAAAAGAACTAGAAGAATAATACAATATTTCAGTAGTAAGTTAACACTTTAGCCATTATGGTTTCTTTGATGCAGCAACTTTTGACTTTCCAGCAAGCTCTTCTGTCTCAACTTGGTCGGCAGCAGTCAACCCAGTGAGTAGTGCCATTTCTTTTTTCCTCTTATGATTGTTTGGATAAGTCTAGGACATAATCCTAACTGCATGTCAACAATTGGTGTTGCATGGAATCTGTTTGGCCTAAAATTCTATAATAACAATGCATTACATATGTTAGTGAGTTTTGAAGTGGTTTCTTCTGGTTTACTAAATTGGTGTTCTAATGCAGGGAACCGGGTCAAACTGGTGCTGCAGCAGGTATTGGAGACAACTAAATACACTTTCCTCATTTGCTGAAACTGTGATTATTCTGTTAGATATTTTTTTTATTGTAGTGCACGATTCAAACTTTCCAAAAGTGGGGAATAGTTTGAGAATTTCAATAATATGTTTCATAAGATTTTATCAGTGCTTCATTTGAATGCTTTTCTTTCCAATATATTTCTATTTGGTGTTATTAAGCCAGCTATTTGAGTTGGGTTTTAGCATATTATTTTGGAAGGGCTGTTAAAGGTCTCTTCTGATGAATTTCTGCAGTTTGGATGTCTATATTCTGCTTATGATTGTTTGGACAAGTCTAGGATATAATTCTAACTGCATGTCAAGATTTGGTGTTGCATGGATTGTAGGATTCTTTTTAATTATTATTATTTTTCATATTAATTTCATCTTTTAATATTTCAGTATTGAATGAATTGTCTTGCTGTACTTTGTTCTTATATTTGTTGCGGCCACCTCTGAAAGGGGGAAATTGGGATTGTCTCCTTCAATTGTTCTCCCCCTCTCTCTTGCTCTATATCTCTCTCAAAACACACGCATTAGCATGTGTACTCACATACCCATATAAAAAGAAGGTTATTTTGGCAGGCTGTTGGTTTTTATTATTTCCATAATTGCAGGAACTCCTAACAATATGGGTCTGGAAATGTTGATGAACATGTTTGGTGGTCTTGGCACTGGCAGCCTTGCTGTTCCCAACAGAGCCAATGGTTACTATTCTGGTCATTGCCCCTTAATTTTTTCTTTTTATGTTTTTATGTGCATTAATTATACTCATTCATTTAATATTCTCAGTGCCACCGGAAGAACTATATGCAACGCAGTTGTCACAGCTTCAAGAAATGGGTTTCTTTGATACACAAGAGAACATACGGGCACTAATTGCCACTGCAGGGAATGTCCATGCTGCGGTGGAGCGGCTTTTGGGGAATTCTGGTCAGTAAATTAATTGTTATATTCTATTTATCGGGGTGGTGGTGGTGGCCATTTTCCATATGGACTGCTGAAGTGTCGGTCTAGACCTGAGTTGTATTCAAGCCTCTTTTTGGGTATAAATAAGTTCAATCATGATAGTTAGGGCTATGAACGTTCTTGGTGTGTCTATGATCATCGGATGATCTTATTCCCTCTTCTTCCTTCCTCCCTCTCTAGCGAGGTCATTGTCCTGTACATACTTTATATTAAGATTTGTTACATGAATTGTCTGCAAAATTTCTATAAGAACTTTTGGAATTGCGGCTCTGTATTCTATTATTATTATTATTATTATTATTATTATTATTATTATTATTATTATTATTATTATTATTTTGTTTCCTTAGATTTACTCTTCAAATATCCATATAATAGCTGGTGCGTATATTTGCAGTCAATGATTATCTTCATTCGCTTCATTTATGCCTTGGGGTCTATGATCTTGGAGGAAAACATGGGTGAAAAATGAGAATTTTGTATCTTAAAAATGGTTTTTGATAAAAATAAATAAAAAAAAATCCGGATTTTGCAAAATTTAGCTAATAGTCTTAAAACTATTAATTTTTTTTTTTTTAAATATTTGAACTTACGTTCTCACTCCACACAGAGTCTCGGATGACAAAAACCTTGATCGGAACTTGCACTACGAAAATAGTCATTTACGGACGGAAATTTCTGTGGCGGAGCTTAATTTGATCCTCGCTAAAAATGCAATCATTCCGTTGTTAAACGATGAAAATTTATCGCTAAAGTATAAGTTCGTTGCAGCTGCTAAGACTTAATTCTTTTATGTAGATATTATTATTATTATTATTATTATAGTGACAACTGCCATGGCAAGAGAAAAAGATCAGTTTGTTATAATTGAAAAAATATTTTACAAATTTAAGATAAAAATTATTAAAATTTTAGTTTTAGGGTTATTTTAAAACTAATTTTGATTTTAGAGTAGTTTTGGGTGATGTGATGGGGCAAAATTTTTATGTGCGCCACTTGAAATAGTGAACAAATGGTTTGCCCGCCACTTAAAGCAAAACAATTTTTTTTTTAAAAAAAAATTTCACTATTGAAAATATAACCTAATGGAGTTTAAAGGATGACTGAAAAAAACACTTTAGCATTAACTGCATTATATGCCTTTGCATGCATGCATGCCATGTAGATATATTTTATGTACAAAATTCATCATATTGTGTTAGAATTAAACCAAGAAATATTGAAGACTTAAATGACAAAAAAAAAATCTAGTTAATCATTGACAAATCCGAATATAAATAGATGCATATTTGGCACTATCCCTATTATATATATCTCTGACAATATATTTCTGCATATATATGTTTTCTTGTATTAATCCATTATCATTATTTATTAATAATTCTTTGGCTGCATGAAAATAAGTTTACATTCCTTTTCTATTTTTTTCTAAATTATAAATCATTTTCATATTTAAAATGTTCTTTGTAATGGAAGTAATATTAAAAAAATGAAGAAAAAGGAAATTGCATTAACAAAATTTGAGTTGATATGTTAAACTGATTGCTTAGCAATCATAACAGTTAAAGTTAGTTTCATGTAAGGTAATTTTCCAGAGGCTAATTAATCCCTCCTTTCCTTTCCTTTTTTCTTTTCTCCCCTTTTTCTAATAGATTACAGACATCGAGCAGATGACGAAACATATTTTGTTAGTTATTTAGTTTTCTTTATGAGGAACTTCTCACAAATTATGTTATTTGAACAACATCAGGCTGCCTTTCGTTTGCGGTGAATAAAATTCAAAGCCTGAGCAGTATATTTCAAAATATTGATATATTTATTATAAAAAAAAGGGCTGTGGCGTTCAAGTAGAGAGCTCAACAGTTTGATTGGTTATTCGATCAGTCAAACTAACTAAAAATTAGAATTTTTTTTTTAAATTTCTATCATAAATTTGTAAAATATTTTCTCAATTACATGAAACTAATCATTTTCCCCATGGCAAGGTGGTGGGTTGTAAGGACTCGAAAGGGTATTAGTTATGCACGTTATTAACGTATGTAAAATTGTTATATTAATCATGTGATAGTAAATTAGTAATAATTTTAAATTTTAATCATTATAATAAATGTTAAAATTCTTATAATAACATATAAGAACTGAAGGGGATAATCTGGATTGTTAATTTGCCATCGTCAATAGATTGCAATAATCTAAATACACATTATAACAAATTAATTATATTACAGGTCATTCCTCGTGATTACGTTTGATTATGTGTCTTAGCACAGAATTCCCACTATCTCGGCACATCACCCATCTGCTGCCACAATTGATCCAGAAATTCTTTACTATAGATGAATTTATTATATATTTTTGTAATAAATAAATAAATATAAATATGCACAGTAATCCCATCTTTTGTCCCATGGAGGCATCGATGGGAAGTTTAAGAGTTTATTCGGTAAGAATGACATTATGACATTAATGAAAATTTACGTAATTGGTATGTACAAAAATATGTTTGGAAATGCTCGTATTTAAGCTTACAAATTGGCTATTTAAAGTGCTGTATTGGGATTGAAATTTAGCTAAAAATTATCAAAATTAGTAAGTGAACTTTAATTTCCGCATGAAAAATTTACAAAATTTGCTTTGGATCTATTTCAAGCATACTGATCAGTATAAACACATTTGAGTCATTATGTAAATTAAATGACGAATATATAGTGAATATTGTAATATCTGTTGGTTTAGATTATGGGCCATGCACGAATCATATCGAGTGTAGTCAATCGATCAGAGCATAAATTCAGATAGATGGTGATTGAAAATATTAACCGAATTATTATGTGGGAAGAAATTGAGAAAAAGGAGATTCGTTTATGGACAAAAATGAAAGAAACGAAAATTTGAAGATTTAATGGAAGTTGGTAAGGGATTAAGTAAAGAAAGGATTAATTCAATAAATAAAGGATTAATTACATTAAGGGGGCTGCTGCATGCCGGCCGCTTGGAGAGGATTTATGCTAATCCTCCACTACTCTTATAAAAAGGAGATGTGACCATTGTGCATCATTTTCCTCTTGCATTTTTCTTTCTTCTTCACTACATATTCGAAGCATCAAGGAAGAGTGGAAGCTTTTGATCATGCCATGGTTGAAGATTTTTGAAGGAAATGATTGCATGTTAAAAATCAACCAAAATAGTGATTTAGCTTGAAACAAGAGAAAGGCTATGGTGGCAAGGAGTCAGGTAAGTGAAACTTCCTTACCCACCTTGGTTGGATGCAGCCGTAGCACTATCTTCTTCTTCTCCCCAATCCCTTTGTTGTTTAGTTTAATGAAAACTAAACATGAGATGTTGGGTGAACCAAAGAAAAGAGTAAAGAAGGTCGAAGCGCTGTAGGAGTGTCAAAAAGAGAGAGATAACTCATGACTTACTCATGCATAATTGAGGATCTTAGTTAAGTTAAATTAGGAAAAGAAAATAATGTATTATAAAGAGAGATTGATTGGTTAAAAGATGAAAACCATAAGTAGGTACAGGTTGATGCATATAGTATGCTAAATTGTAAAGTTTGTAACTCAATCAATTATATGGATATAGGAGCTCAGGTGGCTAATAAGGCGGTCAAGGAGGGAACAAGGAAAAAGAGAAAGAGTAGAAAAAAGTTGAAAGAAGGCAATTTAGGTTGTGAACCAACCTAAAAAGGTAAGTGCATACTTATAGTAAAACAAAAACAAAATTTATGTGTGAATGTGTTTAATGGTTGTGCAAGATTAAATGATAATGTTTGTGTATGTTTCATAATTCATTGATAATAGAGCTTATGTGTGAAAGGATGTGTTAAAAATGTGATGAAGATGAAGAGTATACAATATGTATGTAATAGAGATCAACATAAAGAGTAGTGAGTCATGTTGTGTGGGTCATGCCTTTAGAGTAATGAAATCGTGATGAATGTGTGACTAAGGTAGTAAAATTGGTCTATGAATGTTAATTTTGAATCTGAATCTTGTTAAAAAGTAAAACATAAGAGATATGTATATAAGTTTTATGTAAATAAAGGTAAGTGGAATGGGGTTTGCTCACTTAATTTTAAGACTATAAGGAGGCTTGAATTTTAGTTAACAAAATTAGGGTCATGAGGGTATAAACAAATTAAATGGTGATGTGTTGAGCTTGTTTCTTGTGTGGATGTTGATCTTATTTCTTGAACTAAGTCGCGAGCATGCCTCCCCCTCCTTACGACCACACTTTTAGCGGGTCTAAAAAACATAATGTTTCATGGGGAGAGGAGCGATCGGGATGATAAGTGACCACACTTTTTTTTACTGCTTTAATGTGCCTTACAATGAGGTTTGTGAGGATAAACGCGACCACGATGATATAGTGATGACCTTTTCTAGACTACACTGCTTATTAGTGACCTTGAAATAATTCATGTCCAACTGTCCTGTAATAATCTGTAAATAGTCAAATCCTGTAACCTAATTAAAATTGTTAACTCCATGTTCAACTGTCTTGTAATAATATGTAAATAGTCAAATCACGCAACCTAATTAAAATTGTTAACTCAAGTTAGTACTAGTAGTTAGTGTATAAATTTATAAACTTTTCTTTATTCATCATTCTTTCTTATGTGGGATTCAAAAGTTAGCAACTCAAACTATCACTTCTCCAGGTTTGAGTTTTTTTATATTTGGTCCAAAATCTTTCCCATATTTTATTAATGTGGAATTTGCCTTGGAATGTTACAATTTATTCCCTCATACGGGGCTTAGCATTCTCGCTACGATTTTTCCCATCATTGCTCAAGGTTGCACGCATAGTAGCTCTAATACCAAATTATAATAACACATGTCCAACTGTTCTGTAACAACTTGCGAATAGTTAAACCATGCGACCTAAAATGGGTAACTCAAAGTTAAACTTGTAATTGCATGAACCACTATAATATGACAAGTTCATTCTTAAGATCGATCTCTCAAGAAACTGTTCGACTTAAATTCCTAATTAACTATAGATTACCAGCAAACAAGAAATTAAAACTTAAATATCCTAATTTAATTAATTTTAAATTAAACTAAATATCTAATATTGAAAATAACTAAAATGCAATCTAAGGTAACAGATTAAACCAATGATCTTAAATATGTATTTAGTTTTGCATCTCCAATCTCATATTCTCATTTTTCAAACAATTAATAACAATCACTAGTTAATCAAACTAATGAATTAGCTAGTGTTCAATTTATTTTTAAATTAAATTATAAATGGTTTGTCTAATAACTTAATTTTATTATATTCATTTCAAATCAAATAAATGGTAGCCAGTCAAATATTTAATTCAAAACTAAAAGAGCATAAGTGAAATTGAAAGAAAGTCAATCATTCATTCCATGAAAATATGAGGGTTCATACAAAGATTGGGTAGCTAATTAAATACCCAATAGAGTTCTAGCCTAGCATTAATATTACAATGATTATGTTAATATCAAATCATAAACTAAACATTACAGTAGAAACAAAAGAGATAAACATTGTATTTCTCTCCTCAATTGATAAAGACTTGAATTTTGAGAGTAGTTCCACAATCTTCCAAACTCCAAGTTTTAACAATCTTCAAGCAACAAAAATATCTCCAAAACAAAGAATCTAATATGCTTAATAAAGGTTATGCACGCCAAAAGTTCTCTTGCATGTGCAAGAAATGAATGCAAAAAATAATAAGAACGACACACTAAAGTCTCCCCAAAAACCTTACTAAAAGTTGGAATATATACTAAACTAGAGTCCTAACTAATATCTATTTCCTAAAATACAATAATTCCATTTTAAATTATTCAAAAATCCCAAATCAAATATGAATTTTCGACTATGAGAAGTGATCGTGTGATTCTGCAAAAATAGGATGTGTTGTGTGTGTAAGGGGGCATGAGCTTTCTTGATATCCAACCTTGCAAGTTGCCCTTGCATGCAAGACAAAAGACTCATATTTAGCTCTTTCTCATTTGCTACACGATGAATACCATCTGAAATGTCTCAAATCACCTTCAATCATTTGATCATTCTTCAATTAAGTCCAAATATGCATTCCTTGATTCCAAATCACATTTTTCACCTCTTTTGTTATCTTTATTGCTTATGACCTATAAATACTAAAAACAATATCTAAGTACTAAATCCAAATCAAACCAAAAATCACATAGAAAATCACAATTCAAACACTAAAATTACACATAAAACCATCACAAATATGAATACATTATCAGATTATTACTAATAGTTGGTTCATAGGCTTATAAACATTTTTTTCTTTCTCATTCTTTCTAATGTGGAATTCGGAAGGTTGCACATCAAGTTAGCACCTCTCCAGATTTGAATTCTTTTTATATTCGATTTAGAATTTCTCTCATATTTTGCTGATATGAAATTTGCCTAATGATGTTACAGATCTTGCTTTTAGTTGAATTAAGAAATAAAATGGTTCGTGAAGAGGCATGATACCACAAAAGGTGGCCGCAAAGACATGTTGCAATTACACCCTTAATGTAGCGACCATGAAATTGTATTAGCCAAAGGTAGGAAATCTTGAACTAGAATAATGAGATATAATTAGAAGATAAATAGGGAAAAGTAATGTTCAAAGGAATGATAATAATACTACCTATATTGAAAATATCACAACTAATAAATTAAGGAGAATTTGCAAGTAAGTTCTAATGGTACTATAGAATTAAAATTAGTTATGCAAGTTGTTGACTTAAGATTAATTATGCAAGTTGATGCTATTTAGACAAACTCAAACAATTGTGCCTTCATAATGCCCATATGAATATGAGATTATGAGATAATATGAAAATGTTTATGTGATGCTTATATGAAATCGAAGTTATGATATATTATGACACCACAAGTCAAATCTTGTAGTTAGTACAATTCCAACTTTATAAGCGAATGCTATGACACCACAAGTCAAAAATCTGGTTAAATTAAAAATATTTTAGAAATTTTATTGTCGCATCATAGTCATGATGATTATTTTAAAATCTTTGCAAAATTTAAAAATAATGCAAATGAAAGTACTATAAAAGAGCTCTCATATCTTAAGCAACTTAACTGAGTTAATAATCAATTATGCATGCATCTCAACATAGAGGATGCTCCCAAAGCTGAAGCCACATTGTCCTTATATTCATAATATTGTTTCATTATTCTTTAATGACATGTTATTTATCCTATTTCTAATCCTAAATTAGGGCAATAGGCTTAAGGTTTATATCTTCTCTCTTTGTCATGTTCATACACATAATCATACTTGAATTCCTATGTCACATCTTTCATAATAATATAACATGAAATCATATCAATCTTCTCATGAGTCAACACCATAAGCCAATATATAAAACCTCATGTAAAATAATATTGATGTCATGTTTTCATTATGGTAAATATTATGGCATAACATACATTGAACAAACTCATCAACATGTAACTAAGATTGATCATATTTTTATTCCTTCACAGATTTACGGTCGTGAAATGTTATTCATGGTTGCGAAAATAGCCTTCACAAGTTACTCATGAAACAAGTAGTGAACTTGCCCGTAAACACTTCTATCCCAAAACCAAACATACAAATAAACTATTCACAGTCATGAAAAGTTGTACATTCACGAACATAAAGCTTGGGTTCATGGCTAGTGCCCATGAACATAGTGGTGAACCAAGTCATGAAAGGCTCTATTCATTTTCTACACTTACAGGTCTTGTAGTTCATGACCATGAATTATGTCTTCACAATTATGAATACCCTTTCACGGACGTGAATCTAGGTAAAAATTGTGCATAAAGTCTTGAAATAACGGAACATCCTTTCCTTTAACATACAAAACACCATTTGGCCTATTCCAACAATCTCTTTCACATGCAATTGAACATATACCATCAATTTCATGCTTCCATACCAATTTAACACATTTTAGATCTCAAATCATGCCAACACAACTATAATCCAGTTTATGTCCAAAATTCATTTCTTAGTTCCCCTGTCACATTCAATACCCATTTCATTATCAATCAAGTATAAATGACTATCAAACATGCATTTTTAATTCAGAAGAACATCAATCAACACATGAATAACACACAAAAAGGGATTTGGATACATATATGCACTAACTTTTACCAATAAGCCTTTTTTTTTTTATCACTTTCAAGTTTGTTTCAAGTTTGTCCTCCTTCTTGGGGTTGCCCTCCACCTTCTATAGGGTCTCCTATAACATCAAAATACCTCTTTTAATCCCTTTTAACATATATTAGGCATAAAATCTACTTATTATAATTAAACCCTGGATTAACCCATCAATGTTTCACTTTATGTCATAATTTTCACAAAGATCTAGTTTTTACCATTCTAAGGGTCTAGAGGAAAAGTTCTCGCTCATAAAAACCATAGCTTGAACTAAACTCTAACTCATTTGAAATGTGTCTCTTCCAAGCACAAAAAATAGTGGAAGGAGAAAAAGAAGATGAAAAAGATAGGAATAAACTTTTTTTACTGAGTTTACACGATATGGGGCATAGGTGTGGGTATTCCAGCTCCTCCTTCTCTCTTTTCTCTAAGAAAATATACTTATCTTGTTCTAAAAATCTCTTTACTTTTTCTTCCTTTAGGTTTTGGCTATGAATAAGCTATTTTCATAGATTTTTTAGTGTTTTAGGGCTTGAAGGAGAAGAATAATAAGATGATGAAGATGGGGAGGAAAAATGGGTTCTACATTTGGGAAAGGAGAGAGGGGCTGTGAATTTCTGAAAAATGAGAAGAGAAGGGAGAGGAGAAAACTTTTATACCCACATGGTAAAATTGTCACTTTGGTCCCTCCTCCTTCTTACCCATCTTACTCCAAATGTCTTTAATCATATATCTCATTCTTAAAATCATATCCAATATTTTTAATGTCTACTTAAATATCCAATTACTATTTTAAACTCAAATCTAGATCCTGATAATTACAATTATGACCCTAAGGTGAGCTTATGGTTCGGAATCTGAATTGACCGCGTTACAATGCTTATATGAAAAATGAGATCATGATATGTTATCTGGGCATGAGAACTTCAACAATGAAATGATAACTTGATATGATTTAATTATAACTAGTTAGCCTAGAACATCGAGATTAGAATTGAGGTAGGATATTATGACATGCTATTAGGGGTAAACGGTCCTGTGTCTAGCTGTCTACAAAAATAAGATGATCATGATTGTGATATTGAAATTGGCGCCAACCAGGCTGCCATCAGCCAAACAAAAGCTTGAAAGCAGGCTGCTATCAGTCGACTAAAAATCTATGATTAGGCTGCAATCAACCAATTAAAAATTGATGAACAAACTGTGATAAGCCAATCTAGTAACCCGGTGTCCACCTACCAAATTCTAGCCTAATGGTGTCATGGGCAAAGACAAATAAAAATAAGAAAAGATAAAGAGATAAACTATAATTAGTAATCTATATACTTTTTATTAGATCAATCATGCATTGATGTTTATTGTGATTTATTTGTTGATTGCTATATCTATGTGGTATTGACAAAGCAAGTGATTTTTAACATTTGTCAATTATGTGTTTGATTATGCTATAAGCATGTTGATGTTGTTCTATGCTATAAGCATGTTGATGTTGTTCTATGTTAAGATTGCTTGGCAAAATGATATATTTTAATATTTTACTATAAGTATGCACCACTAAGTAAAATTTGTTTAGCGCATGGGTTTTGTTATCTCACGACGCAGGTATATTTGAGAGTTGTATAGATCGGTGGCAGAACAAGGAGTTGACCCCACATCCGTCGGAGTTGCACTCCATCCTTGAGTTGTAATATATATGTTTTATGAGACTTTTCTCAAAACCCTTAGAGGTTATGGTATGTAAACCAAAGTTTGAAATGTTTTGCTTAAGATTGCTCTATTTTTAGATGGGACCCTTTAAACGTATATATGTGAAAGACAAGTTGTCGGAATGACTGTTGTTAAGTGTCTTAATTGATTTCAAGTTATAAGTAGAAAGTGTTTATATATATGTGATGTTTGGTATGATTTGAAACTTGTCACAAGAACCCTGAAAATAACACTATGAAAAGAAAGAGTGGAATTTTCGCCCCATTTTATTAGAATCTATTCATCACAAGTTTTGTTAAACACTCACCAAAGTTTGTCATCTAGCGTTATTTCCCTATTATTTTAAGGTGAAAATGTAATTCAACATTCTAAGTGTGCTTTCATAACATGGCAAATAGTCATGATAACACATGCATCAACGGTGAACACTCATACATACTAGCTATAGCAATAGTCTTCAGAAGGGATTTGGCAAATATAAAGTTAGAGAATTGGTTAAGTTGTCAGCTATTGAATTAGTTTCACTCCTCCCGGCCTCGTAAATTTATTCTTCAAATCATCGCATTTGGAAATTGAATCCACCACATTTGTCATAAATTTTCATATATTTATCTAAAATTATACTTCTCATGGGTCCGGTGGACAGTATTTTTTATTAGATATTTACACTATATTATCAATGAGAACTGCTAAATAAGTTTTGCATATTAGCTTCTCTATTATCCTCTCCATTTTTTGAATCACACGTACTTTTATTTTTAATGTTATGATAACATATATTTGCCCATCTATAATTTATGTGAAAAACAAATATAAAAAACGAGGCATGTTAAACCCTCCAGAAAAAAAAAATCAATCAGGGTAATCATAAAAATAAAGCCATGCACGTAAGCATACTGTTATTTGGAACGTTCCAACATGAATCTTAGACCTTAAAACAATTTGTTTTTGGATAAGCAAATGCCTTTTTTTTTTTCAAACAATTGTCCATGCCATGGTGCTTTAAGTTTTTAATTAAGTTGGCCTCTACATACTCGATAAAATCCAAGCAACAAAATTCCATCTCTATATATCTTGTTAGAAGGTGTATACTTATACACTCGAGCACTGTTTTTTTTTTCTTTTTTTTTTTTTTTTTAAAACGACTGATTTCAATATTTTGATTTTAAGATCATTAATTTTAGGTATAACAAAATGATACAAAATTGAATGATTGCAATATGTAATCTGTTTTTATTGTATTTTCAAATCAATGAAATATATATATATATATATATATATATATATATATATATATATATATATATATATATATATATATATATATATATATATATATATATATTTTTTTTTTTTTTCTTTTCTTATGAGGTTTCGAAACTGAGATCTAGAGGGGGAGAGGGGGGCCGAAGCCCCCTAATGCAGCCAGGGCACATACCCTCGGAAAAATAGATTTTAATACACTACTTTTCTTTTTAACAAAAATGCAAATGATATTGCATAAAAAAAAAAGGAAAAATGTTTCTGCACCAAATTAATGAAAAATATAGAGCTTAAACAACTCGCTCTTAAAGATTGATGTTTTTTTTTATGAAAATTTTCAAATAATTATATTAGGCATCAACCCATGTAAGATATCTTAATATATCTTGTCATTCTTAAGGCAATCCATTCATCTTGATGGTCTAAAATGATCAAGGGATTTTAAATGTTGTTGGCATCCGTCGGTAATTATCAACCAAACTGATCCGTCGATAATTTTGCGTCTTTAAACTATAAATTTCTTGTAGGAGCCACATTTGAAAAATCTGGAGCTTGAGGTAGTAGAGGAATGAATATTATACAGTGTTAAAAAATTAATCTTGAATTTAATTCACCCTAGCAATAGCTTAACAGAAAATTTTATTTATTATACAACTAATTTATGTAATAATATATCTTAACGCCAACCAATACAATTGTGAATTGAAATTTGATGAGCACTGAACTTAATTCGATCAGCGTTAGGAAATTTTTAGCAACACATGATAACTACATTTAACCGAATCTTGTAAATATACACAATAAAAGTATTATATACATCATGTAAACAATTGATTTTTATTAAAAATTTGATATAATTAATAATAAATTATTATGAATGAAAATATGAAATCAATTTAAGTCAGAATTTTCAAATCTACAATACTATATAGGTTTATCAAGAACAACTGTAAGTGACAAATTAATTGAATTAATTTTAAAATAAAATAATGTTGTTTACATTCTCAGCATCAAATATATATGTTTTACTACACTTTTTTTGTAATGTCTAAGAAATAAGGTATTTTATTTCTGCAAATTTATAGATACGACAAATAATTGTGTTCATATATAGCTTACAGTTATTGTGATTTATCAAAAATTGCACTTTTTTCCGCAGTAATTTCTTTTTAATTATAATGATGAAAATATTAGAAATTAATTTGCTTTATTATTACATTATTCTGTTGCTCTTGTTGAATTTATTTCTGTGGTGTTCATATCAATAGTCATTGCATTTTATTATAAATTGCATATTTGATATGTTAAATTTGAACTCACCTATCCATATAATTTTTTTTAAAAAAAAATTAAAAGGATTAGAGAAGATCAATTAAGCAATATTAATTTAACAATTAAAATATTAACCTTATTTTTTTCCTAAAATGAATTATATATATATATATATATAAACTCTTTATTACGTGGCTGACCAGTGATCATATATTCATTATGATAATACTTAATTAACAATTCCAATTAATTTTTATTATTATTATTATTATTATTATTTTAACCAAGCTGGGAAATTAAAATGTAGGGAAAATGACAGTAAAAATTTTAAGGCAAAGAAGTACCGAGACAGTTAATTTCCCGCCTGTTCAAAAGGGTACGAGTGGGGATTGCACCCCTTTTGAAAGGAAACAATGGCTTGGCTGCTCATACACTTAATTGCCACATTCAAACACACTTATATATATGCACCCTTTCTTCCTTTAATTTTCCTTTTGAGTTTTTTAATTTGATCCCCACACTCTCTTAGTCCTAAATATTTAATTTGATCTCATCTAATCACTGCCCTTTTCCCCATATCTGCCATGTCCAATTCTCCTTCAACACCCAACAATCCTAATGAAGTTGAAGGGTCTTCTGCTTCTTCGTCTTCTTCTTCTTCTTCCACTTCTCCTCCGGTGATTCCTTCTGGCCCCGGAGGGAGTTCTGGTGGTGGAGCCGGTGAGGGGAAGAAGAAAGGGACTGATAAAGGGGAGGGCAGTGGGCAGAAGAGGAAAAGAGGGGAAATGGATGCCCCAAAATCTGAACCGATTTGTTCTTTATGTGGTAAAAAGTTTGGTTCTTGGAAAGGGGTTTTTGGCCATCTTCGTGCCCATCCTGAACGTGACTGGCGAGGGGCTTTTCCGCCGCCCAAAGGGGAGGTTGCTGCTTGGTCTCCGATTAGGGTTAGCCAGGGAGGTCAGCAAGTCTTGCCGGAGCAGTTATTGGCTCCAACTTTGCTGGCTTTGGCTCGTGAAACACTGTCCAAAATGAGACAAGATCAGCAGCCAACTACTGCTATAACTAGTCTTCCTGGTTCCAATAGGGCTTCAAATATTGATTTGAATAAGGAACCTGCAGAAGAAGCCGGCCCTTCTCCACCACCACCACCACAAGGCGGTGATGGTGGTTTTGATCTGAATCTGCCTCCTGCTCCTGAAAATGAAGATGAAAATGAAAATGATCATAATCAGTAAGAGAAAACTGCGTGTGAACGGACCTTAATTAGCTTCTTCACAATTAAATATATATCAAAAAGAGGAAATTGTGTGAGATTTGATTTTTATATATGTTGTATTTTTTCTTAGATATTTTCATATTATAATCATCCTACTCTAAATTAATTATATATTATGAATAATTTTAAATTTTAATTCGTTCCTTAGTCATCAATAATGGAACAAATCCTTGGTATTCATTGGTGAATTACAAGTAGGAGGATGTATTCTTGTTTCTTGTTTATTTGCTGTTTCTCCTTTTGTTTTGATTTTGCTAGTTTCTTCAAATCTATAGTGAAATGCATCAGAGTTGATATGTGATTTCTAGGGTTGAGATTAATGAATAGAAATTCTTTTGCATATGCATGTTTCTTAATAATTTTCAACCAAAATGAAGAAATGCTGTCTCAAGAACTTTAGTTTAGGGCAAGTAGAATTTCATGTCCTATAAGAAGCAAAACTTCTCTTTCTGTTTTGGAAATTAGAACTAATCAATTTCAGCAAAAAAATTATATTACTATTACTTTATAGAAAAATATACGTGAGCTTATGCATGTAATTAACTTTATCATAAAATATATGTGAGCAAGCGTATGCATATTAACAACGACGTCCAACCTTGTAATCAAATAGTTACAAAAAGAATTTAGAAGATAAATGCTTAAATTTCGTGAGAGTCTAATAAATTCATTAACGATTTAATATATTACCGTATATTCTTTCGAGTTTAAAAGTATTAATTATTTTAATTTAATATATTATCGAATATTTTTTCGAGTTTGAAAGTAAAGACGAAAAAAAATTAACTAAACTGAACAAATAAAATTGATTCAATTAAATTCAAACTGAAAATCATGGTTTAGGTGGTTTCATGGATTATTATAGTTTTGAAATTTTTATAAATCGATTTTTTGGTTTGGTTTTGGATTAAAAAATATAAATCTAATAAAATTGAACCGAACCAATAATATATGGTCTCTTTTAATATATATATATATATTACACTAATACTAATAATTTTCTAGTTTTCTAAATTTATAAATTTATAAACTTTTTAATTACCTAAACCCTTCAACTTCTTTTGAAACATCATGATTGAGTAAAATTTAGTTTACTAATTTATAAATTATATTTTAAACTTTTTACGAGTTAAAATAACGTACTGAATTTTTATATTTTGAATGATATTTAAGTTATTATTTTAATCATATTTGTCAAATTTTTATGATATTTTAATTTTATTTATTTATTTATCAAACCGACCAAACCGAATCCAAATAGTATTAATTTGGATATTTTTAATAGTATTTGGTTTAGTTAAAAGTTGAAATATTTAAAAACCGACTTTATTGTTTTGATTATAAATTTTTTATCTAAATTGACCAAACCAAACCACGAACACTCCTATTTAAAAGTATTTATTTTGTTGAGTAAAATTTATGATAAGATGAATATTTCTGAAATTTAAGACATATGAGATCTAGTTTTTTAAAGAATATATGGTAAAAAAGTAAAATTTTCTGATTTTTCCATAATGAGCCATAAATGTATACCTGTAATTGCTAATATATCGTTGATTTAAAATTCTCAAATTAGCACAAAAATTAAAAGTCATTTACTTTCATGCCCTTATAAAATTTGCATGCTGAATTTTCTCTACTGTAAACACCTCAGTATATTGTTTAACTTGCCTCAATCTGCCTCCTTTCATACTTTTAATCATCAATCCTTGTTTATAGTAATTATAGCATAGCCATGTGAGATTTGAGAGAAGCTAATAAAACTACCATATATAATTGATAAATGAATTTTTTTTAAAACAATTTAAATCGAAACATATATACAAATTAAATAATAATAGAATTGGTATATGATAAAACTAGATAACAAGTGTCACAACGGGCCAAATTTCAAATAAAATAAAAGAGAAAAATAAAAGCTATCCCCCAGTTACCTTTGTATATATTCATCCAATATCTAGATGTACTTGAACTGTGAAAAGAAACCCTAATCATTCTCACAATTAATTTAGTCTCCACCATGCATGGAAGGCCCTGACCAGAGCTCCTTCGCCGACCAACAACTCTGACCAGAATGCTGCGGACTAGAGTTGTAGGAAGAGGCAGTGACCAAGGAAGAGAATTGAGAGTACAGTAGCTGCAATTTGTGCTGTTTATAATAATTATGAGTTTTTCTTTCTTTTTATGCATTGTTTGGGCATGTATGTGCGATCACAAAATTAATATAAGAGAGAAAATGCTGTGATTAAATTGGGTTGAAAGAGGTGGCAGAGATGATGAATTGACGTTGCTAAAGAGGCTTTTGTTAAATTCCAAAATGAACAAATTAGTGTTGATCCAAACATGGCATTGCATTTTGACATGAATGCTCAACCCCAAGAAGAAGAAGAAGAAGAGGAAGAAGAAGATATTGCTGGCCCATCTTCTGCAGCTATCATTGCACTTCATCTTAATTTCCCACCTTCTAAGCAAGATGATGATCAATGCACCTTTGTAGATTAAGATATACATCTTTCATTTTTCATTTTTTTCTTTTTTCAATTTTCATATGCTTAAGAGGGGAAAGTATTCGAACTTGAATCTTTACTGAAATTGAGAAATGCATTCCTACGTATACTAGAAGTACATAACGATGGTATATATAAGAAATTTTCTTATGATTTAAGAACTAGCCGTGCAGTCTATGCATGGAAACACATTGTTTGTTTCATTTTTTACACTATGTTGGTTCAATGCACATTTAGTTTATTAAGTAATAATGCACCATTATTGTTTCAGATTTTTTTTCCCTCTGGGTCTTTAATCAATTCAATCATAATCTATTATTAATAAAAATAATTTTTTTTTTTGCATATACCGTATATATGTTTACAATTTTTGACTTCATAAAAAAAATCCCAAATTATATCCACTCCAAAAATGACCCGAATTTTTTTTTTTGAGGGGACATGATTAGGCCATCTAAGAATTCAAATTTATCCAACTCAAGTAGATCCAAACATAACCCGATACGAGATGACTAACATAAACATGTACAATATGATTCATTTGCTAGGTCTAAATTGGTATAATCTAAATTTACTAACCTTAAAAATGATAAACGGTTAGTTATTTAAAAGTATGTTTCTGATTGTAATTATTAAATTTTATAAGAATTTTCTGTAATTTATTCTAAATTTAATCTAAATAAGTATATATTATATAACAATTCATATTTCTTCCATTCCTCGCTAAATCTTATGGTAGAATTTTTCCTTTAAAGGTCCATTATTTCATCAAATATGGTAATGTATTTTTTTTAGGCTAAAATTTGATTTATTTATTTTTTTGTTCTATATACAATGATCAATGTATAACATAGATATATATGGACAGCTTAGCATTGTTTAATCTTTCCATATAGTGCTGGAATATAAATATTTAGTAACAAAATATAGCATCCAATTTCAGTTAAAAAATAAAGAAAGAAAGGAATCTAACATCCAATATAGAGAATATATTATATACACTTTTGGAAAATCTTAGATATGGATATATATAACTTGGAAATTACTTTACGTATTATCACATTTTAATAATATCTAATAATTTTATAATTGATTTGTTGAGGTCTCAAGAGAAACATGACAAGTCAAAATTATTAATGTTATACTAATATTTTAATATCTGTAGCTCACATAGGGTTACAAAAGCCTATAAACAACAAAGTGCTGTTACTGTTCAATCGTCAAAATCATAATGGAAAATCTTAGATACGGATATATATCAACTGATAAATTACTTTAAGTATTGTCGCATTATGATAATATCTGATAAATTTATAATAATAATAAATTTCTTTTAAATTCGATTTATAATGAATTAAATTATAATAATAAACAGCTGTAAGATATTTTATTTTACATTTTTGTTATTTGTTTCATCAATTATAAGCTGAATTTTAGATAAATATGAGACAAGTCGTATAAATATGAAATGTTTTTCAAGTTTTGACTATATGCAAAGATTTCAAATATATATATATATATATATATATATATATATATATATATATCATTTGTTTATATATTAACGTCGCATAATGAATTTATTAAGCTAGTGAACACTGATCAGCCAATCTATTTGGCATTTGAGCTCACAAATTTATGTTTCTTGAATATTGAACTTTATTTTTTAAGCAAATGAATATATAACTTTCTATTCTTTATAATTCATGTAATTTTAGTCCACTAAACCTAATTAAAAATCTGATTCATATGTAGAATTAATTGATATTAAATTGTTACATAAGAACATTATTTTTTCAATCATAATGTGATAAAGTGTCATTATCAAACCATAAATAAATGCATAAACTTAAACAGACTCTAAAAATCTAAAAATAGCAAAAGAGGTGTACCTTTATTAATTGTACTTTTACTAGAAGAACCCCCTCCAAAAAAAAAATCATGGTATTTTCAATTGAATTTAAATATTTTTTTTCAATTTTATTGATTTACTCAAGGAATATATCTCAATTGCTCCATGAAATGTACATTTCTTATGTATATATGAATTTGTAGCTCTGGTCCGTCATGATATATATATATATACTTTTTTTTGGGGTCTTATGTTGAAAAAAGAAAAGAAGAGCCTTTTGAGGGAAAAGTTTTGTTTGTGTTCTTGAAATAGGTGGCTCTGTGTTTCACAAGTTGGTTTGGCCTGCAAAAATTTGTGGATATGAACCCGAATGTCTTCCAAGTTTAAATAGATGGATCAATGGCATCCTTCATAATAATAATTTGATTTTCTCATCTCATGTTAATTTTAATTATGATTTGCTGTGTTTTCAATTCTACCATGCATGAGCTTAATTACTTGTCTAGAAGCTGTACTTTTCACTCCTTTTTTATGAATCAATTTGCAAGTTAATTTCCCAATTGCTAAAAGACCAGGAAATTAAGTAGCACTTGTCTTTAGGGAACATAACGGCCATATTGTTGTTAGAGTTCATATTGTTGGTCTTTTTGTGTTGATTTTCTTCCTTGTATTATTGCTTCGATAACTTTATCAAGAGATTAATTTTAGGGCAGTTATATATATATATATATATATATATATTGAAAGAGACTATTGGCTCACATTAGTATATTTGTTTTGGTTTTACTTTCAATATATTTTTGTAGCTTTTGTTTTGCTTAATATATAAATATATATTTGAAATTTAAAAGAAAAAAAAAAAAGAAAGAAAGTACGTGTCTGTAGTAAAACAAGTTTACTTTGAACAATTTTTTTTTTTTTTTATAGAATTTGGGATAATATGATAAAATTTTCTAGGTATGTATTTCAGATAGAGTTTATGAAATTCTATCAAGCTGATAAACAAAATGAATATGGTAGATTGATTCCATATAAGGAACTGAATATCAACTTCATGGAATGAACTCCATTGATTTAGACATAAACGGTTAGCCACAGAAAACAAGGTACAGCTACCCATATTCTCTACCACAGCTATATGCTTGTGGCCAACACTAGTGCATGGCATGGTTGGCCCATATGAGTTTCCTTCAAATTTTGGCTCCATTTACCCTTTTCCATCAATTATATACACACAATAAATTCCTTATCTTCTCCTTACATTAAACATTTTTACACAACATTTTTCAGGGTCCTCTCAATTATCCTCTACCATTAATTGGTTTTCCCATTAGGTTATATAAAATTCCAAAAATCTTAGATGGTGAGAAGTGGATGCATTACCTTCTCATAAAAGCCTTGCATTTTTTTTTAATATATCATATTATCATCCAATAATTGTTTTTACTAATTCAACAGAATTAGGAAAAACTCTTTCTTGTATTCAATTTATATTTTTCATTTATGAATCAAATGAGCAATTAAGTTTACTTTTATAAAATAAAAATATTTTTATTATTAATTCCATCCGGAAATTAATACATAAACAATAATAAATTTTCCTTTTTTTCTCTCAAATAAAATTTGCTGTGTTATAATAATGATAATAATAATAATTATTATTATTATTTTTAGTAATTTTAAAGACTAAAATACCCCCGGGTAGCCGTTTAAGCTGATACAGATGCGGTGGGTCAAATGGGTAATTCACCTGACGCGGGCAATGAACTAACGAAACATAAATATGAACAATAAACATAGATTATTTCTCTAGTATCAGCCTTCAGGACACTTCCTTTACTCGACGAAAGCTCAGCTTTTGTCTCTCAAACACAAAACACAACATCATGGATCCTTACAAGGTACCCATTTTCGTATTTCCATCCTTCCATTGATTCACGGCTCTCATAATTAATCTAATCGAAACATTTTCTTAACTTGGTCTGATTTGGTTATTAATTTTTTATCGTTAATTTTGGTCCAGTTTCGGCCATCAAGCGCTTACAATTCTTCCTTCTTCACAACAAACTCTGGTGCTCCTGTATGGAACAACAACAACTCCCTCACTGTTGGATCTAGAGGTAATTCTTACAAACTTTGAATCCGAAAAAAAGAGATCAACAACTGGGTGTAATTGTATTTGTTATGATTTTGTTAGGACCCATTCTGCTTGAGGATTACCACTTAGTGGAAAAGCTTGCGAATTTCGACAGGGAGAGAATTCCAGAGCGTGTGGTTCATGCCAGAGGTGCTAGTGCTAAAGGATTCTTTGAAGTTACTCATGATATCACTCATCTCACATGTGCTGATTTTCTTCGAGTACCTGGCGTTCAGACTCCTGTTGTTGTCAGGTTTTCTACTGTTATTCATGAGCGTGGCAGTCCTGAAACTCTTAGAGACCCAAGAGGCTTTGCTGTCAAGTTTTACACTAGAGAGGTTATTGGATTTTTTTTCTGTTTGTTTGTATATATAATATTAATGATGATTGAAGGATTACATATTACTTGATAATTGCTATTATGCAAGTTGTTTTTTTTCAACAATTTTCATCATTTGCAGTTGAAATTGAAAGAGCAACACTAAAAAAATAAATAAAATGTTAACTTTAGTAAGCTGACCAAAGATTGCCTCAACTCTGAAGGAATTCTTGAAGTTGGAATTAAATCATATAAGGATTACATAACTGTTTGCTGTAAATAATTCAGTAGCTGTCTCTGCTTTTACTCCATTTTACCTTGCAATTTTTCCTAATCCTTTTTCTTCATAAGAGAAATTCCATCAATGGAAAAAAAAATACATGCTTGCGTTGGTGGTTGAATAATAGTTTTACCAGTAACTATGCCTCTCCATGCTCCATATCTGAAATTGATTTAAACTTTCTCCATTTTATATGAATTTTCATGGAATAACTAATTGCTTTGAGCTTCAAGCATGTTTCTTCTTCCATTCCTCCTCCTGTATTTCAATGAAAAGTGGTGTTATTTTTATGAACTTAGCAGTGCATTTTCAGTTGAAGAATTAGGATTTTGATTTAAACAGAATACTAATTTTGTTTGCTTTCCATCAGGGTAATTTCGACCTGGTGGGAAACAATTTCCCAGTCTTTTTCATCCGTGATGGGATGAAGTTTCCTGACATGGTTCATGCTCTGAAGCCCAATCCAAAGTCACACATTCAAGAAAACTGGAGGATACTTGACTTCTTCTCACACCACCCTGAGAGCCTCCACATGTTCACCTTTCTCTTCGACGATGTCGGTGTTCCACAGGATTACAGTCACATGGAAGGCTCTGGTGTTAACACCTACACTTTGATCAACAAGGCTGGAAAGGCTCATTATGTGAAATTCCACTGGAAACCAACTTGTGGGGTTAAGAGTTTGTTGGAAGAGGATGCCATAAGAGTTGGTGGAGCTAACCACAGCCATGCCACTCAGGACCTTTATGACTCAATTGCAGCTGGAAACTACCCTGAATGGAAGCTTTTCATTCAGGTAATTGATCCCGCTGATGAAGACAAGTTCGTTTTTGATCCACTTGATGTTACCAAGACTTGGCCTGAAGACATCTTGCCATTGATTCCTGTTGGGCGCTTGGTGTTGAACAAAAATATTGATAACTTCTTTGCTGAGAATGAGCAACTTGCATTTTGCCCATCTATTGTGGTGCCTGGTATCTATTATTCGGATGATAAATTGCTGCAGACTAGAATTTTCTCCTATTCCGATACTCAAAGGCACCGTCTTGGACCCAATTACCTTCAGCTTCCAGCCAATGCTCCTAAATGTTCTCATCACAACAATCACCATGAAGGTTTTATGAATTTTATGCATAGGGATGAGGAGGTAATCTTTCTCTTAGACCAGGTCTAGACAAGTAATATCCTCAAGGAAAAGCTCGCCCAATATCTGTACATATTATCTTATGATGAATTTACATCTATTTCAGGTCAATTACTTCCCTTCAAGGTATGATCCTGTTCGTCATGCTGAGAAGTACCCCATTCCTCCTGCCATTTTAACTGGCAAGCGCGACAAGGTTTGTTTCTGCATGTATCCTAAATTGCTTAAAAGCTTAACAAATAACCTGAGCGAAACTGAGTTATCATTTTGTTATTTACTGCCATCAGTGTGTCATTCCAAAGGAGAATAACTTCAAGCAGCCTGGAGAGAGATACCGCTCCTTTTCACCAGACAGGTATACTAGATTTTTATATAATTTCATGATTTTTGTTTACTTCTAAACTAAGATATTTTGGAGATTAACTTCATAGTTCATACCTAAACCGTGTTCATCATCTCATTCATAACAAATCAAGTATTTTCCATGTGATATTCTAATGCAAATGCTGTGTTTGATATGGGGTTTCAGGAAAGAGCGCTTCATTAGACGGTGGGTTGAGGCCTTGTCTGACCCAAGGCTAACCTATGAAATCCGCAGTATTTGGATCTCATACTGGTCTCAGGTACTGCTATTATCTTCTGATTCTTCTTTTTAAATTGAAAAAAAATTAATATTGTACATATAAAACTATTTTTAACTTCTTGACTTACAAGCTTGAGCCTTTTAAGGTCTAAATTCAAATTCGAAAAATTGCCATCTGCTATAATTTAATTAAAATTTTAACATAAAACATGCTATAATTGATGTTTAGTGATACATTTTTTTTTGGGTGGGGTGTGTGTGGTTACAGGCTGACAAGTCTCTGGGACAGAAGCTTGCTTCTCACCTCAACATGAAGCCAACCATGTGATTTAATGATGTTTCTCAAGTGTTGAGCACAAACTATAAACATATATTATGTATCAAATACTCAAACAGTGACATTATTTCATCCCATGATTACAGTTCCTTACATATTAGTATGTAATTAAGGAATAGAAAACATTGCTGTTTTGCCACTTATACTGATAATTATTGCTAAAGATCGAGTCTTTATTTTATAGCATATGCATGTTCTGATACATTAATTATTAAAAATGTCTTATATAATCAGAAAAATATATATATATATGATATCAAGTCCTTTTCACAAGTTTCACAGTTCAAATTAAATTTACTTGTTTTATTATATACATATTTGGTCTAAACCACTTATTGAGCGGTAACTAAAATTGGTTTAAATCGGATCGAACCAGTATTCGAATCACATGTGTATAGGATAAAAAAAAATGTTTATCTATTGTATATTTTTAGAACACGAGTCATTCAGTTTGAGTTAGGGATTACCAAAATCAAACCGCGTTGAGAAAAATCGAATCAATCTAAATTGAACTAATGAATTTAGTTTGAGAATAGAGAAGATGCAAATTCCAAGTATTTCTAGATCAAAAGATGAAAATAAAACCTTAATTATTTCGATTAAAAAAAAAACTTCCATCTAATTAAATTTCTTAATTCAAAAAAAAAGTGATTGCTCACTCGTTTTAATCAGATCGAACGGTGGAAATCGAACATCATAGATGTTGGAATTTGACCGTGTCAAAGGAAAATGGAAAGCTTGAGGCTGAGGTTGGTTAACCGTTAATGGTTAACAACTTAACACTGAACTGAAGGCACCACCATTTCAAAGCCCGAATTTCAAGCATATTCCCTCGCCATTCTTGAAGCCTAAATCCGTTAATACTCTTTTCTACTTTTCTAACAGAAACAAAAACCAAAATTTTAAATCTTTCTTTTATTCTTCGCGTGTTTGAATTTGTTGCTATTGAATTTGGCTGTTTTTTTGTGTGTGAATTTTGGATTAATAATGATGGAGAGGGCAGAGTCGGGGCAGAAGCTATATACACGTATGCGTTTATGGGAATTTCCAGATGAGTATGTAATTGAACCTACTGATGGATCTTCTGGTTCTCCTTTGGCTATTAGTCGGATTGATGGTTCCATGAAGCTCATTGGTTTGTTTTTCTATTTTTCTATCAGTTTTGTTTTTCTATTCTTCTTTTATTTTTCTTCTAAATATTGTTATTATTGTCATTTTGATGATAGATGGAGTTCCAGAGAGCAGCTCTCTTCGGGTTCCTAATATTAAGACCATATTTGGCGTGGTCGGTATGCTTAAGCTTGTGGCAGGTACAAATACATTTTGATTGATTGCATTTTGGTGGTAGAATGTTTTGTATTCTATGAAATGGTATGACAATACATTTTGATTAGATAAAAATTAGTTCCATAAGACCAATACCTGGGGTTTTTCTTACTTGATTGCATCAATAACATTGAAAGGAAATGTAGGCAGTGTTTAATCTCAAAAGTTTGTGTTTCTATATCTTTCAATTTTCATTTATTAATTGCATGTTGGTGATAGATTGTTTGTATTCTATGAAATGGTTTGGCACACTAGGTTTTTCTTTTTAGCTCTGGAGTTGCATTCTTATCCCTGATTTTTAATTTTTTTTTATGGCGTTACTATACTTTGTTTTAGGAACATACGTAATTGTTATAACGGAACGTGAATGTGTTCGATCTTACTTGGGACATCCTATCTTCAAAGTTACATCATTGAAGATTTTGGCTTGTGATCATTATGTGAAAAACTCCCCTGCAGAACAGGTAAATATGCTGCTAGTCTGTCACCACTGCACTGCTTTTCTGATTATGTGAATAGAAAATAATTTGAACTTTAATTTTTTCTCTGCAGAAAAAGGTGGAGACTGAATTCTCCCGGCTGCTTAATGTTGCAGAGCAGACTTCTGGTCTGTATTTCTCTTATGACACCAATTTAACACTGAGGTGAATAAGAAATCCTCTTTGTTCATGTTTATCCATCTATTTATTATGGGAGATAGTGTCATTTTATTCTAAATTGTTACGAACACCTTAGGCAACATTCTTAGATGACTATGTACTGGTAGTTGAATTGAGTTTTAAGTTTCTAATTTTTGGCTTAAATACTTAAGATTATGGATATGTAGCACGTATGTTATTTATCAAATATTTTCTTTGTTTCTTTCTTTTTATTTTTGAAAAAAAATACTCATGAAAAAGCTAGCAACACAAACTTGATTGTAAGCTTCTAATTGCGCTAACTTTGTGAAAATTAGCAGCTTAGAAGAACAAAAAATAAATGGAAACAACTTGCCAGTTTGCCGATTGAAATATTAGTGGCAATCATGGCTTTCTCCACACTGCTTTGAGTTGAGTTCATTTAAACAGAGGTAAATATCAAGCCCATGCTAGGATGTATAACAAGATTCCATTATTGCAAAAGGTTACTGCATAACTGTTTGACGGTTCAGCTTTGTGAAAGTACATCTAAGCCTGGTTGTTGTCTCCTCTTTTTAATCTTAGGAAAATCCATCCATGTTTTCTTGGTCATATAATTATCTAGCCACCATAATTTAATTAAGTTGAGCTAATCTTGTTTGCCAATGTTTTTAAGTGGTGTCTTGAAGGTGAAACTACTAACTTTTGTACAATTTTATCTTTTCTTTTTTACAGTGCACAGCGATTGCATGATTTGGGTGATGAATCTAAATTACTTCCTCTTTGGAGACAGGTAGTTCTTTACATTTGAATTCATTACCCTTCTTTTTCGTCCTTTATCTTTTTCCTTTCCCTTTTATAATATTTTTGGTTCCAAAGTAAAAAAGGGGTACCTCTTTCTTTTTCCTTTCTCTTAATGACTCTATTTTTTTCTACATGGCATTGTGAACAATGATCTCTTGTGCCATGATTTTCAAATATTCATCAATATATTTTGTGATTAAAAAATTTCCTAATGAATTAGAAGTTTTGCTTATGTCACCAAACATTTGTTACAGGCAGAACCCAGGTTTCTCTGAAACAATTATATGTTGGAAGTGCTTATAGATAACAAGGTTGAGTTGTTCCCTTGATTCTGGTTGTTATTTTGTTATGGTGTTGGGTTTGTGGCCAACTAGTTCTAGTGATTTGTTCGGTCTTTTGTCTGCAGCTTGATCCATATCTGCTTCCTGTTGTCCAAGGGAGTATCCTTATCGATATTTTTCTATTTGAGATTAAAACAAGCTCACTATGGCTACAGAGTGCAAATATATTTTAGTGTCTTTCCATTTGAGTTTGTCCTTGACTGATGCTTAGGCTTTCAGAACTTCCAAACGGCCATGGGGAAAGAAATAATTGAGGTTACCCTGATTGCTAGGAGATGCATGAGGATAAATGGTAATCAAAGCATTCGTTCAATTTTCTTAAGTTAGACATAGCCTAAGTCTTGATTCATTCAGTTCACAATTGTGTCATTTTCCTGAATGACTAATCATTTCAATAAAAGGATATTGTGAACTAGGGATTAGTGCACTAGTCTAAAATGCATTTTAGAGTAGTTATAAATGAAAATGAAAAATTAGCACAAAGTAATTTGTGTGA
Organism: Triadica sebifera; assembly: GCA_023653625.1. Taxonomy (NCBI): domain Eukaryota; kingdom Viridiplantae; phylum Streptophyta; class Magnoliopsida; order Malpighiales; family Euphorbiaceae; genus Triadica; species Triadica sebifera. Next base: position 15,307,225 of record CM042893.1, read on the forward strand.
GGATTTGTTTCTTATTTCATTTCTCATGGATTACTTGAATATTAATGTAAAATCCTGACAGAGTCTGAAGGAAGCATCTGCTTTTGTCATTCTTAATAGTAGCATAATCAAATGTCAATATCTCTAATATTTGTCTTTAAATAATTTCATGAGAATTTGTATCTCTTGGAAGGCACTCGCATGTGGAGGAGAGGAGCTGATTTTGATGGGTATGTTGCCAATTTTGTCGAAAGCGAGCAAATTGTACATATGAATGGATATACAGCTTCATTTGTCCAGGTAATGTTTGATTTACTACCTTATGTTTTTTCTAAATGTTGTAAATTTTTGCAATAGAATCACTTTAGGTTATGAGTTTCTTCAGTTTAGAAGAATATTGGACATGAGCAGAGGATTCTAATGATGAAATTGAAGAGGTATATTATGTAAATATTATGAAGTAGGCATTTGTTTCAGAATGTATATCTATTATGGCAACTTTGCACAGTTTATTTGTCATATACTTCAGAATCTCAACTTGTCCATTGTTCTCATATTATTTCTTCTTTTAATCACCATTGTTTAGATTCGTGGTTCAATTCCATTTCTTTGGGAGCAGATTGTGGACTTGACATATAAGCCAAAGTTTGAGATTGTCAGACCCGAGGATGTTGTGGGTGTTGTTGATTTCTCTATGATTTTGTTTGATCTTACATTAGTTAGTCATTATTCTTTATATTTACTGCTTGTTTTGCATCTTTGTCAGCCAAAAACGGCTGAACGGCATTTTTTGGATTTGAGAAAAAAGTATGGAAGTGTTTTGGTGGTTGATCTTGTTAACAAGGTGCAGTTATACAGTATTTTTCATCCAGCAAGAATTGTGAGATTTGTCAATTTAATTATATGATTGGGTAGTTACTTCATTGCATATGACGATTCTTATATACTCTATTGCTTGGTCAGTTTCACTTCTTTTATATCATTAAAATTAGATGAAAGGGCTTGTATAGGCTTGTGAGCTTTGCACATCCTACTCATAATTTTGCATAAGCTCTTTCAGTGCATATGCATGTGGGGCTCTGTGTGAGACAATGCATGTATTTATTTAGATTGTTATTTTAGTCTATATATCGATCTTATTTCTCGCTTTTCAGCATGGAGATGAAGGACGTTTAAGTGAAAAATTTTGCCGACGTCATGCAGCATATTGTCAATGATGATGTAAGGTAGAACTTTCTCCCCATATTAAAATTTCTCATTTTTGTTTCATAATGTTGTCTCATTTAAAGCTAAAGAGCTACTGAATGGTGCAGATATTTGCACTTCGATTTTCATAAAGTCTGTGGGCATATTCACTTTGAGCGCCTTTCTATCCTTTATGACCAAATTGTGGATTTCCTTGAAAAAAGAGGGTATGGTTTTGTATTGAGGTTTGAAATCTTAAATTTGATTTTCATCTGAATACATTTTGTTGCATTTACTTACAAGGAAATATTGAGATTTTTACCGATTTATGTTGACCAACTAAGGCTACTTTGGCTTCATTATTTGATAATTTCTTTCTTTATATTCATAGGTACCTTTTATTGAATGAAAAGGGTGAGAAAATGAAAGAGCAATGTGGGGTTATAAGGACCAATTGTATTGATTGCTTAGACCATACAAATGTCACTCAGGTATGTTTTTTTCAATGACACATACCATCCTTCTGGATTTATTTAGTGTCAACCAAGATAAGTAGCACAAATATTGCATATTGTCAGGGACTCTAGAATGTTGAGCTTAAATTTCCTTAAATATATATATATATAAACATCAAACGTGTCCATTAACTTGGTACATATGAGTGAGAGATTATAATTCCATTGGAAGCACCTACTTCTATCTTCTGCCATATGTACAAGGGTGTACCTCGACTAATTTGTTATTATCATTTCTCTGCCATATATATGTACTGATTCAGTTAGTCTGCCAAGGAAGATAGATCCACAGGAAAGTGCATAAGTAATGATGACACTGTACCTTGAAATTAAGAATATTGTCATTGATGAGAGTGTTCTTTTATTTTTTCCAACATACTGAATTGATTAACCTGCCAATACGAATACCTTTCTTTAATTTTTATTTCTTTTTAACTTCTATCTGTGTGTTGTGCCGATTTTTTTTGTGATTACTCATTCTTTTATTCTTTTCCTTTGTTGGCTCATGTGCTTCTTGAATTATTATTAATTTATGCTCACAGAGTATGATTGGTCGAAGAATGTTAGAACTCCAACTTAGGAGGGTTGGTTATTTTGGAGCAGAAGAAACTATTAGCTCACATCCAAATTTTGATGAAAGTTTTAACATATGTGAGTATGTTTTACGTTGTCTACCTGTTCCCAGAATATATATGAAGCTTAATACATGAGTAGCATTCCTTATTTACCTAATACTATTTACACGTTTCTACAAAATCTGGATGTTCAATTTTGCTTTCTACTGCTCTTTTATCTTCAGTGTGGGCTAATCATGGGGATGAGATAAGCATACAATATTCTGGAACTCCTGCTTTAAAAGGGGATTTTGTAAGGTACTTGTCAGTAGATCTGTTGAATTTCTAAACCATGTTAACTGAAGATCACTGGCATATAGCTTCTGAATATTTCCTGAAATGATATTTCCAGATGCAGCTTTGTCTCACGTATTTTTATTTACATTGGTCTTTGTGTATGCAAGTTGGTCAGGCATACATATGTGTGTGCAAATTTATTCTTTTGCATATTTTGAGAGTGTATTTATATACTTTATCTGAATAATTTAAGCTAGAGGTAGACCTGATAGGGTTGCCATATTAAAATTGCGGCAATATATATTGGCTTCTCTTTTCCACTACTATTGACATCATCATCGAATGTAGGACTGGTTGAAAAATCTGTGTACTAGTAATTTTATGGTTGAGAAATCTCAGATAATATATCAGTTTTAGGGGTTCAGTTTTAATCACGGATAACTTAGAATTAGGATTTACAGGGTTGAATGAAAGTTGATATGAAGGCCACATTTTGATTGTTTTGAAGCTGTGAACTGTAACTCAGTGGTGCAGTATCAGTGCTGTAGCAGTATTACAAATGAAAGAAAAAAAAGAGGAGAAAATAAAGACATCCTTGGCACTGGCCGATCCGGAATCAAATAAAAACTTCATGATTCCATTTTCAAAACATGAGAAAATAAATAGTTTAACAGGTATTTGTACGGACTTAATCACAAGTCCTCTATTAGAATTAGTAATCCGTAACTGGGAGCAACACAATATTAAATAGAACACGGGCAACTTCTAACTAAGAATATCCGTAATAAAAATTAAAATGTTGAATATTCCTAAAACGTCAAATTTGCTGAATGGAAAGTTAGTTAATCTTTTTAAATAAAAAACGGTTTAAAGGCAAAATATGATTTTCATGATTAAGACTTAAAATCAAAGTAGACATCATATACGTTTTTCCTTGACTACATAAATATCTGGGTCTGGTCGGTGATAAACTGGGTCAAGTTGGAAACTTGCCTTACATGTTAGATGAATTTAAAAGACAACTTACATGTTTGATCAACTTTAGCAATCAACTTATGCTAAAGACATTCAACTTCTATGTAACTCATAGTTGGAGTGATTGAGTTCCTTGAGAAAATTACTTGATTTTCCACTTTCTTGGTAGCAGTCCTATATGGTTATATTAATCTGTATAAGAATTTGAACTACTATAGAAATATGTAGTTTACAATTCCAAGTTGTCTTTTTTTCACCATTCACGAATTCCATTATGCCTTATCTTCTTCTTGGACTCATATCCACATTGAAAAATTTAGTCAAATTTGGCTGTTCTAAATCTGTTAGTGATTACGTATTTGGGAAACTTTCAAAAAAATATCACGTGGTTCACTATTGGCATTTAAGGGGCAATTAAACTTTTTATCATTTTATTATCATACGCTAGTTCATTGTCACTTCAACACAATTTTATTGATATAGTTCAAATCACTAATATATGGTGCCTATTTGTCATAAGATAACGTTAGGTTATATCATCATCATATGGTTACCACATATGTGGCCACATTGCATAGCCTTATTACCACATTAAAGCATTTTTTTCCTTTGCAATAGAAAATTTAAATATAGAGAAAAATACAAAAATGACTATATATATATATATATATATATATATACATACAAGAGATTATAAATATCATTAATAAAACTTTTGGTTTATAATGCCAAAGGAACACCATTTGAAAATAAGTTGGATGATATTATTCAAAAAGGTGCTACAGTATTTATTAGCTGAAACATCGTAGTACTATAGTAACATGAAGAATTTGTGTCCCTTAATTGTCAAATTATAGGACCTCACAATACTTCTTTTTATCATTGACTTTTGATGCTCTGTTATGAGTAGTGCAGTGCTCAAGGTACGCATGAAGTCCTACGTTTATGTATATACATGTACACACTATGTTACTCTTACACTTCATTTTTGTAAAATTACCCGTACCTTTCAGGTATGACATTGGTATGGGTATAAAATCTTTACCGGATCCTTCATTTTAAAAGTAGGTACTTATTATCCCAGATTCATTTAAAATACAAGTGCGTATCAAATGAACTTGGAAAATAATGACTTTATGGAGTTAGAAAAATTATCTCTTAATGACCCACAATTTGAGACTATAATTTGTAGTGGTGACAAAAATTAATATGGATTATATAGCAAACTCGGGATGATTTACAATTTAAATAGGCTTAAAATTATTATTTTATTGTTTGTTCGTGGTTTAATTTTAGACTTTAAGTTTGTAATTTAAAATATTATATCCAATTTTATTTTATTTTATTTAGCAATTTAATGTTATAATTTAATCTATCTTTTAACTTAAACTATTATTTATAAAAATTAAAATATTTACATTTATATATGTATAGACATATCCTCGTACCCGTACCCTAATTTTTGGTACTTTTTAGCCATACCCACGTATCCTAAAATTTAAAAAATAAGAAACCGGACTTCTAGATATGTACTCGTGTCGGATACCCGTATCCGAGTCCAAATAACATAGTGTACACATGCAGTTTCCTGCTATTATTGTTTTTTATCCCTTCTGGGCTGATTCTGAGACACTCTGATATCAAGATCTTCATCATTTAAATCATGGTACTTGTGAAATGTGGGAGATCTATAAGTCCATATTTTCTGAAATGCAGTGTCATAGTAACATCCTGCATATTCTCTTTCTGTCATTGCGACTCTTCCTATTTTTTAATGCTTTGGGTCAAAAAGCTACTTAAGTATCTGCTATAATTATGATGTCATGTCTGTTGGCATTGATATGCTTATGCTTAAACTGCTGCACATTTCAACTCCTTTTGAATGCAGATGTGGTAAGCGCACAACCCAAGGAATTGTTAAAGACGGCTGGAATGCCCTTACTCGCTATTATTTGAATAACTTCTTTGATGGTAAGAAACAGGTGAGTTTCCTGCATTCAAATTATAAATTGGCAATTTAATAAATATTGGAGTGTTTTTCATAATTGTTTCCCCTTATGTTTGTGCATGATTAATTTAGTGACACAAGTTAAATCATGCTGCTCACTAGTTGGCTATAACCATTGTGTTGAAATTTCAATGAGCCTATCTGTTTAATTAGCTTGGTTTGCCTGGATCATCATTTATTTGTTTGCTTTGTAAAAGTAGTAATTTGTTTTACAGGACTTACATTTCTTGTGAGTGGTGTTTTTTTTTCTGAAAAAGATTCTTTTTGTGAATAAAAAAGCCATCTTGAACTGCATAGTTTTTAAAATTCTTTTGGGGAAGGTCATCTCTTTTATAGCATTCTCAATATTTTACTGACCCAGTTTCATTTTTGATATGCATATGAAGGATGCAATTGATCTCTTACATGGCCATTACATTGTTTCTGTTAGCCGAGATATGACTGCTCCATTGCTAAAAGGAGGCCTTGAGAGTATAGCTGTGAGTACAAGTCAAATAAGAATTTGTTTTTTATTATGTATTTTATGCATCTTGGGATTTTCATTTCCTGTGTTAATAAAGCTTCCAACATGGAACTCATGCGAGTGTTAAATTTGTGCTAAACTGCTACATTTCATTGCTGACCATATTGGTCTAAAAATATTTGATTTTCCATGATGATGAATTTCGGGCAATTAATTGCTTGATACTGAAATTTGTCTTTGAACTTCCTTTGACATCTTTTGCCCATTTGAATTGTAAATGTTGCAAGATTCTCATGTTTGTATATTTAATCCAATGTTTAATGACCTTAGCCTCTAACCTCAATTTCACTTTGCAGTCTTTTCCACTGGCTTTGTCTCTGGTCTTGACTGGGTTTTTTTTGCCATGCTGTCACTTCCCAAGGTGAGTTGACTAATAGTAATATAGTAAATATGTACTAGTTTTCACTATGTGTTTGCAATTGGACAAAATAGTTATTTTGACATTTGAGTTGGAGGCTATCAATGAACCGTAAATATGAATGCCCTAGATGCATCTACATCTGGTACTAGCATTTGTGAATGTCAAAGTTTTGATTCACCCCTGCATATACTCCTCTATGAATTTACCTCTATAACGTATGATTGTATTTGAGGACATCTAGGCAACAAGAGAGAGTGAACGAACAAGAAAAGAAAAGAAACTTCTGCCTGTACATGCAAGTGTGCATGCTGTGTTTTTTTAACTATGCTTCCTCTGTTTTTCTCATTAGATTTATCCCCTTTCTAAATAAATAAAAAAATTAAAATGTCAAAAGGTTTATCCTTGCTGTTGTGATAATTCTTATAAAGGTAGATTACCTCCCCAGGATGATATAGTTCTAAACGATAAGGCTCAAGTGTTCAAATTTTTGTTTATTTTGAAAGTAAACCTATCATCTGCATGTAATTCTTAGATAAAGCATAAACATGTGACAAATAATTTTTATTTAATTTAATTATTGAGGAAATTTTCAAGATAATAGATCAGACACAAAATAACATGCATAAACTACATAAAAAAAAAAAAAAAAAAGTGTACTTGGGTTGTTGACTGCTAAGATGTTTTGCAAATAGTAGCTGTAATCTGATAAATGATGAGATTTGGTAAATTACTCTGAATTGTTGCTGTTAACATTCTAAATTACCAGTAATGATGCAATTTAATATTGAGACTTTCAAATTAGAAAGAATGTATTGTTAATTTTTGTAGATGCTGGTTTGGCTACAAATATTAGATTATGATTAAATCAAATGATATTGACAATAAGTTTGACAATCGTTTTTACGAATATCAATTTATGAAAGGATAAACTTGTTTTTAATAAATTATAATGACACTTTGGTCCTAATATTAGGAAAATCTCCGATAGCAATCCATGATAGGAAAAAGCTCAATATTTGGTGCTTAAATGAATTAGCAGCTGTTTGGGTTCAAGATAGTCATTGGATGTTGAAAATTTTGGTTTACCAGACACATTAACTCGATTGTTGAGAGTCAAACAACTCCATTGACCTATTGCTTGGAGTGCAACAAGTATCAGTTGGTTCCCAACAGCTGAAACGAACTTTTTGTGCAACTTTGTGTTTAAATTATTTCATGTTTGTACGTGTGCATTGGCAGTGATGATTACCGTGGCTAACATGTTGGATATAGATATGATGAAGAATAGTTTAATTAGCAGATCTTGCTATTCCGTCAATTATCCCTTCCAGTCAAGGATAAGGCTGCAGTTGGTCTTTGATTGGGAAAGAAAATTGAGTTGCCTGGTTAATATAAATACATGTCTAAATGTCCACAACTTCTCACTGGTCTAACCTTTTTCACCTTTCTCTGCAGTTCGAAATGATATTCGTCAATTGTTCTTCTCAGTTATGTGGGCAAGTCTTACTGTTGCAATTGCAGCATTTGTAAGGGCCATGGACGGATCTTCTGCAATCGGCCTCATCTTCATAAACCCCGCGGTTGACATAGATTCAGAATGCTCCAGCAAACATAATTTTTTGTGAAATTCTTTGCACGGTACATTTTTTTTATTCTTTTAGTTTTGATGATTGATCAATTGCATCAGAAAGCATTTGTTGGCCTCAATGCCAATTTCCTTTTCCTTTTTTTTTTCCTTGCTCATTCTGATTGGCACATCTTTTTCGGTCTAGATTACTAGTAAGGGCCCTAAAATCATTGTGAATATGTTGTATTAAAGTTTAAAAATGTAAATCCTTACGAATAAAAGATAGATAACCTATAAATACGATTTTTATTTCTTCAATCAAAATGATCTGAATCATTTTGATTTGATTTCTTATGTACTTGCATTCAACTCATACATTCCATAATTTTCTTATGTCGGAGTCTTTTTGTCATTTTTTCAACGCTAACTTATTGCAGAATTTATTTTTGAAGGTCATGGCTATTCTTTTTGACCTGAAAGTCTTGAATAGAATATTACCAATATTTTTGTTAATTAACTTCCAGAAGAGATGAATTTACCTCTAAGCATTAGGTAATGATTTTGAATACGTTTATTACTATCGGAAAGAAATGCAAAATCAGTTCCTTAACTTTACTGCATAAGCTGCATTGGTTGCTCTTAAAGCAGCCCTTCTTGAGTAATAGATAGACTCAGATTCTTCATTTCTTGCTTTTTGCTCCTGGAATTTCTTCTGCAAATTCAACACTCAATCTTTCACTCAGAAAACATCATTCACTTTATTTAAAAATGTACTGAACTCGCACAAACACCGCCAATGGTTTCAATCATTTAAACTCTGATATCAACCTACAATCATTCAAAACTTGATATCTATCACCCCTAATACAACTGTGGGTTTACTAGTTAACTGCCCTATACTCAACTTCATGCCCAAGCATTCTTGCACATAAAAAATGCCCCATGCTTGAAATTTTAAGTTTAAGAAGTTACAACTGAAGAGAAAGGTGTTACATATTTGACCTTCCTAGCTTTCAGAAAAATATACCCATGAACACACAGTTATCACATAATAAGTGGCATAGCATACCATGTAGCAGCATCGGATTTGTTAGAATCGCTTTCTTTTCTTTTCCAAGTAAGAGTAATTATGTTGGAAGTTTACCACTGCCCACACCAAGTGCCATAGACCAATCTCAGGCCACAACGCCTGTGGGGAATACAGCAGGCAGTTGGTGGCCTGCCAAAGTAGGAAGTTGCTCAGGCGGGTCTCTCCAGAGCTTCTAATCAGGATGTCGGGCTCAGGAGATACCGCCATATACATGTGCTTCTCAATGTCTACCAGCTTTACAATAGAAATAGAACATTTATCCTGCGTCTTCTTACTCTCTTCAGATGAAGTCACACATTTGCTGGTTCCATTTGCCATCAATACTTCATCTTCATAGGATCTTTCGACAGGAGCCTCAACCACACTAATTGCATCCTCGCCACCTTCAACTTCCCCAGTAGCTTGAGATTCATCTGCATCATCTTCACCATTTATCTTCTTGTCATCATCTGGTTCTTCAGCGCAAAAATTATTAGCCTTACAAAGGCATAATGGCTGAATTTCGTCTGATTTATTCATACATGATTCTTGAACAGCATGTACAATCTCATCACGTGAAGTATAGGCTATGCAGATTAAAAGGGTACACTTTGTGTTATTAGCGGTAGCCTTCATAACCTTTTCTGCTGTAATCCTGACCCGCTCACCCAGAAGTTTCAAATTACCTACAAAATACACCCTGATTCCATATTGGTTCACAATGCTTTCTTCCTTGAGCAACTCCTCCATCTTTTCTAGCATCAGTTCCATCATGTCCTTAACCTCCTCGGGCCTTCTTTTAAAATTGTCGATGCTAAAGGCATAAACAGTTACATACTTCACACCCAATTCGTAACAATATTTAAGCATGGATATAAGAGATGAAAATCCAGCCCTGTGACCAGCCCCTTCTTTCAAGTTCTTCTTCTTAGCAAACCTTCTATTTCCATCCATTATGAAGGCGATATGACTAGGGATAGGCCCCATAGATAGAACACGAAACACGCAAAGTCTTAGAAAACTACCCAAACTTTGATATAGGTCACCCAGTCTACCATTGTTATGTGTTCTCATTTTATCGAAAACCAAATAGAAAGTTCCAAACTAACCTGTTTGAAAGAGAAATGAAACAATACATATTGATTGGTCAGTTCCTCTACATTCACTGGAGAATTAATTTGAGAGCTTGTGCATGTACTTCGCATTAGAATGTGGAGGTAATCACATGAAAATAAATTTATGGCGAGACAAAAGTCCTCCAATATATAAGTACTCGCTTGAAAGTGTGGAATGCTGGAACAGTAAGGTTGATCTGTTAGAATTACATGTTTTTCTACAACCAAACAAGGTGGCTTTCTTACCCACTGAATGGTTGATGCAAAACTAGAAAATTTTTCATTTCAATAATTTGGAGGAGTAAAATCCAAACTTTTTGGTTCTGTTTCAGTCTTTGATCAAGAAACATGAACTCAATTAATGAAATAATCCATAAAGTCAACAGGTCACAAACACGATATTAGTTACACCAACCAAGAAAATAAATGATCGAAGAAAAAGATTAAGCACAATGCATCATAGTAAAGATTAGGCACAATGTTGTATAACAATGTAATCATTCAAGAAAAAAATTAAGCACAATGCATCATAGCAATACAGTATCAAGCACAATGCATCATAGTAAATATTAAAAATGCACAGAGCAACTAAGTTCAGCAATGCAATAGAGGCTAGTGAGGATGAGCTAAGCAACAGAAATCTCAAGCTGAAATCTTAAGTTGCATTTCTTAAAGATAAAAACTTCAACCAATATATTAAGCTATCAAAGGAGATAAAAAAAAAAAAACAAAGAAATCCTATAATTTACAACGACTTTTTTGCATTCAACCTAATCTTCATTTGCTTGCTCTATATATTTTCAAAAGAAACAAGGGGCGTAATTATGAAGAGATGAAAAACTTTGACTTTCTTTGTCTTCAATCACAATTAACATGCACAAAGAAAAAACAAATTAGAAAGACAAACTCTTAAACATGATTGATAGTGTATGTCACTAAGAATTAAACAATAAAACCAAGAAATCCAAGCATAAGTATGACGAAGAATTAAATATTGAAACGAAGTATCAAGTCATAAGCACGTCTGTTATTACCTTTGATCTCCACAGACTGAAGTCGCAACTGAACAATCATCAATCTCTATCCAACTGGCCTTTCTTATAAATCATCTATCAACTTCAAGAAACAATGGTATCAGAACCCAGATAAGAGAACCAGTGTTAATCGATGATCTATTAAAAACAGCTCACAGAGACTCAGAAAAGTAAACAAGAGAACTGTAACCATTCAAAATTATGGAATCGGATGTCGAAAGATTACAAATTTTCTAAAACCCAATTTTGTCATTAGTGTGTATGTTTTCTTGTGGCGGCTGAAGCGGGAAATTTCCAATGGCATCTCTCTCTCTCTCTCTCTATCTCTCCATTATTGGCAAAACTCTTGATTAAGTCCCTGAACTTTAACACTTTTCTTGTAATTAGTCCTCCAGCTAATTTTGTTCTCTATTTAATCCCTTAACTATTATCATAGTAATCATCGCGTCCTTAACTAACAGAAATAACAGACTTTATACAACATTTGTTTTAAATATTCATTTTGAAATTTTTACTTAGATTACTAAAATAATTAATTACTATTAATTTTATAAGATTTTCATTGCAATTAAAAAAAAGTGTGCAATTTCAATAAGGATAAAATAAAATATTATGTATTAAATATTATCTTGATTTCTTAAATATATATTTAAAGTGAAATAGAAAAAATATCAAATTACATTTTGAAGTGAAGCAAAAATATAATATTTATTAAATTATTATTTCAATAAATATATCAGTTAAGGGATACAATAGAAAAAAAAAATAGTTGAAAGACTGATTGTAAGAAAGTGTTAAAGTTCAAGGACCCAAAAATGCTTTTAGGCTATTCCTTTGAAGTTTCCAGCGTAGATGCATTATCTAGTAGCTTTTTCAGTCCTACAAAATGCCCAATCAAATCCAAGCCCACAGGTTTGCCTAACAATCCACTCAGCCCACAATCCATTCCTTTTATGCAATTAAATTAGTCTTTAGGACTTAAACATCAATTTTTTATTTTTTTTCATTTTGCTAAATATATTTTCTTTTAAATTATGGAATATATTTTTATCTTCATTAAAATTTCTGATATGATTATGGATATAAATCTTGACTTTTCTAAATGTCTTATTTTTTTCTTGTCTAAAATTTGAGTAATAGTTTTCAATTATTTTGTCTTATCAAAATATTTTTATCTTATTAACGATAATATTTAATTGAAAAAACCACAATTTTTTTTGTCTCTCTTAGTTTAAAAAATATAGCATTTTAATTAGAAGGATAATGGAGTTATATTATGAAAAAGGATTTAAAGAATATAAAAATTAATAGTTGAATAATTACTTTTAAAATTGTAGATGCAGCAATTTTTATAGTGATAATTAGCATAATTCTGATAGGTTTTCAATTTTCCATATTGATAGAATCAAAATAGACATACAACCGTAAAAATATTAATAAAAGTATAAAAGAATTATAATATATTTTCTAATTAATTAGATGGCTAGGATCAATTTAAAAATAAAACAAGCAAATGATTAGAATTAAATATTACATATGGAATACTTTTCACTCCCTCGTCTCAACAAATTTGTCTAGTTCTTGTGTTGCAATGGAATTAAGGAAATTATTAATAATCTAAGTGTAAACAAACTAAAAACTCAACTGAATATTTAGTTAATTCAATTTTTAGTGGTCTAATAATCTAAAAATTAAAATAAGTGTTTAGTTAAATAAAAACTAACGGTTGAATATTCGAAGCATTAGTTTTTAAACTTTGTAATAAAAACTGATTTTTTTTTTAATGAAAAACTGTAATTTTTAATTTTTTTATATTGAAAGGTAACTTTTAGATTTTTTAATACATAAAATAATTTTTTTATTTTTTTATAATAATTCATAATAATTTTTATTGATTAAAAAATTATATTTTTTATTATATTTTTAAGTTTAATTAATTTTTTTTGAAAATTTATATGATATACATACATAAATCACATTAATAATATAATATAATTATTAATAGTTATTTTACAAGTTTTATTTAATTTTTAATCATTGAATTACTAAATATTTTAAAATTAATTATAAATATTTAACCGCTATAGTTGATTATTATTGTTATTTACTGATAGCTAACATTTGAAAGCTAATCATAAAAAGACCCTAAATATTTAACTATAATATCTTTTAAAATTAATAGTTCAAAAATTTATAAAGTTTAAAATTTAAAATTATTTATTAAAACAAATACTAGAGCCAGAAAAAAATTAAAAATTAAAATACTTTCATATAGATAAAATTATTGAAAAAAAATGAATAAATTCATTTAGATGGAGAAAAATATTAGCTGAAATCTATTTAAAACCATTAAAATCTATAACATGACTATTGTACATTGGACAATATTTTTTCCAAAACACCCTCAACCAAAACAATACTGTTTTCCTCTTTACCAACACGACACCCGTTTTTTCTTCTTCACGTTTCCACTAGCAATGATTAATTTAAAAAATAATAATTAAACATTTTTGGGTTTTTGAAAATTCACCGCCATGTCCCCTACTTTGCCCCTTTAAGCCATTTATGCATTTATGCGTGTAAGTATAAATGGATCAAATTATTTATAGGCAATCAGACATCAATTTATAAAATATTCGAATTTAATCTGAAATTAATCGAGTTGAGTTCAAGTAAATTATCGAGTCGAATTCATGTATCATAATATCTGATTTATAAAACTCATAAGTTTAATCGAGTAATTTTTGTTATTATTTATTGAATTACTTTTATATCCTTATATTTAATATATATTCGAGGTTAATCGAATTGAGTTAATTCGAGTTGATTTTAGATCGAATCGAGTTGTGTCGAGATGAGTATACTATTTATTAAAAATTTTAATTGATTCGAGATTTATCGAGTCGAGTTCAAGTAGGTCAAATATTTTTTGAATTAATTTTCAAACAAGTAAAAATAAGTTTGATCCAGTTTAGTTTTTTAATCGAGTAGAGATTGAATCTGGTACTGTATCGATTCAACTCAATTACACCTATTCTTATGTGGCCCCTATATAGCTCCAAATTTGCTTTGGATTATCTATTTTACCTATAAATAGGCATATGTTTAAGCATTTAGTACATTGAAGAGAGTAGTAATAAGTGGTGAGACAAAAATTCAAATAATAAATTATTTGACTAGTGTGAGAGAATATTATATTTTTTGAAAAATTTTCTAAAAAAAAAAATAAAAAAAATATTTAAAATATTTTTGGAAAATATTTAAGTGCCATTATTTAGATTTAAACTCATATTGTTATATTTCTTCTAGTTATTGTTTATGGAAAATTATTTTTTTATACCTTTTAATTTTTATTAATGAAATAAAAAAATTTCAAAATTTATTCCATAAATATAACACAAATAAAAAAAATGAATCACATTAAATTTTAGATATTATTTTTAATGATTATTTTTATTCCACATTTATTTTATTATTTTACACACCGATCCCAACAAATATCTTAGAAAATTTTTATTTAAAAAAAATCATTTTATCATTTATAAATAAAAGCTTTTATTTTGTGTGTGTGTTGCATCATGTGTTTAGTTTCTCCTCATCTTCTATACATTAATTAATTCTTCAATCATTTATTATTTATTCATTTAGTTTATTTTTTCTTTTATTTGAATAAATTATTGTTGTTTATTATTCACTTATTCATTTTGTTTCTTCCATCTTATTATTATTCTATAATTTTTTTTATTTTATGTATTATACAAAATGTGTATCTAACTATCTATCACGCAAACTCCTTTTCTTTAAAAAAAAAAAAAAAAGACAACACATTTATGTATTTCTCTTTATTTATTAAATATTATTTACTAAAAAAAACAATACATTTACATCACTCTATTTATCTATAAAAATTATATATTGTATAATTGCAAAAAAATTAATTATCTAATTTAAAAAAATAATATATATATAAAATATAAATAACAAAAAAAATATCTACAACAAAGTTCGGGCATTATTCTAGTATTATATATTAAGAGAATTTTAATAGTATTTCAAAAAGAAATTATAATAGAAATAAGATAATAGAATAGTATTTTACATTCATAGAATCAATAATATAATTCTTCATTATTTTAGACAAAAAAAAAAACGCTCAGAAAAAAATTGAATCAATGAGATAATATGAAAGTAAAAAATATATATTTCTTGATTTTTCAACAAAAAAACAAATTTATTGAAAAACTAAACATTCTCAATCTCAATGCAAGTAGGCCATCTGTCACTCCATAAATACAACCCTAGACAAGAAGTTTTCAGTCCTTTCTCAAATTAAATTTCTATACAAACACAATAACTGGCGGCCGGAGCCGCCACCGCTGGTTGATCGGATATCCGACGGCATGGTTGCCTATAACAACAGCCGTTGCTCCAGCAATATTCTCAACTTTCTGCAGCAAACTACCTCAGCAACAATTATTGCTGCAATTTCCACCATTATGACTATCACCATTCACTAAAAGTATCCCTAATCCGTGTTCTATCTTTCTGATTCCTTATCTCCTTCGAAAATTTTCCAATACATTTTGTGCGTTTCGGTTGAAGCTTTAAAAATAGAAGATGGCTGCTCTGAGTAGCTATAGTATGTGCTTGAAGGAGGCTGTTCTTCAACTTCCGCGTCCTGTTTCAATCGATTACTCTAAGAGGTAAAATCTGATTTTCTTTTTGTTAATTAATCAATTTAGGGATATTTTTTTGTTAATTTCTTTTGTTTGAGATTATTAGTCTTCGTTGGCTACATGCTATGTGGCTGATATGATATTAAACTACATTGAACGTCAGTTGTTTGTTTAAATATCAAACTGAAAGCGAGTTTTCTTATTTAAATTTTTTTATATGTTAGTTGTCTTTACCTCTGTACGATTTATGGGTTTTGTATTTTTTTTTTCTCTCTTTTTGGCGGTGTGTGTGATCTTAATCGGCTAATTCCCACAAGTTAAAAAGCCGAAAGAAGTGATTTATTATAGTCTATCTCTTCTCTAATGGTGCTATATTCATATAATAAAACAGGAGAAATGTAAAATGGAGGTCTCCTCAATCAGCTGTTATACCAAATATCCATCTTCCTATGCGTAGTTTTGAAGTTAAAAATAGGTAAGTATTATTTCTTATATTTGTCTATTCTAGTGATATGCCAAAGAAAAAGCTTTCTTCTATATTATGTTTGACACCTATGAAGGGAATTATTTAGAAGGAAATTTCTGATTGATGAAATTAAAGCTTTGCTAAAATCATACTGATGTTCTGATGTTTACCTGGGTTAGCGGCAAGAATTTGCTTTATTTGTATATAATCAAGCTCATGTTCTGTGGAGTAAAGAAAAGAATGTTTACTCAGACATAAACATGCAAGACTACATCAAATTTTAACAGACATATTCCATCTAGTAAAATCAAGGGCGACCAAATACATAATGACACTTTGTAAATTAATTCCCAGGTTGTTGGAAATTTTTCTTTGGATTGAAATTTAGAACCTGTGTCTTACTTTCATAAATGAGTTAGGATGTTGCTAGCAAGATTGTTTTAACTGACCTAAGCTAGTTAAGAAACTTTAAATGATCAAATGCTTAGATTTTGGTGCTGGGCATGTGGTCTTTTGTATCTCTGTCTTAGATTGTGGTTTTGTTGATAATCACCTCAAAAACATTTAAGTTGTAGTTTTAATATATTTTATTTTGGTATGTTTTGCAACTATTTTCATACGACAATGGTAAGCGAGAACATATCATGCTTGTATGCTGTGCATGTGGCTGGTTTAAAGTTGCAGCTATCTTTGGCACAACTGTGCGGTGTTGAGAACCAATACTTGCTGACGTCCATATTTGGTGAAAAAACTAATTCTACAGACAGTTATAGGGTACCCTTGTTTTTCTTTTCTTCATGCAGGACATCATCAGAGGATATAAGGTCCGTTAGATTGATAACAGCCATTAAAACCCCATATCTACCTGATGGTAGATTTGATCTCGAAGCATATGATGCCTTGGTGAATATGCAAATTGTTAATGGTGCCGAAGGTGTGATTGTTGGTGGCACAACGGGTGAAGGTCAGTTGATGAGCTGGGATGAACACATAATGCTTATTGGCCATACAGTAAACTGTTTTGGTGGTTCAATCAAGGTTATTGGAAACACTGGAAGCAACTCTACTCGTGAAGCAATTCATGCCACTGAGCAAGGCTTTGCAGTAGGAATGCATGCTGCACTTCACATTAATCCTTACTATGGTAAAACCTCTGTGGAGGGCTTGATTTCCCACTTTGATAGTGTGCTGCCTATGGGCCCAACTATTATTTACAATGTACCATCCCGAACTGGCCAAGACATTCCCCCTCTTGTGATTCGTACTTTAGCCCAGAGTCCTAACTTGGCAGGTGTCAAGGAATGTGTTGGTCATGATCGAGTGAAGGAATACACAGAGAAAGGAATTGTGGTGTGGAGTGGGAATGATGATCAGTGCCATGATTCTAGGTGGAACCATGGGGCTACTGGAGTGATTTCTGTTACTAGCAACTTGGTCCCAGGTTTAATGCGAAAACTCATGTTCGAGGGGAAGAATCCTACATTTAATTCAAAACTCTTGCCTCTCATAGATTGGCTTTTTCAAGAGCCTAACCCCATTGGGTTGAACACAGCTCTTGCACAACTTGGTGTTGTGAGACCAGTTTTCAGACTGCCATATGTACCTCTTCCTCTGCCAAAGAGAGTAGAATTTGTGAATTTGGTCAAGGCAATCGGGCGTGAGAATTTTGTAGGAGAAAAAGATGTTCACGTTCTTGACGATGATGACTTCATTTTGGTAGGCCGGTATTAGTCAGTTACTGTTTTCTTTTCAGGACCTATAGCCTGGGTTGTCAATGACTAGTTTATTTTTGCACCTTTCTTCACAAATAACGCTTCTTGATAGTTGTTATGGAAATTAGTCTTCGACTTCTTGACTCTAGCATATATCCCAAATGTAGAGCGCTTTAAAGTTAAAAAAAAATTCGTTTACGTGTTGTATTATGAAAATTATGTTGTTCAGTGGATGCTGTAAGTGTTTATTTTTGTTATTTGCTTCCAGTTGAATCAAACTTGCCAAGTATGTATGATCTTCAAACCAAAAAAACTGTTAGATATTTTATGGAGTTCTAGTACCGTACTGAACCGAGCCGAGCCGAATATTGGTGAACTCAAAATCGGCTCGTTTAAATTTATCACAAACTCGAGTTCAATTCAAATTTTTATACTTGAATTCGAATTTAAGTTCAGTTTGTTTGAAAATTATCAAGTTTGTGAGTATCTTGAATTCGATTTGTAAAAAGTTCGTTTATTATATTTAACGAATTTAGTTCGAGTTCAATTTATTAATTAATAATAATAAAAGTTCAAATTTGAATTGTTAATTAAATAATGACAAAAATTCAAGTTCGAACTTGAATTCGAGATCGAGTTCGATAACAAAATATAATATATACGAGTTTAAACGAATATGTTTGCGATTTTTTAAATGAATATGTTCACTAATTTTTAAATAAATATTTTTACGAACTTTTAAATTAACATATTTGTGAATTTTGAAACGAACATATTTGGTGTTCGCGAGCTAACAAACCAAATAGTATTAAACTTAAACTTAAACTCGAAAATGTTCTCGAGTTCAGATTTAAGCTTGAGTTCAGTTTGTTAATAATAATAAACGATTTCAAACGAGATTTTTTTCCGAACCGAAATCCGAATAGCTTGTTAGCAATTTATTCATTTACAGTCTTGGGCATAGGATTGCAGGGTTTAGAGGTGGTCAAGGTTTAGGTCGTAGAGTGTTAGTTATGGTATGCATTTTTTTGTTGGGTGATTGGAACCTATCTGACCCCATGATTCCAGATTTATTTCCAGTTTCTGAAGTTGTTAACCGGTTTGGAGCTGAAAGTTGCCCGGTTATGAGGCCTTGCTGTATTGTCAATGAGATGAATGAAAGTGTCCCCAGTATGTGTTTGTTTGGAATCAAGTTCTGCAAAATGCTGTTTTCCCTAGTTGCTCATGTTTTATTTTTTATGGAGTTCCCTGTTTATTCAAGTGAATTTTATTCAAATCCCAATTTTGTTTATCTGTATTTAGGGATGGGATGAGGTTAGGAGAATCCGTAAGTGATCCCTAATTCTATAACTAATGCTTATGCTACGGGAGAAGTCGCATATTCTCATGCTATGAAATAGATAACTTATGCTTTCTTGAATGCAAGGTAAATTTCAAGTTTCTCTCTCTTTTTATTTATTTATTTATCTGCTTGAAATTTTAGATAAAGATAAAACACTGTAACAAGTTTAATAGATATTCGAGTAAGATTCTTATTATTTTGTGTCTGCTGATCATAAAATTGAATATAAATAAATAATGATGACTATATGTAATGGAAATGTCAAGAACGGAATCAAAATTTGACAAATTGGAAGTCATTAGCTGGAGGCCAGTTGGAAGTTTACTTATTTTATTAAAATGGTCTTGGTCAACAGCTTTTCAAGCCATAGAATTTTTTAATATTTGGATGATATTTTCTCTCTATAGTTACAATGACAGTGAGATATGCATATGTTTTTAGATGCTTATGACAGCAATTTCCCTGCAAAGGCAGTGTGAAAGAATGACTCCTTGACAATGGCATGTGTATAGACTTTTAAATCTTTGAATTTTTTAAAACATATGGAAAGTATAGATATTTAGTTAATGTTCGATGCAGTGGCCGGAAATTAACAATTAGGGACAGCACCGAGAAATTACATCGGTGGTAAAAAAAAATTAAGAGTTAGCTTTTTGCTATAAGATTCACGTTTAGGGATACCATTTTACTTCTAAATGCTTCAAAGTGCACTTTTGAAACACCTAAAAAGCATTTCTTTGAAGAGCTAATAATATTCACAACGTCTAATGAGTGGTACACATGGATACATTTTCTGCAACAATTTCAACAAATAACTTCAAACAAAAGCAAGACATTTTCTTTCTATATCCACAATTAAATTAGAAAATTATACATTCGCTTATGAGTTCCAAACTGAACATCCTTGAAGACAAATGGGCAGATACAACCGAAACTTCAAACAAGGATAGCAAGACATCCTCTCTCTATCCGCGAGTAAAATAGAAAAATTATACATTTGCATATGAATAAACATCTCTTTGATGACAAGTCGCAACTAGAACAGAATTTGTTTATAAACTAAAACAAATCGCTAAAAAAATGATGGCCATTTAATCACAAGTTCAAAGAAATAAAAAAAAAATTAGATGCTACAATTTCGCCTGAAGATTGAATTTGCCAGACAAAACATGACTTACCTTCTCTTTTGTTACTTGCACTGGCCGTCCTGCTTGTATTTAAGCGCCTTGTGACCTCAAATACGGTGATGAGTATATTGTTGGCTACGGCTAAAAGTTGAGGAATGTGAGGAACCAGAACTTTTGCTCCCCTTTGGTTTTTCCTTGATTGCATCTATTTGTTCTAATGCCTCCACAACTTCATTCATAGAGGGACGGCTTTTGGGATCTGATTCTAGACATTTTAAAGAAAGCTGTGCAGCTAGTAACATTGCTTTTGAAGAGTATTGGCCCTCTATCCTTACATCCATGATGTTTTTCATCTTCCTTTTTTGTGTGAGAATTGGCTTCAACCAATCAACCAAATTTTGCTGCCCATTTGGACGCTTTGTGTCAGCTGCCCTTAAGCCTGTCATTATTTCAAGCAGCACCACGCCAAAGCCATATACATCACTTTTAACATACAAATGACCTGATAATTATGGTAAAAAGCGATGTCAGCTCATTCACATGGCTATATACTCGGTCTAGACTACATTGTAACAACAATTGGAGAAGCATTTTGCATCCCCTTTTTCTTTTCTGTCTTGTGCTATAAAAACCAATTACGCAGTATATTATCACCAAGTTGTGGCAAATAGATACATGGATTCATAATTTTCTATTCATAGTATTACCTGTTGCAATATACTCAGGAGCAGCATAGCCATAAGTTCCCATAATCCGGGTCGTCACATGTGAGTCTCCACCTGAAGGCCCCAATTTCGCCAAGCCAAAATCTGATATTTTTGCATTGAAATTCTGTAAACAGACAAAAAAAGAAGATAAAGAGAATGAACTATCACTAAAACACTGTGTTCCTTTTTCTCTAGCTGATTAAACTTCTAAGTACAACAAAAATAATGCACTGCATTTGTTTCTGGAGGTTACAAAATTTGGCATCACCATCAATAAAATGCAAACATCATTTTTGAGCTTTATTATTGACTCAAAGTCTTAATAGCTACTGTAAGAAAGAAAAAAGAAACAGGGAATCTTTTAAATGATCTCCAACAAAAAGTTACTCATTTATTATCACATAGCAAGTTTATCTTACCTTCTTTTAAGTTGTATGGTTATCAATCAAATATAGCATGATGCTCCATCCAATATGTATGGAAGAAAATGAAAAAGGAAGTCCAAAATCAGAAATGCAACAATGCTATTTAAAGCAAAAGTGTTTTATGGTTACCAAATAGTATGTTTCTTTTTCGTTTTACTGTCTTTAAGAACTCAGTATCCACTAAATTTCAGCACTGAGCTCTATTTATCAGCAGACTAGCAGTTACTAATTAATAAAAAGCAAACTAGAACCATAAGAGTGCCATCCATATTAAGTATATCTGTTGCATTTCTGTGACTGGCTTATTCTTCTTCTTTTAGCTTTTGAAAGAAACAAAGCGAGAACTTAAACACACATTATGCAAAAGCTCACCTCATCAAGCAGTATATTTGAAGCCTTGAAATCTCTGTAAATAACTTTCTTATCTGAGGTATGAAGAAAAGCAAGACCCTGAGCTGCTCCAATGGCTATCTTGAGCCGCAAGTCCCAAGACAAGGGCTCAATCGCAGGATTTTCTGAACAGAAAACAATCCAATAATCAATAGAAGTTAGCTAAGATTAAGCTAATCCTATTTTTCATTTTCTTAATTATTTTCACTCTTACTCATTCTCATCAATTCTTACTTCTGAAAAGATGATTCTCCAAGCTTCCCTTCGGCATAAATTCATACACAAGGAGTAGCTCTTTATCTTCCCAACAATATCCTAACAATTTAACCAAGTTCGGGTGCGATAGCCTCCCTAGAAAGTTAACCTCTGACTGCATTATCAAATAAAAAAATTTGCATATAGTTAGCATCAGTAAGAAGGGCTATACGCCTCAAAGATTTAAATTTACCGAACTCCGAACCATTAGCCCAATGATCAAGCACCTGCCCCGAAATTCAGGAAGTACAAGATTCAAACCCAATTGTCCCACTAAAAACAAATAAAATAAAATAAAATAAAAAATTCAAACACTAAGCTAGTTTCATTTGCCCCATTTCCATTTTTAACTACATTTCACTGAAAAGCAGTGTTGTTTTTGCATTTGATCTCAAAACTTCGTCATAGCAATAACTACATGACTACGTAGGTGACCTGGTGGGAATGACATCTTCCTTCCTTCAATTATCAAAGCAACTGTATGGATGGACCGTGAATTCGAAGATGACCATATGAACATGGCAACTTCCATCAATCATCACAACTATATGGAAATTCTAGTAAATCGAAATTAAAATGTCATAGGTGGGGACCCATTTTGAGAAAAGAGATTGAAGCCAACAACAAAAGATGAAAAGATAACGCTTGCTTTTGTTATTCTCACTTTTAATGGCTACATACTAAGCAGAAACAAGAAACTGGGAAAAACAGAATTGCAACAACAACAACAATAATAAAATTGAAATTGGAACAATTACCTGCCACTCTTGAAACCCTTGCATACTTTCTGAGTTCAATTTCTTTATAGCAACCACCATTCCAGTGCCACTTTTGGACGGTGCAAAAGTCTTTTCATCTATCCATCCTTTGAAGACTTTACCAAAACCACCTTCACCCAACAAAGTATCTGCTCTGAAATTTCTTGTAGCACTCTTCAAATCGGCAAAGGTGAACTCTTTCATGTTTGCTACCTCCAATATTTGACCATTTGGATTTGCCTCTCCGTTTGCTTCACTTACAGCAGCAGAGAATTGACTTTTCCCAACACTACTACTAGTTGCTGAGAAATCCATAGTGGTATTGTTGTAATTAGTAGTTGATGACCCTTTTAACACCAAAAGCACAAATTTCCTTTAGATCAGCTTCAAAAGCAAGAAAACACACAGCAAACAAAACTCAAAAAGCACAAATAAGGAGAAAAGTACCTGGAGTAGGAAGATTGTTGGTGCTGATTGTGGAGCTAGGATTAGTATTATTAGAAGGAGATCCAAAGCAATTACCCATGTTGGGTTTTTTTTTTTTTTAATTAATCTCTCTTCTCTTAGATGCTGCTGCTGTTACTACTAAGACCAAGAAAACATCTTGTTGAAGAAAAAACAAGATAAGGGACTAAAGCTTACAACTTTACAGGCAGAAACTAGAGGAGAAGCCAAACAAGAAAAGGAAAAGAGCCCCAAGAAAAAAAAGTGGGTTTTGTTGCTACAAGATGATTATGAAAGTTTTCAGTATTTTTCTATGTTTTGGCGGACGGAGAAGCTAACCATTTCTTTCCTCTCAGTTACCATGAATCCAATTTCCTTGTTAAATAATTTTGTCGTCTCTTATGTCGTTTTTCTTATTTTCCAATTTTACAGGCCCAACTAAAGCAAAGGAAAAGAAATGGATTTTTATGTTTTTTAGTATACCAAATGATGGGTTATTGTGCATAGTCAACTTTTTTTTTTTCCTGAGAAGGACTTAGTCAACAGACTTAAAAAAACATTCATTTAAATATATATAATATTATTTTTAAAGGCCTTTGACTTATAGAGAAATGGTGCCAATAATTATTTTTTAAAAATTTATTTGCCTGTATAAATTGACAAAAAACTAAAAAAAATATAAATTTTTGAGTGTTTGTTAAGAAAAAAAAAGTAACAAAAAAATAAATGCTTGTTAAGAAATTGCAGAATTTTTAAATTATTTTTTGATATTTAAAAGGTAAAAATTATTAATTTTATCTATATTCAACTTCGGAATAAAATATTAATTCTATTTTTGAATTTTTTTAAGATAATCAGTTTATTTCAAAAATAAACTTTTGAATCTAATACACAACTTTGATTTGGTAGCTATTAACCTCATTTCACTCTCAAAAACACTTTTTTAATCTTTTAATTTGCTTTTTCATATTTTTGCTTCAATTGTAAAGTTTAGTTAACAATTCATTTTAAAATTGAAATAAAAAGAAACAAAGTGTGTTTTGAAAAATAAAATGAGACTTAATATTATTGTTGCCTAAACAATCATGAAGAAGTGGATGAATTTGTGGCTAATTAAAATTTTAACAAAGACAATAATAAAGAAATAAAAGTAGAAATGAGAGACATAAGATTTTATAGAAGTTTAGGTGTTAATGAATCTTACTTCCTTTCCTCAATCGCAACTGAGTATTTCACTAATTCAAATAAGTTATAATTGAGTTTTATTTAACTTACTTCCAACTATAGTATTTTTCATTATTGGATAACATTTGATCCAAAACTCTTATATTTTAATAGTTAATACAACAACTAAATTATTATATTTTGATGGCTCACATAAAAACTTTTATAAATATATTTCACTCTCAAGGCAACTCACTCAATTTCACTATTGAGTAATCGATTACAAAAATAAACACACTCAATTATCAGAAAGCTCAACAATACTTGAGCAATAATGATTTACAATAGAAAATAGAAGAAGGTAGTTGGAGATTTTAAATACACTAATATTTACAAAAATTGAATGCTTGATAATTAGTTCTCTAACCTTTAGAAATCACAAATATATAATATTTATATTTTTCTGATAAATAAGGTCATTTGGGGTGCATTTAATGCGAAAATAGTTACTCAACCACTTTCTCATTTGCATTTGACAATTTTAATTATTTAGCTTCACAGGTGAAATTGTTGCTTCATGGCATGAATAGGCAGGTCATGACCTAAGTGGTGAAGCTGGTCGTGAATGAATCTGAAGATTTTGGCATGATCTTTCACAAGTGCGAATGACATGTTTCATGGGTATATCATTTTCTTGATAGTCGTGAATGATTCAGTTTGAATCTTTGGTGTCACAAGTCTTTACAGGTGTGACACTATCTTCCATGGGCGTGAACGACTTGATTAACTAGCATGACACTTTTTTAATGAATGTGACAATTTCTTTAACAGGTGTGACCAATATGTCATGGGGTGAATGTCTTCTGAATTTCATACTTTGAACTTCAAATGACTTGATCCAGCTGGTTTGATAGTTTAAGTATCATTTAACATGTCTAATTATTTAAAACACAAAGTGTTGTTTAATTTTCTATTTCTCAACTATTTATTATGTTGTCCAAAATATAACCAATAATGGATGTTGAATTGGTTGGTAAATAAAAAATTTTGCTTAAGAAAATTTACCCAACAATAAATAGTGAGTGAGAAAGAGATATTTGACACACAAGACTTATAGAGGTTCGGGTATTAACGAATCATACTTCTCTCTCCAATTTCAATTAGGTATTTTACTAACACTCAAAGTGTTACAAATGGAGTTTCCAAACTCACTTTCAATTATGGTATTTTACTCTATTAGCTAAAATTTAACCCAAAAATTCTTATGTTTTAATGGTCAACACAACAACTAAATTTTTATATTTTTAATGGCTCACACAAAAATTCTTACAAGTGTTTCAATCACAATCCAACTCATTCAAATTCACTTTTGAGTTTTTGAATAATTGATTATAAGAATGAAAACACTTACTGACCAAAATAGCTCAACAAACTTAGCTAAAATGCTTTTTAATAACAGAAATTATAAAATTATATTTGAATAATTGAAAAAAAGGCTTCACAAAGATTGAATGCTCAAATTCTTGTTGTCTAACTCAACGAAGCTTATAAATGAGTCGTATTTATACTTTCTCTGAGAAATAAAGTCATTTTGGATGCAATTAATGTAAAATTAGCCGTTGAACTGCTTTTCTGTTCGTACTTATTAACATTAAATATGCAGATTCATAGGCATGACTATTCTTATTGAAGTCGTGACTAAAGTGGTAAAATTGGTCGTTAATGCTTCTATCCAAAAATGCATAATCTTTCACGAACGTGACTATTTATTCACGATCTGGTCATTACTTCACAGTCGTAAACATTTAAATTTGAAAGAATTGATACTAAGGATTTTCATGGGTGTGGCTCTACTAGTAACGGGCGTGAAGCTCATGTTTCACGGTGGTGGAACACATTGATCACGAGCGTTACTTAATTCACGGGCATGATGAACTTTGTTATGGGCGTGAATCTTTGCTGATTTTCAATCTTTTGTAACCTATGTAAAACACTTAGAACATAAAATTGGTTAAATTTCTTATTGCTCAATTATTTGTGATCATCAAAATGATAGAAATACCCCTCAAGGTTCAACAATCTCCTATTTTTTTATGGTGACAAATAATTTTGTAATATATGGCTTTAAGAAGAAATGAATTTCAAAATAGATGAACCATTTTCAAAAGATGCTTAATAATATGAATTATAAAAAGCGAAAGGATATCACATTTTAAACCATAAGCATATAAGAGATGAAGTTTCAAATAAGCATTGATCATAACATTTATGCCAAGTATATGGAAGATATATATCAAGTATATTTTATGTTAAACTGCATTTATGTTAAGCATATGCAAATAGTATATGAAAGGTATGTGTCAAGTATACATTTTATATTAAGCATATGCAAAGTGTATATGAAAGGTATATATCAAATATCTTTTATGTTAAATGGCATTATTTACATATTGCATTTTTTTCTCCCCCTTTGTCACAGTAAAAAAGGAACAAGTAACAAATATAAGAGAAGAAATGAGATAATATAAAGCAAATCTCATTCATTTTAGAATTAAAAAGATACATATATAAGTTTAAGTACAAATAAGATATGTTTTTTTTATCTAATCCAAAGAAAACTTAAATCTAGGATAGTCTAGGGATGTAATCGAGTCGAGTCGATACAGCGTCAGGCTCGAGCTCGACTCGATTAAAATACTCGAAGCTCGAACTCGATTCGAACTCAATCAAGTTTTTTTTTAAATGTTCGAAACTCGACTCGACAAAAATTCGAACTACTCGAATTCGACTCTATAAAGCTCGAATTAATAAAAAATTAATAAATAATATACTCGACTCGCAATTGACTCAACTCGATTAAGCTCGAATATAAGGGTATAAATATAATTTAATTAAGCTCGATTAAGCTCGCGAGTCTTACGAGCTGAGTATTATGATACTCGAACTCGACTCGACTAACTACTCGACCTACTCGAGCTCGAGCTCGACTTGATTAACTCCGAGTCGAATTCGAGTATTTTTTGAGTCGATCTCGAGTATCTCACGAGTAGCTTGACTCGTTTATACCCCTAGGATAGTCATGGCTTAAAGCCAGATAATTGCTCACGAATTTTAGCAATCTCATCCTCAAGACTATGAACTCTAGGCTCAATGAAGTCTTTGAGGTCTTCTAACTTTTTATCAACTAATTGCTCAAAGAAATCCATATTTTCTTGAAGCACGTCAAACCGAAGAGATATCAAAGTTATGAGTTGTTGATCCAAGTCCTGTTGAGATGCTAAATATGTCTCACCAACTGCTCAGGGCATCCGATATATCTGTTGAAACTTCATAAGACTCAATTATAGCCCTTTTTCTTTATTGTGGCCCTTGGAGACCAGCTTTAAATTCCTCGGGTTCTTTGGCTTCCATGTTATTTCACAATCTAATGTGATGAAGTGATAATACACATAATCTTTATAAAGGATCTTGACAGCAGCTCCCATCTTAATAAAGGATTTGATGTTAAGTCGATATCTAGGGGAAGCTAGGACAATGATATATATGTGATCGTTAAGATCCAAAAGACCTAGCTCCACTGCCAAGTGAGTGACGTAGATTCCAATAAGGATGTCATCCAAAGGCTTTGTTGTGATCGAATGGAGATGAAAAGTAAACTATCGAGACAATGCAACTAGTTGATTTGATCTAGCCCATTCAAACAACAATAATTTGGACTTCTGAATTGAGTTGTTGCTATCACTTTAGGCAAAGATCGAGTATGTCAGAAACCAGTGAATGTAGCGGAGAACCAGATTCTTCAAATGAGTGCTCTTGGTCTTCTTGACATTCTAGCTACAATTGCTACCAAAATTGTGTCATACTGAATATGGGTAAAATTCATTTGTCTCATTTTCTTTTATCAGACCTTCGTGTGGCAACTTGAAGATTTTCCCAAATCTAGCGACTATGAGAGTCTTCTCTTGCTTATAATGTTGGAAGGAGACCTTGGCTACTAGAGACACTTGCAAAGTACAGAGAAACTCCAATGTTGGCTCTTTGAAAATGGGCTTGTAGATGTCAACAACTTCGAGAATGCCACACTTCCGAAGCCAAACTCTCATGTCAGATTCTAGTTCCAGTGCTCGGATACACTTCTAATTAAAGGTTATTGCTGACAGAATTGGGCATTTCTTAAAAGCATAATACTTTTGATGAGTGTGTCGAGGCAAAATGTTGAGCAAAAAGTATGTGTAGAGTCTGGAGCTATGCTCTTCTTCTTTCCCTTGAAAGAACCAGCTTCAAATGCCATTGTTGAAGATGGATTTGAAAGAGAAAAAGATCTAGGGTTTTTAGAAATTTTGAAAACTTAATGAAACCTTCAATAAATGTGTTAAAATCGATGTTTGTGATATTTAAATGGTGAAGATTTGGAGTGAAAAATGATTTTAAATGTGTGATTTGGCTGAAAAATATAGAAAATTGTGATAGCCGGCGAGAGAAAAGAGAAACAATTGAATGAGAAACAGTGAAACCAGACTTCATATCACGCGATTCACAGCTGTGAATGAAAGTTTATGGGCATGAATCATGGTGTTCATGGGCAATCAAACAGTAACTCAAATCGTGATCCAAGGTGTGAACGATTTTGTCTATGAAATAAGACATGTTCACCACCGTGACAGTAAATAGTCACAGACTTGAATCTGATCAGTCACAGGATCAAGTCGTGAAGCAAAGTGTGAATCAGATTGTGAACTCTTCTGCCAATTTTGGCAGCTTTAGTCACGGTCGTGAATATTAATTCATGGACATGAAGACCTAACACATGGCAAAAAAATAAAACAATATTCAAACAAAAGGATGTGATACTTAACTCCTTCCTAAACTAATTAAACATGTTATTTCATAAAAAAAATAATCATTTATTATACAAATTTAACATGCAAATCATCAAATATGAGACATATCACTCAAGGTTCACACCAAAGTACATAATTAATGCAATGTATATCTTTTAAACCCTTTTTTAAGATAAAATGCTCCCATCAAGCATACCAAGCTTCATTTTTGTAAAAAAAAAAACCTTTCATCATTGAGATGCTTGGTGAAAATATCAAAAATTGATTGTTTGTGTCAATAAATTCTAACACAGTATCACCATTTTGGACATGAGCTCTTATAAAATGATGTCTAATGTCTATGCATTTGCTCCTAAAATGCTGAATATGATTTTTAAAAAGATTTATAGCACTTGTATTACCACATTTGATGGGAATGTGATCAATCTCTTGACTATAAACCTTAAGTTGTTGTTTCATCCAAAGAGCTTGAGTGCAACAACAATTCGGTGCTACATATTCTGCTTCAGCAGTAGACAAGATAACCAAAACTTATTTCTTACTAAATTAAAAAACTAAATATTCACCAATGAAGTGACAAGTTCTGAATGTGCTTTTTCTATTTAGAAGACTACTGAAATAATTAGTATCTAAAAAACCAATGATATGAAATGAAGTATTTCTAGGATACCACAAACCTAAGTGCATTGTGCCATAAATATATTTAAAATTCTTTTCACAGCATGCAGATGAGATTTTTTAGGACATGATTGAAATATAACACAAAAGCATACACTATACATTATATCAGGTCTAGAAGTGGTAAGGTATAAAAGAGATCCATCATGTAACATCTTTCGATATAATTAAGAATAATCCCAATTATATTAAAAGATGTTACGATGCACATGAGTTAAAACATCACAAATTTAAAACTTTCATGCATCATGGCATTGATGACTTAAATAAAATAAAGTATCATTAAAAATATGATGAAAATAAAGTTAAATACATAAATTAAATAGGCAACACTAGCCCAAAGTTTATACAAAATAAGTAGTTACAAAACTATATGTCTCTGATATAAAAGCATGTAAATCTATAATTATCTAACCCAACAAAATAACCAAAAGTACAACCATGTATCACCCATCTCAAGTGTATATCCAAGGCTCTGATCACAGGGCGTCCTCCTCTGTCGATCATCTCATAAGCTCCAAACCTGCGAATAGAAAGTTCATACGCTAAGTAACTCGTAGTTAGTGGTATATAACAACGTGGAAGGCATACAACAAAAAAATATATAATGTGCATAAGATACTCACCGAGCTACTACAATAACTTACCTCGAAGTCCGCATATGCATTAGCTCGTGTACTACATGATATACCCTTATAATATCACATATATAATGCACACTACAAACATGATATATCAATAATCATTTGGTGTCATACAGGTATATGTCACATATGATATATTTCATTACCTTTGTCCACCTTACTCATAACTAGACTAAAATAGATATAGGTGCTCTACAACTCTTATTAGAGCTAAATAACCCATCGAGAAAGCTCTAACTGCTTACCTCTAGGCCTTCAAGTATCTCAATATAAATAAGCCGAAGAAAAATGAGAGCACAAAACAACTACAAGGGAAACCCACCTGGCTAGACTTCAAGCCTTCTAAACATCTCATTGATTTTTAAAATATTTCAATATAAATCAACTGAAGAAAATTGAGAGCACGAAATAGATATAAGGAAAGTCCATCTAGCTAGATCCCAAGCCTTCTAAACATCTCGTTAATCTTCAAAACGTCTCAATTAAGACCAATATATGTCACCTGGTACCGATCTCCTCCCTTAATGGCATAACTTTAGTCTTAATCAGAGTACTGAACTTACAATTTTACAATACTTACCACACATATTTCCATATTATCCATTTTTCCACATTTTTATATAAATTTACTGTGATATCTCATAATCACATTCACCACATGTAATTTCATATCATACTATAAGCATGCAACTGAAGCCTACCATTTCACAATGAATAAATCTTGATTCACATGCAAATATATAAGTTTTTCAATATAAACAGTTTCACACCTATGAATAACCCTTCACAGATAGTCTCCCCGTGAACCAAGTTGTGATTCAACTTTTGAATCAACACACGTTCACTGTCTTGATCACCCCTTCATAGGCATGAATCAAACTGTGAAGTTTTCTGTGAATGGGTCTACTTTAGTAACAAAAAATAAAATAAAATTTCTAACCTTCACACCCGTGAACCCACCACCATTCAAGGGCGTGAATCTAGAATTTTTTTCAGAAAACAGAGCAGCACAATTTCATACCATTCTCACATGCAAAATTCTCTACAGTTGACCAATATCAGCCACCCTATCAACATTCCAGTATGTATTTTTACCATTTATCACAAACATATACTTTCTAATTATTCATATTAACCAAATTAACTCATCAAATATCTCAATCTAACCATGTTCGTACAACTTTCCACCATGCATATCAACCCCACATTTTATCATTTAACAACTCATTGATCATATAAATCATGTATTTAAAGTAAATAATACAGAAACATCAAATAATTGGCTTAAGTATTGTTATGTACAAACATTACACCTAGGATGAAGATTAGTTGAAGCTTGAGCTCTTCAAGCTTATCCTCTCCCTTGAGATGGACTTCCAACACTTCTATCCGCTGCTGGACACAAGCAAAACAACTCATTAAGTGTTGTTATGTACAAACATTATACCTAGGATGGAGATTAGCTGAATTTTGAACTTTTTAAGCTTATCTTCTCCCTTGAGATGGACTTCCAGCACTTCTATCCACTACTGGACACAAGAAAAACAACTCATTAGCTTCCGGAACATGAACTAAAAGTAAGAACACCGAAATCAACCCTCATTTGGTAACTCATCACCCTCTCTTTCTCACTCTTTTCCCTTACTTGACTCTCACAAAACTTAGTTTTTCCTGTAACACCACATCTTATGCATTTAAGTATAACCTATCTCTATATCAAATAATCACACATAGCATGCTGGAAAAATAAAATCTCCTATTAATAGTGATAGGAAATTTTTTTTATATCTTGTAATATCATTTAATGACTTTGCAAGTCTCATATCCTGTAATTTCATTCAATGACTTACAAGTCTCATATCCTGTAATATTATTCAATGACTTTGCAAAGTTAACACTGAGGTTTTCACCACAATATAATATATCACATATATCAAAACATAAACTTTACACATAAGTATTTACGAGTTGCTTTCATTTATACATTTTTAAACTCATTCCAAAATAACTATACATATTCAAGCACTTAAATACAAAGCACATATGACATATTTTTATGCTTGTCTAGAATGCAAAGAGAGAAAATGATGAGGCTTGGGCAGTGACCTGTGCTCCATGTCTTCTATACACTACTCAAAATGAGCTATCAATTTTGTTTACCTGAAAAATGATGCAAATTGATGAGTTGCGGGTCAGTGAGAATAATCATCCAATGAGCTCTAAAGTATCAAACAACTCATAGTAATAAATCACAAATCCAATATATACCATGTATTCCATTCCATTCAACAGTATCATATAAGTATCAATAAAGTTGAAACATATAATCATTACTCTTTATGTATGCAAATGCTTTTCTTATTTCATTTTGTTGTGATCAAGTTAAACAGACATTGCCCCGGGTTTCCATGTGTACATTTTCCATGTAAATATTTGCATTTGCTAGCTAGCTTGATCATTTGTTTTATTTGCACATTTGTTGGGTCATAGGCCTCTTCTTTTGCTTTACAATATAGATTAACTAGTCACAACGACTTTTTAGTCCATATGCATATGCACTTGTACTTAATCATTCATCAACCGTTGAATCTTATCACATATAATATACATATACCGCATATATGCCTCATATGCCACATAATACCTCGCATATACTATACATATACCCTATATATATATCACATATGTCAAACATATACCTCAAATATATCACAAGTATACCACTTATGTGTACCACAATGTCACAAATTATCCATCATCATATTATCAGGGGAAAATCATGACAATCATATGAATCACATAACAAGCAACAATCATTTGAACTAAAGAATTTAATCGATAATTAGACTCACCTTTCTCTTTTGATTTCGACCCTAACTTATTGTCTATCCGCTCTTTGTGGGTTTTAAATATGTTGTAAGCCTAATATAAAAATATAATCAATTAACACATGATTAGGGAGACTTAATGTGGCTTAAACAAATTAATATGCATTGTTCATATCAATAGTTAAGATTTTTCCTATGAGGCAGTGTGACCTTATAGGACTGTTTAGCCTATAACTTTTTCTATACTTGAACAATTAATCTGATTCTTATTCCTAATTAAAAATAACATATAAATATATAACATATTAAAATTTCAGACCAATTGGATTATTTTACAATATTTGGTGAATTTCTAAGTGTATTTTATTTTCTGCCTTTAAGCAATTTCAGGATACCCACTTTGGTTCATCATATATTATAATATATAAGTAATATTTTAATGAAAATTTATAGAAACTTATATGGGTTCAATGGAAACATTTTTCATGTTTACAAATTTTATCAATTATGTCTCTAAAGGCTTCAAAGTATAACAAATATTTCACTGGTCCATAATAGAATTGGCTTTCGGACCAATATGATTTCCAAAGGCCATAACTTAGCCTATACATAACATATCAATATGTTATTAGTACCAAAAATTAGATAAGACATATAACTATAACTTTTATGTTTTGAGAATTTACAGATTCTAGCTCTAAGGATCTCAAATTAGCCAAACAAGTTTATGGATCTTCCCAAGGCACTCAGTTGGCAGTTCAAGTCATGGAATATTGATTGTTCCATTCACCATAACTCAATATTTACAAGACCTATGAGTATGAAATTTGGTATAAATATATATAACACATATATATACAACTGTTATGTTTTTATATACTTCAAATAATGGCTTTATCATATTCAAAACCAAAGAACTCAATAGTTATCTTGGCTAAGGTTCACACCCTGACCAGTTTCAGTAGAGAGAGAATATCTCTTCCTATACACAGAATCTTGCAAACTGGTTTACATATACATAAATATAAGACATAAAGAAACAAATTTTGTGTTTTAAACTTTTCCAGAATCAATTTTGATTAATATCAAAATCGGGGTGCAATTCAGTACCTATTAATGAACCTTAGCAACTCAAATCAACCTTATAGCAATAAGAATTGATTACTTACCAAAAACAAACTTGCAAGGGATCAATTTGCCTCAAAAACCAAGTAAAACAGGGAAGAATTGAGTTCTGGAATGGAGGAAGATGAAGAAAAAAACGGGGCTGAAGTGAGGAGGCAGAAATGGGGGAGGAAGATAAAGCCAACTTTTTGTTTTTTTGGCTTTTTATCTTTTTCTCTTCATCTCTTCTCTTTTCTCTTATATTTTCTCTTTTCTTTTCTCTTATATTTTCTTTTCTCTTTTCTTTTATTTTCCTTTTGTTTCATTTTCATTTTATTTTGTCTATATTATTATCATTATTTACATATATTTATAATTCTACTAGTTCACACAATAATACAACTTAATCATTTGGCCCAATTTAACTAAATTAACCATGTAAATGTTTACTAATCTTAATCTAATCATTTTTCTTACTTTAATTTAGTCACCTTATTCAATTTATTTCTAATGCTTTGTTATCCTCCTTTAGGTTATAAGTACACACGTGCGACTCGATACAATTGCTAAATACTAAGACACGTAGTTAGTGTCTGCCATGAACTTGTTTCTAAGAAAATATGTATGAAATGCACATGTTCAATTGGATTATATGGAAGATGCATATGTTCAAATGAAATGCACGTGGGTATGCATGTGGGGAAGGTCAAGGATGTTACATTTTCATTTTTGACCATGGAGGAAAAGAGATTCTGAAAGTGAAGTAGATGAAGATATGGTGTGTTAGGTCGGTTATAGGGGTATGGGAGTGGATTTAAAGGGAATGACAAAAAGAAAAATGTGACTACCTTACCTGCTATGTCTGTCCAGGCTTCACGGTCGTGATTAATTTTTCACGGGTGTG
The DNA here is from genome assembly GCA_023653625.1 of Triadica sebifera. Taxonomy (NCBI): domain Eukaryota; kingdom Viridiplantae; phylum Streptophyta; class Magnoliopsida; order Malpighiales; family Euphorbiaceae; genus Triadica; species Triadica sebifera. The sequence goes on from CM042893.1 coordinate 15,342,872, forward strand.
AGCCTCTCCTTCACGGCTATGAAGAGTTGCTTCACGATATTCATGGCTGTTAACTAAAATATGATATTCACAGCCGTGACACTTATTGTCACAAGTGTGAAATATCTGATTCAGTCACTCTCAAACTTTCCAAAGCTTCCCTTAATCCTCAATTTCTCACTAACAAACAATATAACTTATATGCCCTAATTAAGGGCATTACAAATCATACCTGTATAAAAAAAATTCATCTATAGTCTTACCTTTCTCATATTTGTGCAATTTAGTTGATGTGCTCATTGGAGTTTTGGAACTCTTACATCTTTCCATTCCAAATTTCTTTAATAGTTTTTTGGTGTATTTGAATTGGTTGATGAAGATGTAATCCTTGCTTTGCTTGGTTTGAAGACCAATAAAGAATTTGAGCTATCCCATCATGCTCATTTCAAATTCTCTAGCCAAACACTTAGCAAATTTAAATTCTTAGACTTGAATGATGTTTTATGTTGTTTTTCTCTTTGACATGGTTCACATGTTTTATCCTTTGTAAATTTGACTTTTGGTAGTCCATCCACTAGTTCTAATTTACTAAGGCTTTGAATTAAGTTCATGTTTGCATGACCAAGCCTTTTATGTCATAGCCAAGATTCATCGTTAATTGTCATAAGACACTTAGAGGAAAGATTAAATAGCTTGTGTAAATCTATTATGTAAGTATTGTTATCTTTATCTCCTTTGAATATCTTTTGACCATTTCGAGTGGTTACAAGACATTCATTAGAGGTAAATGTGACTTGATTTCCCTTATCACATAATTGACTTACACTTAATAGATTATACTTTAAGCCATCAACAAGGAAGACATTTTCAATTAAAGAAACATTATTCAAACCAATTGAGCCAATGTCAATTACCTTACCCTTGACATTGTTTCCAAATGTTATCTTACCACCATCAATTCTTTTGATTTGAGTGAAAAGAATTCTATTTCTGATCATGTGCTTTAAGCATCCACTATCCACTAGTCAAACATTTTCCTTTGACATGGACTTGAAACACAACAACAAAACAACAATTTAGGTTTGGTTCTTAGGTACCCAAATGAACATGGGTCCTTGAGGGTTAGCACTAGAAAGTTCCCAATGAGTCTTCTTTATAAAACAACATTTGCTTATATGTCCAAGCTTTATGCAATAATGACATTGTTTAGATTTAAATATGCTTTGCCACTTTGCATTAGGTTTAAACTTTACTATCTTTTTCAGAACAATATATGCATAATGACATAAACATTCATATTTGGTGGGTACTTTCCTTGGTGCACTTTTCTTGTATAAGAAAGTATAATAGACCTTTTAAGGTTTTCCTCTTAGGTTATGTGACCTTTGATTACTCTTCTTTTGAGTAAAAGATTTTGTATCTGTTTTACCATTAGACCTTGGGGCTATAACCTCAACAGTAGAGTTTTATGATGTGCTAGATCTAACAAATATAGTTCTAGGTGAGGTGGATGATGATGCTCCATTGAAACCTAAGTCATGTCTCACCAATTGAGGTTTTTAAGATAAAATTAAGGTATCCAAATTCTCATTTTCTTTGTGAAATTTTGAGATAGAGTTTCTAACCTCTTTAACCTCATTTTTTTAAGAGTTCTTTTTTTTATTAGAGAATTGGTTGAAGGTTTTGATAAAAACTCATCTAATGAATTTTTTAAGTAGTCATTTGAGATTTTTAGCTCTTTAACTACCTTTTTAAGGTTATTAAAATCATTTTAAGTTTAGAGCTATTTTTTCTATAAAGATCAAGTTTCATTTTGTACCTTTATATCTCTAGATTTAATACTTTAACTATATTATCATCATCAATTAAATCACATAAGTCATCATAAGGTTGGGATATAAAGCTTACCTCATCATTAGAGTTATCCTTAATGGCCATGAAGCACAAGTTAGACAACTCCTCTTCTTCTTTTTCAATGAGTGTTGAGGTTTCATCATCCCAAGTAGTTTTATGACTATTTTCTTCATATTCTTTGTTGGGTATCATCTTGTACTTCTTAACTATGGGCACTCCGATCTAATGTGTTCCTTCTTCCCACACTCATGGCACTTGACTTCCTCTTTTCATTTATTAGATGAGGAGTTTCTAAAAGGGAATCTTGAGGTTATTTGTTTGTAGTTCTTAATTGAGTCATAGTTGTGGGTGATCAACCTCTTGACTCTCCTTGAAAGTAAGGTTATTTGATAATCTCTTTCATCAACTGATTCTTCATCATTAAGAAGATCTTCATCTGTAGTCATAGAAGTTGAAACTTTAAGTGCTAGAGGCTTTCCCTTCTCATTTTCTCTTTCAATCTCTCATTCTTTTACTAAAATCATTTCACGAATGAGGAGTTTGCCATTAAGTACATTGGTAGGAATTACGCTAAAGTCTTCATTGGCTTTCTCAATACCTGCAATTCTTGAACCATAATATTTCTTTGGAAGACTCTTTAGAATCTTGTTATTTACATCTTCCTCATGCCATTGACAATTGCAAAAATTCGATTGGTCATTTCAGTTATAGTCTCATTGGGCTTCATCTTGAAGAGTTCATATTCGGTGACAAAAAGTGAAAACCTTCTTAGACTTTACTTGTTTAGTGCCTTCATGATATTTTTCCAAATAGAGTGACTGATTTGACAATATTGGATTCTATCATACTCTTCAAGTGATAGAAAATTGATTAGAATGATTATGACTTTCTTATTTTTTCCATTAGCTCTATTTTAAGGCTCAGTCCAATCATCTCTTATAATGCTTTCATATTCTTCTTTAGCATTCCTTCTTGTTAGAGGTGTCCATTTCTTTCAAACAGTATCCCAAATGTCTATTCCCTCACTATCAAGATAAGATTTCATCTTGAATTTCTAATTTGCATTGTTTGCTTCATTAAAAAAAGGCTTGAGATTATGAAACCCTTTGTTGGCCATAATTCAATCTTTGTTAGTGCTTGTTAGGCTTGAATGTTATACTTAGCTCTGATACCAATTGTTATCCAAAACAATAACCAAGAAGGGAGGTTGAATTGGTTGACAAATAAAAAATTTTGCTTAAGAAAATTTACCCAAAAATAAATAGTGAGTGAGAAAGAGATATTTGACACACAAGATTTATAGAGGTTCGGGTATTAACAAATCTTACTCCTCTCTCTAATCTCAATTGGATAATTCACTAGCACTCAAAGTGTTACAAGTGGAGTTTTCCAAGCTAACTTCCAATTATGGTGTTTTACTCTCTTAGCTAACACCTAACTTAGAAACCATTGTATTTTAGTGGCTAACACAACAATCAAATTCTTGTATTTTTAATAGCTCATACAAAAATTCTTATAAGTATTTCACTCACAACCAAACTCATTCAAACTCACTTTTGAGTAACTGATTACAAGAATGAAAACACTTACTAACCAAAAGAGCACAACAAACTGAGTTAAAATGGTTTTTAATAACAGAGATTATAAAATCATATTTGAATAATTGCAAAAAAGTCATTACAAAGATTGAATGCTCAAATTCTTATTTTCTAACTCTGGAAAGTTCATAAATGATTTGTATTTATAATTATTTTGAGAAATTAAGTCATTTTTGGTGTAATTAATGCAAAACTAGTCGCTGAACTATTTGTTCATTTGTGCTTGTCAATATTAAATACGCAGGTTCACAGGTGTGACTGTTCTTGTTGAAGCTGTGACTGAAGTAGTGAAATTGGTTGTGAATGCTTTTATCCAATAATGCACAATTTTTCACAAGTGTGACTATTTATTCACAATCGTGACTGTTCTAGTTTCACAGTTTTGTCATTGTTTCACAGTTGTGAACATTTAAACTTCAGAGAATTGAAGTTAAGGATTTTCACGATCGTGAAGCTTATGTTTCACGGTGGTGGAAAACATTAATCACGTGCATTACTTAATTTACGGACGTGATGAATTTTGTCACAGACGTGACTCCTTGCTGATTTTCAATCTTTTAAATTTCGATTGATTTGAATCAACTTACTTTAAAGTCTTAGAAATATATAACCTACCTAAAACACGTAAAACACAACAACGGTTAAATTTCATATTACTCAATTATTTATGATCATCAAAATAATAGAAATATCCCTCAAGGTTCAACATATTATTATCAAAATGAGAAAATAATACATTTGTATCTAACTCGCTCAATCTCACTATTGAGTAATTGATTACAAGAATAACCACACTCAATTATCAAGAAGTTCGACAACACTTGAGAAATAATAGTTTACAACAGAAAATAGAAGAAGATAGTTGAAGATTTTAAATACACAAAGCTTTAAAAAAAATTAAATGTTTAATAATTAGTTCTCTAACATTTAAAAATCATAAATGTGTAACATTTATACTTATTTTGAGAAATAAAGATATTTGGAGTGCATTTAATGCTAAAATAGTCGTTCAACCACTTTTTTATTCGTGTTTAACAACTTTAATTCTCCAGCTTCACAGACGAGATTGTTGCTTCATAGACATGAATGTTCTAGGTAAGTCATGCCCTAAGTGGTGAAGCTAGTCGTGAATGAATCCAAATATTTTGCAATGATTTTTCATAGGTGTGAATGACCTATTTCATGGGTATGTCATTTTTTGTCACAATCATGAATGATTGAGTTTGAATCTTTAGTGCCACAATTCTTTACAAGTGTGACACTATCTTCCATGGACATGAACGAGTTGATTAACGAGTGTGACACTTTCTTTAACAGTCGAGAATGACTTCATTTATGAGCATGAATGTCTTCTGAATTTCATACTTTTGAACTTCAAATGACTTGATTCAACTTGTTTAATGATTTATTTATCATTTAACTTGTATAAACACTTAAAATACAAAGTATAATCAAATTTTCTATTACTCAATTATTTATTATCATTAAAATGAGTAATGAGCAAAATCGTAATTTTGAAAATAATATACTAATCAAACTCAAAAATCACTTCGAGTCAAACATATTATTGCAAAAACATATAAAGAGTAATTAAATTGTACCTTCATCCTCTCAATTTCAAACCCAAAATTAATCGATTTAAAGCATAAGTCTACCGAAATTAAAGTTTTTCATGTTCTTAGAAAATTGAAATTCTGATACCATATTTACTATTAAGAGCAAATATTAAAGATTATGAATGAGGATTGAGAAGGGATTTCAACGTGTTCAATAATTCTAAGAGAAATGGGATGTGAAAGGAAGAACTGAGTCAAATCCATTAAATGCAAAGTGAGCCAATTTGAAATTGAAGGTTAAGACCGTGCCACTCGGTTTTCAAATACCAAGTTGAGCTGAGTTTGTAATTCCTTAATTCACTTGAAACTTCTCAATCATTTTTCTTTGTTGAATCATTATATTAAATGAATCTTTATCCCATTGTCGACTTTTATTAATTACCATATTAAGTGTATAATGTTTTTCAAAATTAATCATTAATTAATTTTAGTCTGATTAGTAAATTAGAATGAGATATTACACGTACGTGGATTTCATACAAAGAGTTTTGACAATCATAGGCCGCTGCTAAATTAAGCCAAGTTTTATTAAATTAGTTAGTTGTTTTCACATCCAACTGCTAAATTGTTTATTTTCTTGAGAAATGCTAAGAATATTTTTTTATTTTTAAATATTTTTCAATACATATTTTCTAATTAGTTGGTAAGAATAGGGAAAAATCTAAAAAATAAAGAAAGAGAAAAAAAAATTATTTTAAAAAATTTATATACCATTAGAAGATAAGTGTTGAACTGTGTCTGAAAATGGATAATGTCATTAATATTCCTTTATTTTCTTCCACTTTTTTATACTGAAAAATGTTGACACCACTATATTTTCAACACTTTTTTGGACACTTGCTCTATAATTGATATACATCATCAAGTTTAATTTGTTAAATAAATTAACAAATTTTATTTGATAATATAGACCAATTATAGAGCAAACATCCAAAAAAGTGTTTAAAATAAAATATTGTTAGCATTTCTCCTTCTTCACATAATAATTAACCTAATATTAATCTTTTACTTGGCCTTTCACCAATCTACACATTTTCGTTTATAAAGTTGAGTTACTTTGGATTTCTTATAAGATTACTTTTGTGAAATGTGGTATTGAAATGAAATTTAAAAAAAATCAGTGAAATTTATTTACAAAAATCTTTTAAAATTTAATACAACAATAAAAAAATATTAATTACAGTCTGATACTAATTATTTTATTAGTTAGAGAATAAAAATTTAAAAATCAATATATTTGCCCTTTTTTTTATATCTATACGTATCCTTTCTCCTTTTTAATAATGTGGTAGTAATACTATTTTTAAAATCATTTCCAGCAATTCTGTGAAATAATTTGTTCATATAAAACATAAGCTAATGTTATTACCTTTTTTTTTTTTTTTGAGGAAATTCAGTTTATTCAAACGACAAAAACATGGGTAAATGTCAAGATAGTTAGAAGTTGAGGCAAAATTTGTCAAAAAATTATTTTCAATTGTGACATGATTCCCCCAAAATGGATAGAAAAACAGAGGAGAAAAGAAAACCCTCTTAAAGCAAATTCTAATTATTCAATACCCACAGAAAATACTAATTTTTAAATCAAAACTATTAAAAAAGTAAAAACCACTTGTTGACCACAGAGTTGACCTTGTACCTAAAAGAAATAAACCTATCAAAATAGGAGTAATAATTTTAAGTAACTGAGTATAATAACCTTACAATTTTTCAAACAAACTCTCACCAATAATTATCGGTGAAATATTTATTAAAATAAGGGATAGAGTTGAAAAAAATTTTAAAATTATATTATTTTCAAAAAATGAATAATCTTTTGGAGACAAATTTTTTCTACAGAGGAGACAAACATTTAAAACAGAAGGAATAAACTATTATGATCAAATTTTTTTAAAAAAAAATTATTAAACCATGAAAATTAATTTGAAGTGATACCTTCGAACTTGACCTGAAATCAGAAAAATGGGAAAAGGCATTTGAACAAAGAAAAAAAAGACAACTCCACTAAATAGAAATGAGAAGCTATTCATTCACTGACAATTATAAAGGAACATCGACCGATAACATATACTCCCTTCATTAGGAGTAAAATAGAAAGTCTAAAGTATTATAAGATTATTTTAATTATTCATCTTAATGATAAAATTAAAAGTTCGAATATAATAGTTGAATTTATATATATATATATATATATATATATATATATATATGACTGCATAATAATATTGGAAAATAATAAAAAAAAATTCTGAACTATGTAAGATTTCATAATTATATTTCATTCTAAAGAAATTTTATTTAAATTATATAAACTTTAATTTTTAAATAAATCTCGCGTCGGTAGCAAGTTTAGAGTCTCCATACCTAGCTAATACTTACGTGAATTGACCGAATGAAGTAGTTTAGGCTAACTTGGACAAAAAATACCACGCAATACAAAGTTCAGTTACCGACTGTAAGTTCTTGTCTAAATTTTAATTTTTGTTGGGTGACTGGAACCTAGCTGACCCAACGATTAGAGATTTATTTCCAGTTTCTGATGCTATTGGAGATGATTTAGACCAATCTAATTAGGAGCTGAAAGGTGCCCGGACGTTGTCAGGCCTTGCTATATAATGTCAATGAGATGAATGAAAGTGTGCAGAGTATGTGTTTGTTAGGAATCAAGTTCTTCAAAATGCTGTTTTCTCTAGTTGCTCAAGCTGTTTTATTTTTTTATGGAGTTGCATGTTTATTCAAGTGAATTTTATTTAAATCCCAATTTTTGTTTATCTGTATTTAGGTATGGGATGAGGTTAGGAGAGTCGGTAAGTGATCCCTAATTCTATAACTAATGCTTTTGCTACGGAGAGTCACACCTTCTCATACTATGAAAAAGATAACTTGTGCTTTCTTGAATGCAAGGTAAATTTCAAGTTTCTCTGATCTCTTTTTATTTATTTGCTTGAAATTTTAGATAAAGATAAAATACTGTACCAAGTTTAACAGATATTTGAGTAAGATTTTTAATATTTTGTGTCTGCTAATCATAAAATTGATTATAAAAAAAAAATTGATGACTACAAGTAATGGGAATGTCGAGAACGGAATTAAAGTTTGACAAATTCCAAGCCACTAGCTGGAGGCCAGTTGGAAGTTTTACTTATTTATAAAAATGGTATTGGTCAATAGGTTTTCAAGCCATAGTATTTAATGATATATTTATTAAAACTATATGATAATATCACACCTAATAATAGTTGATTGAATTAAAAGTATTTAGTAAAATTAGTTGAAAAATATAAAATAATATAAAATACATTCTTGTATTAATAAAGTAAAATTTTGCTCAATTATGGTGTTCCAAATGAAGTTAAAAAGTGTAGCTAATTAATGAGTCTATAATTTTAGAAAATTAGAAAATTATTAGTATTTGCGCAATATATATATATATATATATATAAAGGGACAATTTATTATTATTTTGGTTTGGTTCAGTTTTATTAAATTTATATTTTTTAATCCAAAATCAAACTATTTATAAATATTTTAAAATTATAATCATCTAACCACAATTTTCAGTTTCTATTATTAAATTGGATGAATTTGGTTTTTATATTGTTTGAGAGAATATTTTGTTGTGTCCCTTCAACTTCTCTTCTCTTATACTGCAATTTAATTAATTTTACATGATAAGAGGATGTAGTAGAATATCCCAGTTGCACTTCTTGTGATTTAATTGTTTGATTTAGTAAAATTTTTTTTATCATATAAGATAATTATTTTACTCTCTCTCTCTCTCTCTCTCTCTATATATATATATATATATATATATATATATATATATGATATACCATAATTTCCTTTATTATGATATAGAGTATATCAATCAATCCAAATAAGATATATAAAGTTTAATACTTAGAAAGAATGTATGACCAGATCTAAATAGATTTGCAGTAATAATATAATGAAAAATTCTTACTTAAATTTGGATCAAAAAATATTATCCATAAACAGGAATGCTGCCAAGTGCTAACAAAAAAAAACATTTAATTTGAATATTTTCAATTATTTCAGCATAGAAAATTACTTTTTAGTTTTATATACAAAAACAAGCAAGATAAACTTCAGCATTATAATGTGAAAGTTGCATAAATCTGAATACTAAATTAGATGAATATGATAATTAAAAGAAGAAGAGCGGGTTAGGTTTTGTGGTATCGTAGACTTGGAGTGAAGAATCCTAGGTTTTAAAATTTTTTGTCGGTTAGTACCTTAAACCATGCAAATTCTCACTCTATTCCTCTGGACTTTACTTACGTCACAAACTGACCCTAACCTCTCATCGCAGAATACCAATGGATTGCATTTTGACTGTAATACCCTCACATAACCCACTAAACTACATTAGAATCTCAAGGTATTGGGAATTTGAAAGGGGGGTATTTGGGTCAAACAAAGGAGATGTGTAGGCTCAGGAAAGCCTGACCAACAACCTAGGCCGAATGTACAAGAAGTGGCAGAAGCAGTTGAAGGAAAAAGAAACATTAGAAAGAAATTAACGGGACAGCCATTGGACTTCCTCGATGGCCGAGCTTGGATTTCTTCAGCGGCGCATTCTTGAAAAATTCATGTGCATGCATGTTGTTGCTAAACATATAGCTTTCGAATGAGAAGCAAGAAATCTACAGCTTCTATATTCATTACGTATTTATTTTATTAATTAAGAACGTAGATTGATTGCATTCAGCCAAAATTTCAGTATTTTTCTATATATGTTGTGGCGAACGGAGAAGCTAACCATTTCTTTTCTCGCAGTTACTATGAATTCAATTTCCTTGCTACATAATTTTGCCGTCTCTTCTGTGGTTTTTCTTTTGTGATTTCCAATTTCATGTGCCCAACTAAAAGCAAAGGAAAAGAAGGGATTTTTTTTTATGTTTTTCGGTTGGTGCAAAGATGAAATGGGTTATTGTACATAGTCAATAGACTTTACACCCCCCCCCCCCCCCTCTTTTGAGAAGGAAAAAAAATCATTTAAATATATATAGGGCCTTAAAGAAAGAATTTTTATTTTTAAGTTTTTTAAATTTTGAAAACTGCTTTTGAACAGAAACAGATAAATAGATGTTTTTATCAGAAGCAAATTTAGAAAAAGCAGTTTACAAAAAATTAAAAAAATCAGTCAATTAAATAAAAAAAATTTTAAACCTGCTTTTTGAACACCTAACAACAATTCCAAACGCATTCATAATATCATTTTAAAAGGCCTTTGACTTAAGCAAAACTTTTGCCGATAATTATTTTTTAAAAATTTAAGTGTATGTGTAAATTAACAAAATAGAAAATTTTGAGAGTTTGTTAAGAAAATAAAAAAAAATGTAACAAAAAAATAAATGATTGTTAAAAAATTGCATAAATTTTAAATTATATTTTAATATTTATAAGGTTAAAATTAATAATTTTTTTCTCTTAAACTTTAAAAAAAATATTAATTCTATTTTTTTTATTTTTTTAAGATAATTAGTTTATTTCAAAAATAAACTTTTGAATCTAATTAATACACAACTTTGATTTGGTGACTTTTCACCTCATTTCACTTTCAAAAACACTTTTTTAATCTTTTAATTAGTTTTTCATATATTTTGCTTCAATTGTAAAGTTTACTTAACAATTAATTAATTGTAAAATTGAAATCAAGAAAAAAAGAAAAAAAAGTATGCTTTGAAAAATAAAATGATAATTAATGCCAGCAAAATAGCAATTTTGAAAATAATATACTAATTAAACTCAAAAATCATTTCCGATTATTGCAAAAAAAATATAACGAATAATTAAATTGTACCTTCAACCTCTCTATTTCAAACCAAAAATTAATCGATTTAAAGTGTAAGTCTACCGAAATTAAAGCTTTACATGTTCTTAGAAAATTGAAATTCTGATACCATATTTACCATTAACAACAAAGATTAAAGATTATGAATGAGGATTGAGATTAAGGGATTTCAGCGTGTTCAATAATTCTAAGAGAAATAATGGGATGTGAAAGGAAGAACTGAGTCAACCCCCCTAAATGAAACGTGAGCCGATTTGAAATTGAAAGTCAAGACCGTGCCACTCGGTTTACAAAGACCAAGTTGAGTTGAGTTTGTAATTCCTTAATTCACTTGAAACTTCTCAATCATTTTTCTGTGTTGAATCATTATATTATTGTCGACTTTTATTAATTACCATATTAAGTGTATAGTTTTTTTCAAATTTTATCATTAATTAATTTTAGTCTGATCATTAGTAAATTAGAATGAGATAATGAGCCTTTACACTAAATTGACAATAAAAGAAAATTGACACATATGTCGATTTCATACAAAGAGTTTTGACATTCAAAGGCCGTTGCTAAATTAAACCAAGTTTTATTAAATTAGTTGGAGGTTTTCACATCCAAATACTCCATTGTTTATTTTCTTCCACTTCTTCACCTATTAATTAACCTAAGATTAATTCATTACTTTGCATATCATTTATCTATACATTTTCATTTATAAAAATGAGTTACTTCGGATTTATTACAAGATAGCATGGACTATCTATAAAGCAAGTATACAAAAATCTTTTAAAAGTTAAGAAAACAATTAAAAAAAATATTAATTACAGCCTGATACAGAGATATTTTATTAATTAGTGAATAAAAATTAATCACTAAAAAAAGTAACTATACTTAGCATTATTTTAAAAATCTATATATTTGTGTTTTTTTTTTATATCTACACATATCCTTTCCTATTTCTAAAGATGTGTGGATGTAATGCTATTTTTAAAATAATTTCCAGCAATTCTGTGAAATAATTTGTTCTAATCAAACATAAGGTAATATCTATTTATTTTTTGGGAGGAAATTCAATTTGTTCAAATGGCAAAAACATGGGTAAATCTCAACATAATTAGAAGTAGAGGCAAACTTTGTCATAAAATTATTTTTCACATGTGACATGATTCCCCCAAAATGGAAAGAAAAGCATAGGAGAAAAAGAAAACCCTTTTGAAGCCAATTCTAATTTTTAAAGCTAAATTATTCAAAGTAAAAACCACTTGTTGACCAGAGTTGATCTTGTTCCTAAAAAATGTGCTTTATGGGCTCTTAAAAATGTTTGTCACTTTTTTATGTTGGACTATGATGAAAGAAATTATTATTCAATTCCTCCCAGCTTATTTATTATTTTTAAATATATTAAGAAATATAGTTAATATAGTTAAAATTATGAAATTTACATAATAATAATATATATATCTCTATATTAATTAGGAGCATTATTAAAAAATTAAGATAATAATTCATATTTGTTGATAATATGACACATTAAATTAAATAAGAATAAAATAGAGAATTAACACATAACTATATTTTTAATAAGAAAAGTAGATTATTTTATTGGGACAAATAATAAACAAAACATAACAAAATGGAACAAGTGTAATAATTATAAGTAACTGAGTATAATACCCTTTAAAAATTTTCAAACAAAGATAAAATCTCTCACCTATAATTGTTGGTGAAGTATTAATTAAAATAAGGGGTAGAGTTGAAAAACAAATTTAAAAATTATATTATTTTCTTAAAATGAATAAAAGACAAAAATTTCTAAAAAAGAGATAAACATTTTAAAACGGAAGGAATAAACTATTGCTAACAAAGTTAGAAAAAAAAAAAAGCTTTATTCAACCATGAAAATTAATTTGAAGTGAAGCCTACGAACTTGGTCTGAAATCAGAAAAAAATGGGAAAAAGGCATCTGAACGAAGGGAAAAAAGACAACTCCACTATATAGAAATGAGAAGCTGTTAATTCTTTTGACAATTATAAAGAAACACTGACCAATAACATATACTCCCTTCATTAAGAGTAAAATGGAAAGTCTAAGGTATTATAAGATTATTTTAATTATTCATCTTAATGATAAAACTTAAAATTCGAATTTAGTAGTAGTTGAATTTTTTTTTTCTTTTTTTAAGGTTTTATATATATGACTGCATGCAGCCCAATCCTTTTCCAGTAGTAGCCCATATTATAACATCGAGCCCAGAGGTGATTCAAGAATCCAAACCAAAAAAACTAAGATACTGGTTTTCCTGGTTGAACCGATCAGGTTCAGTCCAGTTCCATAACATAGCCTCAAATGGCATGATAAGAAAAAACAAAACTCATAACCCATATAAGGATTTTTCAAAGGCAACTGTTGGAATTAGAAGCACAACTGTACATTATGGGGTACTTATGGTTCTGAATTTTTTGAATAAACAGAGCTGTTTATGTAATTTTTGTTTTTCCCCCCTTCCCTTCCCTATATATGCTCTACACTGAGAGAGATTTAAAGACCTTGGTTTCTAAGAGCTCTAGCTCTATGCCTTCTCTTGAAAACATCTTGTCTGAATCTCTTTGTCTCACTTTGTATTTCCATGAATGGTTTTCTCTCTATAGTTTCCTTTTCTCTCTCCAGCATTCTTTGCCTCTTTGCCACAGCCATGGCTGCATCCTCGTTCTCTTGCTTTTGCCGTTCTGCCTCTTCCTATATATATGTACATATTACTCTATCAAAAAGCATGTATTTCTGCATGTACTCAAATGAATTTACACATATATGTATGCAAGAAACAATTGTTGAGCAATGTATATAAATATATGGACTAGTTCTATCTGAAAATAAGGGAAGATGTAGTCCATGTAAAGTTCATATCTTTCGGAGCATAGAATCATGCCAAACTACTATTTGTAATGACCGTAAACTCCCAGTGTAATGTAACATGAAAAAGAGATTCAATATGGTAGAACACAGGAGACTACAAATGACCTGGAGATTATGAATAAGACTGTCAAGGGATTTGATCTTCCTATGCGGCCAACGAGGTATACCGAATTCTCTACACTTCCTCTTCAGCACAGTGAGTCCAACTTTGAGATTTCTTGAAGCTTCAACAATTGGAAGATCAAAGTATTTAACAAGATCTTCTAAAGCAATTCTAGCTATGTCTTTAGTGGCTGCTCTTTTCTTCTTCTTTGCTGCCTTATCAACTGCAATTTCCCCAGCATATTCAACACTTCAGTCAATGATATAGAACTCTCAATTCAAGAAAAAGCGAAACAAGGAGCAAGGATTTCACCAAAACAAGTATATCGAGACATCAACCAAGGAAAAAGTCATTATTAGAATGGGGAGACAAATTCATTTAAGAAATGCAATTAATCTTTCATTTTCCTTATCCCAAAATTAAAGAGGCTGTTCTAAATGGAACCTGGTGGAATCGATTCAATTGTTTGACTCTTCAATGGCTCAGATGTAGCAACAGAATAAGGAAGATAATTTAGATCCTGGTCTAATATATGCAGACTTCTCTTAGACGGATAGCAATCACTTCTGCCCCTTCTGCAGTTTTCCTGTGATGATAAAGGTTCTTCAACAGCTGTTCTGCTTAGCTTAAAAATTACTTGGAGATCATGGCTCAGCGTTGGGATCGACTGCAGCTTGTGGTTTCTGAATATGACAAGTAATCAATAGCTAAGTGTCAGATACATTTGGAGAAATATCAAATTACTCTAGGAGAGGTCTAAAACACACCCATGAAAGAAACTCAACTCTCCTGTTGCTGGTAAAGTCCAATCATCCATATCAAAGTCGAATTATTTGATGATCAAAAGAACTATGAAGCAGGAACTATATGAAATAACTAGAATGATATAAACCATTTGATTTCCTCTGAAAATTGAATTGATTTTTAGTGCAGTTTGTTGAAGTTAACTTGACCGGACGAGGTTTTCAGTTACTCCCAAAATGCTCCAGAGTTAAGAATGTCAAAATGCACACAAACTCAATTAACATGCACTAAAACATTATACTTGCTCTTGATGTCCAAGGCTTGCACTTTCCCACCAATATGCAGCCCAGATAGTCATAAAAGAAAGATGATGTGAACCAGTTTACTCAAGTGCGTTCCTGAATACAAACTTAAATTCTCAAATATAACACACGTGATATCTTCCTACAAATTCTTAAAATTTCATAAAAGAAAATGTTAAGAAATGTTAGGAATCAGTGAGAGCAAACCGAAAGGCATTGGCATTGCAATTTCCAGGATAGCATTTTCAGTTCTCTGGAAATTTGAAAATTCTTAGTCCCAAAATAAACCATTTCAAGCCCTTCTATCAATTTACTTGCTGCAGCTATAATTTAAAAAAGAAATCAACCGAATAGGTATTTTTACCGAAATCAACATGTGATTTTTATCACTCAGCAAGCAGAAATAAGGCTTCTAATGCAGTCTTTTGCTTTCATGTTAACCAAAATCAAAATGAAATAAACCAGATAATTAAACAAGAAATGACAGCAAAGGGGCCGACAATTTAGTTTTGCTGCTCCATTTAGCCACTTAGTCCCACTGTTGTATCTATGATACTATCTGTCATCAACATTCTTTTTGGATCAACATTTTATCCTGAAAACACACTTCATAACATCAATATAGAGATAATCAATCAGCAAATTTACCTTTTAAAAGCACCTGCGTGTCAAACTCTATATGCTTACATGGTACAAGAATAAATACCCTCAAAACAAAATTTATCACTTTAGCATATTGTAGACAAGAAAATCATATCTGAGAGGAAATGTGGAAAAAAAAAGATTATAGTGATTGGGAAAATCGGGTACCTAGAAATTGAGAGTAAAGAAGGAATATGGGTCAAATAAGGAGGATGATCAAAATGAAATGCAAAAGTGCAGCGCCATAAACCAATCACTTGGCCTTCAAAAAGCTCAAAAATCCGAAATTTGCCCGTCCCAAGAAGTGGGTTTGCTGCCATTGCAACATATGGACCACCCGAGGAGAAAAGGAACGCTCTTTCAACTTCCTTTACCTTTCCATCCTTCAATCTATACACATGCACACTCCTAATCAACTCTGCAAACCAAACAAAACCAAACTTCAAAAAACAGAAACTCAAACCCAGTTTTGGAATATATATTTCATCCTTTTTTTTTTCTTTTTCCTCAAAGGAATTACAAGAAAAGAAATGGCAAGAATCTTAATGTATAGCATGAAGAAAGTACCTTTGTTAATAGTGTTCTCAAAAACTAAGAGAGATGTCAAGGAGTAGTCATGATCAGTTAAGTCCATGATTGATAAGAAATCATGATCAGGAAAGAAGAAGAAGAAGAAGAAGAAAGAAATAAAGAGAAATGAAGGTAGTCGATAGAATGAAATAAAGGAGGCGCAATTAAGGGGCTATAGCTAATTGGCTATAACAAGTTTGCATGATCTTTCATTCTTTGAAGTTTGTTTCAGCTGCAGTATAGGGTCCAGCCAACCCAAATTAAATAATTGTTCATAGCCTCTCCTTTTTTGACTCTCAGTATATATAAATATATAATGCATATGTTACTTTCCTTTTTATCTTATTTTATACTTTTTTAAAAAAAAAATCACAAATAAATTAATATCTTGTTTTATAAGTTAGTTTACAAGAAATAACAAATCCAATGAAGAAAATTAAAATAAAAATTAATAAACCTTTTATAATTAGTTATGAATTATTAACTATGAATAATTGATGGTTGTTATTAATTACCAACAGTTAACACTATTAAACTAAACAAGCTCCGAATATTTATATTTTTAAATAATTTCACATTCATTCATAAATCAAATATTAGTTTTTATTAGGGGTGTTCAGGATTCAATTTGATCGATTTAAACAAAAAATTTATAATTAATCAAACTATTAAAGTCAATTTTTAAACACTTCAATTTTTAGTCAAACTAAGTACTACAAAAAAATTCAAACCAATGTTATTTAGATTTCGGTTTAGTAAATAAATAAATTAATTAATTAAAATATCATAATAATTCAACAAATATTAACTTAAAATTATAATCAAAATAGTAACATAAATATCATCCAAAATATAAAAATTCAGTACACTACTTTAACTTTTAGAAAATTCAAAATATAATTTATATATTAATCAAATTTGGCTGATATTTTAAATAAAGTTGAATATTAAAATTAATTAAAGAGCTTATAATTTTAAAAAACTAGAAAATTATTGGTATTAGCGCAATATATATATAAATGGACCCTATATTATTATATTGTTTAGTTCGTATTTATATTTTTTAATCCAAAATCAAACTAAAAAAATCGGTTTATAAAAATTTCAAAATTATAACTATTTATAAAACTGCCTATGATGAATTTGGTTTTTATATTGTTTGAGATAATATTTTGTTGTGTTCCTGCAACTTCTCTTCTCTTAGACAGCAATTTAATTGCTTTGACATGATAAAGAGGAAGTACATATTCAGCTAGAATATCCAATTTGCACTTGTTGTGATTTAATTTCTTGATTTAGTAAAATGTTTATCAAATCTTTCATTATAAGATAATTATTTTACTCTCTCTATATATAAATGATATACCATTATTTCCTTTATCATGATATAGAGTATATCAATCAATGCAAATAAGACATATATAGTTTAATACTTAGAAAGAATGTATGACCAAATCTAAATAGATTTGCAGTAATAATATAATGAAAAATTCTTATTTAAATTTGGATAAAAAAATATTATCCATACACAGGAATGCTGCCAAGTGCTAACCCCAATAAAAAAACATTTAATTTGAATATTTTCAATTATTTCAGCATAGAAAATTACTTTTTAGTTTTATATACAAAAAGGGGCAAGATAAACTTCAGCATTATAATGTGAAAGTTGCATAAATCTGAATACTAAATTAGATGAATATGATAAAATATTAAAAGACGAAGAGAGGGTTAGGTTTTGAGGTATCGTAGACTTGGAGTGAAGAATCCTAGGTTTTAAAATTTTTTGTCGGTTAGTACCTTAAACCATGCAAATTCTCACTCTATTCCTTTGGACTTGCTTACTTTTCAAATTGACCATAACCTCTCATCGCAGAATACCAATTATGCCAATGGACTGTATTTTGACCATAGTGCCCTCACGTAAAAGGAGTAGCTATGGAGTGGATCGGGTCGGATTTCGCTCACTCCATCCCCATTTCCGTTTATAAATTTTTATATTTGTCTCTGCTCGTATCTTGATAGAAAAATATTATTAATTCATATTTTCGCCCTGAATGAGGTCGGGTATTCTCAAGCAGGGTTAAGTATCCCTAATCTATTTTTTAACTTATATTTAATATTATTTATTTAATAATTCATATTTAACTAATAAAAATGATAATATCAATCAATCCATATATAATTAGTAAAGTGAATGTCCACCATACAAATATTATTATATACCCCAAAGACTTTAAAGAATATATATATATATATTCTATATATATATATATATATTGGAGTGGGGTATGAGACGGGATATATAAATACCCACTAAATATCATTTCAAATTTTTTTAAAATCCAACCTGACCCCTATCAAAAGTCAGAAAATTCACCTTATTGAGGATGAGCATGGGGTAGAGACCCTTGGATTCGAGTTAAATTGTCATTCCTTTCAGGTAACCCACTTAACTGTATTTGAATCATCCCTTTCGGGTAACCCAATTAATTATATTTGAATCTCAAGATATTAGGAATTTGAAAAGGGGTATTTGGATCAAACAAAGGAGATATGTAGGCTAGGAATGGCAGCAAAGTAGAATTCCTTGTTTCCGATTCCGAAATTGTGCCCGTCTCTCAATCTTGCTCCATTCTTTGCTAAAAAATATTTTCGATCTTTGTCCCTCATCACATGTGATGAGACAGGGATTTCCGATTTCACTCTATTTTTAAATTTTTTATTTTATGTTAATATTAAAAATATTTTTTATTTTAATTAATTAGCTGAATATATAATTTTTTAATTTTAAATGAGTATTATATTTTAAAAAATATTAATTATATTAAAATATAAATTATTATTATTATTATATATATATATATATATATATATATATATATATATATATATATATATATATATATATATATATATATATATATAATATTTGGGAAGGAATCGGATCTGCCTGTCAGAAAAAATTCGAAATCGGAATGGTATTAAAAAAAAAAATAATTCCGTTAGGAGAAGGGCACTAGAGAGACGAGTCCAATTGTCTTCTGTAGGCTCACGAGAGCCTTGCCAACAGGCAACAACCTAGACCGCATGTACGAGAAGTGGCAGAAGGAGTTAAGGAAAAAGAAACATTAGAAAGAAATTTACGAGAAAGCCATTGGACTTCCTCGATTGCCGAGCTTGGACCGTTGGATTTCTTCTGCGGCGCATTCTTGAAAAAGCTTTCTCACCTTCATGTGCTTGCAGATTGTTGCTCAACAACAGTTATTCTGACTCGATTTTGACTGAAATTTTCGTTTTGGATCCAAGACCATCGATTAGAGAGATACTTGAGGGAAATGCGACATCTCCTAACTTTACAGTAAGACTGATAAGATTAATAAAGTGATTCAACTGATATTCAAATCTTACTAGTAAAATAAAATCAATAAGTAATGGATTTCCATCATTCGATTCATAATTTACGAGTATAAGCATAATTTGACCACTAAATATATGTTTGAGAAGGGAGGAGGATGAGAGATAAATCTGATGCGAGATCCACACACATTTTTGTTGGCAGGGGAATATATCAATTTGCCTTTTTTCTTTTTTTTTTTTTGAGATAATCAATTTGTCCCAAAATATATTTTTGGATCTAATTAATCAAAAATCAAATCGATTTAATTAGTATGAAATTTAAATTTTGTTGCCATTTTTCTTTAGCAGTATTTTGCTATCAATTTATTTTGTTTCATCCTTACACACTTTTTCTCATCTCTTGTCTTTATTTTTGCATTAGTTGCAAAACTATTTGCAATAGCAACTCAACTTGGGTAAAATTTTTGGGAAAACAAAACTGACTGCAAGTGAAATTTCATATTAAGGCAAAAATAATAATTTTAAGGCGAATTGACTATTGGAAAAAAGAAAGAAAGAGAATCTAACAGAAGAGATTGCTTCTTTTTCAATCACCAAGATGGATTGATTATCTTTAAACAACATTTACCATGATAAGCTGTTTAATTAAGGTTTTATTTCATTTTATGGCCTCGTTCAGTTCCAAATTATATATTCAGAGCTCATAGTTGCTGATGTAGACTACTCATTTTACTTCAAATATGATCAGGCATATGCTACATCTTCAATTCCCCATGCTCAAAATAGTCTAATAATTTTCTCTTTTGAAAGAAAAAATTAATATTTTCTTTTTTTTAGCTACCATTGACAAGAATATTAAAATGTATGACTAAATCTCAACAAAAACTTGATTATAGAAACCTCAGAAGAACAAATTTGTGTAATGTGGGATTAGTTCAAGCATATGATAAGAAAGTATAAATCGACATCTGTAATGCATTCTCAAACAAATGTTTGACATCCCATTAAAACTTGTTTCATAAAATAGATAATCACATTTTTGCGGTAAATCAACAAAAATTCGATATCAGAATAATAATTGTAAACATTTACCTTTCGAATGAGAAGTAAGAAATCTACTCCTTCTATATTCATTACCTATTTATTTTATTAAGCACGTAGATTGATTGCATTCAGCCAAAATTTCACCCCAAATATCCAAATAAATAAAAATTTGAGAAAGCCAATTGGAGAAATCCCACCGGCATTTTGAAAGAGAAAAACAAACACACAGACACACACAGGTTAAAGAGAGGGAAAGAAAATATTTGAGCAAAGGAAACTGAAGAGATTTCAGAGAGACTGGAAACAGTGTCCTTGAATAAGGTAGCTTCATAGCCAGATATTTATGCTTTCTCATTTATAGAGCAGACTACGTATTAAAGCCATGCGCTGGTACTTGAAGAACCACAATGATAAAGCCATATAACGAAAACCTTGGGACATTAAAATGATTAATGTATATCTAAGGATTAACCAACTAAATGATGAAGGGAAGAAATCAACAGACCTTCGGAAAATAAATATTAAACAATTTATGTTTTCAAACATTTTATCTTAATGTTCTAGATCAGATCTTTTCTACTTTACAGCAAAAATGAAGGTGATACAATACAACAACTTACAGTCATTAAAAACTTCGGAATTTCTCATCCTAAATCCGGTGAATGCATCTCATTATGTCTAAGCATAGTTCTAGAGAGTAATGGAAAATGATCAGATGCTCCACCATCACAATCAAAGTAGAAAGTCAAGGAAAACACCTTAAGTCTCGAAGGTAAGCCCATCATCATGCTCAGAATTCTCTGGCGAGGTTGTTTCTGGGAAAAAGTCATCATTTGGATACATCTTTTGAAACAACTACAAAGCACGCAAAAGCACCAAATTCTTGTCAGCAAAGGGAAAAAAGAAAAAAAAACTGGCCTTGTATTTGCAGTAAATGATATCTATTACTCCCTCTGTCCCACAATATAGGCCTACTTTTATTTTCACACAGATTAAGATTTAGTTAATATAGTTGGAAAAAATCATAGTTTTTATATATTGATAACAAGGCACATCAAACAGGAGCATATTAGAAAATTAACAAATCATCTATACTCACAAAAAAGAAAGTGCACTATAATTTGGGACAGATGAAAAAGGAAAGCACACCTATCTTTGCGGGATGAAGGGAGTAAATAATATAAAAACACCTATTGTAGACATGCATATGAGACAACCTCTTTTCAGTTTCAATCAATTCATTAATTTCCCTCTTGAGCAAATTATTAAAAGAGATATAAACATGTATAGAAAAGTTATGGGCAGGAAAAAATAGGGCAATAATATATAAAAACATGGATTTCCGCACAATGAGACTTATACATCATAAAAGTGAAACAGGAAACAAATACCTTCATGGTTGAATCTATAATATCACTGTAGTCCAGATTCCCATCAGGCATAGCAGTGGAGCAGACAGAATTAAATTGACCCTGACAATATAGAATCAATCCCTTATCAACTTCAATGCTTCCATATCTATAAACTCTTTCTAGTCTTCAATATTGACATTTAGCCGAATTATATAAATGTAGATTCTCGAAGTTCAATTGGTAAGAAATGATGCAGTCTGTACAAGTTTCCCCTTGATCCTCAAACCATTTTGTAAGTATTACATAACCAACTAGTGATCAATGCAAAACAGCAAGAATCACCAAATCTACTAGAATTTATCAAAGAAAAGAAAGCATTAATTACTCCCCACCCAAATAAAGAGCAATGTAAGAAGTAAAGAAGATGGTAAAACAAATATACGGTAAACACTGTTGCAGTATCCAGTTGATGACTGCTAATATATTAAGCCTCCTTTGGAATTTATTCCTCTTAACAGCAGCGTAACTAATTATAACAAAATCATGATTACTGTTATTTTAAAAAAATCCACAAGATGACAGCAAATATCATGTCAAAAGAAAAAGTAAACCAAGAGAAGTCAAGATAAGAAGCTCACTGTAGTCAGCTCCTGAATATACAATGCACTCCAAAGTAATTTGGGTTTTAGTTCTGTATTCCCAGTTTGATCTATGGAACTGATATCAGGATCTACAGAATCAGGACAACTGAGAAGGGAATCCATGGCAGCCTTTAGTAACTTCTTTCCCTGGTGCACATCATCGCACAAAGCCGAAAGATACAGTACAAACCTAAACAGAAACAAACAAAGAAAAGAAAGGATATAAACAACTTTGTTGAAAAGACGAGAGGATGGAGAGAGAGGAATTGATTTATAGAAAAAAAAAATGGAGGATCTCTGATGATCCATGCTCCGTTCTTATATTAACTTCAGGCCAAAAAACCAAAAATAATTATGTGACTACCAATCAGTGCAGATTCCATTCCCTTATCAGGCCCAATGGTATTAGCAAGGTTCCGGAAGAAATAAATTAGGCATATTCTAAACTTCAACAAGTTTTTGGATGAATTAGACCACTCAAGGGAGTCATGAGTAGGATCAAGTACCATGACGATTTTCTAGAAAAAGTAAAATCAACTTGGATTCAACCCCACCTTTCCAGCAATACTTCAATTCTCATAATTACATATGTCTGCAACCATATCAATGCCTTAAAAACTTTTTTCTCAAAAGAATTATATAATTGCGCTCTAAATTGAGTGAGCAAGGGGCAAAGTTTTACACTTTCATTTTCAGATTTACCTTCATTGATTCATTTAACATAATATGAGAATGACATGCAAATTTCTAGTCAGGAGCTTATGTTTTTAGATTACAAAATTTAATTATGCAGCATATATAACCAGACCAGATAATCATATAAGTGCAGAGTAAGAGTAAGAGTCTAGGAAAAAAAACAGATGCAATATGCATTTTTTTTAAGAATATGAACTTACATGCCTGGAGGACATACAGCTAAATTGTCGCCTATCTGGAGAGCCCGAATTGATGAAATCTGCTCTGGGTACAAGGCTAAGGAAAAAGAAACAAGTTCTTTATTCTTCCTTAAATTTGAAGTCTCAAATTTCAAATGAAAAACTAGAAAGTGATCTTACATCGAGGAGGATATACAACCAGAAAATTAGATATATCTGGCTTCAAGGATTTACTTATGATGCATATTCCCCTAGCCACCTTCTCTTTAACAACACTCATACTCAAAAACTGAAAATTTTCATGCAGAGAATTCGAAAGAGAGGGTGAAACTTTCAAGGATGGATCCAGAACTAGCTTCTGGCTGAATATGTCCTGACCTGATGCTAATCTTATGCCTCTGAAATCGCCACTACTCTGAAAAACGGTAGAAAGCAAAAAGTAAAAGACTTATACACCTCATAGGTAGTTATAGTCAATTAATATCCAGGCTTTTAATAAATCATAAGAATAGTACCTTGTCCATAAGCAAAGCAGCCACTGGCATTCTCAAAACCTGTACAACAGAAGTTTCCAGTGCAGATAAGCTTATTAGCTTTGAAAAAATTTAATCGTAAATTCACTACTCTCCTCCTTTGTGATGGAAACAATAGGATACTATATCTGCTTTCATTCTACCCTTATATCCAAACATACATATAGAACATTGATATCTACATGACTACAGGATATTTCAAAGCAATTTATTTGTTTCATTGCAACAAGAATGCACTATTAGCCAAAATTAGAGTAAAAAAAAAGAAAATAATTTATATTACTACCAAGTTTAACTTACATAAATACAGCCTTTGACTGCAGCACGGCGACAAAAGGCAGGTGGTAGTTCCCCTTGGCCATAAATAGGATAAATGAAAGCTCCTGTAGCGTTTGTAAATCTGAATAGGATAACAATAGTCAATAAAGAGTAGAAACAACTTGATCTCACTCGCCTACAAGATATAAGAACCCTAATGCATATATTTTTATGCACTAGTTCTCTTACAATTCACCAACAGGGAGAAAATAATATAGATGTTATACACCATGCATTTCTGGCATCCATATCATTCCATTGGTTTCAAGTGCAAAACATAAAAACTGCTTGAACTTAAAATCAGAGGATAGTCCTCAATTATGAAGAAAAATAGAGCACTGACCTGCCAACTGATGATTGATACAAAGCTAAACGAGCTACCCCATCTCTTGTCTTAAATATGTTTTTACATTCCTCTATGTTGTCCTGATCATAATCTGCCATGGCTATAGCATATAGAATAATCCTGCAAAGAGCGATGGGATAAAACTAAGCCATCAAACTAAATTATAAAAGGCAAAAATCAACAAACAATAGCTAATACATGAGAAACAAAACAGTAGTTTTATCAGACATTCTGACACATGTTAATTGCCGTGCAGACAAATAAAGATGGAAATGGATCAAGAAAACAAACTGAAAGACTTCATTCTAGCACATGCTGTAGTTGAAAACATGGGTTTGAGCTTTGAATATAGTTTTTTTTAAAATTATTGTTAATAGCTAGTTGAAACCAGCAGTTGCAGTTTGTTTTGAAACTTTTATGCAGAAGATAGCACAGAATGCTATTATCAGGGAATTACACATTGATTTTTGCAACAAACTAAAACTTCAACCAGACACAGATTGTTTGTTCTGAGGGAATTGGGTGGAAAAGAAAAGAAAATTTATTTTCTTTTTCTCTTGCTTGGTTACTAAATGGAGAAGGGGAAGTCATTAAAAATAAGGAAAATATGAATGTACAATCCTTCACTGGGCAAAATCATTTTCCACCAATTTGGTGGAAGAGGAAGGAGAATCAGAATTCTTCTTTTCTTTTGCATCATTTAGTAACCAAAGAAGATGTAGAAGTAAGAAAAACTGCAAATTTCAGTCAAACACGAGAGAAAAGAAAAACATACTAGTGGCAATAAATAAAAGAACTCTCACTAACAGATAGAGAAAGATGACAGTGGTCTGTACGATTTAATCTTGGGAGGCAAATTCATTTTATTCAAGAACTCGACAAACGGACTCTCCAAATCCTCCTCTGAAATTCTCCTATTCTCTGATTCCTCTTCTTCTTCCTGATTCTCATTTTCTCCATCTCCACCAGAAAAAGCAGCCAAATGCCCTTGCACAAGTTTAAAAAACCTCATTAATCGATTTTTTTCCATCAAGCTCAACGTCTTCTCCTTAAATATAACAGCCCGAGAATCGGGCACAGTCCATAGCTTCCCATTCACATCGCCCACAAAGCTCGCATCTATGCTCTTGAATTCAACATACTGACTAGCTCCAGACTTTATCATAAGATCAATGGACTTATCCGCGCAAAAGAAAGCCCTAGGCCCCGACACATCGAGATTGAACTTATTAGAATGTTCCTCCAATAGTTGAGTGGAAAAAGAAGAGATCTCTACGTCGGAATACAGAGGGCAAGTAGTGAGATTTAAGACAGAGAAATCATCGCCCTCACTTGCACTGATCGAGGATGAGGAAGGTGCTGGAGAAGTCAAATTGGAATTCGAATTGAGGAAAGAGGTGAGGTCATGGATGGAAAGAGAGGAGAAATGGGAACCGTAAAACTTGTTGGGGTCGATGTGGAGAACGGATTTTGCAGATGCACTGACTGCAGCAGCGATCACAGATTCCGGTAGGCCAGTTCCGACGAGGACCAGGTCAAAGGTCGTTGGATCAATGGGAGGGTAGGGCGGAGGTTCAGTCATGGCGGCACGTGAGATGGAGTCGCCGGTTGGCAGCGAAAAACAAACGACTTCAAGTGAGAAATGGGCAAAGCAAAAGGCATACATACATACAAGATATATAAAAAAAAAAAAGGAAGAGTTCAAATCGCCCCAGAATCTTTGGTTTGGGTAATGTAATGTAACATTGTAACCTCTAGAAACACAAAATTAAAAATAATTGTTTTCTTAAAGAAAAATAATGTTAATGTGCGTAAGCTAACAGTATTTAGATATATTTTTAGAAGAAAAATATGCTAAACTAGAAGTTGTCCCCTGCAAAATTATTTTTATACGTAAAAAGTAATAGTTAAAATAAAATTAATTAATTAAGTTAATTTAAATAATTTAAAAATAATTATTAATAAATATAAATATAATTATTAATATAAAAATATTTTAAAATATAATTATATATTTTAATTAATATATATTTCAGCACTGCGATTTATATGAATTCGTAAACTATGAATAAACAAAGCAATTTGCGACTCCAAGCACAATTGCGAAACCAGTAGCACTTTATGTTTTCGTTACTGCGACAATGAATTAGCGACCATTATATTTGAAAGTTGAATATCATTTAAGGGATACAAATCCAAATGAGTTATATATCCAAGAGATTCAGAGAAATTTAAATTTTGCAATCACTCTTTTACCAATAACGAATGCGCTTATAAATATGGTGATCACAATTTCAACTAAAACAAAACTCATTTGGATAGAAAGATTCAAAACCTCTTCAGAGATTGCGATTTTGCCCATTATTAATAAATTGTGACAGCAATAGATAGATAGCAGTTGTGACATTTTGGTGCATTTGGGGCAACAAACAATAATAATAATATGGTATTGTTATCACCATTATAAAAGTGTACAGAAATAATGTGCATGTAGCATATAGTGTCATTGCAGATGCCCTTGATGAATATATTTGAATAAGCAAAGTGGTTACAACACAGAACATGAAGATATTTATACAACCCGTTATCAATTTGTTCAGGGATGAATATTTAAGAATATAACATGGAACAGTTAATTCACATGGAAGAGTCAAGTGGTTTCTAGGTATATTAGAGAATATCGATCATATACGCTAAGAATAAAAAAAATTATTTAGTGGAATATTAATAGTATGCGTTAAGAATGAAAAAAAATTGTCTAGTAGCATGACACATCCATATGTTAGAGATGATTATAAGAGTTCAATCATTATGCTTGAAGTTGTTGTTTCACCATTTATAGATATGACATGTTTTTTTGGCCTTCCATATATATTGAATGATATCAATGTGTTAGACCAATTCTTATTCTTTCATGATCATCACAAGTTAACTTATCTATTAATAGAAATAATTACAATTTGAATACTACCCCACAAATATATACCCTAATTGGACAACATTCGTCAAGTTAATCTCATTGCTTCAAAAACTAAAACACAAATTATTTATGAAAAAATAAGAGGGCTCTAGAAAAAGATGTTGAGAGAGCATTTGGGGTGCTCCAAGCACTCTTTGATCATCAATTGGCTAGCACGTATCTGAGATGAAGAGGCAATTAAGAAAATTATGAAAGAATATTTAATTATGTACAATATAACTTTGAAGAATAAATGAAATTCAAATGCCAATAATTTTGAATATATAGATGATGAAACAAGCTTCAATGTATCCATATCTCAAAATTTTCAAACTCAACTTCCTACGTATGAATTATGTACAGATTTGTGATAAGATAATTATTCAACAACTACAATCCAAATTGGTCAAATAGATTTAAAACCGTTTTAGAAAAGAGAAAATTATTAATTAATATTTTTTTTTCAAATTTTTTACATTGGATTTTAATTAAATTTTATAATTTTATATGTCAATTTTTTTCTCGGAAATAAAATATTGTATACTTCCTTTAATTTTCATAATTAACATTTTTATGCAATTTATTAATTTTAACAATAATATCCGGTTTATTTCACAATAAATAAAAAAATATAACATTTTGAATGCAAACGTAAATAGAATATATAAAAATATTAACCGGATCTTATAAATTGAAATTGATATTAATTACATAATTTTGCTGATTTGGTAGTGCATACACCCTTGCAATTGTAGGGACAAAAATGCTCATTATGGGGGATAACTACGTAAGGGCTGCAAATGACAAAACTAACGATAAGGGAAAATAATATGCTTTCACCCATAATGACAAAAAATATCAATCACTTACGAAGTTTTCAGAAAAGATCCAATCATACGCATGGCAATAAAATGACATAAAACAATTTTGGCACCAAAATTATTAAAAGAATGCACTTGAGTCTTGACCTACATGGTGAACAAGCACAGTGGTCCCAACAAAGAAATAAAAATATCCAGCATGCATAACTGGTAACATATCAAGCAGGACTCGCACACAATTTCTTTTCTTTAGTTAACCCATTGGCCAACCAAGAGCATTTGAAAGTATTTGCAATCTCCTAGAGTAATGGTTAGGGATTAATTGGCTTCACTAGATAATTGGAAAACTACTACAAAAAAAAGAACCTGTCTCTGTATTAAAGCTTAAATCCAACATTAAGGAAACAAGCATATGAATATTCTACGCATGAACCCAATGGAAGTAGTAAATTTAACGTCACAACAGATTCTGGAACATCGAAATTTAACCATGACAGCACATCACTAATATTTCCCAGCTACTATTGCCTCTCATTGCCGTGATCTTGACTCAGCTCTTCTAGCTTCATCTGGTGTTGAAGGAAACAACTCCACATACCTTGAGCCAATAGTCATCTTATCCTTGCTCATAGCTCTTTTAGCTTCCTCAGTAGAAATGAACTCTACATATGCCTCTCCAGTAGCTTTCCCATCTGGGCGGCATGCAATGTGTATCCTCTCTTCCACCAGATTGTATTCTTTGAAAAATTCAATAATTTCAGGTTTCTTCACAGAGAAGGGGAGACCCCGCATCTTCAAAATCTCAGTGTATTCCAATTGATCCTTATCACTGAACCTCTTTGCTTTTGATGGTGGAGGGCTTCCATGATAATCAGTGTCATAGATTCCTTCATAATTCACCTCTGCAGCAACAGCATTGTAATAATCCTGCCTCTTGCACCTAAAAACTTCCACATACCTACGCCCCATGTTCTGCCGATCCCTTTGTAAAGCAAACTCAACCTGCATAGATCCTGCAAAGACGACGAAAGCCTCTCCTGTGAAACGTCCATTCTTATTGACCAGCAGGACATCCACAATGTCCAGCCCAGCAAAAAACTTGAAGATGTCAATATCTGTGCAGTTAAAAGGAAGGCCCCTCAGACGAACCACTGGAAAGGGAGCAGGCTGAAATCCACCAACGTAGCCATAGGGTTGAAAGCCACTGGCCCCACTGCTCACTGCGAAGTAGGGATTCGATTCCATCATTCTTGGTCTCTTTGAGCCGACCTCGTACCCATCCGAAACCCCCCCGCTTCCCAACATTGCCCTTCAATTATTCATACCCAAAAGAAAGAAAAATCCCCACTTAACCTGTTAATAAAACCATACCCAACCCACACTTCCCTGACACCTAATATTCCTACAATTTTTTTTCCTAAGGAAGGAGGTATAACAAATAACAACTTTCCTAAAAATACTACAGATTCACCCCAAATGCATAACAAGACAAAAGCATAGCATATAATCACCAATGGCAGCAACAAAGTCTCAACTAATTGATGCAGTAAGAAAGGATAAGCATATAGTGTATCTTACATATACCAAAGCATGCACGATTGTTTCAGCAGACTAAATTTTAACTTATGGTATATCAAAGATGTAATTCTATTAATATAACCACGCACAAATCAATTGACATGCCATATGAGGACCGTCTCATTTTTTTCTCTCACAAGTTGCAGTTTAATAACAAGCATTATGCACATTAAACAATAAGAAAAGAAGGCACAAGGATAACGTGTTCCAACAATAAACAAAATTTTAGTCAAAAATTTGCAAAAATAAACTTGAAATCCCTTGCCAAAATTAGTTACCCTAGTAAATTTGGATATGCTATCAGGATAACATGAGATGCCAATTTTTTTATTATGCTCCTAACATCTTTAGCTAGTGGTTCCAAATGATCTTTTTTTTTTTTTTTATCAAAAATGATTGGCATGCTTCAACAAACTTTAACACGCTGCTCGGATACCCATTTTCACAGAAGAGCAAAAGGATCTTCTCCAAAGTTGGTTGGTTGCTTGCTATCACTTTTCTTTTTCCAAAAAAAAAAAATCCATAAGACACAAATTTAGGCATTTACTGGTTATTTGTACCAAATATTAAGTTGGCAATGCTGAACCTTAAAATTCTCCTTTTTCTTCTTTTTCAAGTTCATTGAACCTGAATTCTAAACCCAAAAAACAAAAAAGTTCATCGGCCCTAAAATATGCAAAAATTCACTTCAATTTCCCGAGCAAGATCAAGATAAAACACATGAACCACACATGAAATCAAATTTCACAAATCAAGACCAAAAAAGAAAAGCAATCAATTATTCCACAACTATGATTTCAAGAACATGTATAGCAGCACCAGCAACAAGGAAATTGCAAGATTTCTATTCTTACCCTCTCGATCCGTACATGGTTGCGTAGCTGGGAAACTATTCTTGCCGTCTTATTGGATCCTCTGCCGAAATATTGAAATATTTAAAAATCCAAAGGGGAAATTTGAAAACCCTAATGAATACCTTTCAATCGCAGGTAGAAGGAGATAGAGAAAACGGAACCCTAGCGCTGGGTTAAAAATAAAAAGAAAAGGCCTCATTCGGCTCGAGACATTTCTTATTATCAATTTTTTATGTGCCTCAAATTACTAAAATATCCCTTTCTATGATTCTAAATTTCAATTTAGGATAGCGACAAAATAAAATAAATAATGAAATATAATATTTAGTATTTAAATCATTAAATAAATTTTGTAGATTAGGAATATATATATGATTAGAAGTACAACTATAAATTTTAGTGATAAATTAATTAAAAGTATATTAAAAAATTATAAAATGATAAAACTCAGTGAGAGTCCATGACACAGTCAGACCAAAATGGCAGCTCATGGAAAATGTTTGCTGCTAGTCACCGGCCCTCCTGTGAGTTTAATTCAAAGATATTTGGATTTGAATTTCATTTACTTTCTTTGATTTTCTCTGTTGCAATGGTGTAATTTTAAATGCAGGGTGTGGGGAAAACCACTCTGATTATGAGAGTATTTGAAAGTCTTAAAATCTCAAACCCTAATTTGAAGATTCAGGGTTTCTACACTCGTATGCTTTCTCTTTCTCTCTCGTTCTCTATCAAGTATCAACTTATGGGTATTGAATTGCTGATGATAAAGATTGGATTTTTCTGAATTTAGGTGAAGTTAGGGAAGGAAGGGAGAGGGTTGGCTTCGAAGTTGTCACTTTGGATGGTCGAAAAGCCCCACTTGCCTCCGCTACCATTTCTACGTAACTATTCTTCCCCATTTTCTAGTTTTATTGTGCTCCAATTTCACCCCGTAAAATGAGGCAGATGGCAATTTGCAAATAGTTTACTTCATGCACTACTAGAATCTTACATTAGTATTACACAGAGATAGGTAGAATTTCATAAACTTGATCAAAAATTTTTGTTTTTTCATCTCAATATCATGCATATTTATGAACCCTTATACTTGAAAAACAAAATGCTGTCAACATTGATTTTCCTTTTCTTTTTTTTCCCCCTTTTTTGAATTTGATAATAGGAATGGATTGCTTGGGAAATGTATTTCCTGTGTCGATAAGACATCATTACTTTTGCCTTCTCTCTAATTTGTTCAATGTGTCTGCATTAGAAGCATCTTCTAATCATGGCACTTCTGATGGGAAAGGGAAATACTATGACTTCATTAATTTGCTGAAACCCAATCATTTGTAATCTATGCTCAGCCTTCTGGTGCAAATTAAATTCTTAAATGAATGTGAATGACCTTTTTTTTCCATTTTAAAATTTTATACACACCAAGAATTGCTGATAGTGAAGAATATGTTACTAGTATTTTGTCCTGATGATGAAAAATCCAATAGAAAATGCAATAGGAAAGTTGCTGTTTGTTTTTGTTAACCTTTTTCCCCCAAAGGAATCTTTCGTATTGGTTGAATTATCCTTTACTTCACACTTGCTGTTCAAACTTGTGGTTGCTGCAGAATTTTCTTTTGTTTTAATTGTCTATTGCTTCTTATTGCTTTGATTTGCCTTAGCTATCTCCAGCTAAAGCATATCTTACAATTGCAGGCCAGAGTCTTTCAGATGGCCTACTGTTGGGAAATATAAAGTAGGCATAGCGTCATTTGAGTCACTTGCATTACCTGAGTTGCAGGTTGCTAGCAATACTTGCCCCTTTGTTTATTCTATTTTAGGATATTGGGGTAGCATTAATTTGTCAATTTTGTTATCAGGTCCGAGAAGATACCGATCTCTTCATCATTGATGAAGTTGGAAAAATGGAACTGTATAGTTCATCATTCTTTCCTGCTGTTCTGAAAGTGCTGGAATCAAATATCCCAGTTTTGGCCTCTATCCCTGTTCCGAAATTTGGCTGCGATATACCTGGAGGTATATTTTCCCAATATAGTCATGTGCAGATCTTTCTGTTGCTAGTTATTTTGCTTATACAAGTAGAGAGCTAGGATGTATGGAGTAAAGAAACCTGTTGGAAGTAAAATGTGTACAATGCTCAAAAATGATATTATGCTAATGATAACTTGAGAAAGGATGAAATCTGTGGTTAGTCTTGGAACTAGGATCAGAGGTAACTGAATTAAGATAAATTTTGGTGTTGCAGTTGCAAGGTTGAGGAATCATCCAGGAGCCACTATTTTCACTGTAAGCCCAAGTAACAGGGATGCTCTTAAAGAGCAGATCTACACCCAATTAGTTGGTTTGCAGAGTAAGAATTAGATCTACACTATCAGTGGATCATGATCAACACAAGTGCCCAACTCATGCAACTATGAACTTTTGGATCAACCTTAATCTTGTTGAATGTACAAACAGCATCTTTCGGTTGACTGTTGCAAACATTAGTTGACATTGCTACGCTCTTGCTTGAAGATGTTGAAGAGTTCAAATTGCAAAATTTTGATGTAATTAATTTCCCATGGGAGTAATATAAGTGGATTTTTCTCGTCATTTACGTACTTGTTATGTTATAGTTACATCGGTAGGCTCTTTTGAAAGGTTTCAGACTTTAGCATTAGTGCATCTCTTGTGAAAATGTCTAGGAGGAGAAAGAAAATAACACAAATATGCTGATAATGTATTTTTCTTATGGGGCAATAACAGATAAATGTTCAGCAATCATCGCATTTACATTACTCGAATTGCACGCAGAACTCCTATACACACCTGTTTAATCCAACGCCTTAATTGTAGACCAGTCAAAATGTCTATACATGGAAAAAAAAGGGAAAAATGTATATATGTATAATATATTTTTTGTGAAAACCCCAAAAAAAAAAAAAGGAGAGACTGTGATAGTATTTCCTGACAACAGAATCCATAGGCTTATGGGTTTCGTTTATCCTTTTCAGCAGTTCGTTGCAACTCTTTTGCCATGGCAGAGAATGATCTGGCTGTGTCTTGCATCTCTGCAGCTTTTAGATTGATACCCTGCCCACTAGAGTTATCAGAACAGTAACAGTTTAAAGAATTATGACCCTAATCTTCTCTATTTTGTCAGGATTTTAAGGATAAGCAAATAGACTCTAAATAGCAATGACAAGTAATTGCCACCCAACTTCCAAGTAGTGGCCAGCATCAAACAACTTTTTCTTTTTGTAAACCATAACATGTTGATACAAAATCTAGTTATTTGAAGGCTTTCACAATTTGAACCTAAAACATCCAGAGATTACAATGCCAAATAATTTGGGCAACGTACCTGCAACTTTTTTACATTCTCATGCAACTTGCTTTCGGCTACTTTAGCAGCACTTGATTCCTGCAACAAAAGAACACTGATATAACTGCACTCTGTGTAATTGAAAGATGTTGGTAGCATCATGAACACAATAAATAATTATTAACTTAATACAATTGCACAGCAGGGGATTGATTTGATTCCTATAATGTTTATTGATTTTGGAATAAAGTAGTTCACTGATATTGTTTATAATTAAGAATAAGAACAAATTACATAAAACATTTATAAAATTTAACAAATTACAACCAGAAACAAACTTTTATAATTAAGAATAAGAACAAATTACAAAAAACATTTCTGAAATTTAACAAATTACAACTAGAAACAAATTTTTAAAAAACTAACAGTTTACCCCCTTGTTCTTTGAAAAAAATGTTATTTGAAATAATAATTAGAAAAATTGTTCTGCAGTTATAATTATTGATAATGAGTATAAACTCTAAATTCTTATAAAAATTTATTATAATGTAAATAAAACTCTAAAAAATTTATATAAAAATATCTCAAATATAGAAAAATCATGTAATATTATATTATAATATTTGAAATTCATACAATATCAAATGAATAGACATTATCTCAAATGACATGAGGGTAAATTGTTAGTTTTAAAAAAAAAAATTGTTTCTAACTTAAAATCTCAAAGAGATTTTCTGCAATTTATTCTAAGAATAATATCTGAATATTTGAGAAATCATAAAACCTTACGTTCATCTGCACCTTGGAATGCAATTGTTATGCATTACGTTGACAAGCAGTGCTGTTCTTAAGCCAGAAAAATCTATCAATCATGGGAACAATAAACATTCACATACATTTTGAATAAATAATACTCACGCTAGATGAAGCAAACCCATATTTCTTCTTGATTTGATCAACTGCACCGGCCTTCTCATCCTGTTCCTCGTTAATGTTCTTCTCATTTTTAACCTTCATCTGTTTTATTTTACCTAAAAATTGCAAATTTACATGAATAAGTCAGAAAAGTAAATTAAATGTTATGATCAGAATCTACAGGCCATCCAGATTGACCACTAAGACTACCTGTTCAATTTCCCTCACCTTTTCCATGAGCTCTATTGTTCTATATTTAAAATTGGTGAAATTAAAGCACCTCATTCAACCTGTGGTTGCATTAAAAGCTCTATCACACCATAATTTCATATCTGATGGTCAATGTTTTAAAATATAACTTTTCCCTTCTAATGCAAGAGTGTATATTTACTAGTTTTGTTACAAATGCTAAAAGACCAATGCTTGGTGCAATGATAGAAGCACTGTGCTTACAACTAACTGCTGCAGGGTCCCATCTTTGGACAGTACCAACAGCATATTGTCCCTCCCAATACCTGATTTGCTAGCTTTAACTGGATTTTACAGTATACTTGACCATGATGACTGGTCGATGCATCTTATGTTTAATTCCATTCGGCTATCAACATAAGTGATTTGAGGATGATTGCATGTATATTCTGGAAGAAAGACATTATGGTTTAGGAACAGTTTTTCTGTTATTTTCTGAGGAAAGAAATATTGAAGAGCTTTCAAGAGACTGATAGTAACATCTACATATGAAAAAGATAATTTTTGCTCTCTCTGTGCCACTCATATAGTTTAATATTTTTTGATTGATACAGCTTAAGAATTGTGAAATGGAAAAGGAAAAATAAAAAAATCTGTTTGTTAAAGACAACACCCACAAATACAGAAAATACTAACAAAATGTCATTTCTACTTGTGTCTTTATACCCATTAAAAATTCAAACCAGAAGCAGGTAGCACCAAATTTGCCTATAGTATCATTTCGAGCATTCACTTGAATTGTGCAAGGGCAAAAACAGAAAGGACCAGAAGATATTTGAAAGTTTTCACTTATAGATATGGATGTCATATAACATATTTCTAGAAAATAAACATAGCAAGTTTCAAAGGATTTATGCAGACCTTTTTTAGGTTTACTGCTAGAGCTGACAATTTTAAACAATTCAAGTTAAAACAATATGACTCAACACGAAAAAAATAGATTTGGGATTGGAATAAATAAGTTTGGATCATAAACGGAATGACACAAAATACTATATTAAAAGGGTTAACCCACACAATCCACATAAGATATGTTTTAACCCGTTTATTTAATCGGGTTGACGTGTTAAAATATGTACATAACATGATTATACATCATTACTTAATTTATATATATATATAATCTAAACAATTTGTATCTTGAACTGTTTATACTCATAATAATTTGTGAAAATTAAATAGGTTAAACAAGTCGTGTCATGTAACCCATATTAAAGTATATCCGCGTTAGTATTTAAAATTATGACATGATAAAATAATAATGACGTACTCAAATTTGCTATATTTATATTATATTTGTGAATTGACATGACCAGTTTACGATAGCTTAACACGAATTTTCAGTTCTACTTACTACCCTATATACTAAACATTGACGGTTATTAATGCTATGGAGGAGATAAGGTCGATGTCTTGACATAATCCGCTATGAATCTACGATAGTGTCGCATTACATCCATTAACTTTCCTAAATTTCTATTCCAACATATAATAATTATATCTTTTGCGGTTCTCATTTTTATAATATCTGTGTAAACATCAACCACAAAATGATGATCAACAGAAATTTCAATAATAAATTAATGAACTTTAATAGCTTGCGCACAGGACAAGATTTGTCATCTTGCACTGACCTCTAAAAGCCTGAAATTTGCTTGCCAATTTTTGCTTATTAAGAGCTGCCAAGATATTTTGATCCTTGGGTTTCTCTGCAGGATCCTCAAGGTCAATATCATCTGTGATTATCACAACAGTAGCATCAGTATAAAATTAGTGAACAGAAATTAGAGGGGAAGTAGATTGAGACTTTACAGTCAATTATTATACTTTTGAAACCTTCAATCGTTATTTAATTCTCAGTTTTTAACTGCCACTGTCAGCATAACAGGACCCTTTATTAATCCATAAAACAATGATGTTACTCATCAATTTAGAAGTCAAAAAGCAATGGTATTACTTCCATGGGCAAACAAGTGACATAATATATCCATGAAAAAGAATATATTTTATGAACAATACATACCTATGTCTAAGTCAGTCCCATCTGCATCCATGACACTGTTATTGCTATCTTCACCATCACAAGCAAAATTGGCTGTGGAAAAGACCGTCGAAAGTTCTTCAATACTTTCTCTTGTATCTTCTGTTTCCAGCTCAATGACTTGCTTTGGTTTGCTTCCCTTTATATCCTTCATCACGGAACTAAATATACCCTAGAATGGCAAGCAAAAAATCACAATTTCATATCAACCGAGTCATAGCCAGAATTCTACAATCCAAATCTGCAATATACCTTTTTCTTTTCCCTTTGGATCATAGCTCCTGAAGCAAGCCCTTCTGCTAATGGCACCAGATCTTTTCTGTAAACTTGGCTGACAGAGTCCAAAAACCTGAAAGTAGCAACCGTAAACAGATCATAATGCTTGAATAAGCCTATCCAAATGCACTTAAGACTCTAGAATAGGTGAATTAATTAATGGCCAGGATTCTAGTTGCATAATCCATTTATTCAATGTTCGGTCCTTTTATTTAGTGTTTGACACTCAACTGGAACAAAAAAAGGCCTCTACAGAAATAATTAGAACAATTGTAAAGATCCTTTTTCTCTTTTTCCAGATGTTTATTATCAGAGGCTACAGGTAAAACACACAATCCAATACCAGAACAGGAGAAATGACAAAATAATAGCAGATATACATGTATACCTGAAGTGTTCCTTTTGGCGCAAAACAGACACAATAAACATCTCCTGATCACCATTAACCTGTATAAGATAAGTATATCAATCCATGTCAATATTTCTCTTCTTGAGAAACAATTCAAAAGAAATTCAAGATGCAGTACCATAACAATTTCTCCATCCTGTGAACAACATATCGAATTGTGTGATAAGGTATTCAACTTTGGTGCAGAATAAGTGAAACCTCTTATTGAAAAGTCCTTCAGTAATGATAAGTCTGGCAAAGACCTTAGATTTCACAAATAATTTATAGGATTATATGCATTAGATCACTTCCCGAGTAAAGCTGCAGATATATAAAAAATAATGCAATTGTTGAAGATTCAAAGAACATAACAATTATAAAGCACTTCTTGCTTATTTTTAAGCACAATATTCAAATTTTCTTGCTAAAATAAAAAATTTCATAGCCACTATGAGATAATTGTCTCAGTGCTCTAACTAAATCTGTCATTAAATTGCCCATGAAGTTGCATACTATTACCATGTTCTTGTATAAAATAAAATTTCCATAGTCCTAGTGGATTTCAATCTTCACCTCATTTTTTTCACACAAATATAATTTTTCTGTTCAACAAAGCACATTGCATTAAATTTCCAGGATGATTTGGCCTATATGCATGGGAAGCGTAATTAGGCTAACAACAGTGTTGATTCACCTTAACATTGCATAGTATTTTGAGCATCCGTGCTTATCTGATGAAAAAGAATTTCCATGATATGGATGACCTACTTATTCTGAGGTTAATTGTTTGGAATTGGCATGAATTCAACCAAAAATTTGATGATGTAAACGAAGGAAATAAAGACATAAAATCACCACCTTATTTCAATTTTTCCAGTGGTGTAAAGGAGTAGAAGGCCAACATCCGATGTACCACAGAGTATTGAAGCCCAACAACAAATAGAGGAATGAAACTTCTTTTTATAATTAACCTTCTTGACTCCCTGATATAAAACATGTGAAATGTAAATATAAAAGAAACGCCATGTCAGTTCGGGTTATGGATATAGCAGCATTTACCTGGACAACATGATTTAATGAATAGACATAGACAGCTTTCTCAGAACATATCAGCAGAGAAGGCTGCTTTAGAGAATCCTCAACAGAAGTCCCTTTGCTTGGATCAGGATCATTCAATACACTTGATCCTCCAGCTAACATGTCCTGACCACCTGTAAAACATGAAATGGTAATTTTTTTACACTAATTCTTTGATGGTGCTAAAAGTATATCAACTAATCATCAGAGATATTATATTTTCAGGTCTCACATGCATATAACACTGACCATTCTGCGAAGTACAAATGGAACTGTGAAGAAGCTAATGCATACCTAAAATCTGCATAAATAAAGCTTTGGAAGGTTTCTTAGGATGAACTGCGCTATTGCTTGTTGTGTTTCCACTATCCACATCGACAGCCAAAACTGACGAATCCTTTGTAACAACTACTAAAACATTCTTCTCAAAACCATGTACATTGCAAGTTCCAAATTGTAGAGAGATGATGCCGGTAGAAATTTCACTTGCAATATGCTTTTGATACAGCAGAGTTGGTCCTTTTAGATCAATTAGCGAAACCTTTCATAACAACAATTTGAACCCAATTAGCTGCTCATCCCACAAGGTGGAAACGACAGGATATATCTCCATAGCCATTCAATGATATTTCGAGCATATAAAGATTACCAATTCATGTAGTATAAGTGTCATGTTGATAAAAATGCAGACCATGGTCAAATATGATTACCTCCTACCAAAATTTAATATATGATTGTATCATCCATGATGTTTCAAGTTCAATATAAGTATTTATCGTATACTTATATGAACAAATGTTGATGCTACGTTGAAAACTTTTAACATGTTGACATCATCAATTCAACCTAAAAAAGCGAGCGAGCATTTTTAACATTTAAAGCACTGCTCTAAACGGTAAAAATAGAAAAGAAAATATACAGAGCAAGAAAGTAGAGATAATGAGCTTACATATCCTTGATCAGACCCAACTGCAAGATGACCTGAGTTATGGTTCATGTTCATAGAAAGTACACAACCATTCACCTTCATAAGTTTGACACTCTGGAAGATGTGGGTGTTTCCTTTTCTGGAACTTCCTGGAAGAACACAATGGTTACAACTAATATAATTATCTGCACTAGGTTAAAATCATTTCATCAAGTGAAATTTATGCATGAAAGAATACTCGCTTCACATAAAAGGTAATTGCCCATAACTCAAAACATGATCTCCCACTGATAAAAAAAAAAGTCATGTTTTTCTTAATGTTAAAAGCCTAAGGCAATTATTTAAGAACAATTTAATCATCAATAGAAAAAAAAGCATCTTTGCTTGCAATAGGCATTCAGAGGTTGACATTTTGGCATATCTCAATTAAATGTGTTTCCGCATTGCTAAGGAGAAGCATGATTTAATATACCAATACTCCACCACTAAATTAAGGAAAAAACTCATAAAAAGCTCACGGGATCATGTATACACTTGGAAATACCTTGAAAAGGAAAAAAACTATTCTCTGTGGCATATGGCTCTGGTTTAAAGTTGAAGATGCGAACCTGAGATACATTCACAGTAAAAACAACAGACAACTTTCCAGAGAAACAAAAATGAAAACGTAAACATATAAGTCTATATATATGCACATTTGTGCTGTGATATGTGTAAAATCAAACACTGATGACATTTCACCATTCCACTTTGATCGCCTGAAATAAGGACCCTTGAAATGAGATCAAAATGCAAAGCTGTTAGTGCAACACCACTCAAAGAAAAATCATCTTCACTCTGAAAAGAAAGATTCATAAAAAGCATAAGTACAATAATTGGAGGAAAAGAGGAAAAATAAAAGAACTAACCGAGGCTTATACATTCATGATTCACCTGTTGCTTTATCGATAAAATTGGGGTGAAAAGTGGACAAGATGCATCCCAGAAATTAATAGCTCCATCACTGTGTCCAGTTATATACAAATTCTTGATCTTTGCAAACCCACTGAAATGGGCAGGATTTGTGGGAGCTCCATTTATAGGCCTTGCCTCAAAAGGAAAAAGTGATGTAATCCTTTTGGAAAATAGATGGAAATCCTGCATGATCAGAACTTTCATATAGAAACATCTGACCATGAAGAATAAAACATAACATTTCAAGAATATTGGGACAATTCATGCAAATTATTTACCATCATATTACCTCGTCTCCAAAACTCAAGCAGTAAGGGTTATCAGAGATGAATTTTGCTGCAGTAATGATTGACTCAGCAAACAGCATGCTCAAATTGACCTCCTTTGGCAATGAAGGAGAACCCCTAGATTGGGATTGTAAAAGATACTTTTCAATCTGACAGTCATCATAGACATGAATATGCCCTGATTTTCCAAGCAGGATAAAAGAATCCTCTTTATGTTTGCCTTGATCACAAGAGCTTGAAATGATTTCCATGTCAAGGCAAGGCTCAGACAAATGAAGCCCTAACTTGATTGTGCGAGTTTCAGTATGTTCATTCAACAAGATTACCTGCCCACCAGAATCAAACTCCCAGAATATCACCTCAAAAGTGAAAAATGAAAAGAAGAGAGAGAAAGAGAGATTATTATGGGGGGAAAGCACAAAATTTGTCAACTGGAAGCTGGAGGAAATTGATCTCATTGTTAAAAGAAATCAGTTGGAATTACAGAATTGAAGAATCATAAAGAATTAGTCACAGAGACTCGAAACAAAGCCAGCTCATTTGCTTCATTGGCATGAATCAGGCCAAATCAATATACCTGTAACAAGTTGGTTGATGCAAAATCAGAGGCACCCATGATGTAGAGTCGACTTGCCTTCCCATCAGCATGAAGCCATTTTAGTGATGCTATAGGAATTTTGTCCAACTTATATCCCAAATTAAGCTTATATGTGGGAGCACTCTGAATGCCGTTGTCCGATGCTATTTCAGTGTTTAAATTTGGAGTAGCAGGAATGCTCCAAATGCAAATCTCTCCATTGCTATACCCAACAGCAACTTTACTTCCAACAGGGCATGCCCAGCAAGCAGAAGTCACTTTCTTTGTTTCATTATATTGTGCCAGCAACAAGCTTGCACCAGTTGTCATAATGGGTTTGCTGCCTCGAATTTCCCATAACGTAATTAATCCATCTCTAAATACTACAAGAACCCTGCATTGTAGCGAAGACAGATAAAAAGAAATGACGTCTCCCTGAAAAATTCCACAAAAGCAAAATACACCTAGCTGAGAAATTTAACAAGTCTTGGAAACGAAGGCCTGCAAGATTGACCAAGCAAAGGCTACACAGAGACTGATCACATGGAAAATGAAGGAGCTTCTACTATTTCAGCTGGATAAGCCGCATATTGTCTTTAAAAATGAAATTCTTCATCTGCTGAACGTAGAATCAGTTGGTTGTTAGAGAAACAGGATAGCTTTATTTTGTTTTGTACATTCTCTTTTGCAATCATATTCTTTTTTGCCTTTTATTTTCTTGTACTCTATATAAAAGAACTGAAGTCCAGGACATATTTTC
The DNA here is from genome assembly GCA_023653625.1 of Triadica sebifera. NCBI lineage: Eukaryota > Viridiplantae > Streptophyta > Magnoliopsida > Malpighiales > Euphorbiaceae > Triadica > Triadica sebifera. The sequence continues at coordinate 15,385,431 of CM042893.1, forward strand.
CTATTTTTCTTATTTCGTAGTTCACTATAAAGGTAGCCAGATGAATAGGAGAAAAAACAAGATACTACACCATAGGCATGGGAAGTTATTACTGTCATTCATCTAAGGTTACTTCAGTAGAATCAAGTAGGAAATGAGACTACCTCTTGCTTTCAGCTGTTGGTTGAGGCAGTATGTGCGATACAGCATTATGGGTGGAAACTCCATCTACATTCCCTGGATGCAATAATTCTTCAGATTAATTATCACTTAAAATGGATTTGTACAGTATAAAACTCAAGAGGTATAAACAGGCTTTCAGAAATTCCAAAGAAACTAACATAAACTTATTATTTATGTTCCTTTTTCAAAACATAAAAAGAGAAAAATAGGCAAATGCTTCACACATAAAACTTAGGGTATGGAAAAGGACAATTACATGCTAATATTATGCTTTCTAAGCATTTTCCTTACCCTTTCATCCTAGTAATTTACATGAGAACATAAGAGAAAGACTTGTGTCAATTTAAGGGACACCGCCTTGGTCATTTAAGTACCTTCCTAGGGCTGTTTGGAGCAAAAAATTTATAAGGGATCAATTATATGTAACCTTCATAAGCTTCCAATATGCAAAACAGCAGCAGCAACATACCTGGAAAATAAAATTAAATCTTACCATGAGAAGCAGAGAAAGGTATGCTGTATTTCATTTGTTCTATGCAAGAGGTTTCTTCATCAAGCTTCAAAACTGATACATTACCAGCTGAATCTCCAACATACCTGCAGATATCTTGTAGATAGAACTTAGATTAAATGAATATATCCAGATAACTTATAACTCCAACATGGAATGGAGAACACTTACATGTAAAGACAATGTTGCATTACTGTGAATGAGGTAATGTCCTTAAAGACATGAACATCAGACAACAACTTCTTGTCGACATTCCAAACCTAAAATGGATATTACTTTGAAAAATCAAAACCTCACGACTGTTGAAGCTACAGTGTGAACATACAAAAAAAACATATGCATTTGAGAATACATGTATGCACGTATGCATGACAAGGAAACAAACACGAGAAGGAAAAATTTCAGAACCAGGTAAGTGAATTTGGAGTAACTTGCCTCAATGTGGTTCTTGGTAGTCACATTTATAATGATACCTTTATTCTGAATGAACTGAAACATAGAAAAGAAAAACAACCATCACTGATATTCTAAACGAAGTCAGATATCTAAATTTTTAAAATTATGAACAATATGCAGTTGAAATGCAAGCAGAACAACAGAGGAAGATGAAACCTGTAAAAACTTGATTGGTACTGCCTCCGGACATTCAAGCAGAAATTGATTATTATGTTTACCAAATAATTTGATTCTTCCATCTCTAAAAGCAACAAAGATTGGTATGTTATAAGTTGTAACCAATGAATTATACATTTCAAATTATATCCAAAATTGAAGAAAAGATAAGAGAATGTGAGTTGCATGAGAAATGGCTTAAAATATGCTCTCACCTGGTAGAAATAGCAAGAATCTTTTGAATAGAGTCATAAGCGAACATGTTAGCTCCCGATGGCATCCCGTAATGGAACGTCAGCCGCGGCTCTACGTCACTGGATTTTAAACCATTCGAATTCCCCCCAGGCTACGGGCAAAGGGCAAACCAAAAAAAGATCCCATTTTATTTTTCCGACAATCTCTTCTGTAGCTTGGACTAGTCATAATAAAATTAAATTTCAAGTTACTTGTGGATTGAACCAGCATTTTGTGTAGTTTTATAAGTATCCTGGAGCAACGCTGTCTTAACTCTTAACCCCCTCAGCTATCAAGACACTGACCATGCTTCTCTTACTGGGGCTTTTCTTGCTCATTGCAGTTTCGTAAATTCAATTATAACCAGTCTGATTACTAATTATTATGAATGCATAATAGATAGTATGAATTGATTTGTAAATTTATTTCGTCGGTTTGTGTAGAAAAATACTAGTGCTACTAACTTTTTTTTTTTTAGACAGCGACTGCCACTAACTTCTATATAGCAGCGATATATTCAAAAAGAAAAAAAAAACTACTAGAGAGCAACGATTGATATAACTTATAATATTATATAAAATTTTAAAAATTTTAAAAAAAAATTAAAAGGAGGAGATTTGTCTTTGTCAAATATTTATGGCCGGAGGTGGTGGGGAGTTCCATCCGTTGCAGGACGGCATCTCTAGTGGGCCCGTGTGTCTCCATGATCCATATAACTGAGTTGATTTGACTTTCGGGGCCATATGATCTTCTTCAGATAAAAAAACACCGCCCATCACATGAAACGCTGATTGTTTATTTTATTTAAATTAATGTGTCAAATGCTGGCCTAAATCTAACAAGTCACTAGGTTTAGATGAGACACTTGAGATTCTATCATCTACAATAATGTTCGGTAATTAAAATATAAAGATCATATTAACAAAATAATTCTTTATATTTTTTTATTGATTTTTTTAAAAAATAATTCACGAAGTCTTCATTAGTTTAGGAAAGTAAAAATTGTAAAAGCAGACGTGTGTGTGCGTGTGTGTGCGGGTGACCATTTTTAACTTTAAGTTGAGCAACCCACCGACAGTAAGACTAATAATTTTTAATTAGTGTTTCGTATAAAAGCAAAAACCACCCCTAAAAGCTGAAAGAAACGCAATTAAACATATTATCTAAAGTTTAGACTAGTTTTTTATTTATGTTTTTAAGGATAAGACAGGTTTTTTTTTCTTTTTAATTAAACGTCGCAACTAATGAAGTTGACGTGGCAGTCCTTATAATCTTCATCAAAGTCAAGAATAAGAAGGGATCTGAGGTTTGGATAAACAATGAAAAGGAAAAAAATAAATAAATAATTATAATAATAATTTACTATCAATAATATTGATACATGGGATTAACATAGATGGGCCACAAAGATAGGGTCAAGCAGTATATATGTGTAAATACAAAATACTTTGCACATTTAATTGGATACTGCAAATTATCTTAAGACGCAAACTGAGCTGAAATTTCTAATTAATGTGCCATTTTATTACAGTAAAACTTTTTATTTAAAATAAGGAGAGAAAAGGGCATTGAATAATATCAGTGCAATTTGAAAATCTCAAACTGACGCAGCAATTTATCATAAACCAAAAAGCTTTTAAAGGAACCAAACAAGGAAAAAAATATAATTCTTTCAATGCTAATTGATCAATCTAGTCATACATTAATTTTTACCATATCAATATGTTATTAGTGTGAACAAGATTTCTCCCGTATTAGTAAAAAAAACGTTCAAAAGGAGAAATAAAGAAAAAAAATGCAGTATGCACACTCGCATGCACAGTTCCATTTGGTAGAAACGAAACTCCGGCGAGATGTAAATGCACACTGAAGACCATTACGCAGATTTCTAAGATCTTAGGAAATCAATAAAGATAAATCTCGCAACTTCAATACTATGCAGAAATTCTTCCTTTGGAAGAAACATATATAGTAAAAAGCTCCTACCATGTGAAATAAATATGGTAATTTCCAGCAAGGCAAAATCTCAGTTTAAATGATAGATAAATTATTAGTTAAACTCAGTAACGCATTTATAAGTTAATATAAGCATTTAATTGTTTTATTTATATTAATTGACAATTAATCAATATCAATAATTATTATTTTGCAATTAGATTAGTTTACGGACTAAATGTTAGAATAAGAATTTCTCCTAAATGATAATATCCACGACAGTCATATGCCATTTATAGAACGGATAGAATGCAGGGGAATGTACAGTTCACAGATACTTCAAATTCTCTCGTTACAGTTCAAAGGAGCAATGCATTATGCAGCTACTTAGAAATAAAGAGACAATTGGATTCTTTTTCCAGTTTTCGCAGTGCCAAACGCGAAATTTCTAGCACAAGAATTAAAAAAAAAAATATTGCAAAACGAATATGAAGTCCGGTGTCAAGGTTAATTAGATTTTCAAAACGCTAACAAATGAGTAGCAAAGAACACCTAAATATATACATATATTATCAAATTTAAAATTTATGTTTAACGCAACTCAAAATGCTGGCAGTAAATATATAACTGAACATTTGAGCGGAAAATCAGAGAATGGAAACGGTAAAACGCAGAGGATCAAAGAGCCAAAATAGAATAGAGATCATAGTTTAAATTTGAGAAGCTTATATCAATTTTGCAGAGATGTGATGCAATCGATGAATCAGATTAAATTAGAAGGGAAAGAAAGTTGAATCATCAGTTACCTTCTTCGAACTCGAAGCCTTCTCCACGAACTTCTTCACGAACATAATCAAAATCTTAATGTTCAAATTCGATTCACCGAAATCAAGAGCTAAAAGACAAGATCTGCTTTGAAATAGCAGACGACGAGACGAGACGAGAAGGAAGGAGACGAAGTTGATTTGTTAGTGAGTGAAGAATAGGACGGTTTATGTTGTAAACTGAAGACAGGATGAAAGGAGAGACAAAAGAAGCGGTTTTGTTTTATAAAGAAAATCAGTGGTTGAGATCATGTGATGATGACACGTGGAGGACGACTGGGTGATGCAATCAAATCAAACATTATTCAAGCGGAGGAAGAAATCGTTTTGACTAATCTGCTTCTTGTCTTCACCGTCAAAACGACAAAAGGGCAGAGGAGAGAATGGATTTTTGAATAATCTATGATTTTGACTTTCATCGACAAGTTAAATAGTGACACGTAGCTCGTCTGTGATATCGATGTTTGGACCGATGCCCCCTAACTTAAGGAAGTTTGATGGAAGGATGCTAATAAACGAGCACACGTATGGAAACAATCATGAGCTCTAGTTAAATAGCCGTCATTAACTGTACCAACAAAAAAAAAAAAGAAATATTGCAAAGAAAAGGGTCCCCGTTGAACAAATTGAATTATGACACGTGGAACTGGTGATGATTGAAAAATGGAAAATTGAAGAGGTCCGTGGAGGTGGAGGAACCGAAAGCGGGTTGTTTCTTTACTTTGCTTACGGTTAATTTTTTGTTTTAGTTTTTTTGAAAAAGCTTTCTGAATAACATTATTTATTTGTAACCAGCTTTTTAATTATTATTTTACTTGTTTAGAGGATTTTCTTTGAATAGATGGTTATGGCCAGAATTTAATTGATGTTTTAGGTTTGGAGTTTGTCTGACTGTGAATAGTTTAGTTCCCTTTTGTGGTGGGCTCAGTGTTTGGAGTGGGCATAAGCCCACATAGTTCAGAAATTCACAAGGTTGTTTTGTTGCAGTGCCATGTGACTCTCTCTTTCTCTCTCTCTCTAGCGTAAGGAACAGCATTTAACCCTCACCCAAGCTGCCATCAGTAATCAGCTCCATAAGCCATACAAGCCCTTGATTGATCTCAAACTTCTTGAACATCTGATTGAAAATTGCTAAAAAATCTTAAGAACTTCTATCAAGTGCACAAGCAAAGGAGAGAAAAAGACTCATTTTTCTTCAATTTCCGTATGTCTTTCATCACCCGGAAGATCTACAAGGAAAGAACAAAGTCCACAAAATTTTCATAAAAACCTCTCTTGAAAGAGGATAGAAGCACACAAAAATGCTAATAGGAAATAACAAAATCCACAAAAATTTCATAAAAGTCTCTCATAAAAGAGGGTGGAAGCACCCAAAATTCATTTTGGGTAGAAACCCAAAAAAACCAAAAAAAGAAACAAAGAAACTACAATATTTATGATAAAGAATGATGACTTAAATTTTTTAATAATCAATTACAGAAGTCGTATAATTTTGATATATGTGATTTAAAAGTATAGTTATATACCAAATGTGATTTCAGAAATTTAGGGGACATACGAATATATAATATTGAAATGACTGAAACTTTATCATAGGAGAAACGCATGTGTCATATACTTATGGTGCTCTTAAAGGAGCAAAAGAAGTCTTTTAACTTGGACATTTCATACTAAAGCCATGAAACCTTATACACAAAAATTGTTAAAGAATAACAAATTTAAGGAGAAAATTTTTGTGAAGACCATGAGTTTCCTGGGTTTAATAAAGCTTGACAGGGGAAGCTATTGAGATTGGCCACAATTCAAATCACCAATGGGCACCTTTGAAAAATTTAATAAAGGAGATGGAACAATTATTAGGGGAATGTAAAGCATATATGAAATTATTAATAATATATGTCTATTTAATTGGAGAGAAAGAATGTTAATTTGAGAGAGACTAATGAAGGCACGTGAATTCTTTATCTATCATTTTCCTTTGAGGTGATAATTGGAAAGAAAGGCATGTACTCAGCTTCACATACAATGATGATAGAAAGAAAGAAAGAAAAGAAAGGGTGAGTTTCTTCTTTTCTTGTGGTGACCAAAGGCAAGCAATTGTAATGAGTAGAACAATATAGAAAAAGAGAGATGGGGAGACAATGGTCCACAAAGCACCCCAACGACATAGAAGCCGCCCGCATAATACATAAATAATAACAAGGATTGCAACTTTAACCCACCAAAACTTGTACCCAATTCCCAACCACGTGCTTTTGTGTACTTTGGTCCCCAACTAGGCCCAGCCTTTATAACATCCTTCCTATCAATTGACTCCATCATGTGTCAAAGATAAACAAAAAAAATTAAGCTCTAGTATTAAACTCACAAAGTTTTAAAATTAGTGTAGAGAAATTAATTACTTAAATAGTTTATAGCCAAAATCAACATGGAAATAAATATTTTACTTTATAAACATTAATTTTTTTATATGACAATTTTTCATTACATGATGAATATATAAACTTTAATTAAATAAATATTTTTTAAGATAAATAGGTAATAGATTATAAAATGACACTTCCTAAATAAATGTTGTTTAAAATTTTTGTTTTTGTTCTAAAATATTTGATGTTTTACAATTATTTATAAATATTAATTTTTTTTTGTCTAGTCTACTCTTATTTAAAGTTTTTTCTTCCATATATAACTATCTATTTAAAGTTTTATCTTACATATGCAAGTAATTAATTATCTAAGGGTAATATAATACCTATATTTTAAATATATTTTTTAATTATCGTGCAAAAATCTTAATTAAAAGACATCTATTTAGAAAGAGAGGGGAGAAAATATATGACTTGCTAATTAATTGACAATTAACCGAGAGAGAAGAATTTTAATTTTGTTGAGGTATTTTTTGAAATATAAAATATTTTATTAAAAAATATAGAAAAAATTTCAAAAATTAATAATTTTGAAATATTAAAATTTTTTATATATAAATCAAAACCTTATTCTCAGATGTTTTAGCAATCAAACTCAATTTTGAAATAAAAATTTCATTTCTATTCCAAAATTTAAAATGTAAAATGTTCCTTTATAGGTTAATAGGAATATTTGGCTTCAAGTCCTTCAAACCCTTCATGAAAGTTACCACTAGATTAAAAGTTTAATTGCTAAAAACATCTTCAACTAATTAATAAATAATGTATAATTTATGATAATAAAAGCCAAAAAACTATATTTAATAGTTATAATGTAGTCGCACACATTCTCTAGTTTCTTTCATATATATATATAATGAAGGTATGAACACATGGCTGAGGCTCTCTTCATCATTAGAGAAAGAGTCGCTTTACAGCTAAAGCAAAAATCCTTATGTACTTTTGCATCATCTTCGTGAGTTGTATTACTTAGCCTTTTTCTTTTCTCCTTTTGATCGGGAACCCCACTTTTTAAGAACTTCTTTACTTGAGCTGAAGGAATTTATTTTTACAAAATTGAAATTTATATATATCCTTGTTTATAGTTTTCATTTTCAATACTTTATGACATTAATAATGTATTATTAATTCGATATATAAATAAATAAATGAATTTCATAGAACAAAAAAAAGAAAAAAAAAAGAAATTCCCCATGAATAATGTTAGCCTGATTTTTTAGGCAGGATGTAAAGTGATGTAAGCTGAAAGTGAAGAGAACAAACTTGGAACTATGTGTAAGTGCGGCATTGAATTCTATACCTGATTTAGCTAAACCTTTATTCCAATCCAGATTGGATCGGTTATATGATTGGTCAGATTTTGATGCCATATATACTCACTGTTGCAAATTTGTATGCCTTTCGAAACTTTTCATAATTATAGAAATAAGGTAAATAAATTTTAAATAATACAATCGTAGTAATTTATTAATTCCATTATACAGTTATTGGTTGGGCAATTTACAGATTTTTTTTTCTGGGTTTAAATATTTATTAAGTGGAAAAATAGATTACCTTGATATATTTGTTATTTTTAATCGAGCTAAGAATTTATTATTATGTTAAAAAGTTATTTTTATAATTAGATTTATATTTATAAAATAAAAGTATTTTTTACATGATAATATATTATTGACTCAATATATATATATATATATAGTTTAAATTAAAAAAATCAATTTTATAATATGTCTTAAATTTCTACCATACTTTTAATATTATCGTCTGTAATTGCAGGAAAGATGTTGCTTGCAAGTATACACAATATGATATTATATCACTATATATTTTTATTATTCAACAGAATAAGTTGAAAAATATACTTTTTTTTTCTAGTAAGAATTGTTTAGGTAAGACAATACAAATTAAATTGTTATTTACATTGTGAAAATGTTTTTATGCAAAACCCATGTATTTTGGTACAAAATGCATGTAAAACGATATAAATTAAGACATTCAAGCTAAATGTTATGGAAAATGCATGTATATCTTTTTCAATTGTTAAATTATTATTTTCATTTAAAAGGTAATAATAACAAACATCAACTAAAGCGGATTTCTAAATTATTATTTTTTGAAATCACATGTGTTATCAATTTATATATTAATTGAATAAAATTAATTATTTTTATATCGGGTACAATTCTAAAAATAAGTAAAATACTTATTTAAAAATTTAAAAATGGAACTCAAATTTTAAAATATCTTATTAAACCGAAATAAAACCATATACCTATTGAGTAGCTGATTTCTAAATTTGAATGCAGCAGAATCATCATTTGCTGCGGTAGTTAAGGAAAACTGACCAAAAGAATCATACAAAATAGTCAACAAAAGATTAAAGAAGAGAATCGGCTTTCTATTAAAATTGTGACTCCTCCTCACACAAAAAAATTAAAAATAAAATAAAGGCAGGTGAGATAGTGTTTAGACAAAAAAAATTTAAATATTCAGTAATAATAAATAAAATTAATGTTATTCTATAAATATAAAATTGATTATAAATTAACATAATAGTAAATTATTGAGTTAACTAAAAAATAAGAATACAGATATAGAATCTTAATGTTTTTATTATTTATTTATAAAACAAAAATTATTTTGTATATTATAAAATATATTTTAAAAAAATAAATTATTCAATTGAAAGTTAAAAATCCGTAAAAAAAAAAAGAAAGAAATTCCAGCAAGAAATAAATGAAAGGGAATTTTCCTTTTGAGGCCATTGACGCCAAATGGAGGGGTCGTGCGCACAAGCAACTGCCCATGAGCTGTTCGTTACAACCATACAACGACAGCTTTTATTTATTTATTTATTTTCTTTTGTAGCTTCCTAAAGAATCCTTTTTCTTTCTTTTTCAATCCCTTGATTTCCTATTTCTTTATTTGATAAATTTATTTTAATTTTATTAGAGACTTTTTAACTTTTTATTTTAGGAAACAATTTTTATATCCCAAAATAAAAAAAAATGAAAATAATAATGCACTTAACTCTTATAATATTCAAAAGTAATCAAAATCAAATGCTATAGAGATATAAAGACAGATAAATTTAGATTAGGACATAAAATCGTCTTTGAATTTTACACAAATTTGTGTGACTAAATCACAATTAAAAAGAAGTTTCTTTTTATTAATGGGAATTAATTCAATTAGTATATTTATTATGAAATAATAATTAAAAAAAATGATAGGTTATGAATTCAATATATTCCGATTTTATAAAATATTTATAAATAAAAATAAATAAAAAAAACCCTACACCGACCATATTCTGTAATGCTGCAGAAACGAGCTTCCTCGTCATTGATAATTTCTATAGAGAAAAAGATTAAGAAAATAATTACATCGCAAAAAGTGAATTCAACTAATAACTACATTATAATAATAACTTTTTTTTTTTAATTCAATTCATTTATTGCAGACAATAACCTTCATCTGCTAACTAAAAAGCATAATGCTGAAAAATACTTAATTAAATTCGTAATATAAATTTGTTCATAAATTATAAATATTAAAAAAATATTTATATAAATTATATATTTAACTTAATTTATGAGTTTAATCAAGTGATAAGCAATTTAGTAACCTACTAAATAGAGAAACTGAAACTGAAACAAAAACTTCAGAAGAGAGAGAGAGAGAGATAAACAATTTTTACTAAAAGAATAAAATTAATGAAATATTTGTAAACAATAAACATACCCTTTCTCCCTTTATAATCATTATTATTGTTAATTATATTACTCGCGGAACACAAGCTATATCTGGTAGAGTTCGACTCAGAGAGATCGGATGCCAGATTCGAACATCCTTTCTCAGTCCGCAACTCAGAAGGGAAGAGCAAGGGCGGTGGAGTGCCCGGGAGATATGGATGGCAAATAGGAGCTCTTTGAAGAAGCCTACCAAAAGGAAAGAGGTCACCTAAGCCAGTAGAAAGACCCCAGCCCTTAGCCTTAGCTTTACTCGCCTTTTTATCAGAATAAGATTGAGGAAGAAGTGGACGTGGTCCTGCTGGAGCCCCTTTCAGGCTCATAGCAAGCTGTTGTCGGCAACTACTTCGGAAAATGCAATCAACTGTTTAAAGAAGATAAGGTGGGGAAGTAAAGAGTGGAGTTAGCCTAATATCTTCTTCTCTTGGGTTTCTCCATTATTCGAATCTCTTCTTTGTATTTCCAACTTCTTATGTTTTTCCCTTCATAAACTCTCTCCTGTTCATTAACAGAGATCTCCTGTATCTATGTCTCTCTAATTGTTTCTTCGTTAATTTTCTTGTTCAAGAACAGGTTTTGACTTCAAATTTCTGCACTTTGTTGATGAGTCTGCATTTGGGTTGCTGCCATTTTCTCTTCAAGGTGAGTTGGGGATCATTCTTTTATTTATACATATGTAAATTTTTGGTCATTTGAAAATTGGAAAATTGTGGATGAACAGGAAAAAAAATGAATGTAAGTTTCATCATTTTCTGTGTTTTCATGTCAGTTGCCTTTTCATGAAACTCTAATAATAATTAAAGTTGACTGCAAACTGAGCCATTTCTGTTATGTCTGGCTCATTCAATGCAGAGTTTCGCTTTTTGGGTTTTCTCCAGGAAAGGAAAAAAAAAAAGAAAAAGGGAAAAGAGTTGAGAATTCTGAGAAATTAAGTCCGTTTCTTTTAGATTGTTCTCTTTTCTAAAGTTTTTTTCCGTCTTCAAAACAGAGCAATAAGTTTGGCTCTGTTTGTTTGGTGAGGCATTACATGGAATACGAGGAACTTGCTCTGTTTTGATTTCAAGATTTTGTCTTTTACCAGATCATTTATTGTTCATGAATAATTCAGATTGAGTTTGCCTTCCTTGGTTTAATAATTCTTAGTTATTTCTTGGATCAATGGGTCGTTTGATTGTTGTTAAGTTTTGTATGGATCTTTTCATTGTATAAAGTTATTTTAATCTTATGCCTTTTGAAGTAAAACTAGCTCTCCAATAAATGTCTGCATGAACATTTTCTTTGAAAAATTTCTCCATTATTTTAGAAAAATAAATAAATTATTCTCAATCAGCTAATCCCATATGCTTTAGCCAAATTCCACACTTATCTGCAAATCAAAGTGTTTAAAGGCATTCTTCTTGACCTTTGATGAGCTTCATAATCATAATTTTGTGCTCTTACCCTATTCTTGAAATCTTTGATTTTGCTCTGGAATTGAATTAATTTTAGAGTTTTATTGGTACTTCATGCTCTTTTAACATATCAATTAGATGGTAATTAAAATACATAACCAAAGATTAGAACTTGAACAGTAAAAAATTTCATAGATATAATAAAGTATTATCTATGGAAATGTTTGAGCATAATCATTTTATTTCTCTATCTGGAAATGTCAGACAATAAACTAGCAGGCATGTGATTTAGTGTATTAATTTCGTTCCTGAGTTATTTTGGCTAGAAGAAAAGGAAAATAGAATAATGTGTGGATTTGCAGGTTGTAAATGAAGAGTATGGCTGCATTATGAACCAACAAAATCTGTGATTTTGGATTTTAATGGGGTGAATCAGATGCTCTGCTGAGGAAATGCCATTTAGCTGAATGGGAGGATTATTTCACCTATTTGACTTCAATCACAGTAGCATGGCTCGGAAAATTATCGCACATAAACAACATGTTGATGGTACGTATCATCATTTTCTTGAATAAATTTAGGAGAACCGTGCACAATTAACTAGTTCCAATATCCATACCTCATCTTCAGTGAAGGATGCACTCTAGTTTGTTGATTATCTTTCAATTATGAATCATAAGGTTTAATCATAAAGTCTTAAATTTTATTTTCCTATCTAGCTTGGTAACTAATGCATATTCAACTTCTCTCAGGATTAGAAGCTCCTCGAAATAGCTTGGAGCTGCAAGTTGAAGCCTCTCAAAACTGCATTTCTGCAGGGGATGGAGTGGTAAAATGTCTGAATCACATATCTTGTTATATCTTCAACATATTGAGTTCTATTTTCGAGATCGTGTCCAATGATAATGGCCATAGATTCTGAGATACTTGGGATCTCTTTCGATGGACTATCAAGTATAGGATTGGATAATTTTTGAGCCGAATCTTGCTTCTTGCATTTGCAACTTTCATCTTCATCTTTATGATACTCATGTCCTATGTTCTTTCAATTAACAACATTGTGTGAGACAAAATCTTAAGGAAAGTTTCCAACTTGAAATGAGTTCAACTAGGCTTTGTTTTGCATCTTATTAATGATTGCTATTTTTATTATCTTCTGTTCTCCTTGTGTATGTATTCATGGAATCTAGGCTGCACATTTTTATTATCTATGCCAGGCTGCAGAAGACTGGTCCGAAAGGAACTGTTATCCGATTGAGGCTTCAATGAAGAGGTTGATTAATGAGGAAATTTCCAGACAATCTAACAGTAGGAGAAATGCACCAAGCATTGTTGCACGGCTGATGGGTGTGGACATGTTACCAATAGATGCACAATCTATAGTTCAGCCAATTGATAAAAAGACTGGAACTATGGTAACCAAACGCATGAAGAGGGAGACAAATGAAATGAGCTTGGCCAGTCATCGATCTTCCAAGTCAAAATCTTTCGGACAGATAGAATTTGATTCATTTTACCAAAACGAGGAAAGAGATGCTGAAAGATTGGGAAATGGACAGAAGTTTGGAAAACCAAAGCCTCGAGGACATCCCCAGGAGGAGGAATTGCAGAAGTTCAAAAAAGATTTTGAAGCATTTCAAGCTGCCCGGCTGAAGGAATGTTCAAAGGTTGTTGAACTCGGCAGCAATTCTAGCCACTTGCTTGAACAAGAGAACATCAAACAGCGAAAAACTGTATTTAATGCAAATTGTGAGATTCCACCTTGCAAGAAATCTGTACTTAAAGCGAAGTCCCATGAAAGAGATGGTTTGCGTCATAAACTGGAACTTTTACCAGATGAGCAGAAGGGATTCAATTCTTCAAGAAATAGAAGTACAAACAGAAATTGTGAACATTGCATGATTGATCATCAGAAACCGGATAAATCTGCTGCTCCCACAAGAATAGTGATCTTGAAACCCGGTCCTGACAGAATTTGTGACTATGAAGAGTCTTGGACTAGTTCATCAGGCACTTTAGAGGAAAGAGGTAGCATAGAAGATTTTCTTGAAGAGGTGAAGGAAAGATTGAAATGTGAACTGCAAGGGAAAACTCTTAAAAGGGGTCCTGTAGTTAGAGGAAGTGGAATAGAGACTCATTTCAATGAAAAGCCATCAGATCCAAAACAAATCGCTCGGCATATAGCAAAAAATGTCAGAGATAGTGTTACAAGGGATCTTGGAACGAATCTTCTCCGATCGGAATCAACACGATCATATCGAAGTGAGATTCAGTTCACTGGACCTGATTCTCCTGAGTTCATCAACAGAGATATGAGGAGATTCTTGTCAGAAAGACTAAGGAATGTTCTCAAGAAAGAAAAACATTCTCCAGATGTTCCTTTCGTTGCCAATGGCAGCTCCGCATCATATCTCTTAGATAGTGAGAAAATCAGACTAAAAGAAATAGGAGATAACTCGAGAGCTGGCATTCTACCGAGCTACTGGGAAATTCTGAAAGATGAACAAGAGATGCAAACTAGATCTTTCAGGCATGGAGATGATGATGGGGTGATTAATAGAGAACTATCTCCAAGGAACCTAGTTAGGTCTTTATCTGCTCCTGTATCAGGAACATCATTTGGAAAACTGCTTCTCGAAGACCGTCACATTTTAACAGGTGCTCAAATCAGGAGGAAGCATGAAGCTCTTGAAAATGTGACAATGGATATGAGAAAACGGAAGAAAGAAAGATTTAATATCAAAGAAAAGGTTTCAAATTTTAGATACAATTTCACTCTCAGGGGAAAGCTCTTTGGCAAAAAGCTTCAATCAATGGCTGAATCACATGGTTTTGAACAGGATTTTGTGATGAGTGGACCAACAATTGTCAAGAACTTGGGCGAGGGATGCATAATGGTAACTATTAAATTTCTTTGCATTATTTCTAGAACTTGGACATTTTCCATCTTCGTTTGCTTTTCGAAGAACTAATCTTTGATGTTTTGGTATTAGGAGAACTTGACTGAAGTGCCTCCGAGCCCTGCATCAGTGTGCAGCAGTGGTCAAGAAGAGTTTTGGAGGCCATTGGATTATCTCAGCCCATTGTCAGCACACGATGTTACTCCGAGGGAAGATAGTGCAATGCCTCAGGTTTTTAGGGAGATCAGCACGAACCTAAATGGTATAGAACTAGTTGCTTTCATCCTTACAGTTCATGAGCAATGCAACTTATCTTTCCTGATAGCCTTTTCTGTTTGTTGATGATGCAGAGCTGCGGAGGCAACTGAATCAACTCGAGTCCGACGAGCCACCTGACAACTCAACAACCGAACAGGAGACCGATGAGTACCTAATGGTGGATTTGGAGGACAAAGTAGAAGCTTACATAAGAGATTTGTTAGTTGCTTCTGGTTTGTACGACGGATCATGTGATAAATGCATGTCGAGATGGGATCCCTTAGCAAAGCCTATAAGCAACTCTGTGTTCGAGAAAGTAGAAGAATCTTGTAAAAAACGGGACAATGATAATGAAAATAACAACAAAGATGAAAATGAGATCAAAAAGGTAGATCACAAACTGTTGTATGATTTACTGAATGAAACACTTGCAATTGTACTGGGGCCGCCTGTGACCATGTCGAGATTCAGAAGGAAGATTATTAGCTCCTTCAGGCTGATGCCACTGTTACGTGGGATAAAGCTACTGGATTGTATATGGGAGATGATGAAGGTACATTTATATCCACCACAGGATAAATCTTATTACTCACTAGATACTATGGTGGCCAATAACCTCACATCAACTCCTTGGACCAGCTTGGTTGAAGACGAGATAAATGGTTTGGGGAAAGAGATGGAATCTCTTATTATTGCAGATTTAATAGAGGAAATTGTGAAGGATATCATATGATATCCATTTCAAGAAGTTAGATGGTAGAAAGTGATATTCAAAGGTAGACCAATTAATTTGTTCTTTTCTAGGTGAGTGCTTAAAGTAAGAGATTTGGTGTACATGTAGATATGTGTTGATGTGTTCTTTGTGTTTGTGGGTGTTTGATACACAAGTTGGGAGTTAATATCTGTAAATGAGGTTATTGTATGATCTATTAGTTTTTTTTTTTTTTGACTTATTATTTATCCATTATTCAAGGGAAATTTTTCCTCAAAATTAATGCATGTATATATTAAAATGTAATTTTATTAATGTATTATATATGATCAGAGCTACTTCAATTTTTTTTTTCAAAAAAATTATAATTCTATAAATTTTTTTAATGAAATATATAGTAGTAAAATCATAATCATAATCAAGACAAAATCTCTAACATCACGAAATTTAGTTCTTTAAAAATAAAATTCAGGAAATTTAGACCTTATAGGAATCCATTAAATTAAAAGAGAGTGGGCTTATTATATTTTCAAAAAAAAAAGGTGGGCATATGGACTTTGTTTCTAAGGTTTGGGGTCCATTGCATATAACGTAAATAAATTATTGGCCCATTGAGCTTCATCTTCATTGTAGAGCTGCAAAGCCTTATATTAGGGGATAATTGCATTTAACCTTTAATTTTAAGGGCACTATTCAATTAAATCCCTATAATTTATAATATCATTACAATTAAATATATAAATTGTTGTTATATAATCCCCTCAAAAAATCAAATCCTTTTTTTTTATTGAATTTGGGGCGTAAAATATTTAATTAGAGGGGGGAGGGGTCCAGCTAAACGTTACAAATTGTTGGCAGAATTATAAAAGTGATAACAATAAATAAATAAATAAAAAGCTAAAAAATAAATTTTATTTAGTAGAATCAATTAATGGGGAATATAAACAAAAATGTAGAGACTCTAAGCTTATTTTAGAAAGAAATATTAAAATTTGTGAATATTTTTTTAATCGTATTTAAATTTTCATGAGCCACGTACGTACATGAATAAATAAAAAATGATGAAGGCGTAAGAATTTATAAATTATTTAAGTTTATTAATATTTTCACGAACAACATGCATGAATAGAAAAAAAAAATGATGAAATTTGCTAATAGCAATAATTTACAGATGGATTAAATTTAAAGAAGATTACATAAGAGTAAATTTTTTTATAAAAAAAAATCTATGATGCTAAATAATGAATTTTGACCAAGTCAAAATTAAGATAATAAAGTTTTAAGTAATTATTCCGCTAATTACAAAAATAATCATAGTTAAAGCCAAATAATAATGAAAGAATATAATCATTGCAAGAGCTTTTAAATGATGCTAAAAATTCACCAAACAATAATCATTTTCAAGAGCTGAATGAAATTGGATTAGTTTGAAAAAAATAATAATGGAAAAGTGCAAAACAAAGCCCAACACACAGTAGAAATTATTAATAAACAATATACATTTGATCAATTTTGTTACAAAATAACAAATCTACATTTCGATATTTGAATTATCTATAAACAAAATCAACATTTACAAAGACGAATTATGACATCAGAGGTAGACAGGTTGGAGGTTTATTAGAATATTAGCTACTAAATTTGCTATTAATTAATGGTTAATTTTAAAGTGTACTGATTTATTTATAAATTTATCTTTACGGTAAAAATTAATTTATTATCTAAATTATTTTTTTATTTAAAAAAAATGTTACCAACACTCTTTTTAACATTTTCTTTTAATTAATACTTATATTAATTATAAATAAAAAAACAAAATTAAGAGACTTTTCGGAATGGATCTCTATAGTTTTATTAGATTTACCAATTCATTTTATATATTTGAAAAATACTACCAACACTTTCCTTTTCTAACATTTCGTTAGAAAATATGAGAGAGAAATGGTGGATTAGTCGTTGAATTGGTGGCTAAGTCTGCACCAACCGCCACAATTAGTGGCTTTGATTGATTTTTTAACTTGCAAGTTTTGTTGAAATGATAGAGACCCAAATTGGTACAAGAAAATGATGAATCTATAACAGTTAGATACTTATAATTCTATAAATAGGATTAATTAATTTAGTTTTTTTATTTTTCTTTTATGATTATTTAATTTTGCTTGAATATTAATTTTTCCACTAAATTGAATATAACTTTCAATTCATAGCTATTTTTCCTTCATTTTATTTTCAGAAAATTTTTTTTTCATTATTTTTTTATAAAATTATATCTTTTTATATCAAGGATCTTTATTATAATTGTACAGTGAATAATATATAAATAAATAAAAACTATTTTTTTAATAAGATAAGATGGAGTGACTTTTAATTAAAGAAATAGATTATATTAAAAAAATAAGATTTTTTTTGGTAAGAAGTATATATATATGTTATATTTTTTTATCTATTAATTTATATTTGAAAGTAAACAAAATTATGAAAAAAAAAACATAAAATTAGACAGATGGATTTAAATTTTTAACACGCATTCTAAAATAAAAATAAAAATTTTAGTCTCGTGATAAAGGGAAATCCCTAACCCAAAAAATGAAATAAAAATTGACTCAAGTAATTAGTTTTAAATTAAAATTTACTTTAAATATAGCTTAAAAATTCAAGTCTACATTTCCATAAGTAGTATTCAGAAAATTAAATAATTCATTTCCTTAACGTGCATGTTGAGTTGTTGACCATATGAGATCACTTAAAACCGATCTACATAAGCTAAAATGCAAATTTTCTTTTCTCTTTTTTTTTTTAAAAAAAAAGAGAATTAGAATGTATATACAATGCTTAACTAAACTAATTAAAGAGGTTAAATTATTAGGAAAAAAGGTTAATTTAATAATTTAATTAAATAATTGAAAAAAATTAATTATAATAATGAAGTCAAAAAAGTAATATACTAGAAAATTAATAGATAAGTATAAAAAAAATATGTAGTAAGTCGCCATTTTCTGTACGTAGACAACCCCAACAAAGTCATCCATCACATATTTTTGTATTTTGTAGAGTGCCACACATGGGATCACATGCTTCTAATTTAAACAATAATCATATATATATATTTGTATTTTTTTTAAACATGATTGCACAAAGAAAATAAGGGAGGGTGAATTCTATTTTAATAGAAAATTTATCATCATTTGACTAAATATTTAATTTAAAAATAAAGAATATAAATTATTTTTATTATTATATTTATTTGTTAAACAAAATTGTGATATATAGCTTAATGTTTTACTTCGGATTAACTAGCAAATGAAGTTAAGAAGTTTGATATTGATCCCTCGGTTTTACATTATCTTTCCACTAGTCTCTTAATAAATATTTAGAGCATTTTCAATAATATTTTTTATTTTAAAGACTATTTTTAATAGATCAAAAATATTTCCAACAATACTCTTTATTTTAAAATTTTAGTATAATAAAGAATATCTTATAACATTTTTAAATATAAAAAGGAAGATTTCTTTTACAAGTTCAATAAACTCTTTATATTTTTATTTTTCATTTTATTTTATCTCATACAAATTAATATTTAGTAAAATAAAAAAATTAAATGGCATTTATTATAAGGATAAATAAAAATATTTTTAGAGAATCATAATAATAAAAAGATACGATATACATAGAAAGTAGAGATGTATTAATTATAATTAGAATAAAAAATAGAGTTTGACTCTTTAGATATATAAAGTTAAACTCATTTATTACTATAAATTTTAAAGATTAAGAGTCTATTGAAAATTTTTTTTATAGGATGATATTTTAAAATAAATAGTATAGTTTAAATAAAAAGTTTATTGGAAATGCTCTTAGAGCATCTTTAAATATAGAGAATAACTTTTTATTTTTTTATCTTTATTTTATTTTATTTCATATAAATTAATATTTAACAAAAAAATAAATGACTTTTATCATAAGATAAAAATATTTTAGATAAATATACCAATAAAAAAATATAACATACATAAAAAATTGAGATATAATAATTATAATTAGAATAAAGATAATTCACTATTTATTTTAAATTTTAAAGGTAAATTGACGAGTAATTTTTTAAAATTAATAGAATAATTTAAATAAAAAATTTATTGAAAATTTATTCTCACTTTTTTGTGTGTGTGTGTGACTTTTACACATCTCTTTATTCGGGAAAAAAAATCAAATGAATGAATATATTTGATTTATTGTGAGACGGATTATGTAACAAATGAAGTTAATAATACATTAAGGCAATGAATATCATACACGTGGACATATAAACATTGAGCCGGTTTTATTATTTTAAGGTATGGTTTGACACCGAACTTTTGCAATAAGTGTAAGAAATCTAAAGAAATGTCGGCTTTAGGTGGCAGAGAAAGAGAAACCACGGCGACGGCGCTCTGTGAATTTTGAAATGCCTTCTGCCCTGCCTGAGTTAGAGAATGTTTTTCTCTGTTTTTGTTTTTTTAGTGTCAGTGACTCTGTTTGAGTTGTGTTGCCTATTTTATATATAAAATAATACTTCTATGTTTTCGATAATAAAAAAATATAAAATTTTTGTCACATTTTACTTAATAATATTTTAATTGTATTAAATTATAAATTTTAAAGATGTGTAATAATTAACAAAATTAGAGATGTGTAATAAAATACCCATTTTTTTCTAAAATTATACTCAACAAGAAAAGTGAAATACTTACCAAATATGTAATTTAAGTATGGATTTAATAAAATAAATACCAAAATATCAGTTTAATTGTAACACCTTATACATCTATATACCATATATACTGATTTTATATTATTATCCCGTATGAAACAAGATTAAAAGTCAAGGATGTTATATTACTTACCAACTATGTAATATATATATCACTTACATAATTATTAATTAATTTGAGTAAATTTTCTTTACCAAGGGGGAGATGTATGTATGAAATTTAAAAGACACTTAAAATTAAGAGAGAATGTATTCAAATTGCAATTAAGAGATTTTATATTCCTATCATTTTCAAACTCCAATTACTTGTTCTCTTTTTCTATTATTTTGTTTTAATTCTTTTTAGAGTTGCTATTAAAATTTAGTGCCTATAATAATCTTTTGCTATTCTCGTTAATTTATTATTTATTTTTAGATATGCATCTCTCATGATTAAACTTATTATCTTTTTTTTTTATTCTTGTGTGTTGTTAAAAATAAAATCCAATATAAGTTAAACTTTTAGTCATGAAAAATTATCCTCCTCGGATTGAGTTTCATTGTACGGGAATTGTACTTCTTATATTGCTAACAAATAAAATGAATCTCTCACGAAAGATAAATTGTTCATAATATGTTATAATAATTCATTGTTTTCATTTAAAAAAATATAGATTTTAATGATTTTAAAGTATAAAAAATTCATGAAAATGATAAATTTTTTGACAGCTTATTGTCTTGAAGAAGTTTTGAGCTGGGTTAAATCTAATCTTCTTGCTAATGTCCCAGTTGAATCCAACGCTAAAGGTATTGTTGACAGTTTCAATAATTTGCATGAAGATAGGTCTAAATTGGGTTGTTTACTTCAAGCTTGCCAATTTTTGTAACAATATTTCGGTAAATTTTGTTCGTCGCCCACGAGAAATAGCTCATCCCCTTGCTAGGGTTACCCATAGTTTTGATGCTAAGTCTATTTAGGAAGAAAGTTCCTCAATTTATAAGGCCTCTTTTTCCTTAAAGTTGTACCAGCATCTTGAGTTTAATAAATTCTCCTCTTAGTAAATAAAAAATAAAAAATTGAGCCAATTAGAATAATTTTTAAATTTAAGTAAAATCTATTATTTGACTACTTAAAAAAGACTATAATCTATAAATTTTAGAAAATCATTCGGCCACCAAAATTTTTTATTTTTAAAGGATTTGATTTTCCACATCTAAGCTGTAAAAAGTCTAAATTTCACAATTTTTTATCCAAGAAGGATTATTGTCCAATTTTTTTTTATTAAAGATTATTCTTAATAAATTAATAATATTCTAAAACCATCTTTAAGCATAAAAATGTAGTAAAAACCATTTGTCAATTTATTTTATTTTATTTTCACTTATTTTTATCTCTATTAGTTTAAATATTAATTAAAAAAAATATTAATGAGTTTCTTTGAAAAAGAAAAAGACTTTAATGGATTAATTTATTTATAAACATATTATAAATATTGAGTTTATATATAATTTTGACCAAAAAATTTATAACTATTTCAATTTTGATAATAATGATAATTTCATCAATTGTATTTTTTAGAAAATTTACTGTAAATTATATTATTTCACAATTAAATATAAAAATGACTATAAAATATTTAATTAATGATATATTACTCATATTTAGTAAATAAAAAAATTAAAAATTAATTGTTAAATTTATAGATTGTGGTCATTGAACCAAATATAAATACAAAAAAAATCAATTTATCAATCCATAGATTTTATGTTTAAATCAAACAATAAAATTCTTATAATTCATAAATTTTAAAATTTCTCAACCCAAATGAGACCTATATAGTAGGTGTTTGAAATTGCTATTAGAGGTCAAAAAAGTAAGTTTATAAATTTTTCATTTAATTGATTGATTTTTTTAAATTTTTTATAAATTGTTTTTATCAAATTGCTTCTAGACAAAATATTTATTTACATGTTTATTTCTGTAAAAAATTTTCAAAACTCAAAAAATTTAAAAATAATTGTTTTTATCTAAAAATGTTTTTTTCAAACTCAATTCCAAACAATCCTATAATTTTATTTATATATTGGGGATATATATTTTTATTATTAATGAAATTTTAATAAAAAAAAGCTTTAGGAAATATAAATTTATCTTTTAACTTTTTTCAATTAATTTTTGAGATCGATGTATTCAATTTCTTCATTAGTAGCACTTTTTTCTTCTTCTTTCTCTAAAATTTTTGTATATCATGAATTTTTATTGCAATTTAAGAATTAAACGTGTATTAATTTTATGTGATTGAAAAAAATAATAAAATAATATTTTAAGGATGAAATATGATAAATTAAATCTAATTAAATCTAATTTTTTTATTAAGTTTAAAAATGAATTTTGAGATATCTTGATTATTGCAAAAGAGCTCGAAAAGAAAAAGAAATAATAACTTAATGCGTATAGAGACTCATGTACCTTAAAATAAGCCATTTACACATTTATTATAATTTTTTGATGGCACACGTGAACTCTTAAAATTTTCAATTTATTATTTCTAAATAATTTTAATTGATATAATTATAATTCTTATAATTCACATGTTTCATCATCAATATTACATTATTACTCTATTTATAAAATAAATAAATTTAAATATTTATATAATTTTAGAAAAATTAAAATGCTTAAATTTTTTATTTTCCAAATTTAAAAGTGTATATATTAAACCATTATTTAAAAGAAAAATAATGCAAATATGCATTATTTAAAATTTAAAATTTAAAATTACATTAATAATTAATCAGCGCAGAAATGAACTGAAAAGAACACAAACAAGATTCATGAATATGCTAAAGTACACGGGGGAGGATATTGTACCAAACAAAGATCAACAGTGTTCGTGTTTCACCGCCAATAAAACTTTCTTCAGCGCATTCTCCTTTCACTGTCTCTTTTGTCTGCTTCTTTCTTTTCTTTCTTTATTTCTTTTCTTTTCTTTTTTTCGTTATTATTGTCTACTGTTCAATACTGACCTTTTTGCTTTCTTGTTTTTCTTCTCTCTGTTTATGTCTGTGCGAGAGAGAGAAAGAGAAGGGAGTGTTGAATTGTTGATGTATGATGGACTGGGATACTAATCCAGAAAATCAACAGCAGCAAGAAAATAGAAATGGGAATGGGAATGGAGGAATGTTGTATGTGAAGGTGATGACAGATGAGCAACTTGAAACTCTTAGAAAGCAAATTGCTGTTTATGCCACCATATGTGAGCAGCTTGTTGAGATGCACAAGAACCTTTCTGCCCAGCAAGATTTTGCAGGTCTTCACGACTCCCTTTTTTCTTTTTTTCTTTGATACGGTAAGCTTGTATTTTTCTTATCTGTTTGTGAATATTGCTTGCTTGGTTACTAATTGGTGCAAGGGAAAAGAAAAGAATTCTGATTTCCTCTGCTTTTCCCACCCAATTTGTGGGAAATGATTTTGGTCTTTGTGGCTTTTTTCTTTAAATTGATTTCCCTTTTGTAATAAATTTTCAAACAAGAGAAACAAAATGGAAATTGGAATTCTTTTTCTTCTATTTTTCACCCAATTCTCTCAAAACAAACAATGGTTGATCGGTTTTCTTGGTACATTTATGGGTTTTTTTTTGTAAGGGCTTTCTGCTCTGCTTTTTGGCATTTTCCTGCCAAGTATTGTCTGTTGTAGGGTTCATTTCATCTTTATTGTTATTCTTTCTGCTTTCATACTTTTGAATTGGAATATATCTTTATAAATTATGAGACTGCTTTTATGATTTCATTTGTTTGTTTCAGCGTATCTATCTTCAGTTGGAATTAATATTCCAATTGAATTTAGTACAATTGGATAAAAGTAAACCGAGAAAACTGGCAAAGGTTTCTAATTCTTTGGATATGTGAAATTGTGAATTCAATCTAAATGTCTTCTTTTGCTGTGATTTGTTATTCATTAGCGAATATAGTGATCTCTGAGATGCTATGCAATTCTGATTTGGATCTGTATTTTGTCGCATTCAATCTTATTGCTTCTGATGGGAGCTGAATGCACTCTCAGTATTGAAACTTTAAATACTTTATGCTTTTCTTGTGTGAAAGAAAAACAGATTATATTTATGGTTATAGACTTTGCTTGCAATTTTCTGTTATCCTTTAGCTTTTTTTCACTTTGCATGCTTTCTTTTCTCATCAAATTAGAATCAGTAATATGGCATTCTATTCATCTTGTTCTATCTATTTTGAGTGAGCAAGTCTATTGTCAAATCCAAACTTCATTAATTTTCACTAAATGTCATGCACAACATTTTTTTTTCGAGCAAGTTTATATGGTTTCCATATCAATTGGTTTTCCGGAGCTTACCAAATGTTTCCGTAACCAGATTGGGTCACAGCTAGATGTTTCGAGTATTAATGCTGATGCAGAAAGTTGGAATCGCAGCATATTTCTGTTATGATACTTAGCTAGTTTAATTTAGCTGAAAAGAGGCGTGACTACATTTTTATGAGATATGTTAAAACTCCTTGACTGTTCTTATATTGCAGGGGGCAGGCTTGGAAATCTATATTGTGATCCACTAATGGCTTCAGGTGGACATAAAATTACTGCAAGACAACGGTGGACACCTACACCTGTGCAGCTTCAAATTTTGGAGCGTATCTTTGATCAGGGGAATGGAACTCCAAGCAAGCAAAAGATTAAAGAAATAACCTCTGAACTCAGCCAGCACGGACAAATTTCTGAAACAAATGTGTATAATTGGTTTCAAAACAGGCGTGCACGATCAAAAAGAAAACAATTGGTTGCCTTATCTAACAATGGCGAATCAGAAGTAGAAACAGAAGTTGACTCACTGAATGAAAAGAAGACTAAGCCAGAAATATTTCTCTCCCAACAACACCCTCCCAGAGCTGATGATTTGTGCTTCCAGACCCCTGAGATAAGCTCTGAACTGCATTTCTTGAGTGTGTTACCAAATCAAAGTATGTAGATGTTTAACTCGTTCAATTTCCTTTGATGTTTGGAATCAATTTATATATGTTTTGACTCATCTTTGCTATATCTGTTTATAAACCATGATCGGATCCTGCAATCCATATAGATATCTAAACTTCCATTTCATCTATTATTCTAGCTGCCTAGGTGAAGTTTCTGACGTTCCACAATTCTATCCTGCTGTCGTAGAATATACTTTCTGCTGAAGCTGTCTCAACACTTTTATTGGGATTTCTCTTATTGTTTTATCAACTACTGCATATCCAAACTGGTTGTTGTTCAGTGTTGCCTTGTACTTTTTAAACGTGCAACAAGTTGTTGATGCAAGTAGTTGTTCTCCATACTTCGTGAAAAATGCAAGAGCTTCTCTCTTTGCTAATGTCGCTGTTTACATTTTAAATAAGAGTTACTGATGTGTCCTTATAAGCTACATAGTGTCTACTACATTTAAATTTTAATCATGAGTTTCTGCAATCAATAGAGAATTTATGCTTTGAATTTTGTTCATTGAAATCATCTGTTTCCCTTTTGAAAATAATAAACATGAACTCTGAATACCATTGCTCTTGTTTATTTCCAAATTAATTGATGAAGGAGACGACCACCTAACTGGAAAGATGGGAACGCCAGGAAGCTATAATCTTTATGATCAAGCAGAGGATTATGGG
The DNA here is from genome assembly GCA_023653625.1 of Triadica sebifera. NCBI lineage: Eukaryota > Viridiplantae > Streptophyta > Magnoliopsida > Malpighiales > Euphorbiaceae > Triadica > Triadica sebifera. The sequence goes on from CM042893.1 coordinate 15,411,544, forward strand.
ATGGCGGGATGATACTCATTTCATCTGCTGACGCTAATTTGTTTGAGAAACTCTATATTGACCCAATGGCTTTGGAAGATGAAGGTTATTCAAGAGAAAGACAATTCGCTATCTTTATGGGATCATACCAAACTCATACCATGCCTTGTGTAACCCAGGGGTTATAGTTACTAATGGTGGTTGTAAAGACACACACATACTTACCTGTAATCTTGTTTCATTTGTGTCTTATAGATTTATCTTGATGATCCTTTTAATTTTATCTGCAAAAAATGCTTAATAAAACCAACCAAAATTTGCAGCATTTGAAGTTTGTTGTGCAACTGCAAAAGCACCCCTTTTCTGAACTTGCACAGTAGCATCCATTCTTATATTTCCAATAACAATATTTCTATATCGAACTCTGGAGACTAACAATATTTTGCTCTGCAATCCTCTGCCTTAATTGCCCTAGTCAATATAAGAAATAAAAAACCATCTATTTCATGTAGTAGCTTTTTACCAATTTTTTTTCCCAAAAAAAAAAGAAACAAAACTCTATAATTGCAATTTATCTGAAGAAATAGGGAAGAAGTGTAAATTGAAAAGGTAAAAGTAAGAAGAAAAGGATGAATCAATTCAAGACATTATAAACAAGACACATTCATAACTCATGAATTTGGTGTCATAATTCGTGGACCGACCGCTAAATATTGATAAACCCTAAGTGCCCATACATATTAGTAAAATTTGAGATGGGTTGAGCCAATGGTCCACCTGTTATATTATAAACTCAAATCCATATTGTATTATAAATCTATTTTCTTCATTAAAGTGTGCATTTCTTCAAAAATATTTTTGGTAAACTAATGAATATAAAATAGATTTATCAGTTATATTTTACAGGTTAATTGCTTTTGAATTTATAAGTTTATCAGTTATAACTTACATGTTGATTGTTTTGAATTTATAAATTTATAGTTTTGGACTTACAAATTCGTTATTTTAAAGTTAATTGTTCAGAAGTTAATTGTTCATATTTTATAAACTGTAAGCTTATTGTTTAGAAACTACAAGTTTATCGTTTAAAATTTACATATTCATCGTTTAAAATTTACATATTAATTGTTTGAAACTTACATGTTCATCGTTTACAATTTGATGTTTCATCATTTATAGATTCATTATTTACAACTTATAGATTTATCGTTTTAAACTTTTCACTTCATACTTTTGAAATTACAAGTTTATCGTTTAGATTTTTCAGATTTAACATTTACAAGTTTATCGTTTTTAACTTGCAGGTTTATCCTTTTGAAATTACATGTATCACTTGTAAGTTCATCTTTTTTGAAATTACAAATTCATCTTTTACATTTTGCAGATTCAACATTTACAAGTTCATTATTTATAACTTATCAATTCATCATTTTGAATTTGCATGTTCATCCATTTTTAAAGTGAAGAGATTTTGCGAGTTTAATATTTAAATATTTATCGTTTATAACTTGTAAATTTATTATTTTAAATTTGAAGATTCATCATTTTAAAACTATATATTTATTATTTTCTAAATTTATTGGTATCACTTACAAGTTCAAAACTTATACTTATAGTTTCATAATTTACAAATTCATTATTTTTACCAAATTTATCATTTTCAATCTTTAGTAACTCGATTTTTTTCTATATATTATTCATTTTTAGTTTAAATATCTTTAATTTCAACTATTTTCTTTCACAAAAAATCAAATTAAATATGCTAATTAAAAAAAATTTTCTCTTTAAAAAAAACTTAAAATATACAATTTTTTTCTTTTATTTTTATGAATAAGAAAAAAAAGAAAAAAATAATAATAAGAAGAAAAATATGTTGAAAAAAATATGTTAAAAAAATATGATAAATACAAAATTAAAAAACGGTAATATATACAAAACATATACATATGAGGTAATTTGCGTCACCCAACAATCTCCATTAAGCTTTTAAGACGAATGAAACTAAACTTCTGATATATCAAATAGGTTTGGCTAATGGATCGTACGTGTGTGTGTGTGTCACATTCCATCAACCGCCGCCACGCATATCACATCCCCTTCTTTTTCAACTCCTTTTCTATCCTTTATAAAATTTCTTCATCCATCTCAACCATTTTCCTTTTCCGTTTTTGCCCTGATCCAACAGCAAAATGAAGAGATTGAAGCACATCTGTAGTAATTTTTCCACTAAAGACGCTTGAGCTTTTTTTTAAATGTTATTTTTCTTTCTTCCTTTCTCAAAAATTATGCTGTTGAACCGATTCCCAGTTTTTATCATTTTTTTTTTGGATTGAATCTGTTTTCTTGCCACTTCGATTTTTTTACCAAAACAGACTAGACCGATAGTGGTTAAACCAGTCTTGAGTGGCCAGTCAGGCCCATTTTTAATAACATTGAGGAGAAAAATAAATAAATTAAAGAGAAATTAATATAAACAGATTAATTGATGCGTTTACATGTAAACCCATATGATACAGAATCAACGTGTAAAAATCACCCTTGTAACACATGATAATAGGATTAGGAACTGCCGACCTACTTGTATGATTATTACAACTAAGCTAAGAGCTATACACTTTGTAAACAAAGAATTTACTTTACAGTGAACGCACAAGCGACAGCAGCCATAGACGATGATACCTCAATGATTCTGCAAAAGAAGTTATTGCTTTCTCGTCAACACTATCCGCTAGCCATCCTTCAATGATTTGCTTCAATTTCGATACTGAGCTCATGCCTGCGAAGCCCATGCCACAACCCAGTTGAACCGTCGTCTAACTCTTTAGCTAACTGTTTATGCTAGTTGTTGCAGGTTGACAACGGGGACAGTTGTTGGTTGGCCATGAGCACACTGCAATAAATGTTCGTTTGTTATAATGTTATGTAACGTCATCTTCTCTCTCATACCATGCAGATGCGCATGCACAGAGACCCACAATCATTTCATTGTCAAAATTTCAATGGAATATGCATCTAGACTTGAAAACAAAGTGAAGTCCGCTTTAGCTCTTCAACAACGAGTCCACATTCCGATGGTAGCAAAGAATCTCCAAACATGATTGCACCTAGATAATATGAGAAGACGAGTAATTGTAATTTACTAAATAAAATAAAATATCTAAAGAAGAAAAAAAAAGGTGTGTAGTTAGATGAAGGATATATCCCTGCTTGCTTTATCATTAAGAACACGAAGAACTGATGGTGGCATTGTAGAAGAACCATCTGTATGAGCAAGCTACAAATTTCAATATGAAACACGAGTAAAAAGACATTGAATTTGTTAAAAGAGCAGAGAAAAGAGTTCGAAAAAGCTATAATTCAATATTACCTGCTCAAGAAATTCTAATAGGTCCCCATCAGATAAATTGACACCTAAATGCTGGGCACCTGCATGCCATTAATACAAAATAACTAAAGAAATCTAATTTGGCCAAGGGTATGACAGGAGTTAAACCTCAATTAAATACATCTAAATTAAGTTTAAAAAAATAATAGTATCAATAAATCTGTTCATCCAACATGCTTTCCCTAAGTAATATAGTTAAATAGATGAACTTGAAACAGAAAGAAAATGGTTCACCGCAAGGAGAGTGACAATAGCTAGTTGCTGGTGAAGAATATTCAAATTCCTGAAATAAAAGCTAAAATCAGTTAAAATAATCATGAATATAAGAAAATAACTACCTTTTACATGAATATAAGAAAATAAAAGCTGAAAAGGTCAATAGCAATTTAGCTACCTTTTACAGTCTAAAAATACATATATGAGTTCTGCATATATAATTTCATCTTAATTAGATGCTTACACTCAGATCCCAAATAATTTCAATCCAATGCAAATGTACTCTCAGCTTTAATATCCATTTGAAATTAATAGACATTATTTTATATATCAGTATGAAATATTGGCCGGACACAGAGAATGAAATTTCTTTCTAAAAAGCTACAAGGACCCTGAACATCACTGTTGCATATCCATCCTCACTCTTTTATTTGTCCAGCATAATTGTGAAGTAGCTGATATCCTATCTCCGGAAGGATCTGTTCATAGCTATCTCAAATTAAGATCGAAGCACAGCATGTCTAACATAGTATCAAGGTAGAAAGTACCATACCAATTCTTTTTCTGCATCCTGATACGTAACTGTCTTTGCCTTCCCAGATAAGACCTGGGCATTAAGGTAGTCCATAAGCCATCATCTAGACATCAAAGGCAGATAGATATATTGATTTTAATTTTAATTTTATACCTTTGGGCTAAGTTCTTCCAGTCGAATTCTTTCATCTGCAGCGTGCTGTCGAATAGGGAGACAGCTGAAGTCATGAATACAGCCAAATATTTACAAAAGCTTTCCGTTGTGCTTGTGCAAATGTGCCTATTCACATAATTAAGTAAATCCACATGTATATGTGAACACGAAACTTGTGTCTCTGAGCACTAGAATTCATAAAGGGTAAAAAACTGACAGTCATATCTTCTCATTGAAAAAGATATTTGTTAAATATTTATTGCAAGAAAAAAAAAGAAATGAAATGCAGTGCATAGACCCAGCCTATAACAGCAATTCACCTGATCTATAATAGCCAGTGTCCCACAGGCCACAATTGGGATGAATTTCTTGTGAACCTGCTGAAGAACTATGGCATCCACAAGGCAATTTTTAATGCAAAGAGTCTGGTACAAATGAATTTCCAGCAAGATTCAAGAATCATGAAGAAACATCTAGTATATTATACTGATTGTCAATGCTGTGTGATGTACTTTTGTCCTGCATAGAAGTAAACAACAGAAATGAAATCACTGAGCAGAATATTACATGTTCAACGAAGAAAAGACTAACCTTCTAAAGTTGCAAATATACTCAACTGTAATTTGTTGACAGCCTTTCCGCCATTTGGTTGCATAATCTGGCGGGCCTTGAATTTCCTTTGGTATGAGGTCTGAAAAATAAGTTAGTAGTACATGGTAATTACTGTTCAACACACATATATGCAAGCACCCACATAATTTTATGCATTTATGCCTTTATATATGAAGACAACAGACATTCACATATCTGCAAGCACACAGGTGTAATAGCAATGACTTCAACTATTGGTGACTATAAATACCTGATGCTTATTAATAATGCACATTTTATCTAATCTGTGGAGAAACAAAGGCTAAATAAAACTGCAAAAGGTTTTAATATGACAACTCAAGTAAGTGTCTAGTATGTTTCTCATTGACCAATAAAAAAATCCAAAGCCAAAAAAATATGCACTGTCCACGTCATGAAATATTCTACAAGCCCATCAGTGAATGATTGCTAAGGCTCTATCCTTTTCAGCATCGTCAGTATTACAGTATGACATCTTCCTCAAAAGTTGGGACTAATTTCACACCATCCTAAGCTCTTAACCTAACCACAACTTATTCCTTCAGAAAGTAGTATTACCTTGGAGCGGAGTATCATCAGCCCAGAGAAATTGTGAGCATTTGACGCTTTCACCTTTTTTGTTCTCTTTCATGTCCAGCATAATTCCTTGCTCATTCTTCAACTTGGGGATGAAAGCAAGCATCAAGAAGACATTTAGTTATATTTTCGGGCATCAACCAAGCATGCGTATAGGGAACACAAAATTGTAATACCTGCGTCAAAATGTCAAGTCATCTGCATAATTGGGCTGAAAATCTAGATGCTTCAAATCATAGTTTTCTAATGTACAGGCATATCAGTTTATTAGAATCGGTAAACCAAGACATAAGTGTAATATTACAAAGAATACCTGGAGATATAAGGCAGTCGGGGAATTTGGCATTCCATTCTTTCAGCACAGAATGACGATGCCTCAAGGAAATAAATCTTGCCTTGTGTCTGTGAAATAGTGGAGCTGATCGACTTCTTTTGTGTTGTTCTTTAGGAAAATTTCCCCATCCCCAATCTTAACATCTAAATTGGTTTTCTTGACTTTCATCCTAGTCATCACTTTTGTGACCTCCAGAATGCAAAACTGAAGGTAACCATCTAGTCCCACAAACTGATATATCAGAATTTTCCAAGCAAAATTCATCATTTGCATCATGTCCTTGGAGGAATTTGCTGGTACTTTTATGAGTATCTAAATAATCCTTAAAATCTGAGACGTTACTAGTATTAGCATAATCTTCAAAATCTAACATGGTACTCATACACCTTGAAGTGAAGTTATCTTCACCAGAGCTCTTTGACGCTATGTTGTAACTATAGTTGCCCTTCTTTCCTTGGCTATCAGCAAAATGCCAGTATTTTGTCATTTTACCTAATATCACTCTCTCTTCATGTGGATTATCATCTGGGAAATGTGCAACATCCCAAGCTGTGGCACGAAATAAGGCAACTGATGAAAGAGAACATAATTCAGAATTTGACTGGTAAGCTAAGTCAGGGCTATCAGCATGTCCATCCGAATCAGATCCAAAAACTCTCTCTTTAGCAAAAAGCTTCCATGTTATAAATCTAAAAGTAACTTTACTGAAGCCCCTGACAGAATATCAAAATCTCTAAGAATGTCAATTCCCACCCTATATGCAGGAAACTTCTGAGAGCATGATGCCACATGTTGCTGTAAAATCCCTGGAATCTCATCAAATCTGCAATTTCTGGCATCGACATATAGCATGTCCGAAGTTTCAAAACTGCAAACCCGTCTTCTTTTTGCCTCTAAGCCATCAATTGGAAATTCAAAACCCCTCTTGCTAGAAAAAAAATGATCTATCAAGTGGAATGCTTCTGCCTAAGGAGTAAATCTGTAAGAAAGGTTCATTCTTCTTGCTATCTTCTAATTCATCACAAAATTTGTGATTATCCATTGACAATGAATTCTCAGAAGATTCATTTATTTCAACAGATCTAATCTCAGTGGTTTCATTTTGCCAGGCTAAGTTCAAGATATGGCTCTTGACATGATCACAGGATCTGTCTCTATCAGCGATCCTATCTTCCAAAAAAGAATCATGTTGCAGTAAAGAATTGGCATCAGATGTCAAGAGATGGCTGTCAAATTTTCCGGTCTCTGTTGCATGTTTTGAAACAGAGCCATTCCATGATTGCAGAGAGTAGTCACGATGACACAAGAATTCTGTATTAGTTTCTTGTTCTTTAATTTCTGAAAAATTTATGCAAAAGTTGTATCGTAAACTGTAATCAACTATACGGCAAGGTAAGAAAAATAAGCATAATGGTCCATGTAAAGATGCTTCACGCAACTGTTTGTCCACTTCGGAGGAGCATTTAACAAGTAAAGAACCTCAAATCTCTCTAATAAACTAAGACACTCTAGGATATCAGATTTTAATTTATCTATTCTGCTATGAACAAGACAATCCCAATCATACGTGCAGCCCTGATCAGACAAGGAATTACCTTGAATTCAACATATGTCTTTGAAGGCTCAAAAGTTAAATCATAGAGAGTCAAAGGGCAACTTAGATTTAGAATATATGCTGGATATGCTTGAGGCCTACGTCTCATCCCTTTATGAGATATGTTATTAGCTTTCCAGGGATCCAGGCACTCAAACCTAGTAGTCAAGTGGTTCAGCAATTTGTGTATTGGACCTTTGCAGACGAACCGTGAGTTGATATCTTCAACTGTTAAAGTTCGAAACAGAATCAAAATAATATCTATTCAGCTCTAACCATGGATAACATAGCTGAGAAAAAACTGGTACATTGTTTGCATGTGCAAAGAAGAACAACCTCCAATAAGATATCAGAAGACTACAAAAAGGATAAATTATATTGACATGCTTTAATGGTTAAGCTATTGCAAGGACCAGATATATATCCAGAAAGCTTTAGTTCACCACTACTCATGTTTAATTCATGAAGAAAGTCAGAATCCTCAATCCCAAATACACTCATCAATAGTGCCAATGAAGAAGAGGGGCGTGCACTGAGAAGCTCATCCTCACTACATTTGGAAAACAGATGATGTCATGAAACAACATAACGACCATAAAAGCTCCGACGTCCTAATGAGACCAAGAACATACCTTTCAGTGTCAACAACTATGAAGTAAATTTCTGAATGCACAAGCGCAATTCGAAGTACACATTTTTTTACCGAGTCCAAAACCTTCTTGAGGCTTTCATTTCAGAAAAGCAGATGACAACCATCAAATTATTTTAGGTCAAGAGAGCAAAAAATATATCCACCATGCCAAACTGCAACAAAATTGAAAAAGGACCAAAGAAAAACCTTGATTGCAAATACTTTCTCCGAACCGCAGGTTGATTGTAAAATAAATCACGAACAACAGCAACCAAAACACATGAAGATGTTGGACAAGAGAGAGACAAAGAAAGATCCAGACCAATTAAATGTTTGGACAAGGGAAGAGAGACAGAAAGATTGTGTGCAGTTAAAAGCTTAATGTACAGTCAATGTACTGTACAGATAGGCGATTACAGTAAAACTAATCCTTGTTCATACATGGGTTTCTCCAGTACGAAATGAGCCACTTCATATGCGTTCATTGCTCCGGCTCTGAATACGATTATTGATCCTTTTTATGCCTGAGAATTAACCCAGTCCCAAGAAATTCTCCCAGCAGGTAGGATGAATTACTGTCGTTTGCTAACTACCAACGACGAGGCAAGGTGTAAGTCGATGGGTGTTGATAGAGTCACACGTAAGTTTTGAAGCATTTTTGACACGTGTAAGCTTATAAAAATCTTAAGGGAGGTAAAAAAAAAAAAGTTAACAGAAATAAATGCACTTTATGATGTGACTCATGTTCTTTGTGATTTTCTTAATTTCATCTAAGAAATTTGTATTTACCTTCACCTTTTAAATTTATATTTTCTCTCATAGACCTTATGATAAATACCATTAAAAAATACTAAAAAAATATTTTTTTATTGTTACGGTAAAAAATAATTTAATAAAACATAATTTGATAAAAAAAAGTATAAAACTCAACTATTATATTAGTTAAGACATTTTATATGGTTAAGGTTAAAAATTCATTGTAAATCATGGGGCTAACTCAGATTATTATAAAATAATCATGAACAAAGATGAGATTTCAAGAATTCACCTCATAATCTTTATAAATTATGTATGAAAAAGGTTAAAAATTCATTAATTTACTCTAAAAATAATAGAGTAAAAACTTAATTAAACTTTGAAGTATACTTATGAAGTCTTTTAAATATATAAAATAACTATATGTAGATGAAAATTAAATTAAATTGCAAGATTCAAATGCCAAATAATACATTCTTTTCCCTAAAATAAACAACAAATCACTAAATTTTCTAACATTTTTACGATATTTATAGTTGTACTCTTATTCAAGTAAGTAGTATATGATAGTAATAAAGAAAGACACAGTTGAAAAAAGAAATAAAAATTTAAGAATAAAAAAAACACTATAATTTTAGAACAAATTAGATATTAAGAGATATATAAAAGGAACAAAATGAAAATGGAATTATGGAAGTTATCAATTTAGTTGATGAAAAAACTAAAAATGTATAAAAAGAAAGTTTCTTAAAAGAACAATTAGTTTAAAACTCAAAGTCAAACAATGAATTATAGTTGGGATTTCTTAATAAATTTATAATACATTGATTCTTTAAGTAACCAATATTATTATGTGTCATTATATTAGCAGTCCATCTTTGATGTGATATTGACAACATAAAATAAAGACAAGTCCTTTATTTTTTTAAGGCACAAATAAGTATATTATATATATTTTTTTTTTATTATGGAGGAAAGGACATATTTATGGTTAATTTATATCTAAATTTGGTTTTAATGTATCCCCTATTTTTTTTTTATATTTTAAAAAAATTAACACTCAATAATTCAATTCCAAAAAAAAAAATCTTCATGCCTAATAGTATTAATAGCTCTAAGACTCAAATTTTAATTTTTGTAGTAGAGAAAAAATAAAGGAAAAATATGTTTTTTTTGCATTAAAAAAATTAAATTGAATGTCACATTATCAAACTTAAGATGTTATTTGAAAATCATATTTTTTTTTAAAAAAAAAAACATAAGTTTATGATGTATGGTGTTTTATGAGATAATTTTTTTATCTTTTTTTTAATTAAAAATATAGAAAGTAGTAAAAAAATTTAAGACCACCAAAAAGGTGGTCATAAGACTCATTACATTTTGAATTTCATACTTAAAGTGGAAATACATTAGATTTTTTTACTATTTACCAAACTAAATAAATGACTAAATTGATTTATTTTATCTTGTTTAAAAATACAAATAAATTTTAAATTTGAAAAATATTCATCTATTAATATTAAAAAAAATCCTTATCGTGTAATGGAATGGAAACACTCATAATTTAAGAAAATTTTATGTAAATTATGGAAGAAATCTCACATATTGTCATATACAAAATAATTATTATAAAATTAGTTATAACAATTTATTTTTATTTGTAATAAAAAGGAAATAATAAAAATGGGGGCGTGTGTAAGTAAGGGGATTAGCGTCTTGTAGTTTAGAAGCAGAAGAACCAATAGAAAAATGCCAATCCGACATTTTATTTATATAAAAATATATGAACAACATCTTCTGAGTTTCCTCCCCACCTGGATTTCTTCCTCCTTTCTCTCTCTCTCTCCCTTTCTGCAAAACTTCAAATAAAAACCCTAATTTCAAGTCGCCGTTTCAATGAAATGAAGTGATCAGGTACTTGCTTTTCAATTTATTTCCTTCTCTTCTTCATCTTTCTGTTTCCATATTTACGCTCCCCAGCTTCTCATTCCACGTAAATTTGATTTTTCCTCTGTTAGATTCGTATAATTCGAATGAATCCAGCTTCTAGCATTGTTGATTGATGCTTGCTTTGCTTCGATTCTCTCTTACCCATCCTGATTCTCATAGAATTCGCGGAATTTGATTTTTTGAATGGTTGAATTTGGATTATCTTAGCTGACATGATCTTTTCATGGTTGAATGGTTTTCTGCATGTTGCTGTTCTGAATTTTTGTTATCGGTTTGATTTTTTCCTGCTAAGTCAATTGAATTTAAATGATAGGCTGAGAAAGGCCAGAATTGAGACATTTTGTGGATTTTTTGCATTGTATGTTTGTTAGTTTTGTTTTATTTGATCCAACTTAAATAATCATGCTGCTAACTGATTGTTTGTTATCAGATTTAGTTAAGTGAATTGAAATCACAATAATACGTAGGGTTTAGGTGGATTCATATTCTAGCTAACGTTTCTGAATTCTGATTGGGAGCAGATAGTTCGCATATCTGAATCATGCTCTGATTTTAAACAAATTGTTGAGCTGATCTTGTTTTTCTATTCCTAGACCAGTTAGGTTTGATTATGTGAAATTTTCTATCTGATTTAGGGTTTGATGGTAGGTTTGACACTGAATTTTCTTTTGGTGGTTTTAGATCGATACAGTTAAGGAGATGATACTTATTTTGACAAATCTTTTCTAAATATTCGAATTTAGAAAAGGAGTACTAATGGAGGCTAATGTATGTGACATCAATCACTTGGATGCCGATGTACTTTTGCCACCTCGGAAACGCCTTCTTGCTGGATTCAAGAAACAGAATTCTGACGGTGATGCTGCCTTAACACCTCCTGCAGTTGCTTCCTCCTCATCCTCAGCTTATCCTTCTTCTCCTTCTCCTCCTTATCCAACTCCTTCTTCTCCATCTTCAAGTGAATATCAAGCCCGACTCAACAATCTGTTGAGTTCTCATTTTAATAATAACCATAATCTTTCGCCTGAGCTGATTGTACAGGCCTCAAAATCAGCAGCTGATGCTGCTCTTAAGGCTGCAGAAGCAGCAAGAGCGGCTGCTCAAGAAAAAGCTATTATTGCAGCAAAAGCAGTAACAGCTGCTAAGAGTGCTTTGGCCTTGGTTGCTTCTTTTCCTGAAGAGGCAGCTAGCAAGGAGAGGAATTTGAAGAAGAATAAACTAAAGAAGCATGTCCAGGTACAACTTTTGTACAAAAAGCACCAACCTGTGGAGAATTATGGAGATGATGAAGAGTTAGCTCGGAAGTTGCATCGGGTTATAAACAGCTCCCCTAGAATTTCAAAGAACTCATCAAGTTCTGATTGGAAATGTCATAAAAATAAGAAGCTTAAAAGCTCGTCGGCTTCTGAAAGAACCAGGACTTCCAATGGAAGTGTAGCAGTTGGAGGTGAACCTTCTTCCATGTGCAATGGACATGATGTAGCAGGTGAATTGGATTCCGAAGGCTCCATTGGTGAGGTATGCACAAGTATGGCAGACGAGAAGATATTCAAATATGAAAGAGCTGCCCAATTAGAGATAAATAATGAAGAAGTGGAATCAAGTCATGCGAAGGAGATCTTGGGAGATGCAGGTTCACCTAGTAAAAGGAGGGGAAGACTGAAACTAAAGAAGTTGCCATTAAGCATTTGTAGCTCTAGGGATCAAGCAAACCCCAACCCCAAGGATGATATTATTACCAGAAGCTCTCCTTTGACTGATAAGAACATGGGCAATCCTACCACTTGTAATAAGCCTTTGTTTTCTATGGAGCCTTCAGCTGATAATATGATCCCAGTTGAGGTTGCGCCAATGCGAAAATGCCAAGAGTTCAAGTCACCTGCATGTATCAAACAGAGTAATAAGGTTATTCAGTCATAATTACCAAATCCTTCTAGCAACAGGTTGTGACTCTGATAGAAGAAGAAGTCCATAGCTGAAGTAGGATTCGTGATGCTCATTTTTATAGAAACGGCTTTATTTGATTTATCTTCTTGTTCATCTTTGGTTTTGTAATGAAGTTGAACTGATTTAAAAATGTATATTTAAAATGTCCAATTGCATGTTGTCAACTAGTGATTCAAGAATTCCTCGCTTTTTTTTTTTGAATTTTCTATAAATAACATTGTTGTTAAAAAAAAATGCAGTAAAGTTAGATGATATAATTGTTCAATGTTCATTCTTTTGCATATTTGGCTTGCCTTAAATGTTATAGACAGACATACTTATTTACCTTTTTTCGTCCCTACTTTCTCAGTATTTGAAGTGAAAAATCATATCTAATGGTCGGCGGCCTCAGCTTCTTCGGCAATCATATATAGATGTGTTTGGGATTGCTGTTAGTTGTTCAAAAAGCAGGTTTAAAATTTTTTTAATTTAATTGACTGATTTTTTTAATTTTTTGTAAACTGTTTTTTTTTAAATATGATTCTAGTAAAAACATCTATTTACCTGATTCTGTCCAAAAATCAGTTTTCAAAACTCAAAAAACTTAAAAATAAAATTTTTTTTTCTGAAAAACGCTTTTGGCAAACTTAATGTCAAACAAACCCTATAACAATTTGGATTTTAAGTCAGATTTTATTTAGGTAGAAGGGAAAACTAAATTCGAGCAGTGTTACAAGCATATTCAGAATTTTAAGTCAGTGGAGCAGAAATTTTATATGACCAATAAAATATTTAATGAAACAATTAATTTTCAATATTAAGTTTGTCTTTATTTTAAGAAAATATTTAGTGAAACAATTAAATTTTCAATATTAAGTGTGTCATTATTTTGTACGTAAAAAGTATAAATTGCACTTTTATGGTATGGACCAAAACTAAAGAATACTCAAGGTCCCCTTGAACCAATTGAGTCCCATCCATCCCATCTTTGAATTTCAGGACCATTTAGTCCTTAACTCCTCCCTTTCACTGCCTCGCTCCAAGCCACAATCCCCCCCACCAAATGCAGCCAAAACAAATTTCCACAGAGTACCTGAACTCTTCCGAAACCTCTGAGAAAGGACTTTTCCGGCGATTCCTTCACCGGAGAGCCATTAATCAGCTGTCTGAATTCCTTTCCGTGCCGGTCGGAGAGAAGCTGAGGGAGAGTCTCAAAGGCTTCAACCTTACCGGAGACAGAATCCGCTTGGACGGGTTGCCGGATGTCCTAATATTTTTGGAGTTTCGGATGAGGACGCGAGAAAACTATTGAGGTTCTCTCAGATAGAGAAGCTCAAACTGAGGCTCAGAGAAACTCCTGAGGAATTCAATTCCATACTCTGAGTTCTTTCAGATATGTGTTGCAGAGTGTAGAAATGAAGAGCAAGGACGAGCTAGACCCCATTCCTTTCGCTGATTGTTTACCAGTTGCCTTGTTGTTCAGTGCATTGTTGAATCCCTATTTCAAATTAAGCAACTAAAGAAATTCAAGATTAATTGATGAAGAGGTCTATTTGGAATTTAGGGATTTGAAGAGATTAATTGATGAAGAGGTTCATTTGGAAATACAATCCAAGTTGCAGTTGTGAGGGGAACAAACAGAGAGTGTGAGAGAGGAGAGAGGAAACTCAATGAAGATTTTACTTTTTTGTTTTTTAAAATTAAGTAAATCAGTTTCTTAATTTTTATTTAAGTTTTACGAAATAATTTGCGACTGTGTTTTTAGTTTTGTTACCAAAAGCCATAAATTATGTTTTAAGTTAGAAAAAATACTTACGAAATTAAAATTTTGAATAACTGAAACTGGTAAAAACAAATATCTACTTAACAAATTAATTAATTTTTGCTATTTCATCAAAAAAAGTTCCAAGAGAATATTCTGTTATTTTATGATGAACAAAGACCACTGCTATTTAATATAATTTATTATGTAAGAACTTACATTTAAAAAAATTAAAAATTAAAAAAAAATAATTTTATTAAAGATGTTTGAGGAGGAACCTTTTTAAAAATGCTATTTGGAGTATTAACAGAGGCATCAAAGTGAAAAGAAAATGTTACAATGCCACATTTGATAGAAAAAAAACAAAAATTAAGGGTGAATTGGAAAATTTCAACTAATTCAAGGGCATTTTTGCATTTTTCCATGCCTATATTTTAGAATTGGTATCGAGCTTTTTGTGCATATAAGAAATTAGGGAGAGTTTTCTATCGAAGACTGTTGAAAGGTACCGCCATGAATATGATTAGGAGAGTAAGAGGAGAGATGGGAGCGCGTTAAAGCTTTTTCTTGGCTGCCCAACAGTTCTACTTTTATATATATATATATATATATGCATCTTATTCATTAAGATGCTTGAACCCCTACCAACTCTCCCCATTGCTATCTATCTGCTTTTTCAGGTAACTTTTCTTCTTTGATTTCCCCAATTTCATATGTTTTCTCTATTTTTTTTCGGCGATTGATGAATATCATTTTGCTTCGTGATGGTTTCCTTCCAATTTCCTCATAAAATTAAGTTTTTTCCTTCCAATTTCTGTTGCTATCCAATTTCCTTTTGCAATTGAGGAACTTACAGATCCAGCAGAGCGAATACCAACCCTAATTATATGTTATCAGGTGAAGTCGGAGAGACTATTGTCGGTTGGTGGGGTCAGCTCCAATGAGATTGTCATTATTGCAAAATTGAAATATTTTCTTATTAAATTACATATTTTTTGTAACTTATGGGGTAATATTTGGAGTATCTGCTGCTTTTGGGTTCATAAAGGCAACAATAGTTTGTTTTCTTCTTCTGCTATATGTTTCAATCGTGATTATTGTTTTGGGTTTGGGTACACTAGGACTAGATTCAAATTTCAATATTTCACGTATCATATTTCATTCTTGAAATTATTATCTTATTAATGCCTTAAGTACCAACATGAAGCTTTCCCTAATAAAGTAGTAATATTTTTAAGATAGGTCGTGCTTTTTCAGATGGATATTTTTAGTTGCAGCTTTATTGAATTTGGTTGATGACTTTTTGCTTATATTGCTCATGTTTTATCATCTTATTAGGCTAAAAGGTAATAAGGTGCATATCACTGTTTACTCGAGCATCAACTAGTGGACTCTAGATTGGTGAAATTCTCTCAGATTTTCTGCTTTTGATTTTGCAGCATTGCTGGTGAAAAACAAATTGCAAGATCTGAGGATGCCTCCATCGGGAGAAATCGCGAAATCCAAGCCACGCAAGAATAAAGTCTCAACCTCTAGAGCTCCTTTGACTTCATTACAAGGTAGTGGTGTCAGAGAGGTTCAACAGGTTCAAGGGCCTCCAAAAGCTCGTCAGAAGGCCTCCAAGAGGAACTTGAAGAATGAGGGTTCTCCACTCATCCAGCAACAAGAGAGGTCAAATTCAGATTCATTGCCTGACTCCTCGACTTCAGGAAATGAATACCGTGCACTCAGAAGAAAGTATTTGTTGTTGGAGGAAGAAAGCTTTAGTTCGGGGAGAGAGTTGAAGATGGTTGAAGATGAAGTTAAGACTCTTGAAGATGAGAAGCTTGCATTGTTAGACCAGCTTGTTGTGTTAGAAGGTCTAATCGAACCATCAAAAGTGATTTCCCATGGATTGCAATCACTATAATTTCTATATCTGCATCTTATTCTTGGCCTATATTTGATTGATGCTTAAGTATGTATAGTATATAAATGAATACTTTAGCTCGAACATGCACCTGATAAATACAACTGAAAGGTTGAACCAAGTTTCAAGTAGCTGAGTAACTAGACAGTGTATCAATCTGTTTGTACATTATTTATGCCAATGCTAATATCAAGATTTGTTCTGCTTTATGCAACATTAAGTCTGCAGGTTTAATTTATCTAAGGAAGCTAATAGCTGGGCAGCTTGGTTAGAAAGTATGCATTACATTGGCAAGTAGAGGTGCAATATTTGGATTCCCCTGCAACAGGTTTGTTAGATCATATTCTTAGATGTTTACGTGGGATATCATTCTGTAGATTAGCTCCGAGTTTTTGATTTTGATGCCTTGGTTCTTGAGATGAGTTTTTGTCCAATGGTATACGTTTTGATTTAGTTTTGAGATGAATCTAGTAAAGTGAACATTGGAACTTGTCTCGCATGATTTTGATAGATGATAGCAAGGAATTGGTATCCAGGGTTTGTTATTGTTCAACAAGATCCAATTGCGTCAACAATTGGACAACAGTCTTGGTGTATTATTTGAATATTTGATGAGGTGCACAAATGGTACATAATCAAGAACCTACCAAGGAATGCAAAGGAAATCCACATTGATCACTGAGATAACCATCAAACCGTCAATGAAAAAAATAATTCTTAAATCTATAATATATTTTCCATTGCATGTTATATGTCCATCAATTAATATTACAATAATAACGATAGTTCTTAACTGTATTTCATAATCAACAATTGTGTAAAGTTGTGAGAATTGCAATGCTCCTAAACTAATATGTGCAAATTAAGCAAGTTTATCATATCAAACCCATGCTGGAAGATGCAACCCGGACAACTAGAGGGCTGGTGACCCGTGTATTTCTGTTCCTCCATGACAAAGACCCAAATACAAAACCTTTAGATGGAGTTGCAACCTTGAAATTGACAGTGAACTTAATCTTCTGGCCATAGCTGTCAAAGAATAGTCGCTTTGGCACAACAGTAACATTGATTCCAACAGGATTAGACACTACAGCTTTGTAGATACTTCTTGGTTTGCCAACATTGGTCACAATTCGAGTAACAGAAAAGTCGTCTTTCAGATTTGGAACGGAGATCGAAGGGTAATTTAGGCCGGAAGCTGTTGTAAATGTCTGATTACATGTACTGTTGTCTCTCGTTACTAGATGCAGCGATTTCTCATCATAACCAATTGAACACAGAAAAGATTTATAATCAGTCGGCTGCACATCATATATGAGACCAGGGTTCACGACCTTTGTTGGGTCAAGAAAACCCGCTCCATAATCAAATGCATTGCCCCTTCTTCCTCTTGGATCAACTGTAATGGGTTTGCGGTTCTGATTGAGGGTGGTAGCTGCATTTTTCATCGTTAATCAGTTCTTGGTTAAAAGTTTCTGAACCAAAAATATGCTTTAGTAAATTCACCACTCTCGGGCAAAGAAAAGCAACTGGCTAGTATTTTTTTCTATAATTATTCCTTGCTTCACATTCTACTTGAATAGAATGAGAATCTGCTTTCTTCACCACACATTGCCCGATCAAATTTTAAGGTTCGTGAATGTATAAAGAGGTAGAAAAGGTCCATTGAATTGTAAGCCCTTTGGGCATTTCTAGAGAATTATTAGCGAGTTTTACCATAAGAGCTTACCAGTAGTCATGATTGCAGATCTGATGGCAGATGGAGACCAGGAAGGATAAACGGCTTTGATCAAGGCTGCAACACCAGTTACGTGCGGGCAGGCCATTGAAGTTCCAGAAAGAATGTTAAAGTGCATCTTCCCAACAGCTGGAGACCAAGCGGCAAGAATGTTCAGTCCTGGAGCTGCGACATCAGGCTAGAACGTCCAAGCATCAGAAAGGGATAAAAAGGATGAAAAAAAGTAGGTTTTTTCATGAAGTAATATAGAAGAAAACATTACCTTCAAAATTTCAGGTGTCAAAGCATTAGGTCCTTTAGAAGAAAATGCTGCAATACGTGGTGCAACTTGAGATCCCAAAACCGTCTTTGCACTTGAAACTTTTGCCATTGGTTTTCTGTTGACAATGGTATAAAAGGCTGGATCACAATGATTGGAGAAACTTGTAGACTACAAATATGAATCTCCGAAACAAGAGAGACAAACCGCGTGGCATTGATATAAGATAGAATCTTGTCCCCAGTTGTCTTTCCGACAATAGCTGATGGGATTACAAAGGGAATGGCAACATCTTGATCTGCTTCATCAATAAGGACCATCCCAACTCCACCAGCTTCTTTAACTACCCTGCTCTTTGCCAGCTTTGACTCTGATGAACTCTCTGCCTGCTGGCAGATGAGGACTTTCCCTCTGGCTTTGGTACTGTTCAATGAACTCTCTAAACAAAAACTACATTGAACAAGCAGAAAGCTAACAGTAAGTCAAGGTTTCCTCATGCACTGCAAAGTATAAATGCGCTGGCTTCGAGTACCTATTGCTTCACCTGGATTGATAAGGAGTGAAGTATCCAGCATAGGCTTCAGAAGCGGAGATGACGCTTGCAGAAGTATTCATTTCAAAGAGACTCAGACTTTCACCCTATATTATAGTCATATCCATTACCGAGAAATAACCAATTAAGGAATCCGTTCCTTACTGGGATTTTGTTTGTGCATAAGAAAGAATAACATTACCGAAAAATTAGCAGCATTTCCAAGAATGATATCAGATGCAAAATCTCTATCTGTTGAACCAGCAGCGACTGTGAGCATCCATGGGGCTAGATTTGTGGCAGAACCTCGGTTGCCTTCATTTCCAGCTGAAGCAACTACTAACACTCCGTGGCTAGCAGCATGAAACGATCCAATGGAGATGGCATCATTGAAATAATCTCCCTGAGGGGCATCCGGACCGAGTGACAGAGACAAGATATGAACTCCATCTCTAATTGCATCATCAAAGGCAGCAAGTAAATCAACATCATAACAACCGGAGTCCCAACAAGTTTTGTATACTGCAATTCTGGCCATTGGTGCACCGCCTCGAGCTCCCCCAGCTGCCAATCCCCTGTAATTCATATTAGTCACATAGCGACCAGCAGCAATTGAGGCTGTGTGGCTGCCATGACCGGAGCTGTCCCTTGGAGATCTAAATGATATCATATTGCCTGAATCTTCTTCTTCGGCTTCATACCCACTCATATAATATCTCGCTCCAATCATTTTCCTATATATGTCATAAAATTTTTAACAGACTCCATAAATAATGTCCACGGAACTAAATTATTAGCATTTCTTTTTGCAATGAAATGAACCTGTTGCAAGATGAAGTATTGAATGATTCTCCTGATTGGCATTGCCCCTTCCATCTGGCTGGTATAGGAGGCATGTCATCATCGCTGAAGCTCGGAGATTCAGGCCAAATCCCTGATTCACATAATCAGACATAATTTCCCATAAATTATTATTATTAATTTTTTTTAATCTAAATGAGTAAAAATGGAAACATGTAATAGAAGTTGAACAAAAAGGAGATGGGTATCTCATTCACCTGTATCAATGAAACCAATAATAATATTATGTTGGTTCTTGGTGGAATATCCTGGAATCTCCATGGTTTCTTGAGCAACAAGACCCATGAAATCCCAGGAGTGGGTAGTGTGGAGCCTCCTTTTCAAATTGGGAAACACAGACACTACTCCCGGCATCTCTGTTTCAGAAAATTAATGTATGTATATTTCTTTTTTAATCAAATTGAATCCGAAAATAAAAGCGAGAGAGAGAGAGAGAGAGAGAGAGAGAGAGAGACTTACTAGCAATCTGGGAAGCTTGGTGGTCAGTCAAGAGGGCGGCAAAGCCCCTAAAGCCATGTCTGTAGCTATAAAGGTGAGACTCCCGCGCTTTCTCAATGCTAATATTGTATGAATCATCAAACAAAATTAAAAAAAAAAAATTGGATAACAAGATATCAAAAAAAAAAATACAATTATAGAGCAGAGTAGAGAATTAAGCAGACCTTCCTCCGTGCACAGATGCAAGCATTTGGTGGTTGTGGTTGAGAATATGGTCAGGGTGGTCCTGAGGAGCTATGCTTCCCATATAAACCACATAAGCCTGCAATAATAATAAGAATTTACACCATTAATTGATTCACAATCCCCCTGCAAATTTAACTAATCATAGACCAGTAATTATATATTAACCTTAGAAGAAAGGCAGAATTCAACTTGTGTGGTGAAAACAGCAACCACCAACAGATTGAAGATGCAACACCACCCAACCCTCCTCACTGAACCCATCAAATTAATTCCCTAGTGCTCTTCACTTCACTAGCTCTGGTTGCGAGGAAGAACAAGAAAATGAATTGAGCAATGAAAAGATAGAGAAAAGAAACAGAAAACGAATGAAAAAAGAGAAAGTTGAGTGTCTTGACACAGTTCATAGGAATGGTATGATAAAAGAAGAAGAAGAAGAAGAAAGAAAAAAAGACGATAACATGATGTATAGCAGCAGCGGGGAATGGGGAATGGGGATCTTTACTATTATTACTTATAACATCTGTACAAAAAAATAATTAATTTAATCCAACTAAAAACTCAAACGGAACATGGGCAGATTCCCCCATTGATAAGAAAGAGAAAGCTTCGCTTTCGGAGCAAGCCCACCAGCCGCCACTCTACCTTTCATGTTCATTACAACAATTTTAGTTAAATTAAATTCACAAAGCAGATCCCCGGCCGTATCGATGATATGATATGTACTGTCGTTATTCTCTCACTGTCTGTGCTATTGCAATTTTCAACTAAAACTTTAATTATTTCGTAATTGAATTACTCAATGGGATGGATTCCATGTCATATTATTGGATTTTGAAAAAACAGTTTCCAATGCCCACATAATCATTCCATTCCATGAATATATTTCATTACCCCATAAACATTTTTTAACAGATTTTTAACTTTACACTTCATACTCAGATTTCATTACCCCATACTAACTTTTACATTTTTTTTTCTTTTTCTACTTAATTTTTCTTTTTTTAACTGATCACACTATAAAAAATAGTGAGATTACTCGAAAAAACTTTGAAAAAGTAATCTTTTATTTCTATGTATTCAATTATTTTATTTTATTTTTACCATACACTTACATACAAGTCACAAAAGAAGCATTTCTTTCTCCTTATGGATTTTAGTTTGTTATGTGCAAACAAATATCTTCATTTTCTGCGTCTGAATGCCCAACCAAACCCCAATCCTCCCATATATGATTTTTGGCATTTGCATGTTCAGAATCCGACAAAAACATTATTTTCTTTGATTTTGCTTCATTTAATCTTTAATGCATTGTGCCCACACATATTCAGTAAAGATAACCCTTTCCTTTTAATTACATCTTTTCTATATATATATAATAAGAAAAGGTATGTTATCTTCCAAAAAAACAAAAGAAAAGAAAAAGAAAAGGTACGTCAATTTAAAGCTGGGGAAAAAGTATTAACACAGAAAGACATAGGAATAGTCTATAGTTACCTTTTTAATAAAATAAGCTATTTGAATGAATTGATAAAAATTGGGAAAATAAATAAAATATAATTTTATCATAAAATGGGAAAATTCTTAAAGCTAAGATTCTTAAAATGAATATGGGGGACACTCAGAATACAATCAAATTCAGCACAAAGTGGTGTTTACTGTGTAACGGCTACTCAATGAGTAACCTTTATATATAAATTGCTTTTTCTTTTATTTATTTTACTATTGGAAGAAGGACTTGCCCTTGAAGTAGACTGAAATTTTTAATCAAATTTCACCTTCAGGGCAGTGGATAATTGGCTCTTAGAATGTCATTTCAATGAAAACTTTTACAGAGCAATATTTTGACAAAATCTGGGAAGAAATTAATGCTGATGAATTGCTGTTTGTCTGTTATGATTACCTAAGTTGACTAGAGTGGAGTGAGCATCCATTTCGGTGCAAAAGCAAATACTGGCTTTTAACAGTAGCTTTGAGTCTTCTTCAGTGTCCCTTAATTAATGATATTTGATATTAAGTATTATGATGGTTAATTATATAATATAATATAATGATAATGATAATGATGATGAAAAATGAAAGCTACTTAGCTAGTTGCTTAAATCATTTATCTAATCCTTACTTTACTCAACCTTAATCATTTCCTGCCTTATTTCCCAAGTGATTGATTTTCAAGGCTATTTCCCAATTTCCCAATGACAATCACACCTAAGCAAAGCAAAGCAGAGCAAGAATCTTCCATGGAAATTTAGTTTTTAAGGTTTTATTTTTCATTTCATCATATTAATATATTCTTTCTGTTTAGTCCTTTTTTTTTTTAAAAAAAACCTTGATTCAATAATTGTCCATTTTGATAAAAACTATAAATCACTTTTATCAATTATATACATATATATAATGTTAAAAATATTATTATATATACACTTTTTTTTAAATAAAAAAATCATATATAAATGGTTAACCATTATCCACAAATATCTTTTATCTCAATCATTATCAAAAAAAATTTCTAAAAATACTAGCCTTAATTTTAACCATCTATTTCCATAAATCTATTTTTTTTTTTAAAAAAAATTAATTGCAGTTTGATTACAGATAAGTTCCTTTTTTTATTTTTTATCTTCTGTCCAGCCCTACTTTAAAATCCCATCAATAGAAAAATGGTTGTTCATTGCAATTCGTAGAGGAGGGATGCAAATATCATGCAAGGTCATTATGACTTGCAAATTGCAAAGCCCAAACAGATTTTACAGCGCTTAAATTTTCCCCTCATTATTAGCTCTTTTAAGTAAATTTTTATTTTATTTTATTGAACTCTTTTAACTTTAAATTTAGTTAATATTGAGGACTTCTAAGGCCTTTCCCAATATAAAAAAAAATTGATGAAAAAATTAAATTTAAAAATAAATCCTCAATTTACTGCTAAGAGTTGTCAATGTTAGCTAAATTTAAGGTTATAAATTTTAATAAAATACAAATTTAGTCTATGAGCTCAATAAAAAAAAGTTCAAGAAAAAAAAGAAAACATTTTTACTAATTACAAATTTGCAAATAGTTTATCCTTATTTTAATTTAGACAATGGTTTGCACAAGTAGTCTCCATTAAATTAAAATATGGAGATTTAGTGGGCACTGAAAGATTCCCAACCCTCCTTTTAGCCGGGAAAGGCCTATATACCAACTAAGTCCTAAGCCTTCTTTTTAAAATAATACCAAAACTTGACGACAGTAATTCATAATAAATAAAAATTTTAAGAAAAAAATTAAAAAAAATGCATATATTTTTCAAAGATGAAATGATAAAAAAAACTATATGTTCAAAATTATAAGCTAATATAGCTCAAATATTAATTTTGGGGCAAAATTGACTATTATAGAAAAGTTGGACAAGTAAATTAATACCGGACACCATCAATTAGTCCCAACTCCTAGCGATACAATGCAATCATACAAGAAAATGTAAAGAGTTATTATTACCAAATTGGAGATCAATATATTCAGTTAGATATAAAGAATCTAAGCAGCAATTACAGCTTCTACAATCATTTGTTCCAACTATCCGAAAATCATGCAAAATTATAATCAACCATGGTAATCAAGTGTTGATAATAAGATTATTTGCATTATAAAGTAATATTACTAAACAAGCTCTCTCAGTGATAACAATATTCACTAATTTATAATCAAGTTCAAAAAAGAGAAAGTAAGACAGAAGAAAAAGAAAGAAAGAAGAGAGATGAAAAGAAAAACATTGCATCTGCACAATAAGATTGCGAAAATGATATCAGCAAAGAATAATACAAATTCAATTTAAAATATCAGCAACTAACGTATCAATTTCGTAGAAGAAAATATAAGGCAACTTGCGTCCTGTCACATGCAATCTCAATATAAACAGAAAAAAAAATCAACCAAATTATTCAAGTTGATTCCTTTCCTGCTAACTTCAAATTTCTCAATCTCACCAACTTGTACAAACACCGAAGAAGAAATCCACTGAAATAAGTTTTAGGAGGAGCCACAAGTTACTCATTCCGCAAAAATTTAAAGAAATGCAATCAAATCACCAATTTTACTCTCGTAAGGGTAATTCCCTTTATGGTGACACATTCTTCACTAATATGAAAGTCAAATATCAATTACAACTGGAAAGCATGTGTATTCTTCTGGCTAAGGCATCAGCCACCAGAACTTTGCAGTTTCTGTTAATTTCTCCCCATGTCATTACCTCACGATAATCAATTACTAATATACATTTTAGTTAATTGTTAAAAAAAGAATCTTATTAAAACGTAACAAACCAAAAAATAAAATAAAATAAAAATCGCAATATCCATATAGGTGGCAGGAGGGACTTGAAAATGGTGTGAACCTGAAAGAATCCTTCACATACCCACTGTAAGTTGAACACGGCTTGCCCCAACTTGTAACTCTCCCATATCAGCTTCATTTTTCATCTCAATCTCAGATGAAGTTCTGATATCAAGCCAAGGGTGCTGCAGGCACTGCTGAGCAGTGGGCCTCTTCTCTGGTGTAAAATCAAGTAGGGGGCAAAGAAATTCTGCAAACTCCCGAGCATCACTCTCAGAAAATTTGTATTTATTAACCAGCAAGCGATCCAGTGGCAAAAACTTCATTCTTCGGATCCTTTTTAGATCCCCATGCCTGTCAAAAAAATCCTTTGAACGTGCTCCTCCAACAGCGATCTGCAAGGCAGGAATTAAGAGATAAATGGGTGACATGTTATTAAATAATTATAGGAAAACATCAAGAAATTATGGGCATACCTTTTTTGGCATTTTTCCAAGAAGTTCCATCATTAAAGCTAAGTGATCCTGAAACCAACAGATACTTCCATAACCATCTAAAATAAATAGGCTAAAAATACAGTATCACCACAAAGGAATGGTTAAACAACAAATAGGCAATGACAACTTTACCATTCATGTGGAGAATCACAATTAATCCATGATGCAAACTATAATTCTTGATGTTTATTTCACAAATAATTCAAAAGTAATTACAGGTGAAGGTGATTGTGAGCCACTGATAGAAATTCAAAAGTAGCATGGTAATTGATAGGCAAAAAGGAAAAAAAAAAAAAAAAAGAGGAAGGCGTTGTGGGAGGAGGGGGGGGGGGGGGGCTTATTCAGACAGTATTGTCACTCTAAAAAGGCCAAAAAGTAGGGCAGAAATATCAGCTAATTTTATTGTACTGGATAAGAAGGAAAACTTATTAGTAAATTATCTACCCATTAACCCTAGACTTTTTTTTTTTTTCTTGCTCTCTTTTCTCACAAAAAATCTTACAAATTATCAGATGCAAAGATGAAAAAGAAGGCAAAGATTTTATATATATATATATAATATTCTTTGTTTCTCTCTTTTGTTACCCCCCATCATCAATACTCGGTGACGTCTACTACATCTTGCATTGCATTTAAAATATAAGAAAATAAATTAAGGCTATTATAACACTTGTGGTTATTGATAATGCTAGAGCACGGATCCTACCTCATCTTCACAAAATCCTTGTCCATCCGTAGGAGCAAACATCATGTCACCAGTAGCAAGCTCAAAAGCAGTACAAGCAAATGACCACATATCAACAGAGAAAGAATAGCCAGACCGCAGAATGACTTCAGGAGCTCTATACTGCCTCGTCTGAATTTCCTCTGCAAACTGCTTATCTGCCCAGCACACATTTCCAAAATCAATAACCTTGCACCTCACATCAACCCCATCCAAGCACTTTTCTGGTTTTGACACAGTAACAGCTCGTCCCATCGAAGCTCTTCTTTCTGATATCTTAGCAACTGCTCTCCTTGCTCTCCTTTTCAACTTCTTTTCAATGATATTCATTGTAGCTCCACCATTAAGGTTACCTTCAGGCCTTTCAAGAATTGGTGCGAGACCAGACTTAATGGGATCCTTGGCAGGATCAATGGTGGAACATAGAAGAATATTTTCGGGTTTTAGGTCAGTGTGGATCAAACCAAGTTCCCTATGCAAGTAATCCAGGCCTATCAAAATACATTTACATATTTCTCTAACTTTATTCAATTCAAGACCTTTATAACGTCTATGCCTGATTAACCTTAGTAAACTATCACCAAGAAATTCAAGGATCATACAGTGATGATGACCATTTGGCCCTGTGTGCTTGAAATGGTCAAGCAGTCTCACAACACACTTGGAATTAGAGGGATCGCCATTTGCTATAGATGAAAGGACTTCAATCTCATGAATGGCAGCTTGAGCAAATTGTGCTGCACTTTTCTGGATCTTAAGAGCAACATAATTCTGCAAAGAAGAAGATATAAATCAAGCAAGCAAGAAAACAGAAGCTCCAAACATTCTAATTCGTAGTCAAAGTTATTAGTTTGCAACAAGATCAGCGTTAATAAACATAACAAATCTGGTGTGAAAATGTCAACGTTTCATAATAACTTATAACCAGCTAAGAATTCAAACAAGGAGATTTTGTAACGTTGGGCCTCCAAAAATTTCCTCTCATTCTCACACGCAAACATGCATTCAATTATTGATCTTTGTCATATATATATATATATATAATATGTATGTATATAAACACACAAATTTTTTTTTTCTTTTTTTTTTTTTAGGTGGGGGAGTTATAGCCCAGCGAACACATTTTGAAACTGAAGCTCACTAAATCATGAGGAATTGAGAAGGCTGACTCTTTTATCATTTGCTAAATCATAAATGGTCGTATAGCCTCTGCTTTCTTGC
This sequence comes from Triadica sebifera, assembly GCA_023653625.1. Classification (NCBI taxonomy): domain Eukaryota; kingdom Viridiplantae; phylum Streptophyta; class Magnoliopsida; order Malpighiales; family Euphorbiaceae; genus Triadica; species Triadica sebifera. The sequence goes on from CM042893.1 coordinate 15,438,704, forward strand.
AGTAAAATACACAGCGATCAAATCTGTAACGCTTTCTATGGTATCATTAAAAGCAGATGCAAGGCTCTGCGGAAGAATACGTGTAGGTTAATTACTAGTGGGACTTGAAAACAAATATGAGATCTTTTGTCCTTTATTACATAAATATCATCAACACTCACATTGATCTCATCGAACAAAAGCCAATCTAAAATGGAAATGAATAACGACACAAAACTAAAACTTAATAGAGAAAACTGGACATTTCTTCATCAAAAAGAGAAACCCAGAAATTAAAAAAAAAATCATATAACAAAAAGGAATAGAAGTGCAGCAGACACTGATCGTGATCCAATAAAAATAATTGCACTGAAAAAGAGAAGAACAAAAGGACAGATGAAATCAAACCAATAATTGAAAACGTACAGACGATTGAGTATCATAAGCAAGCCAGACGGTAGAAAACTCGCCCCACCCGAGCTTCCTCTGAGCTATATAACGGCCGCCAGAAAATTGATCGCCGACTCTAACGGCATGATAACCGCCTTTTCTGTAGAAGTCCATTCCCTCATCGTCCTCCGACTCAGAACCGGATGAAGACGAACACGACATCGTTTTGGTGATACCTACAAGGAATAGTAAATCAATAAAAGAAGCCCAGCCCCCTTGTTTCCCGGATCGGAAACGATTTGATCCGATAGAATTATGAATCGTTTGTTATGCGAGTTGAGAATTAGATAAAAAGAAATAGATTGATTTGGTTATTAGTGAATAGTAAGTCCTGAAAGAAAGAGGAAGGAGAGGAGAAGAAGGAGAAGAGTAAAATTGAGTGGTTTCTAATTCAATGCAGTCTCCACTTTTTGCTCTTTTTGCTTCTTTCTTCCCTCCTTTCTAAAGGTAGGCTTTGAATTCCCAATTCTACCCTCTCATTTCTTCTTCTTCTTCTGTGTTGGATTTGGATCATTGGATGGGCATTAGGTGAACCTCACTCACCAAAATGAGCAAAGTTTTGATTTTGGCTTTTTGGTTGATGCAACTTAGCCACCTGCCCCTTTCTCTCTCTCATTATTAATACTTTGCTTTGCTCTATGACTCTATTTGTCTAATTTTTACTTGTTTTAATGATTTCATGATTGGAGATTTGTAATTAATTGCTTTATCTTTTTGTATTGTTTTTTTAATATTCCAAATGTTTATCTTACCTAAACTTTATCACATCTATTCATTTCTATTTTGATGTTAATTTTTGAATTTTAATAATATTAAATTAATAGTCTTTTATTTTTTTCCCTACAAAATTGATCCCTTTGTAATTAATATTACATTCCCTACTTTTCCTTAATTAATTTATTAACCCACAAATTCCAACAACTAATTTTAAGTTAGTTATGTCTTTGCTAATATAGCATCATAGCATTTAATATTATCTCATTTGATTTTATCCTGTCAAATTATAATATTATCTTAACTAGTATCCAATTATTTTATAATTTTAATTATTTGGTTTGCTAGTATTTTTTTATGAGTATATATTCATCATTATATATTATAAAATATTATTCATCAATACATTTAATTAAACACCACCACTAATGTCATCAACATATAAATATTTAGACTTTAAACTATATTAATCTTTGATTAATTTTAATTAGATTTGATAATTTTTTTATCCAAACTCGAAACAAATTTAATCCAAATTCTCTGTCCAACCCACTTTTACACTTCCTTTAGTCCTTTTCATACCTTATAGTCCTAAATGCTTTTTCTTCCTTTTTTTTTTTCTTTTTTTTTTCTTTTTTCACTTTACGTTTGTCTTCCTATTATTTCATATCCATCAATTAAATATTTCAAAATCAAAAAATAAATTTTAAATTTTAAAATGTGTAAAAAATCATTTAAGATATCATGCTTATTAAAGTTCATTGCATAAAAATTATTTTCCACGAAAAATTAATGTTTGCATGATTTGTAAGTTCATTTATAATAAAAATCCACATGATCATAAATATGCATAATACGGATATTTCAATTCAACATGATTAATTTATACATCAAAATTTATTGATTACTTATTACTCTTAATTTTATGCAAGGAAATAATATAATAAATTATGTAAGATTACACTAAATTTACTTTTATTTTATATTTTATTCTGAAATGATATCCAGTAAGTAGTAATTTGTATATATTTGTGAAAAATAAATTATTTTATGGCAATAAAAAATATTTTTATAAGTGCATTTGAATTTGTTGTAAACCGATTTTTAAATTAAATGGAAATTTAAAAAATTTCGTGAATCCCCCATAATGCTTATAAAAATATATATATATTTGTATATATATACTAATATATATATATATATATATATATATATATATATATATAATTTACTTATTTATTTATTTTCTTTGTTAATGAATTTTTTCTAATTTTTTTGTTGTTATTTTAGATTTATTTTTTTATGTAAAATGAAATTAATAATTTAAAAGTATAATATATATATATATATATGTCGGTTTTGATCAAAAAATTTATAATTATGAACGGAGACCGGAAGGGTGAAATCCGATACAATCCGCCCATTGCCAAAAAAAATCATACAGTTTTGGTTTACCTGATGCAACTTTTTTTTTCCCCATTTGTTATTTATAAAACGGCACCGTACAGCAGTTCAACTAATGAGTTTTAGTTATTTAGCCACGCATGGGAGGGCTGGCCCGCTGGCGACCGGTGGGCTCTAGCTATTTTTTTTGCTGCCGATGGTGTTCGGGATGCTTTTCTCTCTCTTCTGTTTCTCCGCAGGGATTGAGGCGACCGATCGTTATTGTAGTTAATTTCTTTAGTAATTAATGAATTTGAGCCGAGTAAGCGATCGTCGATATTGCATGTAATTTTTCTTCTTTTTAATCCAGCAAATTGAGGCTGGATTAGATTGGATTTGGTTCAATTTAGAATGGCGAGTACGGATCTGTTCGATGCATATTTCAAGAGAGCTGATTTGGATGGCGACGGTCAGATCAGTGGAGCTGAAGCTGTTGCTTTCTTTCAAGGTTCTGGTTTGCCTAAACAAGTACTTGCTCAGGTACTTTTCTTCTCCTCCTTCCGTTTCTCATTTTCACTTGTTTTCTTATGTCAAACACTGTGTAACCATGGCGTTAGGTTATGACATATAAATCAGATTATGGCCTTAATTGCAGTATCAATATCTAGACAGCTACTACTTGAATCAGAATTCTCAGTTTTTGATTTGTATTTTTTTGTCATCTATAAGCTTTTTATACGATGCCTCATTGAGAGTTGAGACCATGCCTCAGTGAGACCTCTTTTTTTATTTAATTATTATTATTATTATAACTGGTTCGTTTCATCAATTGATAGCTGTCATTTCGCTATGCACAATAAGCTTTAAAATCTTATGGAATTATTTGAGATGTTATGAAGTCTCAGTAGAAACAAATTTTGTTTATTTGCTGTTGTTCTGCAAGGGGTTTAAAGAAAGATGCATAAATTTAGGCTTTTTGCTTTTTGATGTTTCAGTCATAACGTGTTAGATTATATAGGTCGCGATGCATTACAGGATGCTACCTTCAGTCAATACTGACTGTTATTTTCTTCTAATAGTCAGTGGGATTTCAATTTTCAGTCTGCATTTCAAATTATATAAATTTAGTCTATTATCATTATATTTGTAGCACCTAGATATCTTTATCTTGTATTAGTAACTAAACTCATTGAGGTTCCTAATCTTTGTCCTATGCTCCTCACTGGTAGATGTGTGTCAAAAGGCTTTGATAGAAAAGTTTTTCTTTTCTGTTCATTTTTCTAGAACAATTTATTTTTCTTTTGGTTTTGAAATTCTCGTCTTATAGGGGACTGAATCTTGCTGCAGTAAACTCACATTATGATTCATTTTCTGTTATATTCAGGTTTGGTCGCATGCTGATCAGAGAAACGCTGGCTACCTAGGTCGACAAGAGTTCTATAATGCTCTTAAGCTTGTTACTGTGGCACAAAGTAAACGGGAATTGACTCCAGATATAGTAAAGGCAGCATTATATGGTCCCGCATCAGCTAAAATTCCTACTCCACAGATAAACCTTGCAGCCACACCTGCTCCTAGAGCAGCAACAGCTGCTCCTCGGATTGCAGGCTCCACACCTGTGTCATCACAAAGTGTTGGCATTAGACCACCACAGGTGCCTGGAAATGGAAGCATGACCCAGCAATATTTCCCATCTCAGCAAAACCAGTTTATGAGGCCATCCCAAACTATGCCTCAGAACTCTGTGTCACATCCGCAACAAGTGCTTGCGAGCCAAGGTATGCCCAGAGGCAGTAGCTTGGTTGCTCCTCACCCACCAAATCCAAATGTCTCAACTGATTGGGTTGCTGGAAGCATGGGTGTCCCATCTATGCAAAATCAAAGAAGGGGGATTAGGCCTCCTGCAGCTCAGGATGGATTTGGGCTGATGGTATCAAGTCCAATGCCCTCTGTTCAACCTAAACCACAGGTGACAAGTGGACAGACAACCGCTCCAAAATCTCAAGATGCAGCTTTGCCCTCTAACCATTCAGCAACGAAGGATTCAAAAGTTTTGGGAAATGGATTTGCTGTGGACTCCCTTTTTGCAGATGTGTTTTCTGCACCTGCTGCTCAACCAGTACAAACGTCCTCCTCAGGTGCATCGTCTACAAGTAGCATACCTGTTTCTTCGGTCGCTGCTTCATCTTCTGTCTGGTCTCAACCTTCAGTTGAGGCAAATTCCCTTGATTCTTTGCAGACTACATTCTCTCAGCAGCCTGTGGTTGCTCAATCAGCAGGAAGAGACAACCAGTCTATTACAGCTCCAAGTTCTGCTGTTACTCCTTCATCTGGGTTTCCTGTTGGGGATGGAAATTTAGCATCCTCTCAATCCCAGTCTCCATGGCCAAAGATGACTCAGGCTGATATACAGAAATATATGAAAGTATTTGTGCAAGTGGACACAGACAGAGATGGAAAAATAACTGGTGAACAAGCGCGAAACCTCTTCTTGAGTTGGAGGCTGCCAAGAGGTAGACTACAATACATTTCTTTATCTTTTTTATTAATTTCAAACTTTGCTGCTTCAAGATGAGTTTATTGATGTTAAATGTATAAAATTAATTAATTGAAAAAAAAAAATTCACTGCCTTTATAAGATTTTCCATGGCCACTTTTTTCTGTTGCAGCTTGTTAAAGGTGTAAGATTTACTATTTCCTTTAATAGAACTCGGTATTCTATTGCCTTCTGAGAACCTACATTATTAGGTCCACAAAAAAAGATGTTAAGGAAACTTTATCTCACTTTCACTATTTTTTAGGATTAATCTCAACAATTGAAGTCTTTCTTCTTAGTAATTTACATTTCTTGTCATTTTCTCTTTAGTCCCACAATATTTTTCCAACTGCACATGTTAAAGCTTTCCTCTTAGTTTCCATAAATTATGCCAGTACTCTATTTTTCAAGGGGATATGTTGCATTTTCAGGTTAATTGATACTCATGTACTTCTGTCCTTGGTGTTTCAGAGATCTTAAAGCAGGTATGGGACTTATCTGATCAAGATAATGACAGTATGCTTTCCTTGAGGGAGTTCTGTACAGCTCTATACTTGATGGAACGTTTCAGAGAAGGGCGTCCTCTCCCTGCAGCACTTCCTAGCTCTGTCATGTCGGATGAGACTCTGTTGTCTGCTACAAGCCACCCTAGAACTTCTCATGGTGGTGGAGCTTGGGTACATGCTTCTGGTATTATTTTCCTTGTTTATCATATTTAGTGTTCTTCTGGTATTATTTTCCCTGTCTATCGTATTTAGTTTTCTTCTCTTCCATCCTGTAGTCTTCAAAATTAGTTTCCTTTCTCTTTCTTTCATTGCGTTTTTACCTTTTAAAGGGGAGCTAAATTTTCATAGGCTTGCGACAACCACATACTGTGACTGGTCCTCAACCAACACCTGGTGCTGCAGCTAGACCACCAAGGCCTCCTACTGCTCATCATGCCGATGATAAACCACCCAGACAGCAGAAGCCCAAAGTTCCTGTGCTGGAAAAGCACCTTGCTGATCAACTTAGCCAGGAGGAGCAGGATTCTCTGAACTCAAAGTTCCAAGAGGCATCTCAGGCTGATAAAAAGGCACTGCTTATTCTGTTTCTCCACTTATTGTGTATAACTTGCATGATTCTTTTAGCTTCTATATTTTGTTTTGCTGAGGAATTCCAACTGTCATCACTACTAAAAGATTTTGAACTGGCTCATGTTATCCTTTTGAAGATTCAATTTTGACATGAAACTATAAAATATTTAGTAGAGATTTCTATGCAATTGACTTCTCCTTTTTGCTTTAGGTTGAAGAATTGGAAAAGGAAATATCGGATTCGAGGCAGAAAATTGAATTTTATCGTGTCAAGATGCAGGAACTTGTAAGTAAGCTCTGTCTTTCTTTTTAATTTTATCATCTGGTTTTTAAGATTCCTCTTACAGTGATGCCATTATCTAGTCTGTAAAAGATGTGTTGGAGTGTTTGGATTCACATGTTTATGCAGGATTTTTATTCTTATGATATTTAATCCATGTTATTGATCTTAGTTTGTTGATTTATAAGTAGAAGCATGGGATATGTTTATTAATATTTTCTCTTTTGTGCATTACATATCAAGCATTGGTAATATTTTATGTTGTTTTTTTTGTTAATTGGCATCAGATTTTATATAAAAGTCGATGTGACAATCGGCTTAATGAGGTAACAGAAAGGGTGGCTGCTGATAAACGCGAGGTATCTCCATGCTTGTGAATGCGGATATTTTCCATTTCAAAGTTTGCTGCTTAGTAGATTAACTTGGGCAATTTGTGTATCAGGTTGAGGCATTAGCTACAAAGTATGAAGAGAAATACAAGCAGACTGGAGATGTAGCATCTAAATTAACCATTGAAGAAGCCACATTTCGTGATATCCAGGTATTTATGATCTGTGGTTTCTTTTTTCTATGCTTGTTTGAATGTCAATGTTTGATGTTTTTTCTATGAACTGATTCTATTATTTTTTGTCAATATTATCATTAGAAAAATGTTTTGTCACAATTACACTAAATAATACTTGGATATTTACTTGCAGGAGAGGAAAATGGAGTTATATCGGGCAATTGTTAAAATGGAAGGAGGAACCGGCGATGGTGTTCTAAAGGTGCATTTCAATATAGTTGACTTGTGGAGACTTTATAAAATTCGTCTGTAAATTCTGTTTTTCTGGCTTCTGCAGGAGCATGCTGACCGCATCCAGTCAAGTCTTGAGGAACTAGTGAAACATGTGAATGAACGTTGTAAGCAGTATGGACTGCGAGCTAAGCCAATCTCACTGGTTGAGCTTCCCTTTGGTATTCTCCATGATCTTTTTAATCCTTTGCCTAGCAATCACTTGTCCCACCTAAAAAACCTTAGCTTGTGTAGTTTACTGGTCTGTTTATTTTCTTTGTTCTGTTGGTTGATCTAGGCAAAAAATTATAATTTCTGGGAGTTTGGTGGATACATTTTGACATCTCATCTGGTTAAAAACAATGTTGTCTTTATCTTTATATCACTTCATCACACTTTGAACAATCAACATGCCTTGAATCTCTTATTCAACTATTTCCTTTCTAATTGCTTTCATGCTTTTGCTAACTTTAATAGTGTATCTGATGGAATTTTCAAATAAATAAGAGATCATATCTTGGCTCTATCATGTTACTTGATAATAAGTTTAATGGAAAAATTCAGATAAATATTGGTTGATCTATTGTCAACAAATATGATTTATTTAGAAATCCATCCTGATTCTCCAATTCATTACTGCAAAGATTTTGGGTAAGAAGAGTATCCTTTGTAGAGACAATTCCGCCTAGATGATAATTTGCTACTTCAACATCACATCCCGGTATCATGCTCAAGGCTCTAAGCTGATTAGGAAGATCAACTTTTAACTTGTTATAAGTCCAAAGGATAACTTCAATTTAATTCTTGAATAGGTATGACTGCTGAATGATACATTGAACTATAAGGCCTGTGCAGACTAAATACCTAGATGAAGAGGGCCCTTTTTCTTATGATTGGTTGTCAGAAAGGCTTAATGAAATATCAAAAGGCTACATAGTAATGTAAATTCATCGAGTACATATCATTCTTTGGTGCTAATGTAATGTTTTTCTGCTTCTTAAATGAATAATTCAGTGCTTACGATTGTGGCCTTAAGAACCTACATCAGCTGTTTTTTGGATTAGGAAATTATTTTTAAATGTAGTGTCTACTTAGATAATTTTTATAGCTGGTGAATCTCAAATATTGATTATTATCTGTTTCTAGATTTTATCTGGTTGTTTGTTTCATGGTTTTCTTTCCATGATGAGCAATATATTTTCCTACAAGAACATGTAAAGTTGCAAATCATTTACAGAGTTTTTATTTTCTGTGAAACACTTCACATAATTGAGATTCCAAATTTTAACACTTGATGTGATTGTATTCTCTTGTGTACTCATGATTCTCTGTAAAATGCTTTACATAATTGTTTATCATTATTTTGGGAGTAAAAAAACTTCTCCTGGTATGCTTTTTTTTCCTTTTTTTTGAGTTTATCACTTATATTTATTTTTGGTGATCTTTCCTAAGGTTGGCAACCTGGAATTCAAGTAGGAGCAGCTGACTGGAATGAAGATTGGGACAAATTTGAAGATGAAGGTATGTTAAATAGTTAGCCTGCTGGATATTTACTTTATGTTCAATAATTTTGCAGACAAATTACACACAGATCAAATGATGGACCTGCATATGTTTCCACAAGAGGAATTGGATGTTGAATTCTTTCTATGTTGTCAAGTGCTTATGCTTCTTTTTTCTTGGTAAATCTGTTAGTAGCTATTAATTTTTAGCAAATATTTCAGGTTTCACATTTGTCAAAGAGCTCACTCTGGATGTACAAAATGTTGTGGCCCCCCCAAAACTGAAATCTTCAATTCAAAAAGCAACAGCTTCTAATGAGGAATCAAATGCCTCCCCCTCAAAGGCTGAACCAAAGTCAGAGAATGGTCCAACTTCAGGTGAACAGGATAAAGAATCAACCCATGACGGAAATGAGAATGGTGAGACCAGAAGTCCTTCTGACAGTCCTGCTGGTAGGAGTGTGACTGAGAGTCAGTCACATGATTTCCGTGATTCTCCATTCAGAGAGGGGGCTGGTGCTACTTATGGTTCATCCCGTGCTAAAGAAATCCACAGGTTAGTTTTTATCTGTCTTTTTACCTTTACTTTTTTCTCGTTCACTTCCAAACAATTATGTTGCCATGGTTTGGCAGTCAGGATGAGGAAATGTTTTCCTTTTTCTAGCCTTATGGTTTTCTTGTGCTGCAACTAATCTGTGGCATACTATGCAGTGACATGGGTGGTGCTGAATCTGTGGTGTCTGGGGATAAAAGAGGTGATGAACCTGGGTGGGGTACATTTGATACACATTATGATACAGAATCTGTTTGGGGCTTTGATTCTGCTGGTGGCAAGGTATGTGGACTTGGGTTCTGATAGCAACTCACAAACAATTCAGATCAAATAAGAAGAATTAATAAAAGATGGAATGAAATCATTCATTTCAAGAACAAAGGAACCAATATAGGCAATATTATAGTTGGACTTGGAAAAGGGCTATGGCTTGGTCTGATTATTCCATTTGTTAGCATCTCAGAAACCAGCTTTTCTATCTCATCTTTCTGCACTTGGGGATATCGGTAGGGTCGTACATTAATTGGGGATATGCCCTCCTTCAGCACTATGACATGGTCTCTTTCTTGTATTTGAGGTAGACCCCTTGGCATCTGAAAAACAACCCTATACTCAGTCAAGAGGGTCGTGATCTCTAGAAGTAACTCAGCCTTAGTTTCCACCTGCTCTTTTCGTCCTTCGTTCTAAAGAGCAAGGTTCCCCAATTCTAAGAAAATGCCCTGTCCTTCATGCTTAATGGTTCTCATGATAGCTTTCAAGGATACTTGTGTTTTGCTCAAGCCAGGTTCTGTAAGGAGTTTTAACAGTTTCCCCATTCACCACAAATTTCATACTCAAGTTACTCCAATTCATCTGTAAATTCCCCAAAGTTGCCAAATATTGCACCCCCAACACTATCTCTGAACTACCCAGCTGTATTGGAAAGAAATCATCAACAATTTCCATGTTTCCCAAGGTGACATGAACTTTTCAGCAGATTCCAGCTCTCTTAACCTCCTCTCCGGTGCCCAGCATTACTCCGTACTCCCTAGTCACTTCTACAGGTAAGCCCAGTTCAGTCACTACCTCTGAGGATATGTAATTATGTGATGCCCCACTGTCAATTAGAGCTACCACTTCCCTTGCTCCTAGTAATCCTCTAATTTTCATGGTATGAGTCGGAGTGAGCCCAACCAGCGAATTAAGTGACAACTCCACTGCTTCCTTCGGTTCATCTTCCACTATCTCCTTCCCCCCATCCTCTTCGCTGTCATCCCTGCTTCTTTCCTCTTCCTCGCTTATCCACAGAATCTGCAACTCCCTATTTCAGCAACGGTGTCCAGCGGTGTTCTTTTCATCGCACCAGAAGCACAGTCCCTTTTCCCTCCTTACTCCCATCTCTGCTTCAGTCAGGCGCTGAAACCCATTCTGATTTGTCTTCTCTTCCCTAGCAATAGTGCATCCTGCTATTGGCGTGTTTGGGTACTTTGCTGATTGGAACCCATAGGTAGCACCAGATGGTGCAGAATTTGGAGTAATTGAAGTTTTAGGTTGAGGCACGATGAAAGTGCCCTTGCTGCTCCTTAGGGCCAAATTTTTTTCTTCAATCCTCTTAGCCAGCTCCATTTTTCTTGTTAACCCATTGGGCCCCATCATCCTCAGCGCAGCCCAGCCCGAATTTCTGGCCTTAGTCCCCCATTTACAAAGTTACTCTCCAGAATTTCCTCAGGTATGTTTCGAAGAGGAGCAGCTAAAATTTCAAATTGCTTTCGATATTCCTTGACTGTAGTGATATGTTTCAGGCTAGGAACTGTTAGTAGAGAGTTCCTTCCTGGGAGGGACAAAACCGCTCCAATATTAATCCCTTCAACTCCGCCCAGCTTCGTATAGGTTGTCTCCCATCTTCCCATTGGTACCATGGCAAGGCCTCTCCCTCCATGCAAATATAGCTGCTGCTTCAAGCTTCTCTGGCCCTGATAATCGATTCACCATGAAGTATCGTTCAGCCCTAAAAATCCACCCATCTAGATTAATTCCCTCGAAAATGGGTAATTCCAGCCTTCTTGGAACAAGCTCGGGCTTCTGTTCTCTCATCACCCCATTTAACTTTTCTACTTCTTTCCCTTTTTCCGCTGTACTACTGGAGGCGATGGTGACATCGGGTATAGGTGTTACTGTGGTATGGGTTCCTTTGGGTGTAGATTCTTCTCTTTGCTGCAATAGGAGGACCATCTTTTGAATCAGTGTAACGGCACTTTTTTCCAGTGCGGGAACCTTCGACAGGTCTTCCCTTAGCTGATTCAGTTCCCTTTGAACGTTTTCCTGCACCTTCTCCATTTTTTCTTCTACCAAATCCATCCGAGCTTCCGTTTTCTTCCCTGCTGCCATTCACCAGAAATCGGTTGCTCTGATACCACTTGATAGCAACTCACAAACAATTCAGATCAAATAAGAAGAATTAATAAAAGATGGAATGAAATCATTCATTTCAAGAACAAAGGAACCAATATAGGCAATATTCAAGAGATTGCCCACTCCCTTCCTAATTCCTTAGATTTTTCTTGCCCCCTTTTTATTCTCTAGCTTCTGTTATATACTGTAACTGCATAACAAACTATCCCCTAAAAACCCCAAATTCCCCCACTGGCATCTTCCTTCTATAATATTTAAGCTGCCCTACCTATCCCATTGGATTTGCTGACATTTCCTTCTCAATATGACTTATCTGTCCAGCTGTAAGATGTCTCTCCTGCTGACTGGATCCATCCTTGCATCCTCCTTTCTTTCCACTTCTCACATAAGTAAAAAGGATCGGGGGTCTATCAGGTCCTACTCTTTAATTTGGTGTTTGCAACAGCAATCATTTGATGTTATAAGTTTTAAGCTAAAGAAAGAGATTGGAATCTCCTTTCTTTGCACGTGGGAGCACAGACATATGTTAATATAACTTGTGTTTTACTAGGTGGCTGTTGAGCCAGCTTTCCTTTGGTTCTCAATTTTATATTATAGTTCCTTTTTGGCAATGCCTCTCTCTACATGTATAGACCGAATTGATTAACTAAAATTTTCTCTTGTAGGACATGGATCATATGCCAGGCAAAAGTTCTCTCTTTGGTATGGGTGAATTTGGTCTAAATCCGATAAGAACAGGGTCCTCTCATGCAGATAATACGTACCAGGGGAAGAGTACATCTATATTTGCAGATTCTGTTCCAGGCACTCCTGCACATAACCCTGGGGGAAGCTTGTTTGCAGATTCTGTTCCAAGCACCCCCGCATATAACCAAGGGAAGAGCACGTTTGGATTTGCTGACTCTGTTCCCAGCACTCCAGCCTATAAAAGCTCCTTTGGCTTTGCCGACTCTGTTCCCAGCACTCCAGCCTATAAGAGCTCATTTGGATTTGCAGACTCTGTTCCCAGCACCCCTGGCTATAATTTTGGGCCAGAGGACCACTCCTTTGACAGCTTCTCTAGATTTGATTCATTTAATATGCAGGACAGTGGACCATTTCAGAGATTTGATTCCATGCGCAGCACTACTGATCAAAGTTATGGGTTACCATCAAGGTTTGATTCGTTTAGAGAATCCAGAGACTCTGATCAAAATCATGGGTTCTCAAGGTTTGATTCATTTACAGACTCTGATCAGAGTCATGGGTTCTCTCGGTTTGATTCATTTGCAGACACCGATGACAATCATGGGTTCCCATCAAGGTTTGACTCTTTCAGGGAGACTGATAGCGGTCATGCGTTCCCATCAACTTTTGATTCATTCAAAGAACCCAAAGATTCTGATCATAGTCATGGGTTTTCTAGGTTTGATTCATTTAATGTCAATGAAAGTGGATTATTCCAATCCTCGGGCAATTCGGTCGCAAGGTTTGATTCTGTACATGGCTCTAGAGACTCTGACAATAGTCATCGTTTCTCATCATTTGATGATGCTGATCCATTTGGCTCAACCGGGCCATTTAGGACATCAATAGAGAGTGAAACTCCAAGGAAAAGTTCTGATAACTGGAATGCTTTCTAGAGAGTCGACAGAGTGAAACTCCAACTTCTGATAACTGGAAAGCATCCCTTCTCAGGGATATAACGGACATCATGTTACTGTGCTATCTTGCTGTATGAAACCATTTCCGTGACATTCGACAGTCTGTTTCTTCGATGAGTATATAGTGTTTGATGATGAATTATTTACTTGTGCTTTGTGGTGTTAGCACTTGTTTGATTTTGCAGAATCTTTTTTTTTTTTTTTTGGGAGGGGGGGTTTAAATTGAATTATTTTGATGTTAGCTTCTGTTGTAATTTTTTTATCAGGATACATGGATTATATGTAATTTTTTCAAAACATATACTCTAATACTATTTGCTATATCACATGGAAATCAAATTGAATTACGTTTTTGGCGAGATTTGATTTTGTAGGTTTTTGCGTCCTGGTTTTTCTGTTACCGTATGTCGTACGACAAACATTGGGATTGAAGATCTGTTTGTTATTTGAATTTATTAGCAAGATACAATTTAAATCACTTTGAAATTAATTTTACGATTAAATTACAATATTTCATTTGTCATTTGATTTGTTTAGTTCTTCCTCCTTATTGTCCTTAGAGATGAAAGTAAATGGTCGCACTTATATTTACATGGTAATCCAACTATAATATATTCTGATTAAATTGAATTTGATGTGAAACTGAAATATGTCAGCAGTCCCAATAACACATTATATTTGCCGAAACTCGAGAAAAGCTCAATCTGAACAAACGAGAGTGGATGCATATACGTTTTAAGGCAGTAGAATTGCCTTTACACGATCAAGTTTATGCTAAAAAAACAAAGAGAGAGGAAAGTGGTTGCATTTTTTTTACAGCAGTCTAGTATTATTACACTATCCCATATAATTTTGGAACAAAGAACACGAAAGAACATAGCACATGGTCTTTAAAATTTAGCCCATGATTGGATTTTTATGAGGACTGTAAAAGTGTATCGAGAATGATCACTTAGGAAGACTTGGATCCAAAAATCTCCAACAAAGAGGACCATGTCCCTGTGATTGCAACGCCAACTCCAAAAGCAACAATTGCAGAATCAACAATGAAACCATTCCATGCTAACTCATCCTTAAAAACCATAAGGTGAAACAGAGCAGGCAACACAAACCCAAGAGTACAGCACACGCTGCTCCCCACCAGAGACAAGAAATCTGCAAAATTGGGCACTGACAGAGCCACCAAGCTTACTCCCAAAACCACCACCCATCTCAGCCACAAACAGAAACTGGAATCACACACTCTCCTCTCCACCACCTCATAAACTGGGTTCATCATCAATGGGAAAGTGAAGAAGAGGTTCACACACAAACCAAACTGAACCAGATTGCTCACTAATCCTGGCCCCAAGTTGGTAGTGATTATATCTTTGGTTTGTTCACCAAAAGCAAAGTACCCCAGAATCCCAAATCCTCCATACAACAATGAGATGAATGCCATACACCAACCCAACACTTTCCCAAATTTTTCCTTATCTTTTGTTTCAGATTCTAATGGCAATACCATCCCAATTCCTTCAAAGGCATAAACAGCTACACCTAAACCATAAAAGAAGACAGAGAATCCTCCAAAAGCCTCTAATACAGGCTTATTTTTCAAGAAGGCAATCACATCTTCCACCATAACCACACCCATGGCACCAAGATCGACAACATCAGCAAAAATACTAAGTGGAGCCAAATGGGTCAATGTTGGAATTGAATTCAAACCCAACTGGAAAGGAAAACAACCCCATATGTACAAAGATTTGGGACTTAAAAAACCCAGAATTTTTTCATCTGAGTTGTGATTAAAAACATAGGCTAAAGTGTTAGCTACGAAGATGAGATAGCTTACACAAAACCCAGCTTGAGCAAGAACAATCATAGCATCAACAGCAAAACGGCCGATGGGACCGCAAACCGTGAAACCCAGATCACCAAAAGAAGCAATCTTTGAGAAACCTTGAAGGGATTCGAGCTTACGGCGAGTGTGGATAAGAAGCATCATACAGTAGTAGGTGAGGAAAGCAACAGTGAAAAGCATAAGAGAGCCCATGAGCCATCCCGTCTTCTTAAATGTATAGGGGAGGCCAAGGACTCCAGCTCCGACTATGGCTATGAAGACGTTGGCAAAGGTTTTCCATTGAGAGGAAAGTGGAGGTTTCTTACTTAGAAGTGGTGTATCCTCTCTTGGAAAAGATGGTACTCGAAGCACATGTGACGATGAGCTTGCTTCTTTATCAACTCCCATGATTTTTGATCAATTCAGCTGATGGGAAATTTTTTATTCAGCAGCAAGCAAGAATTAAAGATGGCTCTGAATCTCTAATCGGTATGCAGCAATATTATTAGACAGGAAAGATCTTATTTGATCTGAGGTAAAAAGAGAAACCAAGGGAGAGATGGTGTTTCTTGAAATGGAGATGGAAGTAGGCAAGTAGTTCAAGCAATGAGCCAAATGGAAATTGATATCCTAATTCTTGATTACAGATTTATAGACCAAATAATTAAAAAGCAAGAAAATGAATTGACAAGTAGATTAAAAATGGTTTTTTTTAAAAGGAGAATAAAAGAAGAAAGAAAATTTATGATTTCATAGCTAACAAATGTCAAAGATAATTTTCTTTTCTCACCCTTCAATATTTATTTTTTTTGATTGATATGCAATTAGAACCACTGATCAATTTGTAAAGTGTTTTTTGCTTTGGACATTTCTTCTAAATATGTGGATTTTTCTCGCCGGACATCTACCATCCATCTGTATTCGTAAATACATGAATGAATGGGAAAGAAGGCATTGATGAAGATTGTCGGTATGCCCATTACTGTTTAGTATTGACAAAATGACAAATGATTAATAATAATAATAAATATCTGTGTTCCACGTGATGATTCATTCAATCTCCAATTCTCAATTGATTTTTCATTTCCATATCCGTACACTCTACGCCTCTCTCAGTTTGAGCTATTAGAATCTTATGCTGGGTTATTTAGGATGGGTGTTAGATGTTTTAAAAGTATTTAAAATTTTTTTAATTTAATTAATTTATTTTTTAAATTTTTTATACACTATTTTTTTAAATCTGTTTTGAAATACTGTTTTTTTATAAAAATAGTTATCAAAATTTAAAAATAATTTTTTTTTAAAAACGTTTTTGTCAAAACAGGTCATATATGATGTAACGGATTAATAGTTCAACTTCAAACTTCAAACTTCAAACAAATATATTTGGTCCCTTCTTGATTTAGCTTTGGATTTCAGCTTTTAAAAGACAAAAGATGTGAGGATTAGCTGTCGCCCACTGATGGTGACAGTCAGTCTGAAATGATGATTAACTTCACAGTTAAAAATTAATTAATAATATTAATTATTTTTAAAACTTTTTCAATGCTCATTTTAAAAATTAATTAAGTATTTAATGTATAGTTTTTTTTTTAACTATCGTCTTCATTTATTGACGTATACTCTTTTTTTTAGCATTTATAAAAGAGTATTTGAGGTAAATTATAATAAAAATAAGTTTTAATTATTTTTTAATTTGTACAAAAAAAATTAAAAAATGACATTTAAAGTGTGGAGGAAATTATAGATTATTTATGTTAACTTTTCTTTAATCATACTACGATAGAATAAATTAGAGAAAGATTCTCTAAAATTTTAATAAATTATAATTATAAATATAATTTAAAAAAATTAACAGTTTTTTTGAGATAATATTCATTTATTTGTTATTATATGAATTTTAAATATTATAATACAATATATCATATAATTTTTCTATATTTGAAATATTTTTGTACGAATTTTTTAGAGTTTCATGTACAGTCAAATGACATTTTATAAGAGTTTAGAATTCGTATTTCTTACCAACGACCGTAACTGCAAAACAACCAATATATTTAAGTTATAGCATTTCTAATTGTTATTTGAAATAATATTTTTATTAAATGACAGGAGATAAACTGTTAGTTTTTAAAATTTTGTTTGATTATAATTTGTTAAATTTCATGAAATTTTTCTATAATTTATTCTTTATAATACAAAAAATAATAAGAAAATATTAAAAATTAATAAATGATAATTCATATTTGTACCAGAACTGTTTGCCAAGAAGAGCTAGATTAAATTCATGAACTTGACGAAAATCCAGACCACCTGATGCTTTTATAAACCCAAAATTTAAGAAATCAATTATATTTTTAAAAATTCAATAGAATTATAATAATTTAAAATAAATAATAAAAAAAAGAAAAATAAGTATCATTATAGGAAACCCTAAGGAGGAATTAATTTTTTTTTTAATTTAAAGTAGGCTTATTTTTTAAATTCAGGGCTTGAAATAATAATATATTATCATAAAAAATTTTAATTATTGTCATATTATATTGTATTAATAAGAAATTATTTATTTAAATAATAATATATTATTAACAAATTTACATAAGAGTTTTACAGAAAAGGAAAAAAAAAACAAATAATTGTTAATGATTTGTTACTCTCCTTATCACTTACGACTTTGCAACATATTCAAACAACGTGAGTAGCTTACAAAAATTATAACAGTAAAGACTGAACTATTCTTAACTTCTTATTTACCAATCAATGGATTTCTTTCATCCAATTGCATTGATACCACTTATTTATACTTTATTTTTCCCTATAAATTATTATTATTATTATTTGAGTGTGTTTGTATTTTTCCATTAAGCACATATAGGAAAATAAATAAATAAATAAATAAATAAATATTTGCTTATTTAAGCAAAAAGACCCGACAAGTGACAACACTTATACGTAATTGACATTTCTTTCAAAAATTTCAGGATATATAGAGTTCTGGCCCTTGGGGAACTCATTTCTTTCACATGAATTCATTTGATCCTAACAAGATATAGTTAGCATGGCAGAGTTGATATCTTCTTCTTCTGCACACACTACTGTAGTGGATCATTTTGAGCAGCGGACCACTTCCTTGCAGGATTCAATATATTTTATCAGTGTTGCAAAACGAATGCAGCAACTGGTGGCCACTCATCAAATGCATGACTTCGCTTCGACCAGCTGGTGGAGAAGCAACTTAATTAAGAAGCCAAGGATCAAGCATAAGGTGAAGCAGCAAATGGAGCAGCGTCAGCAGGTTGCAAGATGTTAAGCAGCTTAATCTACAGGTGCAAAAGCATGGGCAGCGAATTGAGGAGCATGTGCAAAGATGCCAACCAATGGATCGAATTGCGGATTCAGCAGCTTGAGGCATTGTTCACTGCTCTCCTCGTTCCAGACAGCTATAGCATTCTTCAATTCCAATTGAATTTAAACAGTTTTTGACACTTTTATAGTTTTCTGATCAATTTGTTTCACCTTATTATTACATTTGATTCCATGTTTTATTTGTATATGATAATTAAGTTAATGTATTTCACTTGATTTTCTTTTAGAACTTTTGTTCTAACTAAATCATTTGTGAGGAAAATTTATTCATTAGCTATTCTTTTTATTTAAATTTAAATTTTAATTCTATAAAAAAGTAAAAAAAAAAATAGAAATAACTTTAAAAAAACTCTATATATGTTTTACTCATTTTTGAATTAGAGATACTTTTTTTTTTTTTAATTAGACACTTAGTTTTAATTATATTGAAATTTTTGTAAAAAATGAGCTTATGTCATAAAAATGTGCTAGTTTTTTCTATTAAATAAATAAAGCACAATATCATTAGCTTGGATTCAAAGAATACAAAAAGATAAAATATGAGTAATAATAAAACTTTCCATATTTGAACATTTTTTAACATTTATTTTTTAATTGGTTGGTGAAAATAGAAAATTTTTTAAAAATTTTTTATTATTTATTTCTCTTTATATTTTGATTTTTTCTCTTCCCACCAACTAAATTATGTGATTTAACATTTCTGGTGATAAGATAAAATGCAGCTAACATGCTTAAAACAAAAAACACATGGCAAATATGTGGCAAATTGATACTTTAACTAACACATAGGTCGTTATACCTGTGTAACACCTCGTGTCAGTAGCCCATCTCCTCCTCGATCCCTACAATGGCGACCGGAAAATTTGGAGTCCCCACTCACTCAACCACACACACACATTGTAAACCTTCTCTTTCCTCTCAATGGTCCTCCCTTCCCTATTACCATGCTATGGTTTTCACCTTTAACCCCTCTCCTCTTTTCTTCTCTAATTCTTTCATATTTATTCCTTTAATCTTGTGCTTCTTTTTTTTTTAATAATATTTTTTATCATGTTTTCTTCATCTGATAGGGAAATTTCAAGAAAGTTGTGATTTTTCTTGGCTGGAAAAGAACAGTTAATGTTATTCATTTGAATCTTGGATCAAGTGCTTGGCTTGGCTTGGCTTGCAACAGGTGGTGACAGCTAGTTTTTCGTTGTCTGGGACCTTGGGATTTAACTCAAAATTTGTTGTCTTTTAAACTATGGGTGTGTCTAGCTAAGGGCACTTGTTTATATTTGTGATTCTTTTTCAATTTTTAAATACTTGGGGGTTTTGCATTGATTGAGAATGGATTGAAGTTGAATAATGGCTACTGGAACTGATGTATCACCTCAGATACCAAGATGGGATGGAGGGTATAATGCTAGTAAAGGTGGTTTGCCTGCTATGGAGGATGCAAATGGTGAAAATTCTACCCAATCCAAAACGGGGAAACCTCCAAGAAATCTCTCTTGTATGCGTCATTGCAGCAGCACCACTGCATTTTTGGCTGATAAGGTGAGTTGTTCCCTTCATTTTTCATGTTGTTCCTGTTAATCAGTAATTAGATTTAATTTAATTGTTATTTATTTATGTTTCCCTGATATTGTGTACCATGTTCTTCCTTAATTAAGATCTGCCTAGACGATAAAATTATATACAATGGCTCCAGTCTATATCTCCCAACTGCCAATTTCCCCAACAGAGGCATTTAAATGTTGATTAGATTCTTCAAGGCACAGTATGAATTAACCATCCATTTAAACAAGTTGAAAATATGTCTCATAATTAGACAATTAATTCGTACTGATTTTGTTAAGGTCCTGTTACGGTGAACAAATGAGCTGCAATTGCAACAAATTAAGCCATAAATTCTCCTATGTATCTAAAATGGGTGGAATATAAATGAAGATTAACCTTATAATTTTTCATAGATGTTAAATAACCTCCTAATATAACTTTTTCTTAACCTCCGATTTGATGGTTAAATGACATAAGTTCTTTTAAAAACTTTTACACCTATTTCCTTCTAAATGTCCATCTCCTCTTTACCTTCATTAGCTTTCCTTTTCATTGACCCGAAACTATCAGGCAATTTAACGGACTTGTGATTAACTTTGAGAGCCTCTTTGCATTTATGTTTAGCCTTTCTATGTGCTTTGAGTGTCTGTAGGATTGCCTCTACATTTAACTGAATATGGGGGTGTCTTTGCTTATATTGAATATCTATTGCCTAGTGCTTGCTTATCGCAAAGTTTTGATCAGTTGATTTCATATAATTATATGACTATGATGTATATTATCAATTTAAGAAGAATATAACGTTTTTCTTTTTTCATTTGTGCAGGAATTAGATATTGGAATTATAAGCTTGAAGTCACCATCAATTGAAAATTCTGGATTTCTACCTATATTTCGCTCAGGAAGCTGGTCTGAAAAAGGACCAAAGCAGTACATGGAGGATGAATACATAAGTGTGGACAATCTGTGTCAACATCTAGCTACTGCCGCAAATTGCCCTGCTCCTGCAGCATTCTATGGGGTGTGTAAATCGCTGTTTGATTAGGATGCTTCAATTATTCAGGCAAAAGTTTATTTCTTTGAGACATTGCAATTTGGAGTTCAATGCATAAGTGAGCTGTTTACATACTAGAGAATGTCATAATGAATTTTCCCACGAATAGCATTAGCCATTTTATTATGACTTCACTCGGCTCATTGACTACACTCTCAGGAACCTACTGACAAAAACCATCAAACAACATGCTTCTTTATATCATTCGTTTCTTGAGGCAGTGCACTAAATTTCAGTTTATTTCTTCAGGTGTTTGATGGACATGGTGGCATTGATGCAGCATCATTTGCCAGAAACAACCTTCTTAATTTTATTGTTGAAGATCCACAGTTTCCATCTCGCATAAAAAGGGCAATTAAAAGTGCCTTTGTGAAGACTGATCGTGCACTTGCTGATGCTAAATCTGTTGATAGTTTCTGTGGAACTACCGCTTTAACTGCCCTTATCTTGGGAAGGTAAGAAACTATAAGCTTTTATTTTTCTTTGTAGAACTACCTGTGGAGTTTGCTGATGATAATGATGATGATAAAAACTACATTGATAATGATTTTTGATTTAGTTCATTTGATCTGCAACACTGTAGAAATATGCTCATTGCTAATGCTGGCGATTCTCGAGCTGTGCTGGGAAAACGGGGAAGAGCAATTGAGCTGTCTAAAGATCATAAACCTAGCTGCACCTCCGAGAGACTAAGAATTGAGAGACTAGGAGGTGTGATATATGATGGATACCTTAATGGCCAATTAGCTGTGGCTCGTGCTCTTGGAGATTGGCACATTAAGGGTTCCAAAGGTGCAAAAAGCCCGTTGAGTGCGGAGCCAGAGTTGGAGGAAATGAACCTGACAGAAGAAGATGAGTTTTTGATAATGGGGTGTGATGGCTTGTGGGATGTGATGAGTAGCCAGTGTGCAGTAACGATAGTAAGGAAGGAACTCATGACCCATAATGATCCTGAGAGGTGCTCAAAAGCACTTGTGAAGGAGGCACTTCAGCGCAACACATGCGATAATCTGACAGTAGTGGTGGTCTGTTTCTCTCCTGAGCCACCTCCTAAGATTGAAATCCAAAAATATCAGAGGAGAAGGAGTATATCAGCAGAAGGATTGGACCGTCTCAAGGGAGTATTAAGTACTGCAATATGAACAAGAGCAGCTTACATCCCGCAAACCCGAAAAAAGAGAAAAAAAAAATTAAAAAAGAGGAAGAAAGAAAAAAAAAAACAAAAGAATAAAAAAAGAAACTTCCACATTAAAAAAAAAAAACAAAAAAATTCCTCATTTGCAGATAGATTTTACCAAAAACTTTGCTGATTTGCTACCTGCTGAAGCTGGAAAATGTTGGATCTTCTCAGCCTATCTTAATCCTGTATATTTGATTGTAGAATAGTTTGTAGAAAATGAAGCAAGTGTTCCTCTGATTTCTCACTGCCTCTTATGTATCTTTTAATTTCAGTTTTTTTAGAAAAATTTGTGTTTTTTTATTATTATTTTTTATTTACCATTGATAAAATCAGCTAAACGAGGTGTAGCTCATATATGGATTATTCTGTCTAGAAGTCTAAAATGACTTGTCGTCTACACCTTTAATGGAAGAAGTTGACTCGTCGTTTGCTTTGTTTTGTGCGTACGATAAGTCGTTTCTTGGGTGGCATCCTACTCCGAAATCATTTCTATTTTCTATCTTGAAAAAACAAGCAACTGTCTTCCACTTCACTAAGCCGATCAATGTCAACCCTTAAGATGATCCTAACTCGGTGACCTGTGGTGGCGACGATTCACCTCACCGTCCCAGAAAGCGGAGCCCGGCCTTGGGCAGTGCCGTCTCCACCTAATGGCGTTCTGCAGGGACTTCAACGCACGAACACAGCAGTACAAGCCTCACACGCTCATGGCTGTAACGATTAGAGCGTTTAATGACAACCCCTTCGAATTCAAAAGTTAAATTACCGTTGGTGACCTGATACTTGAAGAAAGCGGCCGGCTTGGACAGCGTGGAGGCATCCACACTGACTTTGAGGCACTGGTCCGAGATTGCTAAGTTGAAATAGTCTGATCCTGATTGTCAATATAAGTCTATCATTAGTGCTGCCAATATTATGCGGATTAAGGTATTTAGAAGCTTAATCGTTCTTCAGTTGCATCACATCGTTAAATTAAGAAGCTTTTCCTCTTTATCTACATCATCCCTTTCTGTTCCATCTCATCATCACATAGCACATTTAATTTTAGACCAAAAATCAGTGCATCAAGCCCTACAAACCTTTAAATGGGCCTCAAACCTCTCTGGCTTCTCTCATTCTCAATCCACCTATCGAGCTATAATACTAAAATTGTGTACTTTCCGTCGCTTTGACATTGTAAACCAACTAGTCGACGAAATGCCTCAAACAATTAACTCTCCCCCTGATGAAGACATTTTTCTAACAATCATTCGGGGACTTGGCCGGGCACGAATGATCCCAGATGTTATCAAAGTTCTTGACTTGATTTCTAAGTTTGGGGGGAAACCATCTTTGAAAATATTTAATTCCATTCTTGATGTTCTTGTTAAAGAAGATATTGATTTGGCTAGAGAGTTTTATAGAAGAAAAATGATGGTGAGTGGCGTTCAGGCTGATGATTATACTTATGGGATTTTAATGAAAGGTCTCTGCTTAACTAATAGAATCGGAGATGGCTTTAAACTATTGCAAGTCATGAAAACTAATGGGGTAAAGCCTAATATTGTTGTTTATAATACTCTACTTCATGTATTATGCAAGAACGGAAAAGTAGGGAGAGCAAGAAGCTTGATGAATGAGATAGAGGAGCCTAATGATGTGACTTTCAATATTTTGATATCTGGATGTTGTAAAGAAGAAAATTTAGTTCAAGCTCTTGTGTTGCTAGAGAAGAGTTTCAGTTCAGGATTTGTGCTTGATGTTGTCACTGTGACAAAAGTGGTGGAAATTCTTTGCAATAAAGGTCGTGTGACGGAGGCTGTTGAAATATTTGAGAGACTAGAGATCAAGGGTGGTACAATTGATGTTGTTGCTCATAACACCTTGTTGAAGGGATTTTGTAGAATAGGGAAAGTGAAAGTTGGGCGTCATTTCTTGAAAGAGATGGAGAGAAAGGGATGCCTTCCCAATGTTGACACCTACAACATACTGATCTCTGGTTTTTGTGAGTCTGAGATGTTTGATTTGGCTCTTGATATGTTCAATGACATGAAAACAGATGGAATTAGTTGGAATTTTGATACATATGATACATTAGTCAAGGGTTTGTTTTTGGGAGGGAGGATTGAAGATGGTTTTAAGATCCTAGAATTGATGGAGGAATATAAAGCAGATTATGGCGATCAAATTAGTCCTTATAATAGCGTGTTGTATGGTCTTTATAAGAAAAATATGTGGGATGAAGCACTTGATTTCTTAATGAAGATGGAAATTTTGTTTACTAAAGCATTTGATCGGAGCTTGAGGATATTAAGCTTATGTGAAAAGGGTGCTGTTGATGGTGCGAAGATGGTTCTTGATCAAATGACTAAGGAGGGTGGAATTCCAAACATTCTCGTTTATGATAGCTTACTTCATGCATTCTGTGAAGAAGGGCGACTACGAGAAGCATTTCAGCTGTTGAATGAGATGGCTGGGCACGGATATGCTCCTGTGTCATCTACATTTAATGCTCTTATTCGTGGATTTTGTGAGCAAGGAAAAGAAGGGAGTGCTTTGAAGCTCCTTGATGACATGGGTGGTAGAGGTTGCAAGCCCGATAGAGGAAGTTATAGTCCATTGATTGATGGTCTGTGTAGGAAGGGAAATTTTCAGAAGGCATTAAGTGTCTTCTTTCAAATGGTAGAAAAAGGTATAATTCCTGATTATTTGATGTGGAACTCATTGCTTGTTTGTCTTAGCAAAGAAACAATGTGGTTAGAAACTAAGAACATGATCCATGTAATGTAAATGAACAAGTGAAATGAATTATTCATAAATACACGCAACAAACTTTGTTTGTTGTTAGAATTAATGAGTTTGAAGAAAGTCTTAAATGAAGACAGTGTACCTATGATTTTTTAGCGTCCTTTCAATATCTAGTTTTTAGAAAAGTTATGCTCCTTATTTTATGGATTAGCCATACGACTGACAAGCTCTATGGTACCAACCCGCCAAAAGTCCATAATATGAAATAAATGACAAGCAATAAATTTGTACTGCGTTAAAATAACGTTGCTCGTAAATAATTATTGCTGAAAATTTGTAATCTCGTTCCATATTTTATATTTATTTTTTGAATTTTTTTATTTTGTCCTCCTACTAATTAAAAATGTTTATCAAACAAGGAAGATGATTCATTCACGAATTTGATGAATTGAAAGGAAAAGAGGTTAAAGGAATGGATATTATAATAATCAATCAATCGGGCTAGTTCAATTCGTATACCAATCATGAATTAGTTATAGTAAATATGAGATATCTTAAATGCAATATTCAGTCTCTACAAAATGCTAAAAAAAAAAGCAACTTTAAAAAAACAACTACAAATAAGTAAAAACCTTATTTTGTAGTGAACCTTTCCTCAACTCAGTCAGACCCTAACTTTGCATTGGTGCCTTTGAGGGAGCATAAACCTCGATGTATGTGAGTCCCTCCACTTGATTTGGTGAGTGTTTCTCATCTATTTGTCCTTCTTGTCTTACTGACAATAGATTCTTTCTGTTTTCGGGGTACGAAGTTCTTCTTGGCTAAAGGTTTTGATGGTGTCAAGTGGCTAAAGGTTTTGATTGTGTCAAGTAGCTTTCGCTTTGTGTCATACTTCATTCTTTTACACTGGTGTTTTGCGGGAGAAAAAGGCAATCAGATCGTGTATCTCTTCCTCTGATTTGGGAATATAAACGAATCGATACAATGTCAATCTGGAGATCGGCTTGATTAAAAAGCTCGACTCGAACTCAATCAAACTTATTTTTACTTGTTTGAAACTCAACTCGAAAAATATTTGAGTCACTCGAGTTCAACTCGATAAAACTTTAATCAACTAAAAATTTTAATATTATAGATTCAACTTAAAATCAACTTGAGTTAATTCAACTCGATTAACCTCAAATATATTTAAATATTAAGGGTATAAAAGTAATTTAACAAATAATAAAAAATAAATACTTGATTAAGCTCGCGAACTTTATGAGTTGGATAATATGATACTTGAGCTCGACTGGATAAATTACTTGAGCATGAGTCGAATTCAAATATTTTATGAGTCGAACTCGAGTAACTCATGAATAGCTTGACTCGTTTATACCCCTACTTTGATCTGGTGGGAGATCTTATTGATCTGGTTTCCAAAAGCTATTTTATTTTTTCTAGCTTTTATCCTTATCTGGTCTTTATTTTGCTCTCAATCTTGGGCTTTTTGTGTTGATTTTATACTAGTAAGAGTCTTCATCCTCCCTCGACTATACTTATGTGTTGATGTTGCACCAGAGCTTCGTATGAAGAAGAATGTCGACAAATCGAGTGTTTTTCCATCCGATTGACTGAAAAGTTTTCTTTGATTTAGTATTTTTGAGTGCAAATCCTTCTGGAGCTAGCTTTCATTCCTTAGTTAGCTTTGTGTTGGGTGTCAAACTGCTTCCCTGAAGCTAGTGTTTCGAGGGTAACATGAAAGTTAAGTGATTCGGTGGGTGTTTTCTTTTACTGCCTTAGATGGAACTGGAGGATATTGCTCGCATATGTTAAAGATTACATGAGTGCGAATTGGGACCGGAAGAGATCATTCAGGTCAACAAAGGGAAAAAAGGGCTCAAATACATAATAAATTAATGATTTTGTTTGGCATGTAAGGTTTGCTCCATAAAAACAATTAATAGAGAGGTATTTAGATCTTCTGAACCTTACAAATAATGAATGGGATGGAGATTGAATTAGTGGCCAAGAATAATTTCATTTTCAAATTCATTGCACCTTTAGATAAATGAATAACATTGTATGAAGGACCATGGAGCTTTAACAATGCACTATTGATTTTTTCTAAAAATTTTGAAGAACAAAAAGTGACATAGCTAGATTTTGGAAAGGTGAGATTTTGGGTTGACAATTTACCAATTGGCTACATGATAGAGCTTGTGGCATTAAAGTTAGGAGTGAAATGGTTGAGGTTGACAAATCAGAATCCAGAGAGTGTGTGGGTCATTTTTTAAGGGCGAGAATTGATGTGGATATCAAGAAACCAATTTGAAGAAGCTTAATGTTAGAGATTGGAAATGCTGACAAAAAATTCCAGTCATTTTAGCTTATGAACGATTACCAAAAATTTGCTACATATGTGGAACCATAGGCCATAGTCACTAAGATTACATTTTAAATGTTGAGAAGTTTATTCCAGTAGAACAATTTGCTTATGGGGCATGGTTAAAAGTTATGGTACCAAAGAGGAGTAGAAGAAAATGCAACTTTTCCTAAGGGAAATTGGATCAGAATTCTTCTAAAGATACAATGGAGAATTCAAATTCTTTAAGTAAAGTATGGAGAAGATATGAGAGATTTGATGATTTGACAAGATAGAAATTAAAATAATGAAGGGATTGATAGTAATGAAGGCATTAGCAAAATTTCAAGAAGGAAAAGCAATACACAAGGGGAATTGAGTGGGAGTAATACGTTAATTGAGTGGGAGTAGTATGCTAATAATGAAGAGATTGATAGTAATTATGAAAATGATGAGAGATAAGTAAATTGTAAAAAAAAAAGGGTGAACAACTAATTGAGACTCTGAATTTAGATACTTCAGATGGTAGGTGGAACATGAGGGGTGACATTGATAGCATGAGAATATTTGATGATATGGATAGAGAAGACAAAACAATAGATAGTTAAATAATTGGTAAAAGAGAAAGAACTAATTTGAGGAAATGCAAATGGAAAGCTAAAAAAGTTAAAGGACCTACTATTCTCATTCAATTTGTGAAAGAAATCGTTAACCAACTTGTTAGGTTATTCAGTAGTAAAGCATGAGAAATGATTATTTGGTGAATTTGAAGGAAATGAGAAGATAAACAGTGATTGTCTAAAAATTGAGAAAGTGGACTTCTTGAATTCTATTTAATGGCAGAGGCAGTAGGGTAGTCCTGCCAATAGCAATGGGTTGCATTTGCTGGATGCTTAGAGACTTAGGAACTCTCGAGCAGTCAAGGAGCTTAAAAGCTTGATTAATGAACATGATCCCAATTTAATCTTTGTTTATGAGTCCAAGTTATCTTCTGTACAGTATAAAAAGTTCAAAATTTCTTTGGGTTTTTCTAATAAGTTTGTGGTAGATAGTAAGGGAGTTAGTGGCAATTTAATTATGATATGGAAGCAGCCATTTGTAGTATTTATTAAGTCCTTTTCAATGGGACATGTTGATTCTATTGTTAGGTATAAGGATAAAGTTTGAAGATTTACCAAGATATATGGTCAAGGAAAAACTTCCTTAAGGTACATGATATGAGATCTAATTAGGAACTTGTATCAAATGATGTAATTGAACTCTTTTTCTTGGTTATTAAGGGATGAAATTTTGTCGGATGCTGAAAAAATGAGGTCGATCGAGATGCTTCAATAGGATGTTAGAATTTAAGAAGTGCCTAAAGTATTGTTCTTTGAGAGAATTAAGAAGTTGAGGCTTGAGATTCACTTGGATGAATAGGCATCTCAACTTAGAATTAATTTAGTATCGACTGGACAAATTTGTGTCTAATGAGAGTTGGTTGGAAGATTTTTTTTAGGAAGGATTTTAAGGTGTTGGATTTTTATGGGTCAGATCATAGGGTTTTAAAATTAATGATGACATATATACAAAGATCAGGGAATGGTAGTGCTCGAAGATCTGAAAGTGATATATTTAGATTTGAATCCTTCTAAACTACTATGAGCAATGTGAAACAATTATTAAAGATGTCTAACAGAAATATGGAGATAAAAATTCCTAAATATTTCAAAAATTTTAAAGGCTTGTGAGAGAAACTTGAAGGTTTGAAGTAAGGGTAAGTACAAACGACTTCCTTCTAAAATTAAAGGGTTAAGATTAAAGATTGCAAAACTAAAAAGAGATAACACTTCAAAGAAATCTTTGAGACAAACTATTTCTTTAGAGAAAAAATAGATGATTTATTAAGAAATGAAGAAATATACTGGCTTCAGTGGCTGAATACGACATAGAGATTGAAATTCCAAAATGTTACATAGAACGATATATGTTAGAAGAAAGACCAACAAAATTCAGGGTCTATTAAACAAAGATTAGAATTGGGTTACTTCTCAGGGCGATATCTTTTCTATCATTTGTAATTACTTTGTTGATTTGTTTTGCTGTACTCATCCTTGTCTAATGCTAATAAACCAAATCTTGAATGTAATCAAGCCGACAATATCTACTGAAATGAATCAAAAGACATCGGCATATTTATATTGATAAGACTCCAAAAAAACACCAGACCTAGATGGTATGCTAGCATTGTTCTATCAAAATGTATTCACATGTCCTTAGTGAAGAATCACAAAGAAATGCTTGCAAATTTTGAATGAAGGGAAAAATTTCTCATAATGTAATAAAACATTAGTTACTCTTATTCCAAAAGTCAAACAGCCTAAGACAATTCAACAATTACGTCCTATTAGCTTACGTAATGTCATGTATAAAATCTTATCTAAAGTTTTTTGTAACGTCCATAATTAGGTTCTATAAGTTATGTTTTTTGTTAGTGAGAGTTGGGAATTAAGTGAAGTTTTGGAAGTTTGAGAGTTGTTGAAATCAATTATTTCATGCCCATGACATTAGACGTCATGACTGTAAATATCGAATTTTATTTAATAGTTACGATGAGGTTCTTTACGACTGTGAAGAGTTTCTTCATGCCTATGAAAGAGGAGTCAGAGTTGTAAAGCCCGGATAATCTGGGTAGGTGAGGTAGCCACGTTTTCCTTTCTACAATATCTTTAAATATGCTTCCCACTCCCTGTTAACTAACCAAACATGCCAATTGAATCTTCTTCTTCCTCTAGAACCATTTTTCCTTCATTGTTGAAACTTGGAGAGACTTTATTTCAATAAAGAAAGTGAGAGAATGAGCTTCTGAGCTTTTAGGGAAAAACTCAAATTTTATGTTTTTGGGTTTGGTTTTAGTTTTAGAGGCTAAGAGGATATTTTTCATCTTGTTAGGATCTGGTAGAGGAGCTGAAAGTCCATCTCTAGGGAGAGGACAAGCTTAAAGAACTCAAACTTTAGCAAATCTCCATTCTATGTATAAGGTTTGTACATAACCACATATAAGGATTTATTTGGCATATTTCTATATTCCTTGCTTTAGATGCATGATGTTTTATGGTCATTGAGTTGTTAAATGCCATAATATAGGATTGATATGCATGATGGAATTATTATGTTAACATTGTCATGTTGAGATGTTTGATGAGTTATTTTGGTTATTTTGAAGGCCCAGGAGTAAGCAATGAGATCTTCCTCGTTTGGATTATTTTGAAGGCCCTGGGTTAAGCGATGAGAGTTTTCTCGGTTGGTATGTTGAGATATTTTAAAGGCTCAGAAGTAAGTAATGAGAGCTTTTTCAGTTGGGTTATATATGAGATGTTTTGAAGGTTCAAGGTTAAGCCAGGTAGACTTCCCTCAGTAGCTGTTCTGTACTCTTGTTTTTTTCAAAAAGGTGTTTTAGGAAGTTCAGGCAGGTGTCTTGAGGGCTCTAGTGAGACGAAAAGTATCTGTATCCATTTTAATTTAGTTATGAGTATAACAGGCAGCAGAATGGTAAATAATGATAAGTAAATACTTGTAAGTGTGGTGTGAACTTGTATGATTCTGATTGATTATTTGATATATCATGTTCGATGTATGCATTATATATATATAAGATCTTTATAGTATGTCATGTAGTATGTGAGTTAATGCATATGTAGACTTCGAGGTAAATTCTTATAGTAGCTCGGTGAGTATATTATGTATATTATATCTATGATATGTGTGTATGTCTTATATGTTGTTATGTACCACTAAATACTAGTTGCTTAGCTTATGGGCTTCTCATGCACAGGTTTGGAGCCCATAAGTTGATCTCTAGAAGAGAATGCCCAAGGATCAGAGTTAATGATACACGAGTGGGGTGGTGATACACTTGTTGTACTTTTGGTTTTGTTGAGTTTTATTGAGTTGGGTAGTTATAGTTTTACATGTTGTATTTTAGAGATATATAGTTTTATAACTACTCATTTGTAAAAACCTTTGGAATAATGCTACCCGTTTCATTATTATATTTAAATCTTTTATTTCGATTAAATCTTTTATGATATTTTATTTTTAATTAAGTTATCATGACTATGATGCATGAAAATTTTAAATTATGATATTTTAATTTATGTGCATTATAGCATCTTTTAGTATAATTGAGATTATTTTTAATTATATCGAAGGATGTTATAGTTTTTGTTAATATAATGAGATCGATTATGTCTGTTGTGATTGATGAAACCCAATATGTTTTGTGTCTGACTGTCTTATATCTGATAATGTGTTGATTGAGTTTGACTGTGTCCACTGGATTAGAAATATGAGAAAAAGAAAAAAAAATCTTTAAAATTAGATATGAGCAAAGCATATGATTGGATGAAATGAGTGTTTATAGAAAGGGTCATGATAAAAATGGATTTTTGTGGTATTTGGATAAATTTAATTATGAAATGTATTTCACCAGTGAAGTACTATTTCTTAATAAATGGGCACATAAGTGATAAGATTATTCCTACTAGGGGTTTGAGGCAAAGTGATCCCCTTTCTCCGTATTTGTTCTTAATTTGTGTACAAAGTTTATCCTCTTTAATTTTTGTGTCTTGTTATTCTGGTTCTTTTCAAGCAGTGCGAATTGCTAGAAATTGCCCTTCAATGACTCATTCATATTTACTGATGGCGATCTTATATTCGATTTAGATTCAAGAAATGAGTGTGAAACTCTTAAAAAGATTTTGAGAGATTATGAGATAGTATAAAGGCAGGTGACTAATTTTGAAAAATATGCATTATCATTTAGTAAAAATGTGGGTGTGAGTGATAAATAAATGTTACAAAATTTATTTGGTATTAGGGAGGTTAATAGACATCAGATTTATTTGGGACTTCTCACTTTCTCTTTGAGGAACAAACATGTTCAAGTTGGGCATTTACATGACAAAGTAATGTAGAAAATAAAAGGATGGAATTTCAAGTCTCTGTGGGGGGTAGAGAATGTTTAGTGAATTCAATTTTGCAAGCAATTTCCACTTATGTCATGTCATGCTTTTATATATTGGTGTCTGTATTGGTCACATATTTCTAACTTTTACTGGAAAATGGAAGATGAATGATATAAGATGTACTAAAGGACATGAGGTAATATCTCATTTTAAGATGATAGGTGGCATAGGTTTCTGAGAGATAAAGGTTTTTAATTCTGCTTTACTTGGTAAAAAAGCTTGGAGAATGATTTTTAGTCATAAATCTTTTAATAACCAGGATCTTTAAAGCACGTTATTTTTCTCAAGGCGATTTTCTAAATGCGAACTTAGGTAACAAACCAACATTTGTATGATACAACATTATTTGGGAAAACAAAATCTAATTAATAACAAACTTAGATGGTGGATATGGAATGGGAAAAAGGTCAGAGTGTATGAAGATAAATGGTTGTCATTTCCTCTTTCCTTTTAAATTTCTTCTTCAAACATGTTTGACCCAACACCAACTGTTAATATATTATTCAATGGAAATGAAAGATGAAATGAAGAATCGATTAAGAGCAGTTTCTTGGATTTTAAGGTTGATCTAATCTTAAAAATCCCAAGACCTAGATTTTCTTTGACTAATTCACTTTGTTGTCATTTTGAGTCTAGAGGCTTATAATCTTTCTATGAAGATTGTGTTTTGATTTACTCCCAACAATGGTGACATTGCAATTGTATCATGTACCGATGGAAGTTTCATTTTTTGGTGTAGATTTGGCATTGAAACGACATCTCATGCACTTCTCCATTATCATCCCAAAAAGCTTAGAGACACAATCTTTTTTTCCATTTGATTTCTCAACTTCATTCTGATAACATGTTTACATCATATGAAAAATGAAGTAGCGGCTGATGAGTTCTTATTATTTTGTACTTTCTTTAGCGGTTGTGACGATGGGGGAATAAGGTATTATATGGAAGTGGAATTAAAGATCCCAGACAGTTATATTGGAAAGCCTATTCAAATATGGAGTCTAATAATTCAGTGAGATAAGATCTTCATTGGTTTCTCTTCATAAGACAAATCTGGTCTCAACTCTATGCTCTCAACTGTGATAATGTGAGAAGGATCTAACCGATACATCCTCAACATGGATACATAAAAGACATTGTGTATCCAACTCAACTCTAGTAGCAAGGCAAGTTTATACACCACTAGTCCGGTCCTCCCTTGGATCTCATAAGGTCCAATGAACCTAAGACTCAACTTGTCTTTCTTCCCAAATCTGAGAACCTTCATCCACGGAGATACCTTGAGAAACACCTTGTCTTCTACTATGTACTTCATGTCCTTTCTCTTGAGGTTTGTATAAGATTTCTATCTATTAGTTTCAAAATAAATTGACAAGGTTGTGGATGGTTTGACAAGTTATAGTCTATTCTTACAAGATGAGATCATTTGACTGGAAAATGAGAGCCCTAACTAGAGCCATTACCTTCTATCTTGTGATATTTTGTAATTTTTCTGGTAGGAGTACTATTTTTCTTTAGAGAAATTTTTTTCTTTAGGTTTTACCTTCTAAGGTTTTTTAACAAAGCCCTATTTGTATGAAGTTTATGCCTTTTTGAATGAAATCCTTTTTGCAGTTAAAAAAAAAAATTGTTTAGTTGTTTTATGACTTCTGCCTATAACCTCGTTTTTTTTAAAAAAAAAATTATGTTTACGCCATTTTATAGATTTTGCAAACAAACATTTTAGCATTTGATCCCACTTTCTTAAGACAATCAATCCTTTAAGATTGGGTTAAACCTTTTTAATCTGTATCTCTTTTTCAAAACAAATCAGTTCAAAATTATTAATTTATTTCATTTCATTTCATTTTTAAAAATTCTCCTAATTTTTTTATAATAAAACGACAATAAAAATTAATAGTAAGAAATGATTTAATGAAAGAAATATTTATGAAATATGTAAATAATATTTTTATAGGATAATTTATTATTAATTTAATCTGTAAATAAATTAATAAAATCAGTCTAAATACAAATTTGAGTGCAAGTTATCATATGGACAAAGCATGTGCTATGGTCCAACCACCAGACAGAAACAATAAATGGAGTAAGCAGTAACCGACGCAGACTCAAAGGAAAAACAACAAAACATTCAAATAGAATTATGATGTGAATATAACGTGAAAGAAGTAATAAGAATTCTAGGAAATTCATGCTAAATATAAATAAAATAAAATAAATTTACATACAATTTAATCATTCTAATCCACTAATAATAATAATAAAATCTATTTTTGAGAATTCAGCAATTCTGAATAATACCACCAAGCTATGAAGGAAAAACAGAATTTGAAAACAAATCACTCTGCCACATTACTATCATCAAATGACGGCTTTTTTCTGTTTCTGATGATGTAAATAGGTTAGTTGCCCAAACTTAATGGAACTTCCTCTCATTGGCTGCCCTATATTTCACATTTATTTGCCATTTGTGTGGGACGTACATTATTGTTCTTAATTTATCACCAAATTTTAATATTATTATTTTATATATATAATAAATTATGAATAAATGGATATATAAAAGTAAGATTCATAATAATAACTCAATTTAAATAATTTTATTGAGCATGATAGTTGTGCACTTGGAGGAATACTATTACAATGCTATATGCAGGTCCACCGTTGACAGAAAATGGCAGCGCAGTGACCTTTTCACCATTTGAACTTCCAAGTTTCCTCGTCCCCATAGATGCACAGCAAAACAGACAAATATCATAAGAAAAGAAAGAAGGATTTCTCTTCACTACACGAAATTATAATAACTATATTTTACGTCTTAGGTGAGTCTGACATCAAAATTTACATGTATCTTTAATTACGGTCATTGAGACGATTGTTTATTGTCAGCTTCATAGTTTCCTTTCCCTCCCAATCCAAACCCAAAAATGCCATGATTTTTATTGGTTTAATTCTTGTTGTTCAGTCTGGTTAGCAACTTTGTGCCTCGTCTTTTCTCACATGTGAAACTCAAGATTCTAGACATTTTTTTTTCTTCTTCTCTACTTTATCATTTAAATAAAAAATCTTTTCTTTCTTACTTACTTTTCACACCCCGGCAGGAAGCAGACACTTTTTTGCTTCAACTGGATATGATAAAGTTGTTTTGTGCTTTAGAAT
The DNA here is from genome assembly GCA_023653625.1 of Triadica sebifera. Taxonomy (NCBI): domain Eukaryota; kingdom Viridiplantae; phylum Streptophyta; class Magnoliopsida; order Malpighiales; family Euphorbiaceae; genus Triadica; species Triadica sebifera. The sequence goes on from CM042893.1 coordinate 15,474,189, forward strand.
TTTCCTTCTTTTGTTGTCTTTAATTGGTCTTTTTGGGTTTAAATTTAATGTACATAAAGCTGCTATTTTTTCAGTTTAGATGGAGAATTCCTGGTTTTAGGCCACTGTTCTTATTCATTCTTGTTTCAGTTTCTATTTATCTATTAGATATCACTTATGGGTTTTTTAGTCTCTAACATTTTACCCATGTCCTGTTAAGAGAACAAATTCTAGCAGATTCCCAGGTATATGTCAGTGTTTAGATAGGAATTTCAAATATTTGATTTTTTCTCCTTTTTTTGTTTATTTTTGTTATGATAAATGGTTGGGAAGTTTGTAGTTCAGACTCTAGATAACTAACTCACTTTGTGTTTTTGTTTCTTAGGATAGAGCAAGGGGATTATAAAGGGTGAATTGATTAATTAGGCAAATTCACTATGAAAGGATTTTGGATTGTGATTCTGATGGTTTTTAGCAATGGAGTTTGTCTAAATGGTATTGCTAATAACATCACTGGTAGACCAGAATTTGTGAACATTGGAGCTACTTTGGCATTCAATTCAACCGTTGGAAAAGTTGCAAGAATTGCAATCCAAGCAGCTGTGGATGATGTGAATTCTGATCCATCTGTTCTCGGTGGAACCAAGCTAAATATTACAATGCAGGACACATATTACAGTGGATTTCTGGGCATTATGGATGGTACATTTTCTTCTTGTGATTGCTTTGACATAACTGCTTAGATTCCAAAATGAGTTATGATTGTTCATCCTTTAATTTTATTTCTGATTGCAGCTTTAGAGTTCATGGGAAAAGATACTGTGGCCATAATTGGCCCCCAATCCTCAGTCACAGCTCATGTAGTATCCTTCATTGCTAATGAGCTTCAAGTCCCTCTTCTGTCATATTCAGCTACTGACCCGACGCTTTCTTCACTCCAATACCCATTCTTTGTAAGGACTACCCAGAATGATTTGTACCAAATGGCAGCAGTAGCTGAAGTTGTTCAGTATTATGGATGGCGAGAGGTGATAGCAATCTATGCAGATGATGATCATGGGAAAAATGGGATAGCTGCATTAGGTGATAAGCTTGCTGAGAAAAGATGCAAAATTTCATACAAAGCTCCTCTAGCCCCTACAGCAACTAGAGATGAGATTACTGATGCACTAGTTAATGTGGCTTTGACCGAGTGTCGGATTCTTGTTGTCCATACTTTGTATACTTGGGCTCCAATTGTGTTCAGTGTTGCTCAATACCTAGGCATGATGGGACCTGGATATGTGTGGATAGCCACTAATTGGCTTTCCACTCTATTAGATACTAGTTCTCCTCTTCCTACAGATACAACTGATAATATTCAGGGCGTTCTTACATTGCGCATATACACGCCAGAATCAGAACTCAAAAGAAACTTTGTTTCTAGGTGGAGCAACTTGACAAAGGGAATAACAACTTACGGTCCTATTGGGTTGAGTACTTACGGTTTATATGCTTATGACACTGTATGGCTGCTTGCACAAGCAATCAATGCATTTTTTGATCAAGGGGGAAATATTTCGTTTTCAAATGATTCAAGAATCAATGAAATACATGAAGGTGGCTTGAATCTTGATGCATTGAGCATCTTTAATGGAGGAAAATTGTTGCTCAAAAACATTCTTCAGGTTAATATGATAGGTGTGACAGGTCCAGTCAAGTTTACTTCTGATCGTAATCTCGTTCGTCCTGCATATGAAATCATCAATGTGATTGGTAATGGGTATAGAAAGATTGGTTATTGGTCTAATTATTCTGGTTTATCAGTTGAGCCTCCTGAAAAATTTTATTCAAGGGCTCGTAGTCGGGCTACTTCAAGTCAGAAACTACACAGTGTCATTTGGCCTGGACAAACAACTCAGATACCTCGCGGATGGGTGTTTCCAAACCATGGAACAAATTTAAAAATTGGGATTCCAAATCGTGTTAGTTATCGCGAATTTATTTCCCGAGAAAGCGATGAAATGTTTTCTGGGTACTGCATTGATGTTTTCGTTGCTGCTGTCAAACTTCTGCCATATGCTGTTCCTTATGAATTGATCCCATTTGGAGATGGAAAAGAAAATCCAAGTGATACTGAGCTCGTCCGCCTGATAACAGCTGGTGTGAGTACTATAAACAGAAACTTGAAAGTTGATGGAAAATTGGTTCACTTAACATTGAATCATTTTCTCCTTTTCATCTTCTATATAGGTCTTTGATGCAGCAGTAGGTGACATTACTATTACTACTGACAGAACAAGGATGGTAGACTTTACACAGCCATATGTCGAGTCTGGTCTAGTCATAGTGGCTCCTGTTAAGAAGGAGAATTCGGATGTTCGGGCATTTTTTAGGCCATTTAGTCGCAGTATGTGGGGTGTTACTGCTAGCTTTTTCATAATAGTTGGTGTAGCTGTTTGGATTTTGGAGCATAGGGTGAATGATGATTTCAGAGGTCCACCTAGAAGACAATGCATCACTATTCTATGGTGAGCGGCAAACCAAAATCAAGGAACGCTTTGTCCTCTGATTAATCACATGATTTCTTCCTATATTTTCTGTCTTTTAGCTGTGCGGAAATATTGACATAATGTATGTTTTCCACTCACTTCTGCAGGTTTAGCATTTCAACCATGTTCTTCGCACATAGTGAGTTCCAAATGAAATTAGTGAACTGATATTTCAAAGTGCACACCGGTAGAAAGGCAATTCCCATTCTAGTTAACAAGAAGATTTTTCCTATTTTCTGCAGGAGAAAAAACTGTCAGCACCCTTGGCCGCCTTGTCCTACTTGTATGGCTATTTGTGGTGCTTATAATTAACTCAAGCTACATTGCGAGCCTGACCTCAATACTTACAGTGCAGCATTTTTCTTCTCCCATTAAAGACATTGAAAATTTAAAGTTGAGCAAAGATCCTATTGGCTACCAGCAGGGTTCGTTTGCCCGGGAATATCTCATTAATGAACTTGACTTTGATGAATCAAGACTCGTTCCACTTGTCACCCCCGAAGATTATGCTAAAGCCTTGAAAAATGGTCCACAGAAAGGCGGCATTGTTGCTGTCATTGATGAGCGAGAGTATATGGAGCTCTTCCTCTCAACACGATGTGAGTTCAGTATTATAGGTCAAGAATTCACCAAGAATGGATGGGGTTTTGTAAGTAAAGCTTTCAATCTTATTTTCCATTATCTTCTGTTATTCATGTCACTACTCAGGCCTTATATACCTGCCTCCATCAATCAGGCATTTCCAAGGGACTCGCCTTTAGCAGTGGACATGTCGACTGCCATTTTGAAACTGTCGGAAAATGGTGATCTACAAAGGATTCATGACAAATGGCTTGTAAGAAGTGCTTGCAGTTCAGCAGGCACAAAGTTAGAAGTACATCAGCTTCCACTCAGTTGCTTCTCAGGCCTTTTTGCTATATGCGGTTTAGCTTGCTTGCTTGCTCTCCTTTTATATTTCTTCAAGATGGTTCACCAATTCAGAAGGCATTGCTCTAGTAAATTGTCATCTTCTGGTCTGAGCTTAACCTCTTCACGTCTTAAGACATTTCTTTCATTTGCCGATGAAAAGGAAGAGGTGAAACATCGGTCCAATAGGCAGCAAAAACTGGAAATGATCTCTAGCAGAGGTGAAGATAAATCAATGGACAGCACCAGTTTCAACACAACATATACCGCATCATCTTCAAATAGAGGCCATGGTTATGGCAATGAAGCATAATATTCATGTTATTCACAGATACAAGTGCAACCAAACCAGTACATGATGCAAATTTTTGGAAAAGATCGGAAGAGACCTTCTTCAGGTTGCCCTCTGCAAGTTTAGGCGAAGCATTCTGGCACAATCCCCGACTGCACATATAGGCCTTCTGGTGGAAGGGTAAAAATTGGATTGCTTAGCATTATAACAAGAATACAATCAATTACTGCATTGTTTTAGTTTTATTGTTTTCCTGGTGTGCAACTTCTTGCATAGTATCCAGAATTAACAAAAACAAAAACAGAGGGAGGGTAAGGGGGGGAGACGAATTCAACTTGAGTCAATTACGATAATCTAGTGGTAATCAATGTCAGATTTTTCAGGACCTTCTTGTTCGAGATATGTATCTGCCTATCTTATTAAACAAAATGCACATCCAAGGGAAATCTTCAAGAGGATGATAAGTTACATTAACAAACATGGATTATTAATTTGTTACACACCAAGATTAAATATATAATTACAAATATACATGACCTTAATTGCATTTATCATCATTGGGGTGTTCGAATTATTCAAAGAACAATACTTTTAAAATACTTTCGAAAGCAATCCTCTTCCATGCAGAATTTGCACACAACTTTGTACACTTCAATCAACAGCTTTGGAAATCGACTTGCGAAATAACCATCATATCCTTCTGGAACTGGTCCAACAAGCTCCTGAAACATCCACACAAAATTCAACTTAATGTCAGCCAAACTACACGAGTTTAAGAGAATTTCAACAATAAAAAACACTCGCATCTTGCCACTAGATCATATCCTCGATATAACACAGGTACAATAAATATGAATATAACTTTAAACTAGTTGCAGCAAAAGAAGACGTGTCATAGGAAGATCACACTCGGAATTAGCTAGTTGGCCATCAAACCGAACATATGCTATATAGCCACTAGATCATCCCCGATAGATCACATGTAAAACTTTGGACTAGTTGCATAAAAAAGAAGACACTTGGTTATGATGTTACCCATAGTTCACGCCTAAATAAAGGCAAGTGTTCAAATTAAAAATTGCACCAAGGAGATACATTAAGCATCGAATTTCCTCCCTCTCACCCTCCATTTCCTATCAAAGACTCTGAATCAATATTAGCAATCCCTGTCAGTAAAACCCAACAGTGACGCTGATATGGGTTCATCAACTAAGAAGTGAGAATCCCGTGTAGAAGACCACAGAATATGATACTTGCCTAAAATATGGGCCATAGCCTCAATTAGAGACCTCTTTTCCAACCTCCCACTCAGGCATATGATGATTGATCAGTGATGGAATATTGCAAGGATTTCTTTTTATCATGCTAATCCTAGTAAAGTTGTTCATAGGACAATGAAAATTGAAATATTATCAGACAAAACAATTTGCAAAACAGAGGGTCTTAGATAAGTCAATTATTATACTTAATTGCTATCTCAAGGAGTCAGTCATTTTTCCTCTTGTTCAATAATTTATCAAGTTAAGCCCGCTTATTTATAACTATAGGTACTTATGATCCTCCCATACTTTAACTAGCTTTTTGGTTAGAGAAACAGACCTGAATTTCCTTGGGAAGTTCTCCATAATGATTCAACTTGTTTCTGAAGACTCGCAACAAGTCCCTAACACTATCGAACCTGTAACGCCTGTAATGCCCAATATTAGTGATAAATGCAGGTTCCATCTTTTCATCCCATTTTCCACCAAGTGCAATTGGTGCAATACTCTCTAATGCTTTCAGGAGAGTAGAGCCAGATGTTCTATCTTCCAATTCTACTCTGTCACTAGTGTCACGAAGAAATGACAACCTTGTCTCACAACTCCAAAACATTGGGTGATGCAGCACTTCCGACGCCCTTGGCCTAACAACATATCAAAGAGAATGTTTATACTTCCTAACAACTACAGAGGGCCAAAATTCTTACACCAGAGACCAGAGAGTCCTAACATGATTTCTTTTAGCAGGCTAGCTGCTAAGTGGCACAGTATGCAACAAAAATACCATGGTCAATTTTAAAGTACTCATTTTACCTTGATACAGGGTCAGGGTTTAATAAACGAGAAATTAGATCCTCAGCTTCTGGAATATACGCCACCAAAAATAGATCCATTTTATTTTTTACAATATTTATATCACGTTCAAGACGGTCTCCAAATGGGTGCCTACCACCAGTAACGCAGAAAAAGAGAACACAACCTAAACTAAACAAATCAACTGCACGTGTTTGGCGTTCATGAAGAAGCTGCTCAGGCGCTTGCCAACCAGAACTGCCACAACCTGCAAATTAAGTCATTAACTATAATGGTAAACAACTATGACCATTTTTTACTGACCAGATATTATGTTACAGAGTGCATAAGAAATCAACATTTTTCCGTCAGGAGAAGAAATTTATGACATGATGGAGGCAACTGGTCCCAAATGCCAGAAGCTGACTTTAGTAAATTAACAATTTAAATAACACTTACCAGTAGCATGATAACCCAAAGAAGACATATCCCCAAGGAGGCGCTTGCTGATTCCCATATCTGAAAGCTTAGCACATAAATATCTTTCCTTTAGTATTAACACATTTTGAGGCTTCAAATCACGATGAATTATACCCAATTCGTGCAAATGTGCAAGGCCAGAAACTAGATCCCTGCATTACATATTAAATATGAAAAAGATCAAGAAGATGCTAGTGTCACTCCGTACACTGTCTCAATCTATTAAACTCGAAAGAGGCAATGATCCATTAAGTCTCGGAGCTTAGAAACTTTTCAAGTTAGCTTGGTTTTCAACTATATGTCTACACCATTTCTATGGTCTTCAGATTTTATAATAAAACTAGATCAACATGCAAACATAAACCATGATAACGAAATTATCATCTTTTATGATTTTGCAAACATAAAAACTAACAGCCATGCCAAAAAAAATGGAAACTATACTAAACTTTTAAAATATTTAGTAAAATATGCATTTCCTTCAACAGAGAACAGAACAGAGTAGAACTCTGGAGAAGTGGAAGAAAGGAATACCACAAAAAGGTGTTTGTAAAGTTGCTTCAACAAGAAACTCCATCGAAGGATGTAGGAAAATTAGGGATTTGATTTTAGGAAATCAGGAAATTATTTTTTATTTCCTTTTGTACCTTTTGATTTCCTTCCTTTTGTATTACTTGATTTTAGGATAGAAATCCTATATAAACATGTGTAACTCTTTGTGATTGAATAAGAATTAAAGGGCAAAGTTTCTCTCTCTTTTCCAACATGGTATCGAAGCTGGGTTCAACCATTCTTTTTTTCTGCATATTCAATCAATGCTTTTTCTTGGATTTTAACACCCATTATCATAAAGAGAGATTTAACCCTCACCTCCCACACCAGGAGAAGTGTTAGATGCCAACTAGTTGTCCAATAGAATCTCGTCATTGGTAATAATCGCGCGTGACTACACGCATCGATCACAGTTTCTGCCCATTTCTCACGCGTCAGCGCATTAGAAGTTTTTCGGCCACCATTTTTTGAGGTTCTTATTTCAGACCCTCTTTCTTACTATTCCCACCTTGATTGAGTGTGGTTTGTTATTGTCCTTGGCTATGTTTATCTCTTGTATTTTTCATCTATTTTATTATTGTTCTGCCTTCTTTTTTGTTCTTAATGGCAAGCTACAAACATTGGAAGACAACCTTGATCATCTTAACCAGCAGAAACTAAACAGTATTAGGAGAACATATTTCTAGTATGAATTTTTTTTCTTTCAGTAATTCTACGGAAGGTTCAACTAATTCACTCCAATTAAATTTCCATTAGGTTAATGGAAAAAAATATGTGAAACGGTCTAAAATTGTTTGTTTGATTTTGGAAGTTAAGGGAAAGCTTGGTTCTTTGACAGGAGAAGTGACAAAACCAACAAATAGAGATCCAGCCCTCAAAACTTGGAAATCAAAAAATTACTTAATTATAGCATGTTTAGTGAATTTTATGAAACCTACAATAGGCAAACCATTAATGTTTCTGCCAACAGCCAAGGATATTTAGGAAATAGTTAAAGATAAATATTCTGATATAGAAAATTCCTCGCATATCTTTGAACTAAAATCTAAACTTTGGCATGCAAAACAAGGTGACCAAGATACGAGTTCATGACTTTATGGCAGGAATTAGACCTCTGTTATGATGTTTTGGAGTGTACAAATGATAGTGTCAAATTTATGAAAGGATAGGAGAATGATTGTCTTCATGTTCTTGGCAAAACTAAATAAGGAGTTAGATGAGGTGCAAGGCACAATTCTTGGAAAGATTCCTCTACCAACAATCCGGGAGGCCTTTTCAGAAGTTAAAAACAAATATGCTTCCATCACCAATACCTCAGAAATGGATAGTTCTGCCTTAGTAACAAAAAGGTTTCAGAAGGAAGGGAAAAATGATGGTAAACAACCGTAGTGTGATCATTTCAAATGCCCATGGCACACGTGAGAAACATGCTAGAAAATTCATGGCAAACCAAAAAATTTGAAAAAGAAGTCTGGTGAAGGGGGGTGTGTACTTCAGGTTAGTGTTTCAGATCAGGAGCAACAATATTTTTCAAGTTCGCTTCCTTTTACCAAGTAACAGATAGACTAATTGTACAAGTTTCTCGTGTCTCAAAAAATTTCTTCTTGTTCCTTAGCTCAAAAAATTAACTATTTGCAAGCTGCTATTATTAGTGTCAATTTTAATCATACCTGAATCATTGATTCAGGTGCAACTAACCATATGACATAATTGTCAAATCTTTTCTCTTCATATAGTCCTTGTGCAGACAATCAAAAAATTAAGATTGTAGATAACTCTCTTTCAGCCATTGCTGAAAAAGATTCTATTGTAGAGTCTCCATTACTTACTCTTCATGATATTTTTCATATTCTCAAACTCTCTTGTAATCTATTGTCTATTAGTAAGATAGCTTGTGATCAAAATTGTTAAGCTATTGTTTTTTCAACTCACTATGTGTTTCAAGATTTGACCTCAGGGATGATGATTGACAGTGCTAAATAGAGTGAATAACTCTACTTCTTTGATGATGGTTCTGAGTCAGGGCAACAATCCAATCAAATAAGTACTTATTTTGAATATATTTTTGTTTCTAATAATACTGTTATAATATGACATTTTAGATTAGGTCATCCTATTTTCAAATTCTTGAAATATTTGTTTCCTAAGTTATTTGGTAATAAAGATTTATCATTGTTTTACTGTGAAATATGTGAATTTGCAAAACACAATCGTACTTTTTTTTTTCCTTCACAACCATAACCATCAAAACCATTCACTATGATTCACAATGATGTTTGGAGTCCTAATAAGATAAGTGCACTTTTTGGAAAAAGAAATGGTTCATTACTTCTGCTAATTATCATTGACTTTGCTATGTATATCTATTGAAAGAAAAAACAAAGGTTGAACTGGTTTTTAAAAAATTTTACAATATGGTGCGAACTTAGTTTCAAACTAACATACAAAATTTCAGAAGTGATAATGAAAAAGAGTATTTTAACATGATATTGGAAAAAAAATTTCTGGAAAAGAAATCAATCCTCATAATTTTTGCATTGATCCGCCTCGACAGAATGAAGTTGCTGAAAGAAAAAATAAACATATGTTCAAAGTGGCTCGTGCATTACTTTTTACAATTAAAGTTTTTAAGTATTTGTGGGGAAAAACTATTTTAACTGCATCATACTTAATAAAAAGAATGTCCTCCAAAGTTTTACAATATCAAACTTTTTTTCAAGTTTTCACAAAAAGTTTTCCTCATACAAGACTTTCTGTAGATCTCGCTCTAAAAGTATTTTGATACAACTTTTGTTCATAAACATAGGAAAATTGGAAAACTTGAACCTACAGCTATAAAATGTGTTTTCATTGGTTATTTCCCACATTAGAAGGACTATAAATGTTTTGACCCAATATCGGAATTTTTTTTTGTCACAATGGATCTCGCCATTTTTTAAAACAACATTTTTTTAACGATATTCATCTTTAAGAGAAGACTTGTAAGGACAATTCATTTGTTAACTCTTGTGATGATGTCATTTTTTTTCAAATGATGCATTTGTTTTCCAGTATTCTGAGCCTAATGCACCTAGAACAAATGACCAAAATTCATATTTTGAAGCTCAACTTACTATAAGCAAAGTTTCTCCTAAGTCTAGGCCTATATTTGAAAATAAAAATTCTAGACAGCGATATTTGGAAATCGAAAATATGGGACAACTTACTATAATGTCAAAACATGATATTACTAAAGCAACAGGTAATCGATTCACATGATTGGCTCTTCAGTACTATCATGATTCCAAACTAAGGACAAACTAACAGTTTAAATCTAATACAGGTAATTCTCATTCTCTTCATGAGAATTCTGATTTTGATATCCCTATAGCCCTTTGCAAAGGAGTAAGATCATGTACTAAATATTCTCTATCTAAATTTGTGTCATACTCATATTTGTCTCCATCTCTTACTGCGTTTACATCTTGATTGTCCAATGTAAAAATACCTAGCAGTGTACTGGAGGCTCTAAAAATTCCAAAGTGGAAGGAAGCAATACTTAAAGAGATGAGTGCTCTTGAAAAGAACAATAATTGGAGTGTTGTGGTATTGGAAGCAAGGAAGACTATTGTAGACTATAAATGGGTTTTCACTGTAAAATACAACTTTGATGGTTCAGTAGAGAGATACAAGGCCCAATTGGTAGCAAACAGATTCACCCAGACATATGACATAGATTACTTTGAGATTTTTGCTCACCCAAACATATGACATATATTACTCTAAGACTTTTGCTCTTATTGCAAAATTGAACACGGTAAAAGTACTTTTATCTATTACTGCTAATCTGAATTGGCATTTGCAACAATTAGATGAGAAAAATATTTTTTTCAATGAAGACTTGGAGGATGAAGTATACATGATAGTCCACTAAGTTTTGAAGAGAAATTTAGCGTAAAAGTGTGCAAACTAAAATGGTCATTGTATGGTATGAAACAATCTCCGATGGCTTGGTTCGAAAAGTTCACTCAATCTGTCAGAAAACAAAGATACTTTCAAGGACAAACTGATCATATCTTGTTTTTCAAACTCTCTAAAAGAAAGGTTTTTGTGTTAATACTTTATGTTGATGATATTATTCACACAGGTGATGATGTGGTTGAAATAGAAAGATTAAAGAAGAGCCTTACATTAGAATTTGAGATCAAAGATTTGGGAGATCTATGATATTTCCTTGAAATGGAAATTGCTCATTCAAGGAAAAGAATTGTTGCATCTCAACGTAAATACATCATTGATCTCTTGAAAGAGACTAGGATGAGTGGTTGCAAACCGGCCAAAACTCTTATGGATCCCAATATGAAACTTTGGGAAAAGGGAAGTGTTCCTGTTGATAATGGTAGATACCAGAAATTGGTTGACAAATTAGTCTACTTGTCCCACACTAAACCGAATATTGTTTTTTCAGTCAGTGTTGTTAGTCAATTCATGCATACACCTTATGAAAAACATCTAGAGACGATATACAAGATTTTAAGATATTTGAAGTCTACTCTTGAAAAATGTCTATTTTTTAAGAAGACTAATAAAATAAGTATAGAAATATTTGTTGATGCAAATTGAGCAGGTTTCATAACTGACAGTAAATTTAATTTAGGATATTGTACTTTTGTATAAGGGAACTTAGTTACTTAGCGAAATAAAAAATAAAGTGTTGTTACCCGAAGTAGGACAAAGGCTGAATTTAGAGCAATGGCTGAAAGAATTTGTGAGGTATTGTGGATACATAGAAATCTCAAAGAGCATAAGAAGAAGGTGGAACTTCCTACTGTGATAATAAGACTGCAATAAATATAACTCACAATCCTATATAGCAGGATAGGACGAAACATATTGAGATTGATCGACACTTTATAAAGAAAAAACTTGAAGCTGAAATTATTTATTTTCCATTTGTTCATTCAAGTCAATAAACAGCGGACATTTTAACCAAGGGACTTGCAAGTTATAACTTTGAGCATTTGATAAGTTGGACATGATTGACATTTATGCACCAACTTAAAGGGAAGTGTACAAAAATTAGGGATTTGATTAGGAAATCAGGAAATTATTCTTTATTTCCTTTTGTATCTTTTCATTTCCTTCCTTTTGTATTACTTGATTTTAGGGACAAAAGCCCTATATAAACATGTGTAACTCTTTGTGATTGAATAAGAATCAGAGAGCAAAGTTTACCTCTCTTTTCCAACAAAGAAAAATACCATAGAGGTTGAAGATATATAATTGAAGAGGTAAAACTAATATATTTATGGATTTTGATGAAGTCAAGTCATGACAAATAATACAAGCTTCTAATGCATAAAGAAAGTTCGGGAATGCTACACATAGGATAAAATGAGGTAGAAATGAATATACGCCGAGGATGTGGTAATTATCCCACTAATATGGAACTAGCCAAGGTCTTTTCATAGAATTTGAAAATATTCCTTTAGGTTGGACAATTACAGATAATAGCAAAACTGCAAAATTAGAAATGATATTACAAATACAGTGACATCTCCAAAAATTTTCTCAAGCAAAAAATCATTTTATATTACTCAAACAAGCAAGATTTCATGAAAGATGAAATAAATGCAACACAAAAAAGATAGTTCTGTTCCCAATTTGTAACATTTCTTAAGTAAGAAAATTAACTGCATATTGAGCTGCATCAGGACCCAAACTGCATGATACAAGAGTATCCATATCTCATGCTTGTCCATTGCCAAAAGAATAAACAACTTGTTCGATATGCAAAGCATATATTTTAAAAATCACTAGAAGTTATGCAATACATAAGAAAGAACAAAATAATAATAACAATAATAATGGTTATAGTGTTGAGATATAATTTAAATGCAAAACTGCCATCAACATTAGCAATTTATTCGAAAAACATTCATCAAGGGACAATAGTAATTTCTTTTTTTAGCATTAAGTGCTAATGAATCACGACGAGTTTGAGCTTACCTCATCAATGCTAATAGAAGTGGTGATGGATGGCCATTTGCTTTCCACAAATTAAGGTCCTGCATTAAACCTTTGACCTTATCTAAACGAAGATTGTACTCAATTCCAACTCTAGAAGTTTGGTTCTCACTCGAGACTTGGTTTACAGATGAATCAGAGTATATCTGAATCAAATCGTCTAAGCTGCATGTGCAACGTTCCAAGGAGAGGTATACAAAATCTTTATCATACTCTACCCCATACCATCGGACAACATTTGGATTCCTGTCTGATGCTATTAGATTCTGAATTTCTTTGAGAGCCACATCATGATGAGCTTGAACAAGGCGTTTCACAGCAACAGGTCGCCCTTCATACATACCTTCAAGGACAACGGTACCATTGCTTCCTTTAGCAATTTCTGCATTTGATACAAACAACTTACCAACTCTACGTCCATCTACACCACCATCAGCAAGTCTATTAAGGTCCAAAAACATTTTATTGTTGTCTTCACTGAGTGCAGATCCATACCCATTTTCAGGTGACTCATCTGCATCCTTTGTCTCAACACTGCCACTTTTCTTTCCAGATTTTCGGCTTTTCTTCCTTTTGGAATAAGAAGGCTTTAAATTATTACTACTGGATAGTCCTTCAGGAGCAACTTCTTCTCTACCCACTAGATCATGGGGATAGAATATCAATCCCAACAGAATGACGATAAAAAACAAGATAAAAGACAATGTTATTGATTGCTTGATGGGCATGTCTAGCAGATATTTAAAAGGCACGCTTGCATCATGCACATCAAATGACCCAGAATCATTAGGCAGAGCATGGATTTCTTCATTTTCGTCATTGGGAAGAAAATTTGACTGGTCATTAACTTTGGGGTGCAAAGGAAGCATAGGATTCACAGCAGACTCTGGAAGCATCCTTCTTTGATTTTGATCCTCTGACGATTTGTCAACCCTGGGCTGTGATGGAAGAATTAGATTTGAAGCAGGCAATGGAAGCTGCTCATCGCCATAAGTAGTCCCAGAAGAAGACTGTGGCTTACCCAGCCTTCGGACCACCATCCTTCTAGATTGACAAGACAAAGGCACATCAATGTCCTCTTGGCTCTCAATGTCTTTACAAAGAAAAGCAGCCTCGATCATAGCCACTTTCACATTCCAGGACACTTTGTCAGAATTTGGACCAAAAGTTTGCAGCAAATAATCTGTCCTTGTGATGTATATAACTTGAGAAGCACTTGCAGAACCAGAAATCGGTATATCCTTATTATTTTTAGTGTCATCATATAAAGCATTGCCCTCTTCATTCCTTTGCAATGTGGACGGAGAATCAAGAGACTTAAAATAACGGACAAGCCTTCCAGTCTTAACCTCAACCACAAACACAGTAGTTATCTTAGATCCAAGTATAACTGCTCCATCTTCTGATATGTGTGGTGTAATTTTGATGAAGTCTTCAATATTCATCGAAAGTCTCTGTTAACACAACAAATAATCAATGGTTTAGATGTATGCAGGAAATCAAGGGAAAAGGGTAAATGTCACAAAGCAGCAGCAACCAGGAAGCATAAAAAAATAAAATAAAATCATTAGCCTATCCTAAGTGAAATATTCCATACATCGCTGAGCTTCTCAGCCATACCATTCCACCAGAATGTTTTCCATGTGCATACAGCTGCCAGTCATCTCCATAATCAACAAAGAATCCAGTACTTGGTCCAAAGGCGTTTTCTTCATCATTGTCACCATTGAAGGGAGCTTGGTAGGACGAGTATATTGGTTCTCCAGATGAAAAGGACCAGAACACCCTCCCAGAATTAGTATCTTCAAGATATATTGTTCCATTCAGGAGAACAACTAATTCTGCAGTATCTCCAAAGTGTCTGCATAAAAAGGTAAAAGGCAAAGTAAGCAACATGACAAAGAATTAAATAATCACAATAATATCAGATCTCAAAACAGCCAAATTGTAGGTAAATTTCAAAGAATATAGCTAATACAAAGTGGGAAATATTGATTAAAACCAATTTGAGAGAAGGTGTGATAATGTCCTCAGGCTAAGTATATGCAAAAGTATATTTCTTTCATGATCTTTAGAATATCAGAGGCAGAGTTAGCTCCAATATACTACGTGAACATATAATGGAAACAGAATATATTCACAACTTAGCTAAATAAGGTGAATTACTAGAATCTCCACAGAAATTTGATGCAAAGAAAGCATCATGGTAGCTGAAACGAAAAGCTAACACAAAAAGCTCAGTTAAAACACAAGTTCTACTCCCCACGTTACAAAACCCACATAAGAATTCATTTCGATTCAAACGAATCGAGTTCAGGAAAAGGGTAAACAAAACCCAATAACCAGAATTACGATTTATATTATAAAAATAAAACATGGAAGCAGGGCACTGAAATTCACGATTGTGATTTGAGAGACCGAGCTCCGGGTCGAGTAGGGGTTCTGAAAGAAGGCACAATGTTCGTACTTTCTAAGTTGAATCCGTCGGTGTAGGAGCTCGAAAAGTCGTAAAATAACAGTAACAGAAAGCATAAAAGGCGACTGAGATGGAGTTTCATTTGAAAGGAGGAAGAAATTTAGTTGATAATCTACGGCTTCATAGATTACGGAGAGAGAGACAGAGAGGGGCTGCGGATTCGATGGATGGCAAATTAGAAATTGGTAAGCACGGAGAGAGAGTCAAAGGCCGATTAAGCCGTTAGAAAATTTAGCAGCCAATTTTAAGATTCGAAACTTCTTTGGACTCTGCAATCATAGGATCCCCTGTTCCGCACGACCAAACCACCCCCAAGTTGGGTTTTGTTTTTCTCTTTGGGTAATCGATTGGTATAACTTATGTATTTAATTATTAAAAGTGAAAATTCTATTTATTCCTTATAAATTAAAATTTGTTTTTTTTAATTTTATCATTTTATTGAATTTTCTATTCAAAAATTCGTTAAATTATTGTGAAACGATAAAATATTCTTATTATAGAATCTTCAATAAAGTGAGCTCCCTCCAATTTCACTTTCATTATTAACAATATTAACATAAATCAAAAAAGAGATAATATAGAAAAAAATAAGAAAAAAATATTGTTTACTATTTTTACTTTAAATAGTATAAAAAAAAGTAAATTAAGGGGTAGTTTCAACATTTGTTAATTATATAATTATAACATTATCGGTAAAATTATTACCTTTTGAAGAAATAACTATACAATCTTACTGAAAAAAATAAAAAAAACAAATAGCATAATTTTAATATCTCATAAAAGTATTAGTGTAATATGTTAAACATCATATAAATAATAATTTTACTTTATTAAAATTATTTTGTCATAAATCTAATTAAAAAATGGTTCAAACTTTTTTATTTTATTTTTTAATGATTAATCCCTTATTTTTAATAAATTGGACTTATTTTCTTAAGTTTTTGGATTATTTTTGTCTTATTAATTGCTTTTTCAATATCCATATTTTATTTTTGAGAAAATTTATATAAAAAAAACGTTTATACACTTTTTAGTTAAAAATATTATTTTTCTTCACTCTATTAACCTATATGACTTACTTAAGTATTTTTAATATCATTATAATCCTTATTTATTGAATCAATTTGTTCTTTTGCATTTTAATCAGTTGACAAAGGCAAGATAAATATTATCGTCTTCCTACGTTCTTTATCTTAATTTTATTGGAAACCGAATATGTGTTTTATAGTGAAATTATGATTAATATTTAGAGATTTAGCTCAGTATTAATATTTTTAGAATGTAAAACTTTTGAGAATAATTATAGAGAATTCAATCTGAAAATGTCTTATTAAGTCTGATATTTTTATCTTAATTTATTTCAAAAATATTTTTGGCACTAATTCTTTATGTGGATGATGTTTTTTGGATGGATAATTCAAAATGTGCATATAAGATGAGGAATGGGTAATTTTTTTTATTAATGGTACCATAAGTATATAACTCGTAATAAATTAGTACTTAAATTTTTATTTATAACAATAAATTTCTTTCAAAATTATTTTATAATAAAAAATTATTTTCATCAACTTCCATTATTGGTTCTAACAACTTGCTGACATAACTTTTCCATGTAATCTTTTTTATTTCCACATAGAAAATCTAGCTCATTAAAAAATATCATTTTACTACCTTCAAAATAATTGCTCTCTTCTCAAATAATATTAAACAATCTCAAAGCCTAATCGGCTAGTATCTCATTCTTCTTTTTCTTCTTCTTCTATCCACCTCGATGTATAAGTTATATTATTATTCTACTTTTTTATCTTATCATGCAACCTCTTTCCAACTCGTTCTTCTTATTCTTCTTCACATTCTTGTCCAATCTCTATCTACTTCATTCTTTTTCTTCTTGTTCTTCTTCATATTCTTCTTCATCTTCTCGTTCATTCTCTGCCCACATTGTTCTTCTTTTTCTTCTCTTTAAGTACTAGCAACATGGATAAAAATAAACCGATTATCTAATTTCGATGAATCCTACGATGATATTGAGGTGAATCATAATGTGAAATATCTATGTGGAGCGCAAGATAAAATTTGGCTATCATGGATGGTAACAAAACCCCTATAAAAAAGTTTTTCGAGTGTGGTAATGCACATGTATGACTTTTTATTGATATTTTTTTGGTTTGTAATTTTTTTTTATGGATTGTTAATTACATGGGTATTTTCACTCCATAGAAAAATCAATACTCTTTTTTTTAAATGGCAGACAAGTCATTACCCTGGTCCTTGCCCACCCTGTCACTGGCCTGAGCATCATCCTTATTGTCACTACCTTCATCCTTATCACCATTGTCACTGCCATGTTTATGCTCCACATTCCAACCTATCATATATATCCTACCACTATTTAATTGTCTAATTTCAAAACTCTTATTTAATGTCTCATTCTTCCCTGCGCTATTACCCTTATCTCTAAATTTAGTGACACTTTATTGTCTCATTTTATTAACTGACCTAACATTCTCTTTTTCAATAACCACAATGCTCTTAATAGTTGACCTAACTACTTCTTTAAGTTTCTTAGTTGTTAGGTGTCTAACATATACTTCCACCTCCTCTTCATCAAATGCATTCAATGTCATCTCATATATACAAACATCATTTTTTTTTTTAAAATCTAATCCAGAATTATAATCATTTCCTTATTGCTTTTAGTAATACATCATACTATCAAAATAACTTAATTCCTTAACCTAAACATCAAGTTTAACCAATGATATCTTATCTACATCAAAATATTTCTTATCTATATTCCTTTCATGAGAAGCCCATTCCCTAAAAGACCTTATGTGATGCAAAATTACGATGAACATTTAAGGAACCTCATTTGATACAATATGCACATTGTCAAAATGCATGCATTCAAAACTCTAGATAGTACAAAAAGTACTTATAATGCATATATTTCAAACCCTAAACTATATAATAATGCATGGATGATTAGGGTAGGACCATATTTTTGTAAAATAATTTTGAAACAAACACTTTAATGTTTGTAAAGTTCTTCAATGTCTTCAATCGAAATAAAAAAAAAAGAAACGACATTAGTTGTTCCCATTTTAGAAACAAACACACATATGGTCAAATTTTAAAGGATAAATACATAAACCTGCTTTTGTTGCCATTGTTAAAAGTGTTCCACTTTTCTTTGTCATTTTTATAATTGTCAATGCAAGGAACCCTACCACCAAATAAAAAAATATTTTAATATATCTAAAGCTCTTTAATGACTTTAACTTACACCTCCTTATTGAGTCAAAACAATACCAAAAGCATTTACTTTTTCGATTTTGCAGTAGCAAACAACAATATTTTAAGATCTTACTAAGATCTATTATAAATAATGATTCGATATTTTTCTAAGAAAACTGGTTAGTCATTCGAAGTAACAATCGTGTTCAACTTATGAAAAAAAATCAATTTTGGCCAGAAAGAAAATGATATTTTGGTTAGGGTTTTGAAATATGAGTTAAGTTTCTAAAGTTTTGTTAATTTAGAGATTTCAAAGTTTTTTCACATTTTTGACATTGGAAGGAAACTAATGAAATAAATGGAAAAGGTATTTTTGGTCTTTCCGAATAAGCCATTTTTTTTCTAAAAAATGATAACATAGAAAAACCACGTCAACAAGCCGTTAATACCAATGAAGGAAGTTGACGGAGGTGGTTTTCTATTACAAAATAATTTTAAAAGGGACTTATTGTTAAAAATAAAACTTTATGTATTGAATTATTATAAGTTACATAATTAAAATACCATGAGTGAAAATTACTCTTTAATTTACTATAAATGATAAAGGATTTACAATGTGCATTCAAATAGATTAATTCTCAAAAAATTTATTAATTTTGAATAAATATAAGTGGATATGTATTTGATATATTTCAACCGATTTGATATTTATTCAAATTCATAAAAAGGCACGAGAAGTGAGTGAATACCTTGGTTAATTATATTATATAATAATTTGGACAAATAACGGTTTATATTTAAATGAATAAAAGTAAAAAGTTAATGTATTGATTTAGCCATTGTAATTTGGATTAGAGATCAGGACTGATATAAGTTATAACTTCTGAAAAAGTGACCTTAATGTAATTGTGTATGCACTAGGTAATGCCCAAACTAAAGGTAAAATAATTTAATGATATCAAAATTTTTGTATGTATATCAAATTAGTATTAAAATATTATTTTGTATAAATTTGTACCCATATTTTAACATTGAATTTCAAATTATGGTATCAAAATTTTTTTTATAGATTTTATGTTGATGTGGACGTTAGATTTACTGACGTGGATGCCATATTTATTGATATAGATGATGTCATGTTAGCATAAATCTATTAAAAATGTAGAGATAACAATTGAACTTATATTACCCTTTACTTTACTCAAAACAAAATGAATATTTTTATAATTTTTTAATCTAGCATCAGTCCTGATTTTTTTTAATGGAAACATAAAGAGAACGATATATACATATTCTATTTCGAATATCATTTATATATACAATAATTATTTATAATTTAATATAATTAATATTTTAAAAATAATAAAATAAAAATAAAATACTCCATTAAAGTAAAAAATATATTTTTATTAAAACAATTATATAATTAATTAATTAAAATAAAAAATAAAAAATATTTTAATTTTAAAATAAAATAAAAAATTTTAATAAAAATTTAGGATTGGATCAAAAATTTCCATTTTTATATGGTGTCGGAACAAAGATTCAAAATTTTTTTCCCTTAAAAAACGAAATATGATGTCAAGGTCGGAAACCAAAATAAAAAAACTACGTCCCAAATCATTCATATGGAAATATTTTTTTTGTAACATAATCTAAAACACAATTTTAAAATAACGATAACAATTTCATACAAAATAAAATTTATAAATCATTTTACACCAAACCAAAAAGGCAAAAACCCTCCTGCACTCTGACCTTAGAGGTTCCAATACACTATAACCGCCAAAGGGAGGTCCCTACTCCGTACAGTTGCAGAGAAGGCAGAACAAAAATTCAGTGATATGCATTATCCCATAATATCCTACACAAACCAGATATAGAGAGTGTCTCGGCTACTGCTACTTGAGAAGATTGGTATAGGCCAAGAAATCGATTGGTCTCGGAGATGTTACACAGCAAGACATTCAGTAAGAAGACTCGGAGAGGCAAAGTTCAGAAGGTTACCTCTCACAAACCCTACCTCATACACCCTAGTTAATCCATTTTTTTAGTCTTATTGTTTTTGCGATTCGGTGCAGCTTGTGAGATAAGTTTATCTCAGAGATGATATTTACTGTGGAGCTTCCTTTTGTAAAGTATGCGATACCACAGGTGCTCGATTGACTGCTTCTGATTCAACTATTCTCGTTCTCAATCAGGTATTTTACTTTTTTTTTTTTTTGTATTCAAGTTTGCCGTCCTTTGGGATTCAAATGAATTTTTATTGTGCTTTCAGATTGATTTGCTTGAGAATCCAGCCATTGAAGATGTAGTTGTGCTATCAGTTGTGTAGCAAGAGGTTAAGAACAAGAATATTGCTGTTCACAATAGAATTCGAGCTCTCTGCAGCAATCCTGCCAGGAAATTCTTTGTTTTCTCTAATGAATTTCATTGGTTCGTCTTTTTAGCCAGTGCTTTCTTGATGCCTTTGTTATTATTGTTGGGTTTTGGTTGTTAATTGACTCATTTTACTTGTGGCTTACTCTACAAAGATACTTATGTTCAGAACATGACTGGTGAAAGTCCTAATGACCGAAACGATAGAGGTTTGCCATTTTTGTATCCACTAGTCCTATAACGCTTTTTGATGCAGCATCATGGTATCCTTGACTGTTGATATTTACACTTTACTTCTTGGTCTTAATATATTTTTCTGCTTCACAAGTGTAAAATGTTGTGCCAATGTTTCCCATCTATTCTTTCAAATCTTGATATTTAAGAATTCTACAATTCAGCAATTAGGGTTGCTGCCAGATGGTATCAGAGTCATCTTGGTGATGCAGCAAAGATTTTACTCATCACTAATGATAGGGAAGATAAATGGAAGGCTACTGAAAAGGGCGTTTCTGCTGCGATAACCGGAGGTATTATCCTGCAGTTTGCTTGCATTTCTAGACTCTAGGTTTGTGCAGATTGAAAGAATCAGAGAATACATTCTATACAAGTTCTAACACTTAGCCATTTTACAGCATAAGCCCATGTCAGAGATTGCTGCAGGCTTGACCAGTGGAATATATCATCAGGGAAAACTTCGTGTTAACCAATATATTCCTTTTGAAGCATATGTTGGAAGTGAGAGCATTGGTGATGAGATAGTCATTTATGGGCGTGGAAATATGAACAGAGCTTTTGATGGTGATATAGTGGCAGTGGAACTTCTTCCCCAAGATCAGTGGCATGAAAATGGATTTTTGTCTATAGCCCATGAAGGTACGTTAGCTGCCAACTCATTTTGGCAGGGAGGTAGTTGGTTGACTGTGTTGCCTAACCCACAAAAGGGGTTTTTTTCACCTTGAACCGCTTATTGGTATCACTTTCTGTTCACCTTTCTGAATTGCAAAAATTACTTGTCCACTGCAGTTTATTAGTTGGCCCTAATAGTTGAATTCAAGTGCAGGAAAATGACCTTGCATTTGATTTGTGAGTTGTACTTAGTTCAAGCTGTGTTTTATTTTATCGTGATCATTACTTCTATTTGGAGAGAAGCAGTCAGGTATGCATTTTGACATCAAGTTCTTGTAACAAGTTTCTTTCTTCGTTATAGATGACGATGATGAAGAGGTACGTCTAGTTCCAGACAGTGCAGATGATGCTCCCAGAACTACAAATCATGTATCAAGTTCTGCTGGTGACACAAACCCCATCTCCACTCGTCCACCTGGCCGCGTAGTTGGCATCATAAAGCGTAACTGGCATTCGTAAGTACTCTTTCTGCATGCACATGTTGCATTATTACTTTATCACAGAACACATATGTCTTTGTAGCTTCCTTGAAATAATCCTGTGATAATCAATTTGTGATTATACTATATTTGTGTAATATCATACTTGAGGAAAGATCTAACTGCCTTTCATGCTTCATGAGTCATGACGGGGCTCTTAAATGCTAAGTTTCTGGCTTACAGCTGCAATTGTTTTTTTAGCGGTATGAGGTTACTTCTTTGATCATCTTCAAGCATGTGGAACATTATTTATAATCTGATATACCTATAGAACTGCTTACTATCTGTATCAAAAGCAGTTCTTTCTTTTTTGCTATATGAACCTTTTTGAGTCATTGATTCAGTTTTTTGTTAAATAATTATATGCAAGCTATTGTAGATCTTTGGAGCCAATGCCAATGCCTGCTGGAAGTGGCGGTCTTGTTTATGCTTTATTTGTCTCCAAAGGAAAATTCCTAAGATTTGAATCCAAACTCATCAACTCCAGAATCTTCTGGACAAAAGAATTATTGTGGCAGTTGATTCCTGGGATTGTCAATCACGGTATCCTTCTGGTCACTATGTACGAAGAATAGGGGTGATAGGTGATAGAGATACTGAAAGAGAGGTTCCTAGTTATTATTTCTTCTGCTTGCGTGTGACACAAAAGTGAGAGATTCTATTATGTGAATTGCTGTTGCTGGTAGACTCATGACTGTACATTTGTTAATTTAACAGGTGGTCTTGATAGAGAACGACATAGATGCCAGACCATTTTCTGCTCAAGTATTGGCATGCTTGCCTCCATTACCATGGTCAGTTTCTGCAGAAGATTTGACCAATCCTATTAGGACAGACTTATGGCATTTGTGTGTCTTTAGTGTTGACCCTCCAGGTTCATGATTGAATTCATATTCTTCTTTCTGTATATATATATATATATATATATATATATATATATATATATATTTATTTATTTATCTTCCTACTTACTACTTTGAAATTAATGCGGTTAATCAGATAAATATGCTTGATGCATGTGTGCGTGTGGCATTTTCAGGGTGCAAGGATATTGATGATGCACTCAATTGTACATTGCTTCCAAATGGAAATTTTGAAGTTGGAGTTCTTATCCTTTTATATGCTTACTGTAATTTTAGCTGAAAGTGATAACAACACATGCAGAATGGCCATAGCAGAAGAAAAGACAATGCAATAGCTGAGTCCGTCTGTGCTTTCATTCCCTATATTGTCAAAATTTGCCATCAGACTAGAGGTCCTACTTGCCTTCTACTTTGAATTTCTGGGTCTTGAATTAGATTGGATAGTGGGGAGGCCTCCATTTGGCATATGCTACTCTTGAAAATGGTGCAGCCATGCTTGTCATTCTATTAAATTGTTGTATTGCAATTTGTTTTTTGTTATTGATATGATTTTAGATATTGCTGATGTAACAAACTTTGTTCACCCGGGAACCCCTCTTGATGATGAGGCTACACAAAGAGGCACATCTGTGTACCTTGTTGAGCATCGTATTGACGTGCTTCCAAAACCTCTAACAGAAGGTTCTTTTTCCCTCCTTCCTTGGTAACATCTCATGCAATTATAGTGGTAGATGTAATTTTTTTATTTTGGGTACTGAAGGTCACTTATTAACAAGTTTTATATTGTTGATATATGTTCGCTCCGAGCTGATGTGGAGAGGCTAGCTTTTTCAGTCATTTGGGTATGTGCTTCAGTTACTATCCATTATGATCCATAGAAATTCCATTTCCTTTACCATTCATTTCCATGATAATCAATAGATTGAATCAAAGCTAAATTCTGCAACAACAAAAAAAGTCTAATTCATTATGCTCAATGAGTGGAATGTGAAGAATTCTGAATTTTTATTCTTATCTTTAGAATAAAACAAACTGTATAAATACACAAAGGAAGAATTTCGATAGAAGATCAAATCCTAGATAACAAGCAATAAAAATAGAAACAGATGATTTAATAATATCTTATTATATACATATTTACACAGCTAACAGTCCTACAATAAAAATATAGAAAGAATGTGGGAGATATTTCAAGAATCTCTAATATTCCCCCTCAAGCTGGAGAATAATCTTTCCGTTCCAAGCTTGTATGTCATTTCTTGAAATCTTGAAGTAGGAAGTCTCTTGGTTAAAACATCAGCCAACTGACATCTGGATGAGATATGTGGTGTAGTAATCAATTTGCCCTCCAGTTTTCATTAATAAAGTGCCTGTCAATTTCAATGTTCGGTTCTATCATGTTAGACATGATTGTGGGTCATGTTGATAGCATATTTATTGTCACAATATAGCTTCATTGGTCCAATTCTTTTAATTCTTTAGTCATTTAAGATAAACTTCAGCTATAGAGTTTGCAAATCCGATGTGCAATTTCCAGAAATTTAGCTTCAACATTTATCTTGCAGCAACATTTTTTACCGCGCCAAGTAACTGGTTTCCCTGCTTTAAAGTACATTACCGGATCTGGTCTTTCAATCCTAAGGATCCCCCATTATTAGTATCAATGTAAGCCTCAACAATTAATTCTCCTTCCTTCTTAAATAAAATACCTCTTATGAGAGTGGTCTTCAGATTTTGAAGAATTTTGTGTACTGCTTGTGGATGTGGATCCTCAGGTTCATGCATAAATTGAATTTCAATTCCCATTTCATCCAATGGTCTGATGTGGGAGAGATAATTTAGTCTTCCAACTAATTGTTGATACCTTCCCTTATCAAGAACACTACTGGCACTATTTGTGCTAATCATATGATTCAAATTCATAGAAGTATCCAATCTTTTGCTGCCAGTTAACCCAATTTCTTTGAGGAGATCTAGAACATATTTTCTTTAAGAAATAAATATGCCTTTTTTTGAGTATGCAATCTCAAATCTCAATCCCAATGAAATACTGTAATCTTCTAAGCTTCTCCATCTCAAAATATCTTGCTAAACAATCTCAAAGTCTTCCCTTCTCTTCTTCATCATTTTAAGTAATAATGATATCTTCTACATAGACCAACAAAATAGTAATTTTACCTTTGCTGTAATGTTTAATGCAGAGAATGTGATTTGGCTTTGTTTGTAACCAATTCTCAGCATAGCTTTAGTACATCTTTCAACCCAAGCTCTTAGTGATTGCTTTGAACCATGCTAGGCTTTCTTCAGTTTGTGCACTTTGTGAAGTTCGAACTTCATCTTAGCTCCTGGTGGAAATTCCAGAGATACTTCCTCTTCCAAATCCCTGTGAAGAGATGCATTCTTCACATTAAATTGCTGAAGATTCCAACCAAATGAGCTGCTAGTGATAGGAGAAATTTGATTGTGTTTTTTTTCTTTTTTTTTTTTTTTTTCCATTAGAGCAAAGGTTTTGGTTAGTCAACTCCATAGTTTCTGGTATAGCCTCTGGCATCTAACCTTGCCTTATGCCTCTCAAATGTCCCATTAACCTAAATTTTAGTATATATGCCCATTCCTAGCCAACTGTCTTTTTCCATTTGGGATGAGTGACATTTTCCCAAGTGTTGTTCTTTTCCAGAGCACCATTCTTCCCTCATTGTGTGTTGCTTATTTTTTCCCTTAAGGCTTCATAAATTGTCTTAGGAATTTCTAATTGGTTTACAGTAGTAAGGAAGACCTTCTTTTGAGTGAATAGTCTATGGGAGGACTTAAGATGCATGTGTGTGTGCACAAGCACATTGTCAAAAGGGATTTCCCTCCAAACTTCTTGATTTTTTAGTAATTCCAATTTTGAGTTCTACTAAATAGTCGGGGGATATAACCAATGATATGTATAGTGCATAATTGTATAGACTTACCCATGCCATGCGTATTCATCAATCTGAATTAGAAAGGCACATTGTTATTCAACTAATTTATTAATATTATGGATCATTCTTTGATGATTGACTCATTTTGCAGGAAATGACTCCAGAAGCTGAGATTATTTCTACAAGATATACAAAAAGTGTCATAAAATCTTGTGCTGCGTTGTCATACATTGAAGCTCAAGCTAGGATGGATGATAGGTACTTTTTACCAGTATTAGTTAAGTAATGAAGTACTTTGATATTTTGTTGTGGACAACTTGTTCAGCAAGGTGTCACTTAATGATTCTGCTTTAATTATGATAACAATAGTTCTGTGTCATTTTGTAAGTATTTCACAAAATTTTTGTTTTTGGTTATATACAATCTGTTTTGCTTCATGGTTATGTATTTTAGTGGTTTCACCATTCTGCATTTACAGTAAGCCATATGTGGCTATGAATGATGCATGGCTATCATATCTTTGTCCAAAAGATTGTCTGTAATATTTCCATGACTTGGGTCCCAATGAAAATCTCCAGAGTTGGATGATTGGACAGATATACGTAGAAATACAGCATTTTGGTAGAAAAGATCTATAGATGTTTATGAAGAAGTGAGTATGAATCAAGTTAGTTGAGTGTCGTTATTGGATTCGGGGGAAGTTCAATTGATGTTACTGATTCATGCTCTATTGCAGTGACCAAACTTTGATATCAAACCTGGCTTTCTAGATTTCAT
Source organism: Triadica sebifera (assembly GCA_023653625.1). Lineage (NCBI taxonomy): Eukaryota > Viridiplantae > Streptophyta > Magnoliopsida > Malpighiales > Euphorbiaceae > Triadica > Triadica sebifera. The sequence goes on from CM042893.1 coordinate 15,501,012, forward strand.
TTCTGAGAAATGCTATAAATCCATGGAGGCTGCTTGAGGGAACTGTAGTTTTGATAATTGCAATTAGAAACCATAAACATTCTATTTTGGTTTGATCAATCACCTCATATGTGAACAGACTTGACCTCAAGTTTGAGTTATAACCGAGCTTTTGATTTTATTTTGCTTTGCACTATGCAGGTAAAAAAGTACGAACATTGCTTTGAAATATAGCTAGATTTTTGAATAGTCCATGCTAGCTTCCATACTGTTCATAGTACAAACTACTAGAATCATCGAATTGCTCAGTTCTTTAATTCCTGGCTGAAAGTGTCTTATAGTGCTTGGGCTGATTGTTTATATTATTCTTATGCTGTTTGCAGTCGATTGATAGATCCTTTAACTAAAGATTTGAGAAATATGAACACTTTGGCAAAGGTGCAGATGCCTAAAAGCTTGCTTTTAATTATATTGTTCACTGTGGGTCTAGGAAAATGAAATCAGTTTGTGTTTTGCAATCTGCACTGCTATAGTTGGTTTGCTTTCATGAATGAATCCGCAGATAATGAGGTAGAGGAGAATTGAGAGAGGAGTGCTAACTCTTGCTTCTGCTAAAGTCAAGTTTCAGATTGATACTGAGACTCATGACCCGCTTGATATTGGTATGTTGCCCAAAATAGTAAATTATTTATTCTCTCATAATAATAATAATAATAATTATTATTATTATTCACTGGAAAAATAGTTGTCTGTGAAAAATATTTATGTGGAGTAAACTTTATTGTGTTCATTGCTATGCTGTTTGGTTAGATTACAGATAATCGCTTGGAAATCATTTTCTATTTTTTGTAGTAATATTGAGCTGAATCAAACTACTCATAGTTGACTCAAGCTATGTTTTCTGCATCAAATTATCAGCTAATAAGCTGAGTTCCATCTCATTATCTAGTCTATTTTGGTTATCTACATTGTCATTATTAAATATCTTACAAGAGAGGCACTTCATAATTCTCAACTAAAAGAAATTCAAAAATTGTTGGTTTGTTTGTTAGTTTTTTTTTTTTCCTTTTTTCTGTTTTTGCTATGTGTGCTTTTTGTGGCTTCTTTCTATTTCTGATGCTACAAAGTTTCCGGGTTGTTACTGTATGCTTGCATTTGATGAAGGTGGTAAACTTTTCATTTATACATAATTTTTTCTGATTGTCTACTAGTATGTTTTGACACAAAATTAAGTCCTTTGAATTATCTTTTCTTGTAAGTGTATTTGATTTAAGATGGTTGCAACATTGAAGTTCAACTTTCCAAATGCTGATCCATCATATTTCCATTCTCATTTGCATTTTCTCTGCATTTTTTTAAAATTTCTTTCCATCTATCATCATCAAACTTATGGATAATGATTGACTTATTTCTTTAGGGATGTTCCAAATTTGGGAGGCAAACCAAATGGTTGAGGAGTTTATGCTTGCTGCTAATGTTTCAGCAACTGAACAAATCCTTAAAAATTTTCCAGGGTGTTCACTATTAAGGTCAAGTGATAGTTTTCTATTGTTTTGGCTAGCTCTTGCTCTTCTGAATTCCATGCTTGCTTGTGTCTTTAGTAATAAGTAGCATGAAATACCCTTATAGAATCAAATATTAACTTCCCTGCGTTCCTGGTCCCAGTTGGTGGGTCACCTGTTATCAAAACTCTTGAAGATGTCTTTTTTGGGTTATTACTTGGATGCATGATGTATTCATGCTCTATGTTTATTAGAATATGCAGTAGCACTTAAGCTGTTTTACTTGTATTCTTTATGAAAGTACATTGATTCAACAGCATATTTTGGTTCATTTTTTGAAACAGCTAGGCTTCAACTGTTCTTTCTTGTATTATCCTGAGACGTTCTGCTCTATCTTCATATTCGTTTAATATTGATGTAGACACACAATTTCTGGTTCAAAAAGATCACTTTCGACGAACAGGTTTAAGTTTTCTTTGGAAACTTTTGTTCTGATTGCATTTTTAGCATAATTATGGGATGTATGAGAAGTGTAAATGCATCTTTCTTCCCTGATTTATGGACAAGTTCACAAAAAATTATTTTAGGCTTGAGAAATCGGTTAACCATGCTATGATAAGGCTCCTTTTTACACCTTTATGGGGTTCCATTGCGTAGTATTAATGAGATATTGGAACTGTTGGAACACCATATATCTCCTGTAAAAAAATCCATAATTTGTTTCAAATTTTATTCTTTATTTTGGGAAATCATGTTTTATGTTGAAGTTGTTAAATTTAAATAATTATATTCCAATGCTGATATATTGGTTTCAAATATCAAGTTTACTGTTAACAAACTATCTCTATAGTCTCCTGAGGTTGGTTTCTGCTAACAGGGGTCATCCTACTCCAACAAAAGATATGCTTGAACCCTTGCTACGTACAGCTGTTTCTGCTGGTGTGAGCTTGGATATCTCATCATCAAAAGCACTGGCTGATTCACTAGACCGTTCTGTGGTGAGAATTTTTAACATTGTATGCATCTATTTGTTGGTACACTTAATGCACATACTCAAATATTGTTTACTCAGATAATAAAGCCTTTTGCAAGTTGTGCATTGTGCAAGCTCTACTCTAGCAAGCTTGTTTCTTGTCTTATTTGGATGCTAACATCTTGTGGTTTGTGCAAAGTTACTGTGTTGGTCTGTTGGTGTTGTTTATTGAGCAATATTTAGTTTCTCATTGTTGTTTTATACTTGTGGATTAGCTTAACAGGTTTCTAATTTTGTCATAGAAATGGATGCCTTATTGACTCACATAATCCCAATTGTGTGGTTTTGAGGAATCATTTAGGTTTTTCACAGGAACATTTTAGGTTTTCTTACTGCCATTTGGGCTACATGTGCATTTGGTAGCCACTTTATTTTTATCTCTGGTTTGATTTTTTTTTTTTGAAATTAATGCTTGCCAGAGCGATGACCCATATTTCAACAAGCTGATCCATATAGTGGCAACAAGATTACTTCATGTGAGGAGTTTCTAATGTCTATTTATTTGACTTTGATTGCAACCAGGCAGTGTATTTTTTGTAGTGGGGATCTCAGCCCTCCAGAGTTTCATCATTATGGTCTGGCAGCACCTTTATATACTCATTTCACATCACCTATTAGAAGATATGCTGGTTAGTTTGAAGTTTAATCTTGTTGAGTTTCACCTTGTGAACAAGATTATGGAACTTGAACTGGGAGTTTTCTTTGCTTGCAGATGTCCTTGTCCATAGATCGCTTGCTGCGTCTTTAGGCATATACAAACTTCCAACAATATTCAGAGACAGACCCCAGCTAACTAGTATCGCAGACAGTAAGCTGTGCACTGCATGCCTGTTAACCTTTGTCAAAACTGATTAGATGTTTTTTAAGAGTATCTAAGTGACATTCAGCATTTATTTCCATAGTTGAATTTTATTTTTGCTATTGAACAGTTTTACTACCAGTCCAATATCTCACTTCGTGAAATTGTTTGTTTTTTTGGAAGTTTTTAATGCCTTTTCCCTTTTCATCGGAGTCATTTCAAAAAGGTTTGCCATGTTAAGGAATAAGGGGAGAACAAGCATAACTGGAAAACATTCTTGTCCTTTAACATAACATAAAGTTTTAGTTGGAAAGAAGAAAAATCTTACAATTTGTACCTTCTAACTCTTTGAATTTTTGCCGAGTCAGATTTAGAAGTTTTTACTTTTCATTTTAATTTTATGTTACTGTCATTTCCACATGGTGTTGTATACTTCAATACTAAATTCACCCTCTGGTTCATTATGATGATGCCTTCAAATATTGAGCACATCAGAATAAAACTATTAACTTTGCTTGTTGGAAATCTCTTCCAGATTTAAATTATCGGCATAGGAATGCTCAGATGGCAAGCCGAGGTTCAGTAGAGCTCCATACTCTCATATACTTCAGAAATCGGTATATGGTGATCTCTTCTAATTTCCTTCCTTGTAAACACACACAAAGAATTCTACTAATCTGACTTATTTTCTTTTCATTCTTATTATAGGCCCATGGACACAGAGGCCAGAATAGTGAAGATAAGATCCAATGGCTTTATAGTGTTTGTGCCCAAGTATTTATTTTTTCCTTTTTTTAATTCTTGCAAATGGTTTTTGCCTATTTCTCCTCAATTTTATGTGAATATTGATCCAGCCATGTCTGTTTTAATTAATCATTAATCATTACTTGGTTCTTATAAGATTTTAGTTTCAACAATGCCTCATTGTCTTAATGATACTCTCATATACTAAGTATAAGGAATGCAACTCTTTCATAGCGGCCTATTATTAGTTTCTGGTGAGGTTAATTTGGGAAAGTTTCAGGTTCGGGATTTATTAGGATTCAGATTTTGTTGATTTGATGGTTGTATAAATGGCTACAATTAAGGAATTAGATGCTGGATTTCTTTTGCAGGGTAAACCGTTAATGTTGTTACATATGTAAGGATGGTTACTGTTTGCATATCATGGAAATTTAGGTTTTTGTGAAACATATACAATGGTGAACTGAAGTTGGTAAAGTGCCTTATATTAGTCTGAAAGTAAATTGGTGAAACCTAGATGATCTCCCTCTGATTGCAGTCTTGTCAAGGATGAGATTCTCCTGCAAATTTTATGAGCTTTTGAAATCTCGAGTTATTCTACAATCTAAGATGACCAATGGAGAGAACAAGACTTTTACGGCTTTAATCCTAATCGGATTGAGAGACCTAAAGATGAAATGTGGTAAATGACCAACAAGACTAACGAGTTTTGTAATGCCTGTTTCTGGCAAACCTAGAATCAAAAAACTGCCTTTGGCTCTTGAAATAAAAGTGAAACTATAATTGCTGACCAGTATCCAAACTGTTATGATAAACTCAGCTGAATGAAGTAATTATTCCTGACAAATTAAACATAAAGCAACCAGAAAAGACTATGAAGTCTGAAATAGGCTCCCAGTCAATTCTAAATTCCCTAGATTTTCAATCATTCTTTTCCTTTCAATTCTTTTTTGACTGCATCATGTATCTTAACCTATTGAAAAGCATGGAGGATGTTCTTATAGATTGGGCATGGGGTTGCCAATTATTTTGTACAGGTATGGTATAGAGGGGCCAGTAGACATGACACCTAGGGGCGAGAAAGGAGGTGGGGAATGGTTTGTGGATGAGCAGCAACAAAAAAATTAAGATGATGGATGGGTGTCTTTCGTATGGTATTATGCAGCCAGTCAAAGCTCACTTAGAGGTTGTGGAGCCCCAACCCAGCAGGCCGAAACTCCAACTTACCCTTCTCTGAACTGTGCGTACGTGTGACATTGTCTCTTGAGGTGTGAGAGGACTTGCATATTTTTGTAACATAATATATATTTAACTTGAAATCTCATTTTCTATTCTTATTTTTAGTGAATGCTGTTTTATTTTTATTTTTATTTTTTTGGCTTGATTCTAACGTGGAGTTATTCTTTTCTTCCGTTCTCCAACTGTGCCTTTGACAAAATTTTATCAGCTCTTTACCTAAGAAGAGAGAATAAATTGATCTTCCTGAATATGAGATGCAGGGGTTGGTTTCAAGTTTGTCAAGTCTCTACCTTGGGTGGCTTTGGTCCCTGGGAATGGGATTGTCAATTAATTAGCAATGTAATGAATATTGAACTAATTAAATTTGTTATATCACATTCTAATTGACAATCGTGTAGAATTTTCATTCTAAAAACCAAGCACTATGAACAAATTACATTTTCTATTCTATTATAAGAAAGCAATCCTAGGGCATTCCTAATTTCTTCCTTTTTCTTTTTCTTCCACACCATTACTAAGAATATAGAAACGCATAAAATTGAAAAAAATGGGAAAAAAATGCTTTGAGTCCCTATTAATAGAAATTTAAATGGCTAATTTGCCATGAGATGAAGATATTGATCAGGACAAAATCCACATATAGATTGTTGACCAGAAAGTAAGTGCTAGGGCCGCAACCAAGTATGTCCATAGGAAGAGCACTGAACACTCCTCTTGACCCACATCAAACAGCTCCGACATGGTGCCTGCATTATCATTATCATATTAATTTCTTTTTCAAGTCAGTTTTAACCTTTTTCAACGAAATTTAATTATGTAACAGAATTTTTCTAACCAATATTCATTGCAGGTGGCAGAGTATATTGCACCATCAGCACAAAGTGGAATAGAGGATCTGATGGAAGAAAACCAAGATTTCCCGCTGCTTTAACCAGCCCAATACCAATTGCGGGAAGCATCAAGTATCTCACGCAAATTACCCCTACTATGATCCATGGTTTGATCCTCGATGAGCGTAGCCCTTTTCGATTTAACAAACTATTAAGATCTCATTTTCCTTATTTGGATATTAAATTAGCAATTATCAATTAATGAACTTGAACAAGAAGTGGTTAGTTGGTCACCTTGAATGAGGTTGCCTCCCAATATGAGTGTGATGCAAGGAATTGTTCCATCCCTGCATATTACATTTCCACTTTCAGATTGTATCAAACAATTCAACTTCAAATGCAGCTACAGGATGATGATAAATTCATACCCCAGTAATTTGAGAGAATCTTGGATAACTCTCAAGGGAGCTTCATTACCAATTACCAGGTTTCTCAGAAATGTTACTGCTCCAAATATGAATCCCACAATCTTACAGAAAAAGAAAAAAAAAATTATTTATGATATTTGTCTCCTACTAGTCAAGAAATGTATGTGAAATGTTGAGGAAACTTACTGCACCAAGCGTAGGGGGAGAAAAGAGCTCCTTCAAAATCTGATGAAGAAATCCTATCAATTTACTCCAAAATGTTTTCTTCTTTCCATGTTCATGGTGTGATTCTTGGGGAACAATCTGAAGTAGAAGAAAGTTCAAAACTCCAACAATATTAAGGATAGTTATTGATGTTGAGTATATATATGCAAAGTACTGCAGATTGACACAGCTTCAACAGATTTGGGTGGTGCCAAAGATATGGAAACATGTTCTTCACCTTCATCCCTGAGAAGGTGAGTTTCCTTATTAGCTTCTAAATCCTTGTTGGCTTCTTTTGAGACTTCTTCATCTGCTAGACTCTTCTTGAGCTTCTCAGCTGAAGCACGTACCAACTGGTAAGTATAAGTCCAGATGTAGAAACCACCGAGCTGCACTAGCCAACCACAATAGGAACAAATCAGTCACCTCTCACATTCGCAATGAATAATAATATTGAAGAAAGAGTTAACTTTGCCTCATAAAAATATTGCATTACCGCCATAGAAAATGACGCATATGAGAGTCCAATGGACCTGCAACTTTCTTGATCACCGAATGGACTTCCCTTTTCATTACAGATTGCAGGAACAATAATTAGGACGAGATTTCCCAAATTTCCTAATATTCAAAAAACCATCAAAACTGAAACGAATCAAGATTCGGAAGATCTATTACATGTATATATTGCAACAAAAATATTGCAACCAACATACCTGTTGAACATGTAGCAATAATAAGCCCCTCTAGGTAAGGCTTGGGTTTCAGTATTTTAACAAGTATCCATCCAAGAATCCCTCCAACCAAGAAGGTGAAGCCAATGTTTATAGGCATATACCACCTGGACACATCATATATGATTAAGTTTAAATAGATAGAAGCAACATCTCATTTGTTACTGATGAAGTCATTGGACAAGAGCTTCGGAAACCAAGATTGAGCATTGATGGGCAACAAGACAGAGTTGAAGGAATTATTGAACCCGGGCATCAAAAGAGAAGCATATCACTCGAGTTTAAAAATGGCAAAAGTAATTCAACATTTTAGCTTACCATGAAATGATATCTTCAAGTGTAACAGTTTTGGCAAGACTAGCAAACATGAGAGAGGGTGTGAACACCATGAACACAATCTGCATAGCAAAAGAAAAAAAAGGAAATTAACAAAAAGAAAAGGAATTATTAACATTATTTGAAGCAGACTGATATTTTTATTACTCACCTTGTTTAAGGATTTTCGAGCAGCAGGGGTAAGAAGATTGCAGTAATTAGTTGTTAAGAAAGCTCCTAATCCACTGATTAGGAGGACTTGCAAAAGTGGCATTGATGCCACCTCAAAGAGTGTCCAGAAACCCATCTTAATATTGAGAATATATTACAAATATAATTTCCTTTTCTTTGTCGCTCTCTCTTGTAAATGTGACTATTTGCTGCAGCAATTCTATCTACTTATGTCTTTAGTAGAACAGGAGGACAATCCCTGGGAAAGAGCATAAGAGAGGATGAGACGGACAAAACTGAAACCATGTTAGGACAATCAAATTTAGGGATAAATGTAAATTTCCATTAAAAAGCACAGTTAAAAGTAATAAAACCGATCTAGTTAGAGGGAGGAAACAACCATGAATTGAAGGTACCCTTTTCTTGTCAGCATTTTAGAGTTCAGTTTTGATAGTTATAAAGTGCCAATATGATGTTGGGAATGTCTTGTCAGGACAAATCAACGATTGAATGCAACATAAGAAATTTTAACTACGTCACAATATGTTACTGCTTGATTCTTCAGTGATTTAGTTTATATTTTTTTTTAATGATTAAATCAAGTCAATAATTGAAACTCATGTAAAAAATTCTACTTGCCAATTTATTTTGGGCTTGGTCCATCACAAACTTAATTTATATCTTATCTAGGACAAATAAAGACAATAATTGAATACTATGGAAACAACTTTATTACATATATAGTAGTAGTATGTCATTGGTTTGGTCTAGTCATGAACAGAATTTATATCCTTCCTGCAAATTTCCAAAATATTGCCAGGATAGAAATACAATCTGAGCTGATTTTAATAATGTAAATTGTTGTTTTTAATTAACAATCTGCTGTCTTTCTTCCCAATTATAATTATCAGTCAAATGGGATTTCATTTTAGGATGAATCCAGAATCCCTTGCTTTCTATTATTCAAGTATTTGACTCATTTAAAAAAGTAATCTATGAACTTGTTTTATTTGATGATATTCTAATGATAAAATATTTATTTCATGGCATGAAAGATTAATACTGTTCAGATATTCTGACAATGTATATATGTTGGCATAATCATTCTATTAAAATAAGTAAACATGCAATATTTGATTCCCAATTTTTTATTGAGCGCACATCAATTTTTTTTTATTAAAATTTTTAAATAATTATTTTATTCTATAAAATTTATACCCAATTATTTATGGATGTAAAAAAAATGAAAAAGAAAATATTCATGGTCTTTCTTTTTTTATTTCCTTTATATATGCATAAATAATTGTTTAGAGACTCCATTAAATAAAAATAAAAATTTAAAATTATATAAGATAAAATAAAAATTTAATAGAATAAACGTGAATCAAATTATGTATTTTTTTCATTGAAATATTATCCAGTAAATATACGGGCATAAGCACACCGAAGGGCACAACACAAGACTCCATACGCAAATATTCTCAGGAATGACCATATGGCTGACTTAAGCATATTGAACCCACAAACAGAACAATTAAAAAAAGAAAAAAGAAAAGAAAAAGAAAGGGTCAGATAGCAACTATAATAATAATAATAATAATAATAATAATAATAATAATAATAATAATAATAATAATAATAATAATAATAATAATAATAATCACTTCGGCATATCAATGGCAAATATCAACAGTTAATTATTAGTATTTGTTTTGCATGAAGATTTCAGGCATTTAATTATTAGTGGGTGGACGTGAATGATCATTCATTCTTAACATCTCAGCTATTTATTTCTATCCCTTTTAATCTCAGCGGTTGAATGTACTGAGTGCATTCATTCCTTATTCCCCACATATATATCATGTCAGTCATTATCATGTGTAATTATACATTTAATATTTAAAGAGGACCACATAACTTAATCATACCTACTAATTAATTACCCGTATAAAATTTTAAAAATTATTTTACTTGTCGAACATTGAATTTAGACAAAAATATTAATTATATATTGTCATTGTCTACTTAATTATATCTAATCTAATTACCAATAATTGCAATTTTTATAGTAATAAATAGTATTAGTGTATAAGGAAAATTAAAGATTAAATCAAGCATTTTGATGATAAGAGGAAATAAATTAAATAACCTTTTTTTTTATATTGAATGATATATATTTTTATTTCTAATGCAATGAAATATATATATATATATATAGAATATATATGTATTGCTTAAAAAATAAAAATAACAAAATAACAGGTAGCTAGCTAGCACTGATCCTTAATTACGTAAGGAAGGTGTTAATCAATAGCTGCATTCTTGGGACTCAAGAAGTCCAAATATATAAGCCAAATAGGAAAGCAAATTAAAAAAAAAAAACATTTTAAACTTGAGAATATTAATTTGGATATTAGACATAAGAAAAATCGAAATGGAAGTCTTAAATCCCAAATTAAATAGCTGGAATTTACAAAAAATAAAAAACTAGAAGGAAAAAAAAAAGAAATGAAAACGGAAGACTGGAAATAGAGCAAAGTTACGTATAATTCTTTTCTTTTTCTACTGTAATGGGGGCTGAAGAAATTTGAAGGAAGCAGAAGATCATTTTGTCCTTTATTTAATAATTAACAACAGATTTTAAAAGTAATTAATTGCTTTAATTAGGAAAATGCCAAAATTCATTACTGCAACTAAATGCAAAGTATTAGAAATATGAAGCATGGATGATTGAGTTTTAATTCATGTACGCAGAAATTGCTAAGTATTTATTCAAACATTTTTACAGTGGAAATGATTAATATATTAGAAGCAGAGAAACGCAATTAACAAGTAACAAAGGTAATTAAAGAAATTAATTAATTAATTAAGAATGAGAGAGAGAGAGACTGACCTGCAGGAATAAGAGAAAAGGAAGTTATAAAAGAGAGGAAGAAAGAAGAAGGAGAGAGTAAGTCTGCCATTAGAATATCCCCAAGGCTTTTGATTTATATAGCAGCAGTTGGAAGGAGAGAGATGGATGAATTAGGAAGAAAGCAGGAAGGATACATCCTTTTTTTTTAATACCAATCTCTCTCTCTCTCTCTCTCTCTCTCTCTCTCTCTCTCTCTCTCTTTAATAAAAAATATTTATTTTAATTATAAAAAGGTTTTTTTAACGGACGTCCTCTCACAATCTATATGCTTATCTATTAAATTTCACTATCCTTTATAATATACTAATTTATTTTTGAAAAAAAAAATGTATAGTTGGGTCTTTAAATTTAAGAAATTTATACCATCAAATCCCTCTATTAAAAATCATATCATATATTTCGTCTTAATTTTCAATATATTATTATTATTATTATTATTATTATTATTATTATTATTATTATATAATACAAATAAAAGTTATAATTTCAATTATTTAATTTATATAAAAAAAAGACAAGCAATTGGAGAAAATGTAAGAAAACTGTGAGGTACATTAACAGCTGCATGTTACTATGTTAGTACATTCATAAATGGCAGCAAATTGTAATATGCAATTCAAACTCTTTTCTCCTTAATTATATGTATCATTAACAGCTAATTGCTTTGGCTTAAATGTTAATGTTGTCCTGAGATTTTGACTTTTCTTTCTTATGAATATTTTTTACAATATATGTTTTTTTTTGTGTTATCATTTTCATACATTAATTGTAATTTTTCCAACTATATTGTATAATTAAATAAGAAAAAAAAAAGATAAAGAAAATTAAAGAGTAGAGGAGATGAGAGAAATGATTTTGACTTCCAACTCATAGTTTACAATGATATTTTTCCTCTTAATTTTATATTTTCTATAAAAAATAGGATATTCTATAAACTCATGAAAATTTGCCAAAAACACACATATATATATATATATACATCGGCTTTTAAATTAATGAATTTTTGTTTATTAGGGTTTTATATATCACAAATTTTAATATTAAAATTAAATCCTAACTAGTTTGCATTAAATTCAAAAATAAATTTTTATAGAATTAGTTTAGATGTTAAATGTAGGTGGACATATGGTATTATGATGATTATCCCCGCTGTGATGGTGATGGTGATGATGATTATCCCCACTATTATATTGTTTTACGTACAAAAATAAAATTTGGCAATTATTTAAGAGAAGGCAAAAGCCAAGTTGCCTAATTTTGATGGCTTCGAAACTTTTCAGGAGTTTCAAAGATGTTGGCTTTGCACAATCTGTCAAATTCAACTTTGCCTTCCTCAAAATTGCTCACGTGTCCTAATCCCATGTCAGATTTCTTTAGACTTATCTCCTTATTAGTTAATAAAAATAGAATAAAAAAATATTTTTAAAATTTTTTCTATATTCACCTATCAATTAAAATAAAAATTGAAAATGTATTTGGCATTACATGATCCATGTCATGAACACTGTAATGTAAGTTGATCTTTGTCTGTTGAGTATTTTTTTATTTTTTATTTTTTTTTTGGTCTTTACAAGGAATATTCAATTGTGGGTTAGGATTTGAACTCAATTTTTAATTACTAAAAATAGCCATTCTTTTATGTATGAAACTGGATTTATTATATAATAAGTCAACTGATGAATCAGATCTGAAAAACTATTATCACCCACAAATTGCATTCAAATTGCCTCTTCACATTTTTAGGTCACTGCATATATGTCTTTGATTTAATTTATTTTTCCTTTGCAAAAACGTCAAATTTAACCTTTCTATTCTATTTGTAATTTTCAACTTTTCTTCATTATATTTGTATAAACGACAACTTCAATAATTCCTTTTTTCTTGTTCCAGTTTTATGGTAATATTAATATTAAATAATTGAGTTGTGCTTTGCAGTATAACTAGTTTAAATGAAGATGAAATTAAAAAAAATAATAAATTACAACTAATATTTGTAAACATAATATAATTAAATTATACTTGAGTTAATTAAATATGAAAAAATTATTTTTAAAATTAAAAGTAGAAAATTTTGATATATTTTCATGAGTTGGGGAATTTGTGGAAAAGGATAATCCCCAGGTTGAGGGGCATGGCTCATTCATATATAGGAGGATAGAAAATTTTGATGGGAACAATATCAGTAGCTTATCCTGTTATCCAAAATCAATGGTTATCCTCATAGAAAAACCTCTACATTCAAACTCCTAATTACCTTTCATTTTTGATATAATGTGCATTGGTGGGTTTTTTTTTTTTTTTTTGATGTATATATTGGCATAATAATGTGGATGTCTCCTTCAAATTTAAAGGGTATGGAAAAACATGTTCAAATTTTAGAAGATGATTGCTACGTACCACCTGTTAGATGGAGTTTCAACATCCGATAATGAAAAAAAGTGCTAAAACTATGTCAGCATCAAATGCCTATTACTGAATTTCTTTTGAGGTTTTAATTTGTCCAACAAAGACTGACTGGTCCATGACCATCCCCAGTGGATTTATTCAATTCTGACAATCCAGCTTTTCTTTCATGTTTCCTGGAGAGTGATAATATTTTCTCCATTTAAATTGATTTTTTTTAAGAAAAATTCTAACCAACCCTCTCTATTTTTTTAGTACTTTCAATTTCAATATTGATGGATGATGAGTTTTTATTCTCTCTTCACTAACTAATTAAAAAATGAATACTGAAAAGTATTAAAAAAATAGAGATTCTTCTTAGCATTATTAAAAAATTATTCTATTTTTAATCATTTTTTTTGTGAGCTCACAAGTTATAAAAATAATACTTATGCAACAATATTTGATAAATCAAATCAATAATAAATAGGATGGACCCAATAAGTCTATTGATAAAAGGGTTAAAATAATATTTCTTAAGAATTTTTATAATATTATCTCACCTTTTAATTCTTTATCAATTTAACTTTTTTTTTTTATATCAAAATTTTAAAGAATATTGTAACTAAATGTAAAGTTTTCAGTGTTTAAGTCTTTCATGACAAAAGATAGCAATGATATGCACAGTCGCCTGCAGCAGTATTCAGTGTCATGTCAATTTCAAAATTTGGCAAAATAAGCAAAAGTACTGTTAGTTTTTATCATGAATCAATTCCATATTTGGAGCCAATCTCCTAATTTTTGTTCTAAAACTTTGGTTCAATGATTCATGGGTTTGGATTTATTGAGCATTGCCTATTGATAATTTGTATTTAGCTTTGACCTCGTGCTTTAGTTTTTATTTTGAACTAGAGTTACGAATAAAATTACATTTAATATATTACATTAAGTTGATAGTAAAATGAATTTTTTTTTTTGATTTTAACTTCTATTTCCAACACGTTTGACAAGTTATTTTGTCATGGTAAGCATATTTCTACATGATCATTTTTCCTCGACAAAATAACTTTTTCTTAATCCAATTTTTGCATAAGCAAACTTCGAATGTATTTAGTTCAACTAGTATATTTTATTTTGGAGGCTGACAATCCATTTATGTGCACCAAATACTCTGCTAATCATCCCCTCTGAAAAACAACAAACAGCGAAGAATAAGAAAGGGATCAAAATTAAACTTTATTTTTTGGTTACAAGGGGATCCACCTAAGGTTTGAGACTTCGTAATCTTGGTTACAAAACTATTACTACTAAACTAAAACTTATAGATAAATGCAAACTTCTTTATACGCTGTATTCTAGCATTTGCACTGAGATTTTGATGAACATTTTGTTATGTGAAAGCTTGAATCTCATCTGAATTCATTGCAGTTCCATCTGAGGCTGTAAGATATTTTTATTTTAATATCTTATATTTATGGGCTTTTAATTGAGATATTATAATAAACAACAATGAAATAGATGATACATGCAGAAACTAAGTTCTGACCTCCAATGCTTTCTCCTCATCATATATGAACTTAGGCAGCTTCCTCATCAAATCTTTTCTGTCAGCTCCGGCTAGCGCCTTGCTGATATGCAATAACAGTAACACATCAATCATGTTTGCTGTTACCTCTTTGTTATACCAAAAGTGAGCAATTGGCCTAAAAAAGCATATAAAAATGGCAATGCATAGTAAACTGACTTTTAGTCAAGTGAAAAATCAAATATTTTTCCCTTTTTTCCTAAACCCATACTTGAACAATATATATATATATATATATATATATATATATATTCATTATACAGGTTAGAAGATCATTAAAAAAAAGTTAAAAAACCAAGGCAATGGGCAATATACAGGCTTGAATATAAAAAATGTGGAGGGAGGAAGAAACGAAGAAGATAAATCAGAAGACATTGTATCACATATAGCAATACTCAAATCTAATTTGTCCAAGAATACTTAAAAAAATAGTTTTCAATTCAAACATTAACCATCAACTGGAAACATGACAAATATAACTAGGGCCCTTAGGATGCAGCACCTGAGGAGCAAAGATACAGCCTAATGTTCCAACAACTATTCCTCCCAATACAAAGCCACTAATGAATATACCTGCGCTATTTGGTCTGGCTGGATCAACACTGAGGAAAGGAAATGAATGTGAATGTGGTTGAGTCAAAATAATTTATTAGGTTTCGGCATAATATGAACATATATAATTTGTAAATCACTTGAAATAGAAAACTAATGAAATAAAAATGCAACTGATTCCAAAGTCCATTGGAGGCTATTGTGAAAAAGATGCAAAATGTAAAGAATGAACATGGCAACTTGGTTTTAAAAAAAATCTGATGAGGTGGAAGTGAAAGGAAGGAACTGGAAAGAGCAGTCATCATTAGATTGATGTGGTGGAGGTGGTGGTGGTGAGGATGAGGGGAGAAATGGAGAATCGCCCCACCAAATGCAAATGCTTCATTGATTACTGTCTTCGACGAATCCGAGAGATGCAGCTTCTGTTGCTTGTGGATTGAGAATTGAGACCCAAATCTCAGTATCTCACCATTGCTAGGCCTAAGCCCAACCCTTAGTTCTACATACTACATTGATTTTGCATTTTCCACACCGGATACAGCCCAATCCACTACCCATTCACATTACTGACAAAATAAAAAGAGAAATTCTTTTCCAAATCCCTTCAATTTCTTGGTTCCTGAATTCAACTCATAATTCTTCAAAATGTCCTAAAAATTACAATTAATTTTATATAATAATATGTTAATTATTTGACTCACAAATAGATATATGAAACAATTTGAATGTAGAGCATTTCTTCATCATGAATCGAGCTAATAATTTGTTGCTATGTAAAAAAATAAATTTTGTATCAAACATTTTACATGATGATGTATTATATTTTGATCCATGAATTAATATTATATCTTGATATGCATATGGACGCAACAGGTATAATATTCTGTGGTAGACGTGACAGAAATTTGCAAGTTTGCAAGTTTAATATAATTCAAATCTTGAGTTTATAATAAAATAAGAATTCATTTTTATTATATCCTTTTCATTTGGACTATAATATTAGTAGTATCTTTTTTTATTTTATTAATAAAGCCTTAATTTTGGCCCCAAATTGTTTGTCTACTCTGTTTGGAACTTGGAAGCACGGTTAGGTAGCAATAGATAATTGAATTGCAAAGTGATATGAAGTTATGGTTGGAAATGGAAGACAAAGTCAAACAACCAGACAAGTATTTACAGCTAAAATATGAAAATAACAAGTATCCTAAATCTGATTTATCTTTATATTTATAGATTTCATTAATTAAAAAAAATGTAACATTGCAATTTGTTTCATATTTATAAAGTAGGAATATATATTTTTTACAATATTAATTCAACTTATGAACGACTGCATTTATTAAATAATCATACATTCTAATTATACTCTTCCATATTAGACTATGGATGATTGATTATTTTAACACTCAGTTTGGCATTGTATTTACATTTGGAAAAAAAATTATTTTTAATTTTTTCAGTTTTGAAAATTAATTTTAGAGAGAAACAAGTAAATAAATATTTTTTTCCATAAACAGATTTGAAAAAAAAAATTTATAAAAAATTAAAAAAAATCAGTCAATTAAATAAAAAAATTATAAACACTCTACAACAATTCTAAATACAGTCTAAGTATACGTATAGTTTGAGGGAGAAATAGAAGTAGGAGGAGTAAAAAAGAAGATAGTTTTGACAAGTATATGCTAAACAAGAAACAACAAAGAATGACCGGGAAAGGCTAAACATAGTCTCCTTAATCCTCAAACCTTACACTAGACAAACCATATATAGAGTTAAAGAAATGCATAACAAAACAAACTCCACTTACGTGGTTTTAACTTTGCTTTTGGATTATATAAACGCCGGCACCAATGAGTTTGATGTGTGTGTGTGTATATATATATAAAAGCATTACTAATTTGTGGAGACAGTTGGGAGTAAGGGAGAAGAACCAATGGCAGGTGGAGGTTATGGAGATCGTTCTCTGAAGGAAACCCCCACTTGGGCAGTTGCTCTTGTTTCTGCTGTCTTTGTTATCATTTCTATTATTATTGAACATGCTATCCATTCCCTTGCTCAGGTAAAACTTCTAGCTACTTTATTAAATGTTTTTTCTCCCCCCTCAAGAAAGAAAGAGGAAGAAATTGTATATTTTGGCTTCTAATTTATTGAAAATATACAACTAATACGCTCCTCAACCAAAATAATTATGTTCAATTCAGCCCCCAAAATCTCTCTTTTTTGTTCAACTGAGCCTATTTTTGACAGAAAAGTTGGCATGTATTGCATGCACCTGAGTGATATATGAAATTTTAAAAATAAAGAACTTAAGTGAATAAAAATTAAAAATTTAAAGGTTAAAAGATGAATTTTTCTTAATTTTTTAATACTTTATTTTGATGTCATTTGCTAGAAAAAGTTAGTTTATTTTTTCCTTAAATAAGGGCTCAACTAAATAAAAATTAAAGATTCAAAGTTCAATAGACCAACATTTTAGCAAAAGAGCTCAATTGCATCTTTTTCCCCATACAAATTCAAGGGTCAAAAGAAGCATTTTTATTTATTTATTAATATTATGAATATTTTACAAATATAAATATGATTTTAAAAATTATTCTTTTATATGCTAATTTATTATTAGCTTGGTTGAAGTATAGGTTTGGAAAAGTAAAATCCCCAGTATAATGTGGAATGTGTTACTATAATGAATCATATACTAATTTTTGCTTCCCTTTTGATTTTCCATTATGATAGTGGTTTCAAAAGCGACACAAGAAGGCAATGTCTGAGGCTCTAGAGAAAATTAAATCTGGTCTCTCTCTCTTTCCCTTTTATTTATTTTATTAATTTTTTTTGGGTTCATTGAAACTTTGAGTTTCATATTGAAATTGATATATGTAATGCAGAACTGATGCTGTTAGGGTTCATATCATTACTAATAACAGTGGGCACAAAACCCATTTCTAAGATATGCATTCCTGAAAAAGCTGCCAACTTCATGCTTCCATGTAAAGATGGATCTAAGGATGGTGATGATAATGAACAAAATGACAGAAGAAAGTTATTATGGTATGGTGAAGATGATCTATGGCATCGAGTTCTTGCTGCAGCTGCAGCAGGAGATGATTATTGTGCTAAAGATGTAAGTTATTGCTTTTATTTGATTAAGTTTCTGTCACGGAAAATTTTTATCTAGACTCGGTTCATATTTTGATAGAGCCAATAACTTAGTTTTGTAAAGTAAGAATTAATTTTTTTACATTAGAGTATATTATTGACTCGGTTAGTAAATTGATACATGAATTTGTTCTGAACAAGAAACTTGCGTTTGTCACAATCTTAGTTAAATATTATTGATTGACTTGATTTGGACTTTTGAGGATGGCAGGGGAAAGTACCTTTAATTTCGAAGTCAGGGGTGCACCAATTGCATATCTTCATATTTGTGCTTGCTGTGTTTCATGTAGTCTATAGTGTACTGACCATTGCTCTAGCAAAAGCTAAGGTATGCAACTAATTTCTGCTACATAATTATGTTGTGAGAAGAAAAAAAAACATATATAATGATTTCGTGGCTGAGAAGTTGTATTAATGAATCAAACAGATGAAGAAATGGAAGCAGTGGGAGTTGGAGACAACAACTTTAGACTACCAATTTGCTAATGGTAATTACAGAAAATGTGTGAACATGTTTAATTAGGGGTTTATTTAGTGGGATGCAGTTTGACAAATTTTATCTGTTTGTTGGTTGTTTAGATCCATCAAGGTTTAGGTTTACAAGACAAACATCATTTGTTAGGAGACATACAGGATTCTCCACAATACCTGGTCTTAGATGGATTGTAAGATTCATTACAGCTCTTCTTATTTTAGACATTACTTACTGATTTCGGGTTCTCATGATACTCTGTTATACATGTAAAGTAGTTATTACTTTGCGTATATGGCTGAGTATGATTAAATTGAGTGATAAAAACCCAATCTAAGCAAGAAAAATCAGCTTAGTTTTTTAGTCCTTTCCTCTCCTCTTTGTTATGAATAAATTAGGAAAATTGCTTAAAATGTTATGCAGGTAGCATTTTTTAGGCAATTCTTTGCTTCTGTAACAAAGGTTGATTATCTGACAATGCGACATGGATTCATTAATGTAAGTTATGTGTAATTTAATTACTCATTTATTCTAGAATTTGTGAATATAATCCAGGAATGCTTAGTTTAGTTACTAGTCATGTGGTAGCAGCTGCAATTAAGGCAATAAATTGCTGCACTTTCGGCTGCAAAACTATCTTTATTACGGTCTAGCCCCATGCTTGGGTATGCGAGGAGCTCTTATGCTTTATGCGAATGCTGTATATGCACAAGCATCCCAAGGTGTCTCGACAAATGTGGCACTTGAGTGGCCTAACCAATGTAGTCAAGGCCCAACAAGTTGCTATTGCTAAAGTGAGGGTGTGGCACTTGTGTGCCTAGCCATCGAAGGCAGCCTCACATTGTGCTAATCTATGGGGGAAACTGTCGGCTGATGCGCACGCTCTTTTAGCCCTCTTGTTGGGGCTGATCCTTGTTTTTTGGTGTGTTCTTTGTTATATATTCATGGGATTAAAATTATGCAGGCCCATTTTGCTCCAAATAGCAAATTCAACTTCCATAAATATATTAAGAGATCAATGGAAGATGATTTCAAGGTGGTCGTTGGTATTAGGTTGCTATCTCTCCCTCACTTTCTCTACTGTATAACTCTAATGGTAACTTATCTGTATTAATAATGGTGGTTTATTTCTCAGCTTACCATTGTGGACATGTGCCATTTTTATTCAGCTTCTAAATTTTTATGGTACGACATTTTCTCCTTGTTAGAATCTCTTCTTTTTTGTTTCTCTGATTAGAAATTCAATTGTCAATAACATTTCTCTTCTTTTGCAGGATTGTATACTCTTCTCTGGATTCAATTTATACCACTAGTAGTAAGACTCTAATTTATGTCTTTTTTTTTTCTAAGGTTTTTATAATAATAATAATAATAATATTTTTTTGCATAACAGATACTTCTTATTGTTGGAACAAAGCTAGAAATTATAATAATGGAAATGGCAAAGCAAATCCAAGATAAAACCACAGTGGTGAAAGGAGTCCCTGTGGTGGAGCCTAGTAACAAATACTTCTGGTTTAATAGTCCTAATATTATCCTTTTCTTGATACATTTCACATTGTTCCAGGTAATTTTCTTATTTAATCTATCAAAAAAAATATATTTATATATTTTTTTTCTGATTGTGTATTCTGATATTATAATTATGTTTCTGATTTTATGCAGAATGCTTTCCAAATGGCTTACTTCTTATGGATATGGGTACTTGAAGCTAATCTATATGATTACTTTAATTAGTTGATTCTTATTTATGATTCTGTGGTATGAACTTACACTTCTTCTTGTACAATGCAGTATGAGTTCGGATTGAGATCATGCTTCCATGAAAACTTGGAAGAAATCTTGACAAGGGTCATTCTTGGTTTAGCCCTTCAATTCTTATGCAGCTACATAACCTTCCCTCTTTATGCCTTAGTCACTCAGGTCAGTATAACTGACTACAAAATTAACCATTTCTCCCTAGCAACAAAGATATATAAGAATAGAAAAAAAATCAAAAATTGCAGATGGGGTCTCATATGAAGAAGGCAATATTTGAAGAACAAACAGCAAAAGCATTAAAAAAATGGCAAAAGGCGGCAAAGGAGAGAAACAAGCAAAGAAAGAAGGCAGAAACAGCAGCTTCTTCATCACCTGGGTTCATGAGTCCAGACAGTAGTACTGCTGCAACTCCAACCAGAGGAACTTCACCTCTGCATTTGCTTCATAAATACAACCATAACTCTGTAGACCTAGAAAGTGTTGTGAGTTGTTCACCTAGAGCTTCTTATTTTTCTGAAACTGAGTTATCAGAAATTGAAGAAGTACCTCCACGTTCCTCCCAACATCACCATCCTAAAACAGCTGCTGACTATGATAATGCTGATTTCTCTTTTGCCAATCTTTAAATGGATTTTCCTTCTCTATATTGAGAATACATAGTGGGATTGATTTACGATTAACTCAATATCGCCCTCTTTAAGTTTGTATATATAAGGATTGATTAGAGACTAATAAGTCAAACTAATTGATTGCAAATCTAGTAAAATTTTTGGGTTGGGCTTAGATTTAACCAGATTTTGACATATATTTTTTGGTCAAAAATATCATATTATTTACATGTAAAATTGAGAATCTTCTCTTTAAGTTTTTCAGATTTGTTTAAAATTTTTCTAACATGTATAATATTTGAAGACATTTAGAGAGTGGGTTTTGTAGTTGTAGCTGCAAGAATAATACAACTGAAATAGTAAAGCGTAATCATTTGTTGCAAGCAAACCAACCATTCAACGTTTTCCTAGCATTGCAGGATCAGAAAAATAGAGATAAATGGTCATAGACCGAACTTATTTGGGTTTATAAATTGAAGTCCAGCCTGCTGCTCTAAAACACATAACCCCATCACAACATTCTTAATAATAAAACAGACTCGGATACTTTTTTTTTTTTTGGAATGAGTGGAAGTGGGACAGGGAAAGGAATGGGGGATGTGGACGAAGCCCCCCTGCTGCCGTTGGGGCACATGCCTCTGGCTCCAACATATATTATTATTATTATTTGAATTTGTTCCTATTCGGATTGGACCCAATAGCAATAAATCAATATTAGAGTACAAAATGTCCTGGATTAGGAAGAACACCTACAAGGCAGAGTCACAATAACGTTTTATGATCACTTGCTGTTGTACGTAGGAACTTTGCCAACTTGCCTTAATTACGATGTGCACTTGACAATGATGACATCAAATCTTCCAAACACATTAACCCAATCCTTTGTATTTCTAACGTTGACAACTGAGGGAAGGAAAGCCTTTTCTTCCAACACTTATGCTTGCCCCAATCTTAATTATCATTTTTGTTGAAATCAGATTATATTATAGTTTAATTAACCTAAATTGACTTAGTTTTTGAGCTTGATATTAAAAAAAAAAATTCAAAACGGAAGCAATTTTTATAAGAATCGATTTTTCATCAAATCAGACCAAATTAACAACAATTTATAATATTTGTTTGGATTCAATTTATTATAAATCAAGCCAATAATAGATGGAAAATTTTTTTTACATGTCAATTGATATATGATCGGTTTATTGTCCCGGATTTAGACCCCAAAAAAATATATCCCTTTATTATAGTTTAGGGCCTTCACACATTCTTCTTTGCTATGTTGACATAAAATTTTCATGATAATGTTGTTGTTGTTTTCCTCCTCATATTATTATTATTATTATTATTATTATTATTATTATTATTATTATTATTATTATTATTATTATTATATGATGAACTTAATTTGTCTGCTGTATATATTGATGTATACAGCATACTTATATTTTTCCTTTTCTTCGAGGTTTAAACTTTAAATACACAATAAATTATAATTAGTTTAAAAAGTATAAAGAAGTCTTTGTGTAATTTTCTTTAAAAAGTGATATGAATTGATGAGCTAAAAGCTTTATGGAAAAAACTTCAAATTTTTAATTTTTGTCTCTGTTAACAAGCATTTACACTTTTTTTTTTTCTTATTAAACAGTTGGGTTTGTATTTTTAAAGTATATATTAATAATTTGGAATTGAATTAGAAATTATAAAAATATTGAATACATGTAACAATAATTTAAGAAAGCTAGCTTAATAAAATCTAACAAAGATATTAAAAAAAAATAATTTTTTCTTTAATTTCCTACGGTACAACAACATAATGCATGTCATCAAAGTCAGTTTTCAAGAGCCAGGTAATTATTTAATTGTCGTATGAAAAATCGGAAGTCCCATGATTAAGATGGGGAAAGAGAGAGGCAAAAAACTGAAAGACTTGTAAGCTAAGTAGTGATATTGAAATTCTTGAATTTATTTATATATTAAATTAATAATAAAATATTATGTAAGTAAATTAAATGTGATAAGAATATATTTGATGACCCACTTCGATAAGGTGTAAATTTGGCTTAATGTTTCATAAACAAAATTTTATGTATATTTTTTTAAATTTTTTTTTGAATCATATTAACATTATAGGAGAAGGTTCATTCATTTAGATTCTTATTTAAACATTTGACTGTTAATTTTTTTCAAATCTAAAATTAATTTGGATTTGAGATAAAAATCATTGAAAGGATGGAGAGAGTGAAAAATATAGAGAAGTGTCTTCCCTTACTTTCAAACTTTATCCTCTTTATGAATGGCCCTTTTTCAGTTGTCTTCCTTATTTGGCTCTGTTTCTCCTTCTCCTCTTCTGCCCCTTTTTCTTATCTCCTGCCGGAATTCCCTTTTCATATGAATTGTTCCCAATATCCTTTTCTTTTTACATCTATGCATTTTCTTGTCATGAATTTTTTTTTTATCATTATAAAATTTATTAGTTTTCATGAGTCTTTTATTTGGTCTTTATCTCTTTCTTATGTGGGTCTATATTTTATCCAAGCTCATTTCAAGAAGGTGAATTGGCATCAATAACAATTGTTGATATTTACTTAAAATATATTTAAAACCATTTTTTAATAGTATATCCAAATTTCCTATTTGAAAAATGTTTTCAATTCAATACCAAGACATAAAATAGTTAATTGATTACTTTCCATCAACCTAATAGCTATTTTCAAGTTAGGTAAATAATTTAGAATTGACTTTCAAATTATGGTACTAAAAACTTTTTAGGTAGATTCATGGTAATGTAGACATCAAACTCACCGGAAAAGATTTTTAGTACATAATTTGAAACTTAATTGCAAAGTATCGTTAGCCATTTGATACAAAACAAAGTTTGGGTACTAATTATATATATAATATAAGTTTTATACCATTAAATTATTTTATCCGAATTAATACTTTAAGTCCAATTTTTTTATTAATGGACAAAAAAATCAAACCATTAAATAAGAATATAAATGAATAATATTTTTATAACATCAAGGAAAAATAGGATTCATAAAAACCTTCCAAAGTATATACATTAAAATTTTATGAAATTCTAAGAGTACTTACCTCTTTCCCGGTATAAAGATTTTTATCAATATACGGTAAAGTTTAATTGATGGATTAATTTCATTTTTTGTATTTTAATATTATATTAATTTATAATAATAACGTACTTGAATTTAAATTTATAATAAAAAATCTCTCACATCTCAGTTTTTTATTATACAAAAATAACTCTTATCATTCACTACCATTATTTCAATGACACATGAAAACTGCAACAGGATTTTTTTAATTGTAAATATTTTTTTTTCACATATTCGTTCTCGCTCATATGTTTATCCTACACTTTTTTTTTGGTGAAATACACTCTTTATATTTTTTAATAATTGAGAAAAAAGAAAATTCATAAATAAAAGTAGAGAAAGAGGTCTGAATATAAGAAAAGTTGTTTAATTAAAAACGTTTTTTGTGTTTCTACAGAGGGTACTATAAAGGAGATTTGGGTTTCAGGTTGATGCTATTGGTGATATTATGGGGAGAGTTGATACTGGTGTGGAGATGATGACTCGGCCACATTTTTTAATATGGTGGCCTGGAATTTCCCTTTAACATGGTTTCATTAAGCTTAATTGGGATGGGGCATACAGCTATGGTTCGGGGCATGCTGTTGGGGTGGCCTCTTGCGGCAGAGTAATGGTTCTTGGCTTGGGGGGATTTGTCCAAAATCTGGGTTATTGTGATATTATTCGATCTGAATTGAAGCTTGCCAAATCCTTAAATATTTCAAAGCTCCAAATGAATATGATAACAGGTATGTGGTGGAAATAATACATGGGAATTGAAATATTCTGGATAATTGTTGCTCCTTGAGATATGCTATCAAGAATATATATGATTATATATATATTGAGAGATAAACTTTGCAGCTGATTTTATGCTTAAAAAGACTTAAAATTTCAGGTTAGATTGTCATATTCTTATAGATTTTCCATTGGAACTCAACCATTGACTTTTTTATGACCTTTACGGTGTTATCTATATTCGTTAGATTTTTTTTTTCATAAGTTTTTGCTCATCTTTTTATACAAAAAAATAATTTTTTTCTTTCCAACTATGAAAAGACAAATGACAAAGTGTGACCAAAATATATGGAAGAGAAAAAATACATGATACGTAAAAAGATGTGACAATTCAAAAAAAATAGCGTGTATGGATAACAATGGAAGGTTTTTAATCTATTTAACAAAAATCAAAATTAAGGGGCTTAAAAGTATTTTTATAGAAAAAATGTATTTCTTTAACTTTTGAAAATGTCAAAAATTATCCTATTGAATCACTTAATTGATTTTTTTTAATTATCTCCTTCAACTAATTCCAGTTTTAATTTTATAGAGGGGTTATTTAATGGGAAAAATAAATCTAACATTTTTTAAGCAATGGTGATAAAGTGCATAATTTTGATATATTTATAATAAAAGTGCTTAAATAATGGATTTTGACTATATTTTATATTTTATGGAGTAGATTAAAGAATTGAATGAAAGATTGGAAGTGTAATAAAGAAGTAAGATGATTGCATAATCAACTGCACACTTAGGTGATACATTTGGTGAATTAAGTTCAATTTTGCCTAGGCAGTCATACAATCCTATGTATGGTTGCACAACTTTTTGTGATACTTGAATAGAAGAAGAGGAAATGGAGAAAAATAATATGTACTACTTCTACTGAAAATTCCAAGTACAAAGTCTTATATAGTAGCTGAACTCCTAAAATCTAGGAAAATAATTACTTAATCTAACTATCTTGAAACAAACATTTCCACCATCGATACTAGCTAAACAATCTAAACTATTAACAGTTAGAAAACGATGTCGTAACTAAACTAAGATAAATAAGACAAATGATGTGTTTCACATAAAATAAGTGTTGTATATTTTCATCCCCTCTCAAATTGGTGCTATATGTAGAGACACCAGTCCCAACTTGCCATAGAAACAATCAAATGCAGGAGCTGGGCAATACCTTTGTAAAGAGATAAACAAATTGAGTTGATGAGGAAGTATGCTAAGGTAGGAGGAAGCTAGACTTGTATTTGTTGCGCATAAGATGACAATCAGTGTCAATATACTTGGTGCATTCATAGAAGACTAGATTGGCAATGATGTGTATAATAGTCTTATTATCGCACTAGAGAGGCACTAGAAGAGAGGCTAGAATTTGTAAGTCCTATAATAGAAAATTAATCCACTGAATTTCACAGGTAGTAATTGTCATACTATGGTAGTCTGCTTCCACAGAGGAAGGAGACATTATGCTCTATTTTTCTTGTCTTCTAAGAGATTAGTGTTTTTTCCTAAAAACACACAATACCCAGTGAGAGATTGATGCAAGTTGCCCAGTCATCATCACAATATGCTAAAAGCTTTAGAGTATTTATCTCGTGTATAAAAGAGTCCTCTTTCTATATGGCCTTTAAGATAATGAACTACATATAGAACCATGTTCAAATATAAATTGCAATGAGACTGAACATACTGTCTTAGTTGTTGGATGATAAATGAAACATATGGTCTGGTAAATCCAATGTACAAAAGCCTTCCAATTAGCCAGTGGTATTGTTATAGATCTAGAAGAAGTGATATTTCATCTATTGTTATACGTGTGCCTTTGCTAATTGGTGTCAAAGCTAGTGTGCAATTAGCTAAATCGGCATCTTGAATCAAGTCAAGGATATACTTCCTCTGACTAATGAATATGCCGCTAGAAGATCGTGTTATTTCAACTCAAGGAAAATACTTGGTTCTCACAAGATTTTGATAGTGAATTCAACATCAAGATAAGATTTTACTTGCTTAATAATTGTGTCTAAAGTACTTGTGATCATAACATCGTCTATACAAACTAAAAGAGCCATAAAGACACCAGACTTATAGAAAAGGAAGAGACAATGGTCGTGTGCTTGCTGTCTAAACCTATAAAGCTTCAACTAGTGACAAAATTCTTCATTCCAATGTTTGGATGCCTAGCGCAATCTATACAAAGATCGAATAAGTTTGCAGACTTGACATATTATTGCTTTTGTATAACTATTTAGTGGTGTCATGTAGATTTTCTCATCAATGTAGCTATATAAAAAGGCGTTGATGATGTCCAGTTGATGAAGAGGTCAGTCTCGAGCAGTTACAATAGCCAGTAAGAGTTTGACAGTCACACATTTGGCAATTGGTGAGAATACTTTATTGAAATCCACTCTCTTCATCTGACTGTAACATTTGGCAACCAAATGTGCCTTATACCTTTGTATTATGCCATCTGGATTTAATTTCAGTTTGCAAACCCATTTAGAACCTATTGGCTTCTTATTAGATGGAAATGTAATCAATTAACATGTTTTGTTCTTCTCTAAAGCCTTTAGTTTAATCTGCATTTGTAATATCTTTCAATATAATTAAGAATAAACTCAATTATACTAAAGGATTCTACGATGCACATGAGTTAAAATGAGATAATTTAAAATTTTCATGCATCATGACCATGATGACTTAAATAAAAATAAAACTTCATTAAAATGCTTGATAAGATAAAGTTAAATATATTAATCAAATGGGCAACACTAGCCTAAAAGTTTTTACAAAATGAATAGTTATAAAACTACATATCTTTGAAATACAAACATATAAAACTATAACTATCTAATCTAACAAAACTCAACAAAAGTAAAATTGCAACAGTTGTATCACCCACCCCACTTATGTATCATTGACTCTGATCCTTGGGCATCCTCTTCTGGTGATCAACTCCTGGGCTCCAAACCTGCACATGGAAAACCCATACGCTAAGTAATTAGTGCATAGTGGTACATAATAATATGCAAATCACACCATAAGATATATATATAATATGCTTGATATACTTACTAACCTACCACGATGTCTTACCTCGAAGCCTGCACATGCATTAGCTCATATTCTACATGACATACCATAATGATCTCATACACTATATATGCATATCAAACATGACATATCAAACAACCGATAGGAATTACACAAGTGTAAATCACACTAAAATAGAGTTAATTACCTTACATTTGCCTACCTTACTCATAGCTAGACTAAAATAGATACGAGTAATCTACGACTCTCACTAGAGCCCTCAGAACACCTGTTTGAGCTTTTTAGAATACTTATCTGAGAAAAACAAGAGCATAAAATAACTACTGAGGGAAGCCTACCTGGTTTAACCCTGAGCTTTCAAAACATCTCGTTCATAAACCAACTGAGAAAGCTCTCAATGCCTACCTCTTGACCTTTAAAGTGTCTCAACATAACCCAACCGAGGAAGCTCTCATTACTTACCCCTGGGCCTTTAAAATATCTCAAACGTAACCAATCTAGGTCACCTGATATCGATCTCCCCCTCAATGACATGTCATCTATCCTAACTCTAGTTTTAGTCAGAGTATTGAACTTACAATTTCATAATACGTACCATATATGTTTCATATTACTCATAAACCATGATTTCTCATAAAACACAATTATAAAATGTATTATTATACCACTTTATAACATACTAAGAGGTACTTTGCCTTAAAATGAATCAATTTTTATTCATATATAAGCATACAAATTTCTCAAATTAAGTAGCTTCACACCCATAAACATTTTTTTCATGGTCGTGAAGAACTTATTCATGAGTAGTTTACCTGTGAATCAAACTGTGATTCATCATATAAATTAGCACATGTTTACAGCTATGATCACCCTTTCACAAGTGTGAACCATATCGTGAATCCAACTATGAAGCTGCCCGTGAACGGGTCTGCTTCAGTAACAAAACTCATTTTTACGATATTCACACCCATGAACCCTCTGTTCACGGCCGTGAATTTAAAAATTTTTCAGATTTCATACCAAAATAGAGCATGACCATTTTCATGCAATATTTCTACGATTAACCAATATTAATCACCCTATTAATAATTCAACATGCATTTGAGACATCCCACATGTTATCTACTGCTTCTAACATCACAACACATTGATTTAAACAAATCAAAATATATCCTAAACTCAACAAAGAATAACAATATCCCAATATGTATTTCAACCCAAAATCATAAGTTTTCAATAACCAATAAATGCCCAAACATGCATTCAAGTCACACTAACATACACATGCACTAAATAAGCTTCGAATGTGGTTATGTACAAACCTTACACCTATGATAGATATTAGCTAAAACTTGAGCTCTTCAATCTTGTCCTCTCCTTTGAGATGGATTCTCAACTCCTCTACCAAATCCTAGTAAGATGAAAAATATTTTCTTAACCTCTAGAACTTGAATCAAAACCCATAACCATAAAAACTGAGCTTTTCCCTTAAAGCTCACAAGCTCATTCTCTCACTCTTCTCTCTCACTTTTTATATTGAAACAAGGTCTCTCCAAGCTTCAATAATGGAGAAAAAAGGATTCTAGAGGAAGAAGAAGGTTCAATTGACGTGTTTGGTTAGTTAACAGAAAGTCGAGAACAGATTTAAATAGATGGCAAGAAGAAAAATATGACTACCTCACCTGCTCAGACTTCACGGTCGTGAAAAAACTTTTCACGGTCATGAAGAACTTTATCACAACTGCTAACTAAAAATTGATATTCATGGTGTTGACACCTATTGTCACGAATGTGAAATAATAGATTTCAACAACTCTCAAACTTTCAAAATTTCATTTAATCCTCAACTCTCACTAACCAAGTACATAACTTGTAGGCCCTAATTACGGGCATTACAACATTGCTTGAACCCATTTTGGATGTTTAATAGCTTCTTAATATGTTTTAGGCTCATGAATCTGAGAAAATTAGACATAAAACACATGTGTGCATATCTGAAATATTCAATGAGTGGTTCATAAATGTTATTGGGATAAGATTTTGTAAGATTGATTGTGAAATATTTTAACCAACTTGGTTGTTTTATGGTTTTACCATTCGTCCTTATAGGTAACAGGGGAAGTGACATACTTAAAGTAATAACTAGAGTAATTGTTGTTAGTTGACTAATAAGCACCTACATAATGGGGTTAAAAGTAGACGTAGGTTGCAGATGATCAAATATATATGGTATAGTTTCATTAGAGTTTGCGTCTAGGATGGCATATGGTAGTGTAGGTGTAGAAGTATAATTGGAGCTCAATGTCTTAAAATGAAAGGCATATTCATCAAAGTCCACATTTCTGGACACCAGTGTGGTATTATTAACATATCAAACAATTTAAAAACTTTTTGTCCTAGTGAATGGCCAAGGAAAATACATTTCATTGATTTTAGTTCAAATTTGCCTAAAGAGGGTACTTGATTTCTAGAATAAGCTAAACACCCAAAGTTTCTTAAAATGTCATAGTTTGGTGGCATAGAATACAATAGTTCAAAAGGTGTTTTCCACTGCAAAAGTGCAGTAGGAATCCGGTTGACAAAAAAAGTTGCATGCAATATCGATTCACCCTAAAACTTAAAATGTAGCCTTGCATGAAACAAAATAGCTCTAGATACCTGAAGGATGTACCTATGTTTCCTTTTAACAACTCTATTATGTTGTGAAGTATAAATGCATGTCTTATGATGCAAAGTACCACTAGATATCAATAAGTCTTGACATTTGCTACTTAAAAACTTTGCCCATTATATGTTCTTAGTATTATAACCTTTTGTCTTAAACTGTGTTTTTTCCATTTTGAAGAATTTGGTTAGAACACCCATAGTTTGTGACTTATATCTCATCATATAAACCCATACACCCACACAAAAAGTTATCGACTAATGTAAGAAAGTAATGAGCTCCATCTAAAGTTGCTTCATTATTTAGTCCCCAAATATCATCATGCAATAAGTCAAAATGGTTTGATGATCTAGAGTCATCTGTGTAATGGCTGGATCTACTGGAATCCGGGTCTCAGCCCATTGCCATAGTAGTCCACCATCCGTCTCACTGAGACCAACGGGCTGCCGAGGTCTATGGCCCAATACCTCCAACCCATCACTGGAATCGCACTCAAGGTGTTTGCCACAGTAGGTTGTTGGAGCTGGGATTCGAAACCCCAACCTCCCTTTAGCCTCAGTAAGAGACTACCAATTGTACCATAAAAGGTACCTTTTATGTAACGGCTGGATCTACTGGAATCCGGATCTTGGCCCGTTGCCACAGTAGTCCACCCGCCGTCTCACTGAGACCAACGGGCTGCCGGGGTCCATGGCCTAATACCTCCAACCCATCACTGGAATCGCACTCAAGGTGTTTGCCACAGTAGGTTGTTGGAGCTGGGATTCGAAACCCCAACCTCCAAGCTCCAACAACCTACTGTGGCAAACACCTTGAGTGCGATTCCAGTGATGGGTTGGAGGTATTGGGTCATGGACCCCGGCAGCCCGTTGGTCTCAGTGAGACGGCGGGTGGACTACTGTGGCAACGGGCCAAGACCCAGATTCCAGTAGATCCAGCCGTTACAATCTGAAGGAAAATGATTTATAGATTTCTTAGCTGAAGAATATATATCACAAGGCACATCATTAACAATCTGTTATTAACAAACTTCAAATGTGCAAGTACAATATCAGAAGGATGCCCTAACTTGCTATGCTAGGTTTGTACATCATATGTACTTATTTTACAGAATTGGAAATGACAAAACAAAACTATAACTAAAAATATTTATTACAAGGTTTAGTAGGAGCCTCACTATCAAGGACATATAGGTTGCCCATCATTCTTCCAAAAACAATTACTCTGTCACTCTTCAGGTCCTACAAAGAACAAGCTTGATCAGTAAAAATCAATTTGATATGGCATGATTTGGTTGATCTAGTCATTGGTAGAAGGTTATGATGAAAGTCTGGAAAATATAAGATATTGTTTAATTGCAACATGTTTGACAAGTTTATTTTTCCTATTGAATAAGTGTAACTGTTGAACCATTTGGTAGATGCACTTTTATGTTTTGTGGTGCTAGGTTGAGGTCACTGAACATGTTCCTATCTGCACAAAAGTGATTATGTCTTCGCTGTCTATAATCCAATATGATAAACTATTAACTTTGGTCTTATGCATAATACCTACAAAGTCATGTACCTGAGAAAAGTTCATATAATTGTCAATAGGCACTTGATTTCCCTTGAGGTATCTGACACCTCCAGCTTAATCATTTCTGCTATATTTTTTTGAGTTCATCATGTTGCATCAACAGTTGAAGATGCCTCATGTTCCTCTTCTGTATTGGCCAAATTTATTTGAAACTTCTTTTGTTCCATTTTCCTTTCCTGTTTTAATTAATTGTACCATTCAAGTACTCATATTAGCTTGAAGCAAATGTCCCTTAAATGCCCAGATTTCTTACAGTGATCACAAATTTTATCAGCATTCTTATTCCCTTTTTTTCTTCTTATATGCATTCTTACTATTATTCTGCCTATTCACCTGTTGTATCTTAACAAATATGGCACTTCCTTCTACTTCCTTATCCAAATTCATGTGAATCATCCTCTACCTCTCTACTTTAAGGAACATCAAATGTGTCATATCTATAGAAGGCAATAGGTCCAACATTAGTATTTGATTCCTTATTGCATCAAAGTTCTCATCCAATTCCTATTCATTGAAGTTATCTCCTCCATTAATCTTCTTGCCCCATACTCACATTTGCTACAAGTGCAATGTGGAGTTGGGCTCAAACAATTGAGCTCATTGAATAGTTTTTGAAGTTGATATAATATGCATTTGGAAAAAAATTGCGTCCAATAGGATTTGAACCTATACCAAAGGTTTAGAAGACCTCTGTCCTATCCATTAGACAATGGACGCTTTTCTATTCCAATTTATTTTCTTTGATATTTTTTTTATAAAAAAAAAAGAATATACAAGTATAAAAAAAAAAGAATATACAAGATAATTTTAGAAATTAAGAAATTACATTACATATTTTACAAGAAATTACATATTTTACCTATTCTATTTTACCTATTTATTTTATTATTCTATTCTATTCTTTTATTTCTTATTTTTTTTATTATTCTATTCCTATTTATTCTTCTATTAAATTTATTCTTGGTAGGTAATATTGATGAAGTTACTGCGAAGGCTATGAACTTAGAAATGGAGAACAACTTGAAGAAATGACCTTAAATCTTTGTGTACTATATGCATTCACAGTCATATTCCCTTGCTTCACATATACAATCCCACGTTGTAACTTATATAGTCGTAGTCCATTGCACTCTCTACAGTTTTCTTTTAATTCGTTCCACATGTACAAATGAATGACTCCATCACATTCAATAGTAAAGATATTACCATAGAGTCAACTCTATTCTATTGACCATAATTTTCAAATTTCTCATCAGGTCTATCATTTTTAGCTTCAATGAAACTTAATTTGTTTTTAGCCCTGAGTGTGATCCTCATGGATCGACTCCACGTAAGTAATTGCTTCCATATAGTTTTTGAAGTTGGTATAATATGCATTCACATTCATATTCCCTTGCTTCACAAATGCAATCCCACGTTGTAACTTATATAATTGTAGTCCACTGCACTCCCTACAGTTTTCTTTTAATTTGTTCCACACGTACAAATGAACGACTTAGATATATCCTTCTCCATCATATTCAATAGCAAAGATATTATCATAAAGTCAACTTTATTCTACTGATCATAATTTTTGAATTTCTTATAAAGTCTATCATTTTCAGCTTCAATGAAACTTAATTTGTTTTTAGCCTTGAGTCTGATCCTTATGGATTGACTCCACATAAATGATTGCTTCCATTCAACATATTAGTGACCAACACCATTTCAGGGTTGTCAGATGAATGCAATTGTAGAGAATCTAGATTATCATTATTCCTCATCTCAACATACTATTTATTAGTATTTCTAGGATTTTTTTCCATATTTTCAATCAAAACAATTCAATCGACAAAACTAATTAAGCTAGCTCAATACCTCACTAAGCAAACCAAAATAAAGATCATTTCGATCAATGGAATTGCAAACTTACACCTTTTTACAATTGTTTAGCTTTAAAATCAAAAGTGTTGCTCTACTTGAACAAAAGAAGAGAAAATAGAGAAAAAAAATGATAAATACTACTTCTACTAAAACTTCAAAGTACAAAGTCTTATATAGTAGTTGAACTCCTAAAATCTATGAAAATAATTGCTCAATCTAACTAACTAGAAACAAGCATTCATGCCCTAAATACTAACTAAACAATCTGAAGCACTAACAATTATAAAACGATGTCATAGCTAAATTATGATAAGTAAGACAAAATTATGTGTTTCACATAAATTAAGTGTTGCATATTTTCACAATTCATTACTTAAATTTCGTTCATTCAGGTTATTTTGTTTAAGCAACTGCATGCATGGCCAAACACATAATTGAATATTTTTCTATCTAATTATCTCGAGCATAGGATATTCCCCATAAGCAACCGCACAGTCATGCA
This sequence comes from Triadica sebifera, assembly GCA_023653625.1. Taxonomy (NCBI): domain Eukaryota; kingdom Viridiplantae; phylum Streptophyta; class Magnoliopsida; order Malpighiales; family Euphorbiaceae; genus Triadica; species Triadica sebifera. The sequence goes on from CM042893.1 coordinate 15,535,954, forward strand.
TCGGCCTGTGCACGATTTAAAGAATTTTTACCTCTTTTTTGCTCTACAACTCCATTTTACTTTTTTTTTTATTTATCTAAACTCTTTCTATAAAAGATTAATATTTCTTGGTATAGTTAGATTTTTATACCTAAATAGTTTTTTCTTATATATTGAACTCTATTAATTAGTTGTTTTCCTTAAGATTATTAGATTCATATATTCGATTTTAGGTTTTGGAAGAGGTTTTAGGCGTTCTTCTCTTAGCATGAGGAACTAACTTTCTTTTTCTTTTGAATGTCATGCGGATGCACTACATGCTAATATTTTTCATAAAATTAAAAATTAAAGAAGTAATAGGACAAAAATTCAATAGAACAATTTTCATAATTTTCAAGGGTACCAAAAAAATACAATTTTTTTAGTATTATAAGTGTGAAGTTTAAGAAGCTGATAAAAATAATTCATTAAATAAAGATATGCATCATAATCTTAAGATGTCAGATTATATTATTTGTGTAAAAAAATGACCCTTCCATGAGTTGGTGGTATGTACGTATTAAATTCTAAAAAAATATATTAATGATAATAATAATGTTGTGTTTTACGGTTTCATTCACGTTGTCACGGACTTGGTCTTTTGCTACCAACAACCGCGCGACACTAGCAAAATTCCCTCGATTGGATGCTAGTCAGCCTCTCCCACGAATGCTAGGTATAACTAGCAAGTAAGCAAAGATGCTAAGAACACAAAATAAAGAAGAGAGAGCTTGGAGAATGCTAAAGAAAGCTTGTATTGCTCAAATGCTTAGAATTGCTTAGAATTCCTTAGAATGGTTACAAATGAACTCAACACACCTATATATAGGCCTCCACCTCCTCAATGGACGGCCAAGATCGTTTTGATCTAACGGTCTACATTTGTGTTCTAGATTATTTTACTCAACTCTACACAAATCAAGAAATATCTTACACATTCTACATACATCTACAATGTTCTAGAAAAATCTAGGACAATCTACACTATTCTTGAATGTGGTGGAGATTTGTAGAATAACCTCTTGCGGTGCGTGACAACGTGCATGGATGTGCCTGCTTTGGATCCCTTTTATCTCAATTGGATTTGACATTATTTATTTATTTATTTATTTATTTTCTCTGTTTATACTGCAAAATTAGTGATTTTGCTCTAAAAATTATGGCTTTATTGGATTTGATGTACAAGCCAAGCTGGAGTGATTAAGTGATTATTATTTCAGTAAATATTAAAGATTTTAATTTCAGTGTGGAAACATCCGAAATTTTGTCGTGGGGGTTGCAAGTTATTTGTTCCATCTTAAATTAATAGTTTCTTTTTGATATATCACTAAAATTTAAATAAATATTAATAATATAATTAATTTATTATAATATCCTTTTTAAAAAATATTTTAATATTTATTCATTTTTCTTATACGACACAAATAAATAAAAATATTATAGCAGTGGTAGAATTGAAAAAAAAATTAAAAAGTTACATTATTTTCATAAAGTGGACAATTATTTGAAGATAAATTTTTTCTCTAAAACAAACTATTATTTTGAGACAGAAAGAGTATAACATACAAATACAACTATTGATTATTTAATTTTACAAGTAAAATTAATAACATTATAATAAATACACTATAGTTTTTGTATTTTTTTTTCAAATCAAGATCACTTGTGAAGGTAATTAATATTTATGGATTAGGTTATTATTATATTTTATCGAGATAAAAAGAAACTTGTCGTGTCCATTGAATTTTAGGCATCAAATAAAGTATGGGTTAAACGTAAAATGATAAATAAAACATGTAATAATTTATAATTAATGACAAGATTCTACGGTATTTTATTTTTATTTTGTGTTGTAACGTCCTTTTCTTCTCGATACTAGCTATTTAACAATTCATTTTCTTTTATCTTCAAAAAAAAAATCTCATTTTCATTTTGTTATTTATAGTTATTCTAAGAGTTTTAAATAGATTTTGGCAATTGGATTGGGTTGTACAAAGTCTCATTTTATACTGAATAATGTGTGTTTATAAAAATTGACTTATCACCAAATATTTATAAAATAGGGGGAAGACAATTTCATAAAGAAATATTAATAATATGAGTTATACAAATATGACCAAAACAAATTAATTTTTTTTTAAAAAAAGGAAAAAGGAAAAGAGAAAAACCATATATGTTCTTTAAATATATTTTTGTTCATCATAATTTGATGATGGAATAGTTAAGTGTACTTAATTAGGTTAGCTAATAAAAGCAGTCAAATTATTTTTTAAATCAACCCATTGATATATATGCTTCAAATATAGAATTAGATTATAACTCTTAATTTCAATGCCTACTCTTGTTGATCTAAAATTGAACAAACTGATTGGTACCCACAACTTTTATTTCTAATTAACTACCAATATAATCACAAATTATTTAGTTTATTCATACAAAATATACATGGATTATAATCCATCACCTAATTTTAAAATTAATTTATTCCAGTTTTTTCTTTATTAACTATAGATTTTAATTTAATGAGATTGATATAGAAGACAATGCATATATATATATATGTGTGAATTTAATTAAATATGTGGAATAAAATTAAAATTTTTAAAATTTGCTAAATTCAGATTTAAATACATACAATTTAAATCTGAATTTGAAGATGATCTGTTCTCAAGAAAGTCCTTGCTTTGCATGCGTTGGCAAGTATTAAAAAAAAAAAGATTATTGAAGATTAAAAGCTTTTCAATTCTAACAAATAAAATTGCGTTAATTTTTCATTTTCACCTGCCGCGGTTGACTTACAAAGTAAAATCTTTATCAAGCATGAATTTTTATCATAATTTATAGTAAATTATGAAAATCAAAAGAAAAAAATAATAAAATGACTATAAATTGCATAATAAATAACAATTTTACCATTAAAAACAATTTTTTTTTTTACAAAATTCAAGTTTACCATAAATTTCTAAATGAATGGTATAAAAAAATTTAAAAAATATTTTTCGTATAAAATAAATAAAAAAATTAAAAATTAAAAAGTATTTATTAATTTTAAAGTTTAGATTATTTTTGAGACAAATTCAGAAACGGATCGAACCTTATGCCGTTGGCTTCCGATTCGTACAAAAGTCAGAAAACCTTTTCTTATGCGGTTGGACAATTCCCACTTTCGCATTTCACACTCAATGGCAGAATTGAACGAACTTTCCTTTCCTCCTCAATCAATGCCTTGATTAATCTTCTCTTATTAGTATATTATTATCCCCACGCGGCCTTTCTCTGCTGGACACCATCTTCTTTCATTTCTTCCTTCCCTCTTTCTTACCATTTTTTCTTTTTCTTTTTCCTTCAAAACTCTCACTATTTAATAATTTATATATCCTCAGTTCTCTCTCGCCCATTAATTAAAAAACTTAAAAGCCTTTGACTTTGATTTCTCTCCGACCATGTCACAATAGACAATTAGAAACTGCCATTCCTTTTACATGGAAAGAAACCAACAAATTATCTATTCCATGTGTAATAAATATTCCACTACTGTTTCTTTTCTTTTCTTTATCGCTAGTACTATTAGTATTTACTAGTATTCCTTTTCGGTGAAATCCGTGTTTGTTCTCTAATGCTGTAGAAGCTGTACTACTTACTATTCACCTACCATACAAGCCCATCTACGGAATCCCACCATTTGTCAATTATAAAGCACCAATCTTTCACCTCAGTTTAATAATTCAAAAGAAGAAGAAAGAAGGCCCAGCTCTTGTTTTCTTTTCTCCCCCTCCGTTTTTATTTGCTCTGGTTTAGAATGAAGTTGAAAAGATTGCTCTTTTCTTTATGTGTGTGGTGGATGAATGGTGGAGTGGTGGTGGTTACGGGGGCAAGTTCTGATTCTTCAGGTACGCAGAGGAAGCTTGATCAAACACCTACATGGGCGGTGGCTGGTGTTTGTGCTGTTATGATTATTATCTCTATGCTATTGGAAAAGGGCATTCATAAACTTGGAACGGTAAGTATGAATTTTTGTGTGTGCTTCCCTTTTCAGTTTTAGTGTTACGAGATCTTGTTCTTGCTGCTTTTCAATTTCAATGTTTTGTAGTGGATGATAATATCACCAATTTTTTTCAGTCCTTTTGCCTTAATTATGCTAATTCTTGTCTGGGTTGGTGAGGTTTTAATGTTCAAACCATTAATTAATGCTGTCTTATTACTGTATAGACAAAAATTAAAGATAGTTTCAAAGAAAATAGAAAAAACTCTCCCTTTATTTATATCTATTTAATTTTGGATGGAATCAGTATTTCATTGTCTTACTATAAGACTAATGCTTTTTCTTCCCACTTTTCTCCCACCTTGCCTCAAATAGTCGCTCTCAGCTTCAATTTGTCCTGTTTGGCTATATTAATTTTTGATATTTGTGCGCTTCCTCTTGCAATTTTTATTCATGTTAGCCCCTGTTGCTGAAAAGTACTAATCGTTTACTTTTGCTATAATGTTCCCCTGAGAAGTTGAAATGGACTTTGTTCTAAAAAATTATGAAATTTTCAATTCCAGTGGTTGACAGAAAAGCACAAGAGAGCTCTATTTGAAGCTTTGGAGAAGGTTAAATCTGGTAAGAACGATGTTTGTGATACATAAGCTTTTGGGTCATTTGTCAATGGCTTTCTCCATATCTATCCGTTGAACCAGAAGAACAGGAGTATCAGTCATGAAATAATAATAATAATAATAATAATAATAATAATAATAATAATAATAATAATAATAATAATAATAATAATAATAATAATAATAATCCTTACCAAAATAATAATAATAATAATCCTTACCAAAATAATAATAATAATAATAATAATAATAATAATAATAATTATTATTATTATTATTATTATTATATGGATTGTAGTGATTACAATTAACATTTTGATCAGCAAGTATAAAATTTTTGGCCAAATTTTACAATTTTTAACACCAAGTCATGAATAGTATTTGAAAATGTTTGTTTGTGGGATTGCCCATAGTGATTTTTGAAATTTTGACTGCAGAGTTGATGATTCTAGGATTCATTTCATTGCTGCTGACTTTTGGGCAGACATACATTACAAAAATATGTGTTCCACAAAATGTTGCAGACACTATGTTGCCATGTCGTGCTGATGGTGTTTATGATGCAACTACTGAAGAACATCAACGGAGGCTATTGTGGTTCGATCGTAGATTTCTAGCTGATTCTGAAACCACTACTAAATGTAAAACGGTGAGTGTATATAGTGCCAACTGGTTTCTTGGTGATTGAGTTTAACCTTTTTTATTTTGCCATTGAGAAGTGGTCAAACACTACGGTTATAATAAAAATTAGTGCTGCCCACTTGCATGTATTCCATTTGGTATGCTGCAAACTTGCAAGTTTGGTAATCACTTGAGAGAGAAATATTTTACTGGCAATAAGGCAAAGAAAATATCTCTAAATATTGGAAGGTGACTGGTTGCCAGACCAACCAATACTAAAACATTAAATGTTTCATCTGGATATTTAATTTTCTTGGTTGGACCAATTAAAACAACAAAGCATGCTATCATAGTAAATTACATGTTGAGGAAAATTTAGAAAAATAAAAGGTAATAGTGAAATGAACAAATAATTTTCTAATATGCTAATCCTTCTTTTTTCCTTTTTTGTATCTCTTAGTACCAATATATGATAATCAATATCCTTTAATATTGTTAAGACTTATTTTACTGGCAATAAGGCAAAGAAAATATCTCTAAATAGTGGAAGGTGAGTGGGTGCCAGACCAACCAAAACTAAAATATAAAAAGTTGCATCTGGATATTTTATTTTCTTGGTTGGACCAATTAAAACAACAAAGCATGCTATTATAGTAAATTACATGTTGAGGAAAATTTTAAAAAAGAAAAGGGAAAAGTGGAATAAACAAATAATTTTCAAATATGCTAATCCTTCTTTTTTCCTTTTTTTTGTATCGCTTAGTGCCAATATATGATAATCAATATCCTTTTAATATTGTTAAGACTTGATCATTCCACCTTACTGTTCTTTGCTGTTTAGTTGCCTGCATTATAACAAATTAAACTTTTGAATTAAATAAATTAGTCAAACTACATTGGTTGCGGAGACATGGACATTGCTATATGAGGCAATGACATGGAATCCAGTCTTGCTCAAGTGATGGCTAATTCATTTCTATTCTACAGGGGTATGAACCGCTCATATCAGTTGATGGATTGCACCAATTACACATCCTCATATTCTTCTTAGCAGTCTTTCATGTGCTATATAGTTTAACTACCATGATGCTTGGAAGACTAAAGGTATGGAAATGTTTGTTCTATTACAATTTTTTGGTATATCTCATTTTATTCAAAGAATAAGCATCATAAGGTATGTTCACTGCTAGAGGAGAAAACCTTTTGATTAAGGCTTATAGGAATGAATTTGCTAGAAATAGCTATTTGGATTTTTATCCAAGTAGGCCAGCTATTAACAGGACTTCATCCAGCATAATGGGCTAAATTGATTTCTTATTTTAAGATTCATTAAAGCTTCATATTTTATAATATATAATTACCTAACAAAGTTATTTTCTATTAGATTCGCGGTTGGAAGGAATGGGAGCAGGAGATTGAATCCCATGATTATGAATTTTCAAATGGTATAAATGCCATACTCTCAGTGATACCACCTGAATTTTTCAGCCTTTCCCTTTTGAACATGATTTTCCTCATTCTTTTGAATAATCAAGTCTATATGTCATTTCATATTCTTAATCGGATATACTTTTATGTGCAGATCCTTCAAGATTCAGGCTTACTCATCAGACATCTTTTGTGAGAGCACATACTAGTTTCTGGACAAGAATTCCATTCTTCTTTTACATTGTAAGATATATTTCACTCAAGAAGCAGATGTTCATTTTCATTTTTTAAAGTTTAGGATAAAATAATATGGAATATATTGTAGAGTTATAAGTGACTTAAAATTCTGATTATTAATTTAAACTCTTTAACAAAAGTTAGTTTGTCCATGTAAGATAAGCAATGATACAAAAAGGAGCAGAAAAGAATTGATCATGTTTGAACATATGATAGTATACATGGTTATGCATAATATCAATTCGATTGAGATCTATTCTGGTGAAAATTTTCAAGCACTGAAGATTTGGCTCTTATTAGTTTGATTAGTTATTGTTGGAGATTTAAAGAGGAGTGACAACATAAAAATATAGACGAATTCAAAGTAATAACTCAAAGATATGAACATAAAACAAAACACAGAGAGTTAAACATTTCATTCATAAAAAGAGTTTTCTTCCTCTTTTTCTTCGTTTTCTGCATAAACATAAATTACATGAAACTGTCTAAATCTCTCTAAAAATTCTGCTCCTATAGGCACAAAAATATCCCGCAAATATATACTAAAACATACATGGCAGCCCTCTTTTTATAGCCTAAGTATGGCTTCTTTAAGTCAATAAAAGCCTTTTTGTAAAGCCATGCCAAATACACTTAGATTAAGCTCCACCATTCCATTAACAAAATTATATTACCAACTCCCAACACATTTCTAAAGTGAAAAATCTCAACAATTTCAATCGAAATAAAAATATCACCAACAGGTATTCACTTGGATTTAAAATGTAAGCATGTTCTATGCTTTGAGTTTTACATCATATTTTCTTATGTATTTACATATCAATCTATTGCAGGGATGCTTCTTCCGACAGTTTTTTAGGTCTGTTAGCAGGGCTGATTACTTGACACTGCGCAATGGATTTATAACAGTGAGTTATCATTACATAATGTGGAATTTCTGATGTTTAATAGGTCACTCTCATTTTGACACTGCCATATATTGTAGGTTCATTTAGCTCCTGGAAGTAAATTTAACTTCCAAAAATACATCAAGAGGTCATTGGAAGATGATTTCAAGGTTGTTGTGGGAGTAAGGTAATCATTAATAGTTATTCATTGGTTTTCACAGTTTGTCCTGCATTTGTTTTCTTGAACGTATTTGTCAACCCAACTTATTTCATGTTTTTGACAGTCCAATTTTATGGGTGTCCTTTGTCATTTTCTTGCTCATAAATGTTAGAGGTGAGTCATTTTTTTCTTTTAAGAATGATTTTGGAACAACTAAGCACTTCCATTGAATTTGAAAGATTATAAATGCTAACAATCCATCTGTGTTCTTTTTAGGATGGCAAGCATTATTCTGGGCTTCTTTGATCCCCGTGATTGTGAGAACTCTACTTGCAATAACTATTCTCCAGACTATGAGGAAAAATCAATTTTCTTATTTTTAAATTGTTTGCAGATAATATTAGCTATTGGGACAGAGCTTCAGTCCGTTCTGACAAAGATGGCGCTTGAAATCATGGAAAGGCATGCAGTAGTGCAGGGAATGCCTCTTGTGCAAGGCTCAGACAAATACTTCTGGTTTGGTCGGCCTCAGTTAGTGCTTTATCTTATACATTTTGCTCTATTTCAGGTATTGGACACTCTTTTTTGCAAGAAAGTATAATACATTACCTGTATAATGGGGTGATTTAGAACTGTACATGAAATATAAAATTTGTTCATGCTTGATGCAAGATACTCCATACTTGAACGCTCTAGATTACAGCAAAATCCAATTTAAAGATCCCTTCGCCAATGTGAAAATTTTAGTACCATTTGTATGTTTTACTGCCTATTGATTTCCTGCCTAAGAAAATCCAACCATTTTTTTTACTACTTTCACTGTGCTTGCAGAATGCTTTCCAAATAACATATTTCCTATGGATATGGGTAATGAACTGTTCTCAGCTACTATGTTCCTTGGTGAATTCTCTGTTCGCACACTCGAGTTTTTATTAACAAATTTGTCCACGTGCAGTATTCATTCGGGATAAAATCTTGCTTCCATGCCAACTTCAAGCTTGCAATAATGAAGGTTGCTTTAGGGTAAGCATCACTTTTGTTTTTTTTTTCACCACCACTCTATGTAGATAAGGCAATTTTTTTCTTTGTTTTAAATCGAATTAAACTGATATTTTTAGTGGACATTGCAGGATTGGGGTCCTTTTCCTCTGCAGCTACATCACACTTCCACTATACGCACTCGTAACTCAGGTACCTTTTCATCCATTACGATCTCCAACTAGTGGAATGGCGATTTATTCCTATGCATTTAGGGCGTGTTTTGGTGTGGCTTCTGTTCTCCTGTTATAAAAGATCATAGTTTTCTGCTGTGATAGCAACCTGTTCTTCCATGCCAAACAGGCCTTTGAATGATGGGATTGAGCTATTCCTGTTCTTTCTACTTCATAATATTTACTCTCTTGTGTGTTATATGTTGAATGATAATTAATCACGGTTGATGAATGCACGTGGCAGATGGGGTCGAATATGAAGATATCAATATTTGATGAACAAACAAACAAGGCTCTCAAGAAATGGCATAAAGCTGTAAAAAAGAGGCATGGAAAAGGAGGGAAATCTCCCAGTGTAACCTTAGGCGGAAGTGCAAGCCCAGTATCAACAATGCACTCATCTGGGCACACACTGCACCGATTCAAAACAACCGGGCACTCAACCCGGTCAAACACCTTCGAGGACCAGGAAATATCAGACATGGAAGCTGAGCCATTGTCACCAACATCATCATCAACCTCCTTGATAGTGAGAACAAGTGAAGATGTTCAAGCAACTGAAATAACTGAACCCCACCAACATGATGAAGAAACAAGCAATGAAGATGACTTCTCTTTTGTCAAGCATGCCCCAACAAAAGAACCATAATGATAATATGTAGCAGTAACAGTTAGCCAATTGTAATAGAGGCAATGACAATTTTTCTTTGCCATTGCAGCCAACCTTGTATATCCATATTGTTATAGTATTGAAGAAGAAAGGAATGAGAACTTTTTGGAGAAGTTAGTTTTTTTTTTTCAAATAGAGAAATTATATTTTAATGACTTAAAAGCACTAACATTATGGTCTAAGATAATGTCATGATCACAACATAAAACACAATTAAATTCCATTAAACCAGAAATTAACTTAACACATTCAACAACTAAAAATAACTGAAACATATAAATGACAAGTGGATGACACATAAGCAGACCTAAAGTGGATGACACATAAGCAGACCTAAACACATCAGGTCACACTCCTCCTTGTTTAGGTACTGCAAACACTGAATTTTTCTCTTAGAGTCTCGAATTTACTAACTGGTAATAGCTTTGTCAGTATGTCAGCAACTTGTTCATCTGTTTTGCAATGAACCAAAATAATAGTACCTTCATTTTGAACTTCCCTTAGAAAGAACAACTTGATGTCAAAGTGCTTGGTCTTGCCATGAAACACAGGGTTCTTTGAGATTGCAATAACAGCTTGGTTATCAACAAAAATCTCAGTGCTCCCCTCCTGTTCCAGATTAAGATCTGTCCAAATTTTTCTCAGCCAAAGAGCTTAATTTACAGCAGTTGTAGCAGTTATGAATTCTGCTTCAGCTGTTGATTGAGCCACAATCTCTTGCTTCTTTGAACTCCATGAGAAGATACCTGAACCCATGGAAAAACAGTAGCCTGAGGTGCTTTTGAAGTCATCGATTGATCCACCCCAGTCACTATCTGAAAATCCAGTTAACTTGAACTCACTACTTCTTTGAAACTTGACACCAAAGCTGCAAGTTTTCTTGACATACTTGAGCACTCTCTTTGCTGCTCTAAGATGTTTTTCACTTGCACAATGCATGAAACGAGACAAGATACTTAATGAATTCAAGATATCAGGTCTGGTTGCAGTTAGATACATTAAGCAACCAATTAGGCTCCTGAATTGAGCTTGATCAATTTTTTTGGTCTCATCTTCCTTCCTTAGCTTCTCTTTAACATTCATGGGTGTATTCATGCTTTTGCATTCATCAAGATGGAATTTCTTCAATATCTCTTTTGCATATTTTCTCTGACATATAAATACTTCATGTTCTTTCTGCCTTATTTCCATTCCAAAGAAGAAAGTCATCAATCCCAAGTCAGTCATCTTAAAAAACTCCATCATCTCTTATTTGAACTCTTGGACAAGTTTGACCTTGCTTCCAGTGACTAGCAAGTCATCAACATACAGTGATATGATTAAGATATCAACTCCAAATTGCTTTACATATAGTGTTGGCTCTGAGAGACTTTTAGAGAAACCTATGCCCTTAAGATGATCATCAATTCTACTGTACCAGGCTCTAGGAGCTTGTTTTAGGCCATAAAGTGTTTTTTTCAAGAGATAGACCTTATCCTCTTCTCATTTTCTTTCATAGCCTTCAAGTTGCTCTACATATATTTCTTCCCGCAGAAAGCCATTCAAGAATGCTAATTTTACATCAAGTTGATACACTTTCCAATTAAATTGAGCTGCAACAGCAAGTAGAAGCCTAATTACATCCAATCTAGCCACTGGAGCAAAAGTGTCTGAGTAATCCACACCTGGAATCTGTGCAAAGCCCTTCACCACCAATCTAGCTTTATACTTATTAATGGAGTCATCAGCATTCAACTTTGTTCTATACAACCATTTCACACCAATTATCTTTCTGTTTGTAGGTCTTTCAACTAGCTCCCATGTGGCATTTTTCTCAATCATAAATAACTCCTTCATTGCAGCTTTCCGTTTTTCACTTAGATTTGCCTCCTCAAAACAAGTAGGCTCACACACTGCCACATTACATCTTTGATAGATGTCTTCTAGTGATCTTGTGCCTCTACTGGGTCTGTCATCAACCATATCTGTTTCCCAGCCTTTATAGTCCTGATTTGCAGAGATGAAATTTGTAAGTCTGAGATCTTGTTTTCTTGACTTCACTTGATTCTCAGTATCCCAATCCCATTCTTCATCTTCCATAAATTGCAATCTCTGCTTATGATTATTTTTGCATTTTGTGGCTGAAGAACTTTGTAGGCTTTGGCAGTTGAGCTGTACCCAACAAAAACTCCAGAAAGAGCTCTTTTATCCAACTTATCCCTATTTATCTATGGGACATGGGTGAAGCACAAACAACCAAATACTTTAAGAAAATTTAAGGAAGGTTTGTAGCCATACCATGCCTCAAATGGTGTTATGTGTTCAACTGCTCTAGTGGGAAGTCTATTTTGCAAAAATACAGCAGTGTTTGCTGCCTCTGCCCAAAGCCCTTTTGGTAGATTCTTGTCATGTAACATGCATCTGGTCATGTCAAGAATATATCTATTCCTTCTCTCATTCAGTCCATTTTTTTGTGGAGAGTAAGGTGCTGTTAATTGATGATGAATTCTTGCCTCTTCACAAAAGTTGTTAAAAGTGGCACATGTATACTCTTTGCCATTGTCTGATATGACTGCTTGAATCTTACAGCTGCTTTCATTTTCAACTTGAGCCTTAAATTTTCAGAAGACTTGAGCCACCTCAGACTTATATTTTAAGAAATAGATCCAACACATTCTAGTGAGATCATCAATGAAAATTATGTAGTAAAGACTGCCATTTAAGGAATGAGTCCTTTGAGGGCCAGCAACATATGTGTGCACAAGTTGAAGTTTTCTAATTTCTCTCCAAGCTGATTTAGAGAAAGGTTTTCTGTGTTGCTTGCCAAATTGACAAACCTTGCAGTTAGGAATTTGTTCATCAAGTTCTGAAAGCCCTTTTACCATATCTTTAGATTGCATTTGAATGAGCCCTAGATAATGATAATGTCCTAACCTCTTATGCCACAACTCAGTAGTGTTTTGATTCATTGGAAATGCAATTTGCTCCTCCTCCAAAGGATTTAGAGCAAAGATTTTCCCTCTCATTTGAATTTTAAATAGGTTTATACTATTTTCATCCTGGATCAGACATGTATCACCCTCAAACACTACTTTATTTCCACTTTCAATGAGCTGGCCAACACTTAATAGATTTTGATCTATCTCAGGTACATATGGAACATTAGAAATGTACTTTGTACCATAGCAAGTTGAGATAACAATAGTACCTTTACCCTCGACTGCAATATGCTTGTCATTTCCCACTCGAACTTTTGATGAGTTTGTCTCTTTCAATTCTGTGAAGAGCTCCTTATTGTGTGTTATATGGTTGGTGCAGCCACTGTTAATGAGCCAGTGCTCATCTGAGTCCATGCTGGAGAAACATATGGCAACAAACAAATGGTTTTCCTCCTCTTGATCTGCTGCTTCTACCACCCTTGCTCCTTCATTATTCTACTATTTTTTTATTCTTGCAGATGATTGCTTCATGTCCCATTTGGTTACACTTGGTGCATTTGGCATTTGGTCTTCTCCAGCATTTGAAAGGTGGGTGCCCTTTCTTGCCACAGTATTGACAAGGTGGGTGCAAAAATTCTTCTTTTGAGAATCATTTTTTCCTTTGCCTTTTATTGAGCTAGCATTACTTCCACTGCTTTCCCCATCATTTCTTTTGTTTTTCCACTTACTCCTGGTTGTATTTTGGTATTTAGCAGTTAGGGCCCCTTCAGTCATAGTGTCATCTCTAAACAATCTCCTCTGCTCTTGTGCATGTAAAGCATTCAGCAGCTCTGCAAGTGAAATTTTTGATAAGTCCTTAGTATTTTTCAAGGCAATAATAGTGGTCTCATATCTTTCAGAGGTCGAAACAAGGATCTTCTCAATAATTCTGGAATTTGAGAATTCAGTTCCAAGCAATTTGACCCTATTTGCTATTTCCAGCAGCTTTTTTGAATAGTCTTTGATAGTTTCAGATTCTTTCATCCTCAGTAATTCAAATTCCCTGATAAGATTTAATACTTGCATGCCTTTTATTCTCTCATCTCCTTCATATTCTTTATTTAAGTAATCCCATATCTCCTTTGCTGATTTTAGAGACATGATTCTAGTGAATATGGTTACAAAGACAGCAGCAAATAATGAGGCTTTTGCTTTTGAGTTCTTCATTTTCTTCTCCTTGTAAGTTTTTAATTGTGTCATGGTTGGATTGGCTGGAAGAGCAGGGATTTCATAATCTTCTTCTACTGCTTCCCATAAATCCAGAGCTTCCAGGTAAGTTTCCATTCGGACAACCTACATTTGATAGTTTGAACCATTGAACATTGTTGGTGTGATAGTTGAAAAACTTGTATCAACTTACATGGCTTGGGCTCAATTGCAGGCCCTTTAAGAAGAGGCTATGATACCACTGTTATAGTATTGAAGAAGAAAGGAATGAGAACTTTTTGCAGAAGTTAGTTTTTTTTTTTCAAATAGAGAAATTATATTTTAATTACTCAAAAACACTAAGATCATGGTCCTAATATAATGTCATGATCACAACAGGAAACACAATTAAATCCCATTAAATCAAAAATTAACTTAACACATTCAACAATTAAAAATAACTGAAGCATACAAATGACTAGTGGATGACACATAAGCAGACCTAAACACATAAGCTCACACATATGATGTTATTTCTAGTCTTTTAGGAAATTGTGTAGGAAAATAGAAAATGGACATTTTTTTTTCTTAGAGATCTTGTTATACATTTTTTTTCATTAATTTGTTTAATAATTTTTTAAGATCCTCACATTAATTTGAAATTTTCTAAAAATTTTCATATTTTTTTTATTTAAAAATTAAACATGGAGAAGGATGCGTTAAATGAGTAGATGAATCTTTATTTTAAACCGAAGAGAGAACACAAGAAATGAGTTGGAATTTTTTTTATTCGATTCAAACTGGAAAGAAATTCGAAAATAATTAGTAAATTTTCGGATTAGATAAGGGTTGATTCACATGTAAACTCAAATTAAAATTAGAAATAACATAAATATATAAAATATGATCACTATATGTATGTGCACACCTTAATGCTATGATCCATTTCAGCCCGCTCATAATGCTAACGGATTTTAATTCTGTTGGGCTTTATAGTATTGGGCCGCCCATGTGGGCTTGACTCAGCCCAGACTCATATATTCTTATATATAAAGTTATGAAAAGATATAACTTTAAGAAGATAAGAATATAATGAAAATATATAAGAAAAAGAGAACTATTCCTCAGAAGTTTTTCTCTGAAATACGGAAATTCTCGAAAAGTGAATTTCTTCATCTTCGTTCAACAACAAGAGAATAAAAGCTTTCGTACTGTGGAATTGAGTCAAGTTCTAGTAATTTGTCTCCGCCTAAAGCATTGAAAAGCGCACGATTCACGCTCAACAAGTAAGTATCCGCTGCTCTAGTATTATCTTACTTTGGTATCAGAGCCCCGTTTGTGCGTTTTTGTGCTTAAAATCATAATTGTGATGATTTTTAAGAAAATTTCTATGCAAATTCGAAATTTCTTCAATTTTTCGAAAATTGATTCTTTAGTTTCATAGTTTGAATTTGGTATCGTTGGAAAGCTCTCATCACAAGCTTTCTAACGAGTATTTTTGCATAATTTTCTGATAAGTGGTTGAATTTCTATGATTTTTCAAAGTTTAAGAGAATATTTTTTCAGAAAATTATCATTAAAACTATTCCCACTCTCAGATCGTATATGTGTTGTTCAAACACGGCCAAAATATTTTTTAAACGGAATAAAAATGGTCCCAGTGGTTATAAAACCGTAAAAAATGTGTAAAATTTCAAAAACCGGTGAAAAATCAACCTCGGAAGACGGCGCGTGCACTGCACTCGCCACCTCGGCGCGTGACGCGCTAGCGGTTGGCAAACGGTTTCTGACGGTTTTACCACGTGTCACGCACGTGTACATGCCACGTGGCAAGCGGTTTCTGACGGTTTGCCACGTGTCATGCACGTATGCATGACACGTGGCAACGGTTTTCCGATGGTTATGCCACGTGTTCGTGACACGTGGCAGTTCAGCCACGTGGCTTCCTAGGATTGGTCCACCATGATGACGTGGAGAGAACACGTGTCAGAGCGTGTGTGGAGCGTGGAAGCGCGTGACTACGCGTGGAGCGCGTGGGACATATTTATTCGGCGCGTGGGAGCGCGTGAAAAATTATTTTTGGTCCAAATTTTTTGTAAAATTCTCAAAATTTAATTTCCAATTTAATGGATATTTTTTGAAAATTTTTTTGTGATGGTTTTGATGAGAAATTTGGAAAAAAATATGCAAATAGGAACATAATTACATGTTAATTTGTTATTTTTGAAGATGTAATTGATGTTTATCTTGTTTTAATGCATATATATTATTATTGTTACATTGCATTATATAATCAATGTAATGTGGGAATATTAGATTGGTAGATTGATGAATCTCATCTAATATAGAATTAATTGGCGCATGTTTAAATTAAACAATGATAACTAGACTTTGTTAGTAGGAATTGATTGAACTGAATATGCAGTTTTTTTGTTTCTACTACTTATGTTAGGTTATTATTGATTAATTTAAAGCATTGTGACTTGAAATTGATAAAAGCAATAATGAATTGTGCTAATCCTAATTATAATCATAGTTTCTAAATAGTTGAAATGACTGCAACAAAAAGCATTATTACTGACTTGAATCAAGGAGATAAACTGAATGATAAAAACTATGACATTTGGCATCGTAAAATTCAGTATCTCCTGGAAGAGCAAGATATGCTAGAAATAATAACACAACCAATGGCTGAGCCTGAGCATAGAAATACTGCTCAACATAGGCAGGATATGGAAGCATATCAAGCCTATAAGCGCAAGGACAGAGTTGCTCGCATATTGATGCTGAGTAGCATGAGAAATGACTTGATGCTACGCTTTGAGAAGCACCACTCAGCCCAAGCAGTTTGGGATGCTGTTAAGGTTCAGTTTGGTGGAACCTCAACAACAAGACTGCGTCAGTTAACTCTAAAGTTTGATGCATATAAGAAAAATTTTAATCAAACAATGAGGCAACACCTTACTGTCATGTCTAACATGATAAGTGAACTGAAAGGTGCTGGCCATGAGATGACTGACGAGCAACAAGTTCAAGCTGTGATTCGCTCTCTTCCAAAAGCCTGGGAACACATGCGTGTCAACCTTACCCATAATGATAATATAAAAACTTTTGATGATGTTGCCCGACATGTTGAGCTAGAGGAGGATCGCCTTCTCGCTGATAAGCCTGAAGGAGAGGCTTATATGACTGAGTCTAGAGGCAAAGGGGCTTCTAGCTCTGGGCAAAAGAAATGGAAAGGTAAGGGCAAATGGCAAGGAAAGGGAGGAAATAAGACAAAATTTAATGGAAATAAGCGCAAGCGTGGGAAACGCAGCGGAAAGAAAGGCAAGAACATGAATTGCTTCAATTGTGGGAAGCACGGTCACTTTGCTCGTGATTGCACTGAGCCAAAGGTATTGTATGACCAAATTAGTCCCTCAAATTTATATGTAAGTAGTTGCTTGATGTTAGCTGAAACTGTTCCTTATTGGATTGTAGATTCAGCAGCAATAGACCACATAGCGAGGGACCGATCTGCCTTTGTAGAATTTCGTCGAATTCCAAAGGGGAGTAGAAAAATATATATGAGGAATAATGCTTCGGCTGACGTGCTTGGGATCGGTTTCTGCAGGCTAGTGCTGCGGGGAGGTCGCACGCTTTATCTCCATGATGTACTTTATGCTCCTAATGTTCGACGAAATTTAGTTTCTATTATTATTTTACTTAGACTTGGTTTCAAAATAATTTTTGAAGATGGTTGTGTTAAAATACTTTTAGACAAAGTTTTTTATGGTTCTGGATATATGTTGAATGGTTTTATAGTGTTAGACACTATTTTTATGGATGTTAAGCAATCTATATTTCTTGTTGGAAATTCCAATAATGTTTCATTGATTGATGATACTAAATGGCATGCTAGATTAGGACACATTGGGCAAGATCGTTTAAAAAGATTAGCAAAAGCTGGTTTTTTAGGATCTGTTAAGAAAATAGATTTGCCTATTTGTGAGCATTGTCTAGCTGGAAAAGCAACAAGATTACCATTTGGCAAAGCCAAAAGAGCCACATTTCCTTTACAGCTTATACATTCTGACATCTGTGGCCCAATGAATGTTAGAGCAAGACATGGTGCTCACTATTTCATCACTTTCATAGATGATTTCACCAGATACGGTCATATTTATTTGATCTCCCATAAATCTGAAGCATTAGATTGCTTCATACGTTATAGTAAATTGGTTGAGAATCAATTGAATTTGAATATAAAATCATTAAGGACCGATCGATGGCGTGAATATCTATCTGATTTATTCAAAAGTTATTGTGATGATAAGGGTATAGCTAGGCAGCTAACTATTCCTTCTACTCCGCAACAAAATGGCGTAGCAGAAAGAAGAAATAGAACCCTATTGGACATGGTTAGGTCGATGATGGCGCAAGCTAATTTACCAATTTCTTTTTGGGGAGATGCATTAATGACTGCTGCCTACATTCTAAATCGTGTACCTTCAAAATATGTTCATTCCACCCCATATGAATTGTGGAAAAGCGAAAAACCTGAATTAAGCCATATGCGCCCATGGGGTTGCGCAGCTTATATCCACAATACTTCCCATGAATATGGAAAGCTTGGTCCGAGGGGGAAAAAATGTATCTTTATAAGATATTCAGAATTCTCCAAAGGATATGTATTCTTGGGGGAAGATACAAATGGAAGAATAACAGAAATTGAGTCACGAGATGTCATTTTCTTAGAAGAGGACTTTCCTGAAAGAGGTGAGATAAATAAGGATTTCCAATTTTATGAAATGGAAGATCCTGAGACTAGTGGGAGTGCAAAAATAATTGATTTCGCACTCACAGAGCAAGAATTTATTGCTCCTCCTGAACCAAGTGGGAGTGAAAGAATGTCAGATTTTGTTCCAATGGAGCAAGACCATGAACAATCTCAACCTCGACGTAGTAATCGTGATAAGATTTCCCGTTGTCGATTTGAGATTGAGGGGGAAGCTTTTATGATTGCTCCAGATGAAGAAGAGCCTAAAACAGTTCAACAAGCTCTTTATGGTCCTAAAGCAAAAGAATGGATTAAAGCTATGAAAGAGGAAATGAATTCGATGATATACAATCAAGTCTGAAATTTGGTTGAGAAACCGTCTAATCGTAAGACTATTGGGAACAAATGGATTCTCAAAATAAAACGTAAGGCGGATGGGACAATAGAAAGATTTAAAGCTCGATTAGTAGCTAAGGGCTACACACAAAAAGAGGGAATTGACTATGAAGATACATTCTCACCTGTAGTCAGGTTTGCATCAATTCGCCTCATTCTGGCTATAGTAGCACGAATGGACTTAGAATTATATCAAATGGACGTTAAAACTGCTTTTCTCAATGGAGAACTAGATGAAGAGATCTATATGGATCAACCTGAGGGTTTTGAACTCAAAAGACAAGAGCGCAAAGTTTGCAAGCTCAAAAGATCCATTTACGGTCTTAAGCAAGCATCAAAACAATGGAACCTCAAATTTCATCAAGCCATATTAAAGGATGGTTTTACGATGATGGAGGAAGACCATTGCGTATATGTTAAACGTTCTAACAATGGTTTTATAATTATGTCCTTGTATGTTGATGACATTTTAATAGCTGGAAATGATAAGAAGTTGATTGATACTACCAAGAAATGGTTATCATCGAACTTCGAAATGAAAGATATGGGTGAGGCTAGTTATGTACTTGGTGTTAAGATCCTAAGGGATCGCTCTAAAAGACTTCTGGGTTTGTCTCAAGAGACTTATATAAAGAAAATGTTAGAGCGTTACCATATGCATGAATGTAAGCCTATGGATACCCCTGTCGAAAGGAATCTGAGCCTTAGTCTAGATATGTGTCCTAAAACATCGGATGAAAAAGAACGAATGTCTAAAGTACCCTACTCCAATGTTGTCGGTAGTCTGATGTATGCAATGATGTGCACACGTCCAGACATTTGCTATGCCGTTGGGCTTGTAAGCAGATTTCAATCTAATCCAGGTATAAAACACTGGATGGCAGTCAAGAGAATATTGAGATATCTAAAAGGAACTTCAGACTATGTTCTATGTTATCAAGGGAAGGATTTGCGCTTAATTGGTTACACTGATGCTGATTGGGGAGGTGATATAGATCAGCGCAAATCGACCTCTGGATATGCGTTCTTGCTTAATGATTGCGCAATCTCATGGAGTAGCAAGAAGCAATCTTGTATAGCTTTATCGACGATGGAAGCTGAGTATGTAGCATGTTCATCGGCTATACAAGAGGCAGTTTGGTTGAAAAGATTTTTGCAGCACTTAGAGATTGTCTAGTCAGCATCTGAACCTGTGACAATCTATTGTGATAGTATGGCTGTATTAGCTTATGCTAAGGATCCAAAATATCATGGAAAGACCAAACATATCCAAATTAGATATCACTATGTTAGAGACATGATTGTAGAAAAGGAAGTGATTCTGAAACACATTTCTACAAACAAAATGGTAGCAGATCCATTTACTAAACCAATAGCTAGGGATGCATTTGTAAGGCACATAAAATCCCTAGGCTTATGTAGAATGTAATCAATATATGTTATGTCAGATCACTTGGTTTTTACAATTGATATATCATTTCAATTGATTAATGATTTTTCAATTATATGAATGTATTACAAATGCCAGTTAGCACAATTCGAATAAGTATGTCGATAGACTTAGATTGACTCACTCACATGAGTAATCGCCTCTGGCGCTATAGAGCGAGCAGAGATGAGACCATAAATGCAGAGGCATTAAGTGAATGACTAAGATGCAGTGGGAGCGGTCTTAGTTTTATTAAATTTTTATAAGGTCGCCTTGATGAGGATCAAGATGAGATTCTTAATATATATAAGAATCAACATGAATGACTTCCCCACCATTCATGTGTCTATATAGAGGAAGCTGAGTGTGAAATTTGTTATTTAACATTGTTGAATGTATAAATAAAAGTTTCAAGTTTGGCGCATTGAGAGCGACAAGACTAATACTCATATGGTGTTTATTTATTTTGAACTAAGAGCAAGACATACACTCTTTTATTTTTGATAAGAAAAGAGTAGCTCTACCATAGCATGTATTTCATACTGCATGTGCTATACGACCTATTAGGAAGCGAAAGAATGGATCCCTGCTTCTTCGCTATGTGAGTCCTAGAAATCCTAAAAATGGATTTCAAACAATTTTACCCTTTGTGACTTTTGACTATATCATGATGTGATGAATTAATGTTGGCTATCTTAGGATGTATCCTATAGTCATGGAATGATTCGACTTAACGGAACACTCCTAGAAAAGTGAGTTAATTCAAAACTGATTGATATGAGGGCAAAAGAAAGAGTACTTTGCTTATGCACTCACAGCTTGTGTTCACCGGCCGGGGTTATTACGCTTGATGAAGCGAGAAGTAACTTAGAATACAAGAGATTGTAAGAATGATTTGAGTATAGATTCATGAGGGATTGAATGATACTCGAATTAAGTGTATTGAGAAAGATACTTGGGGTAATTAAGCACATTATCGAAAATAATTACAACTTTGGATTGATGTCTCCTATATGGCCTATAATTAGGTTTGTATTGGAGCTCCCACAATTTGTGTGCTTTGGGTCGCACGGTCCGTTCGCTTGTATGAAAGATTCTTTGTTTAAGTTTGAGATGTGAGATGATATTTGGATTGATCCAATCCCACTTTGGGCGAGTGGGAGATGTTGGGCTTTATGGTATTGGGCCGCCCATGTGGGCTTGACCCAGCCCAGTCCCATATATTCTTATATATAAAGTTATGAAAAGATATAACTTTAAGAAGATAAGAATATAACGAAAAGATATAAGAAAAAGAAATAACTATTCATCAGAAGTTTTTCTCTGAAATACGGAAATTCTCGAAAAGTGAATTTCTTCATCTCCGTTCAACAACAAGAGAATAAAAGCGTTCGTACTGTGGAATTGAGTCAAGTTCTAGTAATTTGTCTTCGCCTAAAGCATTGAAAGCGCACGATTCACGCTCAACAAGTAAGTATCCGCTGCTCTAGTATTATCTTACAAATTCAATTGAATAATGAAACCAACTTGAAAATAATCCTATTCAAAATCATTCCACCAGACCCGTTAAGTATTTATATATATACTAAAAGTGAAAATGTTCATATATGATTATTTAATAAAGAGGACTAATTAACATTATAAATAGCCTGTCTTCATAAGATTCAAGTATGTAATTTTAAACATATAAATTCTAAATTGTTGGGTCAAACACCCCATGCTTTACTCAAGTATCGGAATATAAATTGTTAGAAATTGGGCTTTTCCTTGTATATTTTTTGAAGAATTATTCAGCTTTTATCATGAAAGTTGACTGGATATCAATACCAATTATTCGACCTTCATCAGAGATTAATTATTATAATTTAAACTCCTAAAATATGATTATTATGCCACAAGGGAAACATCTAATCTGTTAATTAACATCTAGCTGAGTGGCAATTAATATGGTTCTAAGCCATTCATCCACTAATTCAGAAGTTGAGAGCTAAATTTATCAATTATTTTATAAGAAGTAGAATAGGAAAAAAAAAAAAACATGTAGAAATGAGAGCTTATTTAGTTGGATGGTAATGTGAGGAATGAGTATAGTGTAGAAGTTATCCATCTCCTTCAAGAATTAAAGAGAAAGGGAAAGAATAACTTTTGAGAAATTCCCTACCATTTATATATCCAAGTTTTTTGGGAATTAGATTTGCATGATCAGTGCCATCAATTGTAGTTTAATTGTTTATGAATTATGATAATGATCCTTTGATGTATGGTGTGGCTGCTGCAAACTCTCCTTTTAAGTTTGGATTGATCTTTCTTGTCCTTTTCCTACATTCTCATGTCCCTCTCAAACTATTTAATTATTAAGACCAAACTCAATGTATCATTTCATTTTCTATTAATTAGAGATCCCCCACTAGTGTTTATCTCCGTAATTGCAGTAATTTTTGACCAATTGGTTCCACTTTTAATTAATTCCTAGTAGCCAACTTGTTTCTTCGCCTCTAACATTTATTTAATACCATAAATTTTTTTTGTCAAAAAGTACAACAGCAAATTTAGGTGCCCCCATTCCCTAAACCCTAAAACTTTAGTAAAATTATGTATTGTTGTCGTTTATCTTTCTCACTATAAGAAAACAAAAAACAAAATCTTGTTCCACAAATGTATATTTAGACAAGTAAAATCCAAATTAATTTGCTAAAAAATAATTTTTAAATTTTTTTTCTATAAAAATTACTAAATCTAACTTTTTTTCTGAGTAAAATCATTTTCGGCAACTTGCGTATTAGAATATTGATATGTATCCTGACATGATAGTAAAATGCTAACTTTTAACTGCATGTCACTAATAATGTATCACATTATTGTTTATATAGATGATGACACTCAATAACTTCAAAAAAGTATATCACGGTTAACACCACATTGCTAAACCAACTACGCCATAATTTAATTTCATCAACAATTATTGAATTTTACTTAATTTATAGTGAAAATATCGAAAAAAATCAAATTTTAGAAGAAAATTTATTCTCAAATCCAATATTATAGACCAAGGATACCTAGATGTCAAAGCTACCATAAATCATAATTTTTGAGAAAGTATACAAAATATTCAAATTTTTTGCAAAAATTTGGTACGCCATTAGCTGTAAAGCTAGATTTTCAATTGTCTATTAATCAAATTTAACTATAAGTTAAAGAAAAAAAAATTGTTAGTTTTATAACAAAAAAAAGTTCAATAATTTTACTGTAAATAAAGCAAATTTCAGTAACTGTAAGTGATTTTAACTCTAATATCCAACTAGATCTACAATGTGACGCTAATGTGACACAACGTTTTGAAGTTGGTGACATGTTATTTACATGGAGGATAATGTAGCACATTGATGGTGATATGACATTACAAGTCAGTATTTAGATATCATGTCACGATACACGTCAACATTCTAGTATGTATGTTGTCATAAGTGATTTTTTTGGAGAAAAAAAAAATAAATTTTGTGATTTTTATAGAAAAAAATTTAAGAATAATTTTAGATAAATAATAAAAAGTATAATGATCGCCGGTGAAATTCACCTTTAAAATCCTAATTCAGATATATAAGTAATAATTTTGTTCAATAATTTTTTTCCTTCTAATTTATAAAGTTTCTATTGGAACTATTTACAGGACGTTTAAGTGTTTAACACATTCCATTATGTCGTTAAAAATATAGTTACCCTGAAATTATTTTGAATTATCTAGGATTTTGTTTATTAATTAATTTTTTATACCATCATTTAAAGCTATATTAATTAAATTAATCTCAATGGAATCTAACAGCAGATTAAAGGCCACATGCACAAAAATAAAAATAAATTGAAGTCATGTGACCCCCAAAAGGAGAAGACCCTACCTGGCAGACATATCACGTTTGGGAAGGTGGGGAAGTCCTTAGAGGTTTCAATATGGCAGTGGAAGAACTGTTATTTACTCTGTTACACTTACATATCTTGATTCTCTTTTTTTATTATTATTATTATAGATTATTTTGAATTTGTACTAACATTTTCTCTCTTAATTAATTTCTCATCATGTTACATCCAACTTGTAAAATATTTATTTTATTTATTTATCATATTCTTTAATTATTAATTTTGAATTTAATAATTAATTTACGTGTGAATTCGAATGGTTAATTGATCATGATGTTGATAATGTAAGTAATGTATAAATAGGCATTGACAAACCGTGGAGTTGAACATCGAGCCATATTAATTTCTTTTTCTTTTTATTAATTCGAGTTTCAAATAAGTTGAGATAGATTCTTGAGTCACATTTTTTTTTAAATAAATAAATTTTTTAATCAAAATGATTCCCATAAATGAATGTAACATAAAATTTGGAATAATTTTTTTTTTTACCAAATTTGATTGAGTCAAAAGTTAATAGCTCTAATTAAAGTAAAAGAAGAAATCATAAAATATGAAAAGATAAGTTTTCATACAGTAATTTAACTGTTTTAAGAAGTTATTTTTGAATTTTTAATTGTAAAATATGAAAAAAGTAAAATAATATTATGTGCATCATCTTACAACTTATTAATTATGATTGCAAAAATCTGAATACATTATAAAATTTAATATCTAAATTAGATCAATTAATAATTTTAATAATTCTATTTCGTTAATATTATAGTCAAAATATTAAGTAATTAATAAAAATTTATATAAATACAGGTTAGCTATAATGTGAATTAACTCTAGTTTTGTTAGTAATATGATATATATACTTATAGAAACAAGTTATTGTTAAAATCACTCATATCCATGAATCAAATGTTCCATTATTATTATTTATCTCTCTCTTAAAATATAATTAATTATTCATAAATATATATATATATATATATATATAATAAGTCAATAAGTATTAGAAATTAAATATGCAATAGCATACGTAAATTTTAAATATAAAAAACATAATACGAATTCACTCACTTGTGCATTTGTGTTTAAGTGAAAATTTAATTAACATGTGTGTATATATATACTCGTATATACATACTTGGAAAACATTTAATTAAAAAGAAAATTAATAACGTATCGACAGCAATAGGATTGATGCAATTAACCAGCCAAATTCCATTAGTGTTTTTTTTAAGCCAAATCCCATTAATGTTAAAACTAAAAACTCAATTTTTGAGTTAAATATCCAAGTTGATTAATGAAATAAAATTTATCACATTATCCAATTGCTAATATTCAATAATGTAGATTGCCAATTCGCAATAGAACATGTGAATGACGCTAAACTTTTTCAGTTTAAACGAATGTATTAAATTCGAACTTTAGATACGTAAAACTCTAGAGAGAGTTTTAAGTCACCTTTTGAGATCTTATTTGAAACGAACATTATTAATTTTAATCCATTATTTGTGGTTTTGTAAAAATAAAATAAAATAAAACTATAAAATCCAGTTGTTGACCCTACAATCTAGTACAAGTTGTTTACTCAAATAATTACTATAGGAAAATTTCTTACAAATTAAATTTGCAAATTATAGACCAAGTTAATAAAATATTCTTTTCGTCTCAAAATAATTATTTCTTTTAATTTAGAGAAAAAAAATTATCTATAAATAATTGTCATTTTTTTTAATAATAAGATAACCTTTCAAATTTTTTTTCCCAACTGTCCCTTGTAATTTTAATAATTAAAGATTTCACCAAATTTTATAGGTGAAAGGCTTTATATTGTGTAGAAAATAGTGGAGTAAAAGATATTACAATCAATTACTTAGATTAATAATATTTTTTTTAATTCTAGTGCCTCACTAAAAATGGAAAATTATTTTGTAACTGTGTGAATAATATTACATAAACATTTATAGAATATAAATGTGACACTTATGGTTAAATTAATATTATAAATTGTGTCTAAATAAGTAATTTTCTCTACAATTATTCTAAGTTTTTTAGACCGTCTATATATAATAAATCAAATCAAAATGTCACATTATTTTTATCAAAAACATCATAATGGGAGTATAAACAAATATATATTATTTTTTCTATTATTCCACTTCATTAATTTAAAGTACAAATGTTTAACCAAAAAGAAAGTGTGTGAACTCATCCATATATACATTTAGATTTTGGTATTATTATTTTTTAACTTTTGAACCAACCAAAGTATTCAAATTTGGGATTAATAACTTCTTTATTTTTCTTAGTTGTCTTCATTAAAAAAAATATTAAGAGAATATATGGTAGAATGATTTTACAAGTAATCTCCCAAAATATTAATTTTTTTTTCAACCTTTTAATTATTTTGGTAAAGCATGATTTGGAGCAATTCATCTTTCTATAAACATTGATCAAGAAATAATTTAAAAAGAAAAAAAATTGGCTAAAAACATATATAGTTTCAAACATTTATGCATAGTGTGAGTGTGGAGATATATATTATCATTAAAGTGATTTGGTTAGAGTTTCAATTTGATATTTCATACGTTAGAAATAAAATCACTATCATTAAATTAATAATTTATTAATACTAAAGTTTTGAAAAAGAATAAAATATATATGTTTGATAATAATTTTATATAATATTTGCCTAGTTAATATAATATATGTTAAAAAAAAGTGTATCATTCCAATCATATTAATTAAATTTCTTAATTTTTGTATAAAAAATTAAAAAAAAAGTAATAGGTTTTACAGTTATGGAAAAGAAAAACCTAATCATAATAAATATATATATATTCAAATAAAAGAGACATAATTACTCATCCAATGCCACTTACAACTTAGTATTTGCCACTTGTTCCTAATTTTAAGTGGGTACATAATGAGAAAGATTAAGAAAAAAAGGGTTAAGAAAGGACAAAGGAGGCCAACTTGTCTATCCTTTGTCCACACTAAGCAAGAGAGTGTGTGTGTGGTTTGTGGTCCCTTTACATATTCATCACCCATATCGAAGAAGAAGAATAGGAAGAGGAAGATGAAGAAGAAACAAAAACCTGTCTCCTAATCCTACATTTCCCTATCTATCTATCTATTTCTCCTTTCTTATCATCATCATCATCATCATCTAATTCTTCTTCTTCTTCATAATCATCATCATCATCATCATCTTCTACTCTCCTTCTTAAATTGCTCGTAACACTTTTTACCATCTCCTACTATGCTACCACTGCCCACCAAACCTTAATTAATAAACAAATTCTCTTTAATTAATTTGTCTTTTTCACCCTTCACATCCATTTCTTAATTCCTGTATATATATCTTCACTTCTTCAAGAAACTCTATAGCTACCGCCTTTCTTTATCTATTTCTTGAATCTTGAGATTATAATTTCAGATTTTTTTTTAACCCTTCACATCAAATTCTTGATTTCTATAAATATATTTTCACTTCTTTGAGAAACTACATATTATCATCTTTTCTTTAATTTATCCATTTTCTTGAATCTTGAGACACAGATTTTCTTATATTTTATGCTATATAGCAAGAAGCTATGGCACGCTTTTCAAGAATACTAACTGGGTTCGAATCTACTCCGGCAGCAGACCCGCCGGAGACGGCGAACGTTGAGTCAGATTTCGTTGTCATACTTGCTGCTCTTCTATGCGCATTGATATGCGTAGTGGGACTCATTGCGGTGGTTCGGTGTGCCTGGCTCCGACGCGGTGGAAGCGATGCTTCAGGGACTCCGTCGTCTGCCAATAAGGGCTTGAAGAAGAAGATTCTGCAGTCACTGCCTAAGCTGACGTATGGCGCCGCCGTGGCTGGTGGGCCTTGTAAGTTTGCATCGACGGAGTGTGCTATCTGCTTAGGTGAGTTCGGCAAGGGAGAAGAGCTGAGGATTTTGCCACACTGTGGACATGGCTTTCATGTGGGATGCATAGATACATGGCTAGGATCACACTCTACTTGCCCTTCTTGCCGTCAGATTCTGGTGGTGGCTGTATGTCAAAAATGCGGCCAGTTTCCGTCTATCTCCTCCACCAGCGGCGGAGCTACGGCTGATGCAGGTTGTAAGGCCAGTGTCCATAGTAATAGTAACAACATTCAAACCCAAAATGAAAACGGTGGATTCTTGCCATGAAGAACCCACAAATTCAATAGGATTTTTGCCATTTGTGCATATTATTATTAATTTTCTTTGTCAACTGCTAATTTTAATTTTTTTGCACTTTTTGGTTAGCTTAATCTCTACTTCTCAATGGAGTATTTCTTGTATAAATGAACAAATTACATAGAAAATTCTCTCTCAAATTTAATAAATTATAATTAAAAATAATTTTATATTTTCTAATAAAATATTATTTAAAATAAAAAAATATGATTTAAATATTCTGATTATTTTGTAATTATGGATATTAATAAAAAGTATAAGGTTTAAATCATTATAAAATTTCATTAAACTATATATAAAATTCTAAAATATTTACATAAAATATTTTAAATATAAAAAATTATATTTTATATTATAATGTAATATTTGAAATTTATACAATATTAAATAAATAAGTATTACATTAAATGACAATGGTTAAATTATTAATTTTTTAAAAATTTATTTTCTACTAAATATTTATTAAAATCTTATAAGATTTTTTGTAATTTGTTCTTTATAAATGAAAGAACAAACATAATCAATCAAAATATATATAATTTTTTAATGATTACAGTTTTCTATAGGTAACAATTATAAAATTTAATATTAAATATATAACGTTAAACATTAATTATGGTTGAACTAATTAGAACTATTAAATATTTAATCTAATAATTAAAAAAATAGTATCCATAGAATTAGCGACCATTAAAACATTATATATATATATATATATATAATCTAGCCATAGATGTTTTATTTATTTTTCTTTGGGATTTTGGTGAAAAAATAGGGCTGGAAAAATATTAGAAATGAAAATTTTGAACAGATCTTGAAACAAAATGTTTCAAATTTAGATGACAGGTAGAGCATACACAAGGTCTCTCTCAAATTATTCGGATACAATTTATTTTAAGATTAATCATTTTTTTAAGGAAAAAAATATAAATTCTGAACCTGAAATATTTTATTTTAAGTTCTTGCAAGGTCATTCCAGTTTTTTATAAAATGTTTTCAATTGTGTCAAAATAAATAAATAAATAAAGAAGGTTGGGGTAAGCTTGAAGCCTTATCTATAATGATAAAATATTATTAACTTGTGAAGTAATCAATGAAATAGCAAAAGATAGAAGAGAACTTTTTAGGTTGATGTGGGCGGTGGTCTGATCAAAGGGCACAAAATGAGGGAGGAGGGGAATGAATGAAAGGGCAGACTGGCCGTTGAAAGATGCTTTACTTTTTCTTTTCTTACTTGTAAAGTTATTCAGTCTATGTTATACTTTTCTTTCTTCTTCAACATCATTTTATTCCCCATTTTCCACTTTTCACTTTCCATCCATAATGATTAATACAAATATATCCTTCACTCTTAGTATTCATATTCTCCTTCCACTCTAAATCCACAATCCCCCAGAAATTTTACTAAACAATTTTAAATTAAAATTTCTTTCTTTTTCCAAAAAAAAATATTTATTTATTTTTTAGCAGTAAAATATTATGATTCATTTTCAATATTCTAGCATTAGAATTTGTCCTAACTGGCATTAAATAGCACAGCAGTGGACTCAATTCATATTTCTTATTCTATTTTTTTAAAATGAAAAAACAGAACTATTTTTTGTTGTATATTTTGCAAATTTCAAATCTGAATTAATGATTGATTTTTATTATGTCAATTTGAGCAGAGTGAATTTTTTATTTTATTTTATATGAAAATAAACTTCAATAAAGAAAAGGGATGTAACAGTAAAAGACACAATACAAATAAGAACAGAGGAAAAAGTAGATGCTTTGGCGCTGTCTTGACATTTATCCAATCCAATGAATCCAAAAGATGTTAACTTTTTATAAGTGGTAATATTCCCATTATAATATGGGCTTGAGAGACCACAGATTCTTCTTTATCCCACAGATTCCTTACCACCTCCTACTTCATCTTTTCTGGAAGTTGCATCTCACCCATAAAATCCTATGTTATCCTTCCTCAACATTTTATACAATGCTAAAATCATGTGAATATCTCTTTTATGATTTATCCCCATGAAAATTCTTTTGACTTAATCTATATATTCATTCATAAATCAAACAAATTATAAAACTGTCTGTCATATAACAAAATTATTTGTTATTTAATTTGTAAATGTTCAATTAATTATAATCCATGAATGAATTTGCAAATCCAATCTAGCTAAGCATATACCTTTATCACCAATCATACTTTTTCCTTTTTGTGTAAACTCAGCATTGATCACAAGTATAATACTTACTTGATCCATTAAGGATGAATCCAATTATATTCCACCATGTACTACAAATTACTTATTGTTTGTCTTACATACATAACAAAGTATGATTGTATTAATCTATGAAGGTAGATCCAGGAAAAAAAATCATACATCTCTGCACGTATGTAAAATTTTGCTGTGGAATTGCTGTATTGGTTTGTGGCAGTCCCTTTCAAACGTGGAAGGCATGGCTGCTTATTATAATTTATAAGTCCATTTAGTGCTATTCAACATTACTGAAATGATACAACCCATGATCAGAAGATATTTTATCTTTGTGCAACTTGACAGTTTGTCTGCTTGGCCTCTCTCTCATTCCATCAACAAAAAAGCAGCAGTCAAAGGTCGAGTACCTTGTCTCTAATACTCTAGGTATGATATGCAAATTACAATCCAAGACTCGACAACAAATCGATTACTTGTGCTGGACTTTATATTGTCAAGGAAAAGAAAAAAAAAATCAATGTGGTTAGGCACTATAAACATAATCTGGCTAGGTATTAAGCAAAGCCTGAAAAAAAGGTTTCACTTGCACAGCAGCAAATGCAGTGTGGTGCAAATTATTTGATTAACATGTTAGAAAAGGTGAAACCTTTTGCCTTTCTTAAACAATACATAAAAATCTCAATTCGAAAAGCTCAAACCCAAGCAGAACACAACTGCAATCACTCAACAGCAGCCATCATCTGCATAGATCTGCAGCCAGAGTAAAAACTATAAGCATAACCCACTCATCCAAGGTTTCAACATAAAAATTTTATTCCATAAGCAGGAAAAGTTTCATCACTGCATAATTTCACTAAATTTCCTTTGTGAGATTTAAAAATTCAACAATAATAACCGCTGTTTGGGTATAAAGCATACAGAAAAAAAATTTTATCATCCTAAATACCAGTATCTGACTGGGTGGCAGAATGATAAAGTAGTCATTTCCTCCATTTCTTTTTTCTGAAGATAATTTCCTCCATTTGTCAATTTAGCGTATAGCAGTGAAGTTGCAAAAACAGAAGACAAAAAAAGAGGATAATATATATAATAAACTTACATGCTAGTTAATAGTTGGTGGCTGGTGTGAACCCCTATAGTAGCACAACACTTCTCGCCCTAAGGATAAATAAAAATATGCATAGAAAGAGTAGGTGAAATTTTTCATATGTTAATTAATCAACTAGCCAAAAAAGTGAATATTTGAAGAATCGTACAAGCAAGCATAGACTAATCAACTGAAGCGTAAAGTAATAAACAAGTCTTACAATTGTTCACCTTGCCAATCGAGTTTTGCCATACTACAGTTTATTTTTTCTAATTGTATGATTCCATGCCAGTTCAAAATACCCTATAAATGATTCATGAAAGATTTTTATGACTGAACTAATGAACTATTTGTACTAATAATAATAATAAAAAGTTAGTCGTGAGACTAGATGAAGTTTAGCATGATTGCACTTTATCGTGCATAAAGCATATCAGGCCGCTATTTCTTTTTTTTTTTTTTTACCCAGTCTGAATGTACACGTCAGGATCCACCACAGATCCGAGGTAATCTTTCCCTTCAATCTCTAGATATCATACAATACTTTTCTTTTCAGTTCCACCTAAGCAAGAACCTGAAGGCCATATATTTGCCTGTTAAAAATGTGTACAAGTGTAAATAGATGACTCCATTAATGAGCTCATTTGCCAACCTTCCCCAACTTTCCATCAGGAAACGTCATCGGCCCTTGCGACTTGCTAGTTTTGTGTGCCAGTCTCTCTAGTTCCATTAACAAAAAGCCACCCGCTACAGTCAAACTGCAGCACCTGTCTATTATATAATCCTCCCTACTCTAGAACTGATATGCAAATAAGAATCTAGAAAGAAACACAGCCACTAGTTCTGCACACCTTTATAAAGTCAAAATAAGAGAAAAAAAGGAAGATCAATCTGAAAAAAACCTCATTTCTCTGCACTGTATCAATATATGTTTAAATTGTTCCCTATATCTAAAGTACAAATGATCAAGCACATAAGTGTATGCATTGATCCACATTAACCACTCCTTATATTAAAATTGAATAAGAGGACTGTCCCATATGAAAGATTGAACTAATCATCGTGATCCATAATCATTGAGAATCAGATTCAAGGACTATAGAAATCCAACTGCTTAATCATCTTGATACCCATTTCGCACGTTGAATTCCTGTTCATCATCACTGCCACCACCAAACATGGTAGCCATTTTCATGGCCAGATTTGCTGCCATTTCTCTCCTCTGATAATCAGGCATTAACCTCAAGTTGTCAAATTTCCAATCTCAGACATCAACTGTTCTAAATCCTCAAAGTCAAAAGGTGAAACCTCATTTCTTTCTGTGTCTTTTTTAGGATCTTCTGCATTAGGCATCACTTCCTTATCATCCTGCAATTCAACTGCTGATGTTGAGGCTTGCACCTCTTCATCATCAAACTTTTCCCAATTCTTGAGATCACATTCTGTAATATGATTACTCTGCTCAATTGATACCCCTACATTAGATACAGTACTAGTACCATTTACAGAAATCCATCCTCCATGTGAGTCATCCCATGGTTCAGCTGAACCAGCAGACAGCACTTCATACTCGAATTCATAATCAGATTCTTCTTCAGATAAGTCTGTGCAAAGCATGTAAAGGCCTTTAGTATCCCCATTAACAAATAGAAATTAATCTAAAGAATGGAATATAAAACCTTCTTTAGTGGGTAAGACTGGCAGAGTAATGCTTTTGCCAGATTTTAGGATCATTCCAGGCCACATATGAGCAGATAGAGCACCAAAAAGACGTTCAACACCTTGTAAATCACCATCAGATGATAAACCTGTCAACAACAGCTCTTTGTTAGTTAGTGGATGCTAAAAATGCCGCTAAAAAAATGCATTTTTTCTACTGCCTACTGGTTGTTCCTCTATCATTCAAACTGCAACACAATCCCACAGAACCTTGGCTAAGACCTTATCATGTTTAATTCCGACTCGTTACAGATGATTCAAAAAGTTACTAATTCTTAATTTAAGTTCTTGGTCCATCCACTGGAAAAGTTTCATCTCTAATGTGTCAATATGACAGGCCTTAAAGTATAAAAGCCATAGCAAAATATTTTTCACCATAAAGATAGATATGTAATTAGATAGACATAATGACAGTGTAATTTAGTTCCTCCATTAATCAAGTCATAGCTCAACATGCCAGTAAAAAGATGCCAGCCCATTTGAACCATAAAGCATCAGTTCATTTGTCATCCTAAAGGTAATTATACAGAACAACATTTCAGTTCATCAATTTTTCATATACTAATATAGTTGTAGAAATAAATGAAGACTAGCTTTTAAATGGATACTACTTCATTAAAGAGGAAGGCAAACACTAGCTCTTACATTTGTCAAAATCAGCATTTGAGGCACAGGCTTCAATGTACTCAATATTGTGCTCACTGCACCACTCAAGACATGACCTCCTGATCTCTGACGATGGTTCCTCACCACCCAATAGACTATTTCCTTCAGTTTCAGATATCCCAAATTCGTACAAATCTGAATAAGGATGAGCAGAAGAATTTTCAAGTTTAAGAAGTCGTCTTCTGTATTCAGCATGAACTGGATGACCTGGAATGAGATCTACTTTGTTTCCAATGCACAATAGTATTTCAAACTTGTGAATATCAGTGCGAGACACCCAATCTTGAAGTGCAATGAGAGATGATAGCTGCACAGAATCCATCAACAGAAGGATATATTATTGCATCAAAAAGTCAAGCTGGCTTGCAACTGATACCCTTGTAGAATCAATGCTAACTCCAAATGGAGATTGAAGCATTTGCAATTAATAAAACAATGAAACTATGAATAGGAAGAGGCTAACATCATTCATGTCGAAAACCATCACTAAAGCAGCCAGGCTGTTATAAATTGGGAGGATCCTGATGGAAAGTCCATCATGAAGGTGAGCCATCCACACAGATACTTCAGCTGTATAATACTTTGTATTAATAGTCCACCTATTGAAAGAATAAAGGAACAAAAGTAAGTAAAAATTGAAGCAAACACTTCAGCATTATGAGTGGAATAAACAAGGCAAAGCCAACGCACCCATGGGCAACTACTTGAGATGATGAATCAGAAGCATCGTCAAAATCTACAGACAACAATCCTACAACCAGAACATAGGTTTTAATTGGTAAAGTAACAATATTCCTTTCAGATGTTTAACTTCTTTAGCTATTATATCATAATTTAACAATCAACTAAGAAAATATTTCAACTTTATCCAACTTTAGCTGTGAATGTAAATCAGAAACTACCCAGAACTGCAATTCATTGTAATTAAAAGAAAGGAATGCGATTTAGCGCAAAATGATAGAGTTTCTTTACACTGCCATTGAAAGAAGCTGGCTTTAGATGAATCAAGAGGGAACAATTAACAAACAATCAAGAGAAAGAGAGAGAAGCGTACGGGAAAGAAGAGTGCGTTTGCCAACGCTAGCGGATCCGATCACGAAGATGCCGGGCCTGTTCTCCAAAGATCTCCGATCCGACGCTTCCATTTCTCCGCCTATTTGCTTTTTTCAAATTCAGTTCCGAAATTTTCTAAACCCTAGAGGAAGAACAGGGAAAGACAAATGTTCATCTGCAGGACGGATCCCCTCCTGGAATCATATTTCACCACATCACCACTTATTTTTCTCGATTTTTACATTTTTGTAAATTGTACATTTCTCTTTCAGTTAAAATAAAAATAAAAATAAAAATGCACCTTTCTCCTTCCCAATTTTCACCACAGTGTTTTTAGCCATCCATATTTACATACATTATTTTTTTTGCTTTATAATTAAAAAACGCATATACATTATTTTAGTTTAGAAAAAAAAAACCAATAATAAAATTTTTAATTAACAATTCAATACAGTAATTTTTAATATATGATGTCTTTTAATCTAACTCAGGTAAATTATTAATTCTACTTTTATTGTTATGGCGCTTGTGATTGTATACTTGAAACTTCTTCCAATGTTTTATTTAATTTTTTTTCCTTTGCTTATAATTTTTATAAGGCACTAAAATCTCACTTTGAAATCTGAATGAAATAATTTTTGAGGGGTTAGAATAGTTATCAAATCAAATTTCCATAATGATATAGAAATTAGGTATTTTCATTGCCAAATATAGGAGAAAGTAGAGAGAGAAAATAAGTATTTTTTTGGGATCCCGTTTTCTGCATAGCTCTCACATTGTACTAATCATAGTAATCAACAATATTATTGGCTAAATTATAATGTATTGTATAGATATTTATTTACTTATTTAATTTAATTATAAATTTCATATAAATTATTTAATATACTCAAAAGTCTTTTTTTTTCCTTACAACTTAATTCAAAACCCATAAATTTAATTATAATATAATGAAATGAATAATGGAAATTGAAAACTATAGAGGTAGTAGTTTAGCCCAAAGAAACCGTAGTTTTACATAATTTTTTCACTAAATTTAAATTTACTATTTAAAATCTTTAATTTGTCAATCAAATAAAAAAAATATCAAATATAGAATTTGGCTTTTTATTACAGAATTGTTAATTTTTAGTTGTCCGTGGGTTTTCAAATAATAAAGTATTATTAAATTAGAGTTGGAATAGACTTGTTAGAAATGGAGTTCCTATTTATATATTCTAATTTTGGTAGAAAAATAAAATTATTTCAAAAAATGACAACATAGTCTTGGAAAGTACCTAAAACAGACATTAGCCCATAAACTTCACAAATCCCTACTTACATTTTGATTTATGCAAATTAAATTAATAATTATTAAAATAATTTTATATAATATCTTCTTATTAATTTAATCCATCCAATCAGCACAACAAAAATCTAATAAATAAATTTTAATCTTCATAAGTAGATATTTATAAAATGTTGTCAACTCAAATGGAGTGAAGCTTCATTTTGGAAAACATGTTAGATGATGATGTTGATGGCAGAAAATAGTGGGGTCTGTATGTGTTTTCCATAGCTTATTTCCCTTTAGAAATTAGGAAAATTAACCATAATTAAAATCACTTTAAGGACACTATGTCCCACTGTCTTCTTCTCCCTCATAAACCCTAATTCAAATCTATTTTCTTCTGCTCTCTGTACTCTCAACAAAAACCTTGCACTCAAAATCCTCATTGAGGGATTTTTTCTCTTTATCATCTCTAATGATTTGAACATCCTTACATGTTCTCTCTCTCATTCTCTCATTCATATTTTTTTCTATATCTTATTCTTTGTGTCTTGATGATCACGATCCAACGGTCTAGAATGAATGAAGCTTCTCTTATTTGTTTCTTCAATTTTTAGAGACTAAAACCTACAAATTTACTCTCTTTTTGCTTAAATCTTAATTTTTGGTAAGATTTTTCTCCTTGATTGCTTTCTTTTGCTTTGCACTCTTATTTTTAGCATTTCTTTTCTTCTAATTTTGCTTCAATTTCAGCTTTTTTTTTTTTTACATTTCACTATTACACAACTTAGCTTGTGAATATTAAATCTATTACAGGTGAAACTTGAACTCATGTTGCTTGAATTTTTGCTTTTTGTCAAAGTATTGGTGTTTTTTCTTTGTTAATTTGCATTTTATTTGAAAATTGGATAATCTAGTAAAGGAACATATTTTAACTATGAACTTGACTTTTTGCAATTTTTTGAAGGTTTCTGACTTTCTGTTAGAGTTTTGCTCATGTATTCTTCTTCATCGAGTATGGAATGGGTTACTGAAAAATGGAAAACAATATTGTGTTTATGGAAGTAGAATGATTTTATGATTATATTGAAATGACACTGTTTTATTTTAGGGGAATGCAATCGCTCATGCAAGTAGAGGAAGGGACTGACTAAATGGAACATCGAAGTTTTGGAGAGGAAGGCTAAATTTGGCAATACATTGTAGTAATTCTTTACTCACTTTTATGATGTAGATAGATAATCTAAATCAATTGGCATAAGTCATACTTAACCCCCCTGTATTTATTCATTCTTACTATTTTGCCCCATATATCTATTTTTATTAAAGAATATTTTTAGAACTTTATTTTTAATATTTTTAGACTGAATAACATTTATACAAATATAACCACATATATAGCCTAGTGGAAGATGTATTTTCACCTGAATTATAAGTCTCAAATTCGAATTCTCTCTCCGTTGTAATTTAAAAAAACAAAAATATTTGATTTAATATTTTTTTACACTTAGAAAATTAATATACTTGTTTTATTATTAACCTAGAATCTATGTGGCCTAAACCAAACTCTCATTCTCTCTTGCTCCTCTTTTTGTAGCCTGAAATTTTATTGGTGGCCATTGCTATGAAGGTTAAGCTTTTTGAAAACTCTCACATTCGCCTCAATTTCTATGTTTTTCCTTCCATTTTTTTTTGTATCAAATGTATGAAAATGTTTAATTCTTAGTGAAATAAGAGTCTGGCCTTGCAAATTTAATGCTATTTGCAACTCATCGATGATTGGTTATATTTAATCAACAAGTAGAAGAATTAGTTGGTATATCTACTAATAATTGAATTCATACACTCTCCCACCTATAATTACAATGTAATGAAGCATGTTTTTTAAGTTGTTATTGGCAATCATATTGAAAATCCTCATAACTTAACTTTCAAAGTTATGCACATCTTTAAAAATCAAGATTCATCAATTTTCAAATATAAATCAATAAGAAAAATATCTTCTTAAGCTTCTGTGTTATTAAGAAATTCTTTCGCAGCAAAGCTTACTATGATGATGAATCAATGCAAGTTATGGAAGAATCTCCTATCAAACGACCATGTATTAGGTAAACAAATTTGTATTACATATTATGTCACGAACAATGCATCATATATAATAACAAACATATATTAAATAAAAACGAACATAAATTTTTACCCTTTTATTTTATGTCAAAACAGTCTTCAGTAGAAAATGAGAAAATAGATTAATTTTTTAACATTCAATTATCCCATTATACTTTCTTGAAAGATGTTATCATTATTTATAAGTTATGTAAATTTTTTTTGTAATGTTATGTAGAGTCTTTTTATAATATATAATTATGCTTTATTGTAATGACTCATTTATTTAAAAATAAAAGTAAAAACTTTTACATTATGTAGTTAATGTCATACTATAATCCCGACGCAAAGCGAGAGTTACCTTGTGTGTGTGTATATATATATATATATATTGGTGGCTAAGTGGGTTTTGGCTTTTTCTTCTTTAACCACAATAAGCTGCAAGGATTCCTCAAGTTGTTCAATCCAATTTGCATACTTTAGCAACAAGGAACTTATAGAGGCAACAAATGGGTTCATGATAGGAAGGAGATTTTTCATCATTGTATAGAAAGGGCAAAGAAAATTAAGTAAATATGTTCCTACTGCACTTAAGAAATTGGACATAATAGTTGTAGATAGTGAGAGAATTTAGAATAGAAGTTGGTGGAGCATGAAAAATCATTTACATATAAATATAAAATTATGAATTGATCTTATTAATTTTTTTATATTTATTCTGAAAAAATGGGCTCACTCGCCTAAGAATTCTAATTATTTCTCTTTTCTACAATGTTATTTTTTATGGCAGAGGGCTAATTGTACTAAAAATAAAGTATAAGAGACAATTGAGGAAAAACTAGTATGGAGGACAAAATAAAAATAAAAAAAAACATGACAAGTACAAGGGTTAGCAAAGGTGTTCTGTAATACCCTATAATATAATTAAGAATAATCTCAATTATATCAAAATATGCTACGATGCATATGAGTTAAAAAGTAATAATTTAAAAATTTCATGTATTATGGTCATGATGACTTGCATAAAATTAAAAATCATTTAAAAAGCTTGATAAAATAAAGTTAATTACATAAATCAAACAGGTAGCACTAGTCCAAAGTTTATACAAAATGAGTAGTTATAAAACTACATGTCTCTAAAATACAACATGCAAAACTATAACTATCCAATTCACAATAACACAACCAAAAAGTACAATCATATATCACTCATCTCAAATGTACAACCATATATACCCCATTTGTATATCATTGGGCGTCCTCCTCAGTCGATCATCTTCTAAGATCTAAATATGCATATTGAAAGCTCATATACTAAGCAACTAGTGTCTAGTGGTACATAACAATATACAAACACACCACACGATAAATATATAATATACATTATATACTCATCGAGCTACTATAATAACTTATCTCGAAATCCGCATATGTACTAGTTCACATACTACATGACATACCATAAGGATCTCATATATATAATGCACACCACGAACATAGTATATCAAATAATCACATAATATCATATAAGTGTATACCACACATAATATAAATTATTATTTTACATTTGTCCATTTTACTTATAACTAGAATAAAATGGATACAAGTACTTTATGGCTCTTGCTAGAGCCAGCATATAACCCATAGAGGAAGCTCTCATTGCTTACCTCTAGGTCTTCTAATATAACCCACTAAGAAAGCTCTCATTGCTTACCTCTGGATCTTCTAATATAACCCACCGATGAAGCTCTCATTGTTTACCTTTGAGCCTTAAAATGTCTCACATAAATCAACCGAAAAAAACGAGAGTATAGAATAGTTGTGAGGGAAGCCCACCTGGCTAGGTCACGAGTCTTCAAAATATCTTGTTAATCTTCAAAATATCTCAATTGTAACCAATATATGTCATCCAGTATCGATCTTCCCACTTAATGGCATGTCATCTATCCTAGATCTAGTCCTAGTCAGAGTATTGGACTTACAATTTCACCACGAGTACCACATATATTTCCATATTATCCATTTTTCATATTTTATATAAAATATACCATGATTCTCACAATCATTTCCACAATATGTATTTCCATATCATGCTATAAGCATATGACCGAGGTCTACCACCTCACAACGAATCAATCTTGATTCACATACAACATACAAATTTTTTAACATGAATAGTTTCATATCCGTGAACAACCTTTTACAGTCGTGAATAAGTCCTTCACGGGTAGTTTACCTATGAACTAAACAGTGATTCAATAACAGACTTCACAGCGATGATCTTCTTTTTATATACATGAGCCTAAGCCATGAAACAACCTGTGACAGAGCTTGTTTTATCAAAAAGACCTTCACACATGTGAACAACCAGTTCACAGTCGTGAAACTGGAAAATTTCTAGAAAACATAACATCACAACTTCATGTCATTCTCATATGAAATATTCTCTACGATTGACCAATGTTAGTGACCCTATCAATATTCCAGCATGTATTTAAGTTCCCTAAACCCTAAACCATGTACTTTCTAACTATCAATATTAATCAGAATAACTCATCAAACACCTTAATCTAACCATGTTCATAAAATTTTCATCATGCATATCAACCATACATTTTATCATCTAACTACTCACTAATCATTTACATCATGTATCTAAAGCAAATAACACATAAACATAAAATAATTGTCTTAGGTGTTGTTATGTACAAACCTTATATCTAGGATGAAGTGAGGCAAAACTCTAGCTCTTCAAGCTTATCCTTTCTCTTGAGATGGACTTCCAGCTTTACCTCCAGATCCTAGCAAGAAGGGAAAAAGTTTCCTTAGTTTCTGGAACCTGACTAAGACTTAGAAATCTCCAAAACTGAGCTTTCTCACACACAAGCTCACAACTCTCATCTCACTTATCTCTCTCACTTTACCTTCACTAAACTTAATCCTCAAAGCTTCACTACTGGTGGAAATCATTTTTGATGGTAAAAGAGATATTATGTAGCGTGTTAGGTCAGTTATAGGGGTATGAGAGTGGATTTAAATGAATGACATGAAGAAAAATATGATTGTCTTACCTGTTCTGCCTGTCCAGACTTCATGGTCGTGACTTCTCTTTCACGGGCATAAACTACTCCTTCACAGTCGTGAAGAAACTCATCGTAGCTACTAACTAAAATATGATATTCACAACTCGTGACACCCAAGTCCAGAAATACCATCACAACTTTCCTAGAAAAACAAGCCCTTCAAAATATTCCTCATCTAAAAAGCCCATCTCCAGAAATACCTTATCTTTCTCCAAAAAGCTTAGAGTCTGAACTCTTTGATAATGAGCTTGACCCAAAATACTTTCCTCCAATCCAGTTCATGATAGATCAAGCCACTTCACAGCAAAGTGGAACAACCCATCAATAACCTGCTTACCAAACTGAAGAACCATCAGAAGAGGAGATGGATACAAATATACCAGGATCTAATCCTCAAGTTCCTCCTATGCCATAGAATGGTCCGTGGTTCACATTTGATGATATTCCCCTTCACAAATAGAGAGACATGATCCAAGAATTCTATGCCTGAATTGAAGTACAACAAAGGCGTCTAAATTCCAGATTTCCAGCCATAATCTTAGAATTCACTTCCAAATTCATAGGAATGTTGAAAGACTGGTTTGTAAGACTTCTAGAAGAAGCTATGCTAAAATTTTATCATGCTCAGTCAATTGCAAAAGTGTTCACAGCTCTTCATCAAGAGTTTGTTGGTAACACAACAGAGTATGATGACATGGCTAGATATGAATACTTCAAGATGAAATGTTGCTCTCTCTTGAGAAAAGATCTTGACAGATACTACCAGAGGATGACAAAAAGATTCTATCTACTTGGTGCAGCTACATATGCAAATTTGAAGCAAGCATTCTTAATGTCTTTCCCAGAAAGTATTTTTAATCACATTAAGTTCCAACTCCGAGAAAAGAATATTGACCTTAACTCTCTCAGTCTTAGAGAGATTTACCAAAGAATTCTACTCTATGTTGAAAAGATATGTGCACAACAAAAATTGGTCCAAGAGCTTATGACATTTGATCATGATTCCTCATAGAAAATGGCATGCAAAAGACCAGACTTGCAAATAAACTGCAAAGACAAGACATGCACGTGTCCCCCTCGAAAGTCAAAAAGATACCACATGTGGAGACCTACAGATGACCTCCAGTCATGAAGACACAGAAGAAAGAAATTCGAGTTCTTTAAAAGGCGTAAACACAAATTCAAGAAAGGAAACAAATGCTATGTTTGCGGGAAAAATGGGCATTTTGCAAAAAATTGCCCTAACAAGCCAAAGAAAGCAGCAAAGATTATACAAAAGATTCATCATGTTTCTCAAGTAGACCTGGAAGATGCTGACATAGAATCCCTATTCTCCCTGGATGATGAATCAGATTCAAGAGCCTTATTTGCAGCTGAATTCTCAAATTATGAATCAGAGACGGATGAAGAACTACCTTCCCAAAACTGAATATTTCCTGACCATTACTTTCCTCATGTTTATCTCATTACCCCTCTTTCTATCTTACCCGATACAATTCCCTCAACAGAATTGATGCTATCTACCTCTTCTATACCAACTGTCTGTTCAACCCAAACATTACTGTGACGCCCCACTTATATATTAGGAATAATCCCACATATATTAGAAGGATGCCACAAGCTTAAATCGATAATCTGCTCGAATTAATTTTTTTTTCATTTTAAATAACTTAATCTATTTATTTATATTGGTTTAGGCAAGTTATTCTAATTAACAATATATATATATATATATATATATATATATATATATATAATATATTCTTATATTGTATACACATATGGCACCCGATTATATTACATAATTATTTACATACACAATATTAATATATGAGACATGTCTACCATACCATATACATAGTCAAACTAAAAAGAAAAAATAATAATAAATAATCAACCCTCTAACTATACTTCTTATGTTTCTCTACTGATATGGGCTTGGATTTTCTTCTTGACCACTTCACCTCCTACCGTCTATAGTTCTAATTCCTGCGTAAGAAGAACCTATGCTAAGCTATCTCTAGCTTAGTGGTACATATAGGTATTAAGTTTTTTTCCAAGCAGTCACACAAGTGCATGTCTCAAATAATTCATGACACACTGAATTTTTATTGCATATTTGTCATATAAAAAAAATAACTACATCACATAACAGTATAAGCATAATAATCATATTCAATAATTAAGTTCTCACTACCTCATGTAAGCATTTCATTTCTTAATCACTTATGTCAATAATAAATTTTCACATTTCATTCCATAGTCTTTAATTAATATCAACCCAAATCTCATTCCCGGACTGTCCGGATATGAGGTGTGAAATAGGAGCACTCGCGGAGCTTAAGCCACCTTGACTGAATATAATTATGTCATCTGTGTATAATCTGAATCAGATGCGCTCCCAGAGCTTAAGCCACTATGTCCCTAAATAATATCCATATCGGTACCGTAATTCCCCCTTTAATGGTGCACCATCTATCCTATGTTAGTCCTCAGGTAGAGAAATGGGCAATTAACACCATAGTGAATCCAGGTCTCTCCCCCTTAAAGATCAACTCAGCTAATTCAATTAACTTCCTATCTTGTCTTTGTGCATCCTTGATTTCCTGCATAAGAGTGGGTTGAATGTGTAACTCTGCCACCATCTTTCTGCTTAAAGCATCTGCTACTACATTAGCTTTGCCTAGATGATAGTCAATCACACAATTATAATCCTTTATTAGTTCTAGCCATCTTCCCTGCCTCAAATTCAATTCTTTCTGTGAGGGAAGATATTTTAAACTCTTGTTATCTGTGTAAATAAAACATTTCTCCCCATATAAATAATGGCGTCAAATCTTCAATGCAAAAACTATAGCTGCCAACTCCAGATCATGGGTAGGATAATTCTTCTCATACGGCTTTAAC
Organism: Triadica sebifera; assembly: GCA_023653625.1. Lineage (NCBI taxonomy): Eukaryota > Viridiplantae > Streptophyta > Magnoliopsida > Malpighiales > Euphorbiaceae > Triadica > Triadica sebifera. The sequence continues at coordinate 15,580,696 of CM042893.1, forward strand.
TGTCTAGAAGCATAAGCAACCACCTTTCCATCTTGCATCAATACACAACCCAATCCATTATGAGAAACATCACTATAAATGACATACTCATTATTAGGAATCGGCTGTGTCAAAACAGAGGCCTTAGTGAGCATACTTTTGAGCTTATCAAAACTAGCTTGACACTTATCTGTCCACTCAAATTTAACATCCTTTCTCAATAGTCTTATTAAAGGAGAGTCATCATTGCAAAACCCTTGACAAATCTCCGATAATATCCAGCTAAACCTAAAAAACTTATGACCTCGGTCACATTTCGTAGAGGTTTCCAACTCACAATTGCCTCAACTTTACTAGAATCCACTTTAATGCCTTCTGTAGAGATAATGTGTCCCAAAAATGTCACATCCTTTAACCAAAACTCACATTTTGTGAATTCGGCATAAAGCTTATATTCTCTGAGAGTCTGCAATGTTATTCTCAAATGTTTTTCATGTTCTTCTGAATCTTAAAATACACCAAAATATCATCAATAAAAATGACAACAAATTGATCAAGATGTGGCCTGAAGATCCTATTCATAAGATCCATAAATGTTGTTGGAGCATTGGTAAGCCTAAATGGCATAACCAAAAACTCATATTGACCATATATGGTTCTGAATGCAGTTTTAGCAATATCCTCCATCTTCACCCTTAATTGATGATAACTAGATCTCAAATATATCTTGGAAAATACTCCTGCACCTTTCAGTTGGTCAAAGAGAACATCAATTTGCGGTAATGGGTACTTGTTCTTGATGGTCACCTTATTCAACTGTCGATAATCAATATATAGCCTCAAAGATCCATCCTTTTTTTTCACAAACAATACTGGTGCACCTCATGGGGATGTACTTGGTCTAATGAAACCCTTATCAAGGAGGTCTTGCAATTGTGTCTTAAGTTCTTTCATCTCTGATCGGGCCATTTTGTATGGCGTCTTTGATATAGGCATAGTTCCTGGAACAAGATCAATAGTAAATTCTACCTCTCTCTCCGGAGGTAACCCAGGTAAGTCATTAGGAAAGACATCTGGAAATTCATTTACCACCGGGATATCTTCAAGATTTGAACCTCTTTTTCTGATGTCAATCTCATGGGCCAAATAAGCTTCACACCCTTTTCTCATCAATCTCTAACCTTTCATTATGGATATGACTCGAGGATGTTGTGAAAATAATTCCCCTTTTACAATAATTTTCTCATGATTTTCTATTTTAAGTACCACAAATTCAGACTTGCAATCCACCACTGCTTCGTGACGTGAAAGCCAATCCATGCCTAATATGACATCATACTTATGGAAAGGCAACTCAATCAAGTCTGCAGAAAACTCCTTCCCATGCACAACCAAAGGACAATTCCTAAATACTTTATTCAATATTACACTGTGACTCAAAGGATTCTTAACTTCAATTCCATATTCTAGGTTTTCTTTAATCATATAATGCTGACTAGGAGTGCTAGTGCAAATATAGGAATGTGTGGAAGCTGAATCTATGAGTGCACAAATGTCAAAACCATATAATGAAAACATACCAACAATAACATCTGTTGCCGCCTGATCTTCTTTAGCTTTCATGGCATAAGCTCAGACTGGAGCTATGCTAGATCCAGGTCTATTCACTATCTCTGAAACAACCTACCTCGATCAGCCTGGTCCTCCTCTGAACTGAACTCCAGGCTGAGTCGGAGCTGACCTAGTAGTCTGAGTAGGAGTATCACCTGTCAAAAGTGGGCAATCCCTCCGTATATGTTCCTTGGACCCACATCTAAAGAAAGCACCTGTGACACGCCAACATTCCCCCTGATGGATCCTATTGCAAATGGTACATACCGGTATAGCTTCCTTGCTAACCTGAGGTTATGAACTGGCTGTAGCAGAAGGTGCCTTAGAAGGCGGCCCCCTCTTAAAAGACCCTGTCTATGAATAGCTAAAACTTTTTTCCTGTCCTCTATTTAGTGAACGACTATTAAAAAACAACTCTTATTCCCAGTGAATTGAGTCTCAGAAGTAGCTGACTTTTTAGAAGATTATTCTATTTTCCTCTTTTTCCTTTTTTCAAGCCTGAGTGCTGCAGAAACTAACTGAGAAAATTTGTTATGCTGAAGAACAGTCACAATATCTCCAACCTCTTCATTAAGGTCATCTTCAAATCTTCTACATTTATCTCTTTCATTTGCAACTAATTCAGGGGCATACTTGCTCAGTCTGGTAAAATCCCGTTGATACTCAGTCACTGACATTTTACCTTGCTTGAGATTCATGAACTCTTTCTTTTTCTCATCAATATAGATCAACGGAATATATTGCTCTTTAAATTCAGAGAGGAAGGAATCCCGTGAGACCGGTTCCACCATATCTAGCTTGGTAAGAACTGATTTCCTCCAATCATATGCCTCATCTTGGAGTAGAGAAGTAGCAAATCTAGCTTTGTCATCTGCTTCCACTTGCAACTCTTTAAAAATTATTTCACTCTTTTCCAACCAATACTAAGCTGCAGCTGGATCTTCATCTCTCTTACCATAGAAATCCGAAGCCCCATACTTACGAAGCTTATCAATGGTTACTTTTGGCCTAGGTGGTGGCACTGGGGTAGGCTGAGGAATGACTCGTACCATCTGTTGGAATAATCCAGTCATCTGTTGTATAAATGGATTTTGACTAGGGTCAATCTGTTCTGCAGCATACGGTGGGGGATTTGGAGCAGCATTTTGCCTTTGCACACTTGCTGCACTAGGCTAATGAGATGTCCTAGTATCAGAAGAGCTGGTACTCTTAGCCATATCTCGTTCATCCGAAGACATCTTTCTACAATCCTACAAGTTGCCAAGAAGAAAGCCCATATCAAAATTATATGAGACACATGTATATTTAAACCTAATATCTCATTTCACACCTAGGCCTAGAAACGCCTAAACCTGGCTCTGATACCACTAAATGTGATGTCCCACTTATATATTAGGAATACTCCCACATATATAAGAAGGATGTCACGAGCTTAACTCGATAATCTGCTCGAATTGAATTTTTTTTTCATTTTAAATAACTTAATCTATTTATTTATATTGGTTTAGACAAGTTATTCTAATTAACAATATATATATATATATATATATATATATATATATATATATATATCCTTATATTGTATACACATATGACACCCGATTATATTACATAATTATTTACATACACAATATTAATATATGAGACATGTCTACCACACCATATATATAGTCAAACTAAAAAGAAAAAAATAATAATAAATAATCAACCCTCTAGCTATACTTCTTGTGTCTCTGCTGATATGTGCTTGGATTTCCTTCCTGACCACTTCACCTCTTACCGTCTATAGTTCAAATTCCTGCGTGAGAAGAACCCACGTTAAGCTATCTCTAGCTTAGTGGTACATATAGGTATTAAGTTTTTTCCAAGCAGTCACACAAGTGCATGTCTCAAATAATTAATGACACACTGAATTTTTATTGCATATTTGTCATATAAAAGAAATAACCACATCACATAACAGTATAAGCATAATAATCATATTTAATAATTAAGTTCTCACTACCTCATGTAAGCATTTCATTTCTTAATCACTTATGTCAATAATAAATTTTCACATTTCATTCCATAGTCTTTAATTAATATTAACCCAAATCTCATTCTCGGAATGTCCGGATATGGGATGTGAAATAGGGGCACTTGCGGAGCTTAAGCCACCTTACTAACTATAATCTCAAGTCAAGGGCACTCGCGGAGCTTAAGCCACATTGACTGAATATAATTATGTCATCTGTGTATAATCAGGATCAGGGGCGCTCCCAGAGCTTAAGCCACCATGTCCCTAAATAATATCCATATCGGTATCGTAATTCCCCCCTTAATGGTGCACCATCTATCCTATGTTAGTCCTCAGGTAGAGAAATGGGAAATTAACACCATTAATTACTTGTTTCTATAACCAATACTCATTTCATATTAACACAATCATATATTCACAATTTATTTCAAAACCATGTAATAGCATGATATTTTATCAAATATTAATACAATGTTAAGTTCATAGTTAATAACATTCCTACAACTTTAAAACATGTCATAATATATAATTTCATCATTGTGACATGTAATTTATGTCATGCACACAAAATCATGCATAAGGGTAAAACAGAATACATATATATACAAACCTCGATAGTATTTTCCTTTTCCAACATATAAGTTCAGATCTTGTTCACTTTTGTTGGTATTCTTCTTGTTGAAATCCTAATTTGAAAATATAATTAATTAATAGCTTGATAAAATATTTATTCTTAATATAATTTAAATAAATAACTATAATTTATATTAAGCTAGAACAAAACCTCTAAGGACTGTTGGATTAATAACTTTTTCTAAACTTATCCAATTTATATGATTCTTGATCCTGATTAAATATACCATTAAAACTAAAATATATTAAAATTTTAGAATTTTTGAACCTTTACATAATTTTTGGTATAATTTTAAATATTGTCATATTTTCTGCCATTAGGCAGTTTCAAGGTACCTAATTCAAAAATTCATAGCTTTCAATGTGTAGCTTGAATTATTCTGAAAATTTTTATACAGTTATATAAGTTAATTTGGAAAATATTTCATGTTTAACTCATTTCCAGATTCAGTAACTCACAAAATACATGACATTTTAAGGTGAAACTTTCATATAAATTTAGATACGACATAGGAGTAAAACTTGTATGTTTTGCACGTTGGCTAATTCGATCTAAAAATAGGTGAAATATAAGGACAAAGTTACTGAAACTGCACAGGTATATGAAACCAGCTCAATCAAGAAACAATCATAGTTCATTTCAGAATAACTCAACCTACACAAGAGAAATTCATACAAAATATTGCAGAGACCTCAATAACATATATACCTACAACTTTTATGTTTTACAAAACTTCAGAATAAGTCACTAAGATGATCAAGTTTTATAAAAACCGTAGGTTATTTGGTTGATACGTCTCCCTGAACCAGTTTCACCCCAATAATCATATCTCTTCATATACTGAAACTCATTCAATAAAATTTGGCAGAGAGATACATAAGACATAGATGAACAACTTGTATGTTTAATACATCCTCAAATTGGAGTCACAAGATAATCAAAAATAGAGTGCAATATCCTGTAAAAATATAACCTAAAGAGTCCTAATAACACAATAATCTTGGAAAAAATATTTCTTACCAAGATCGGATTTATTTGGATTGATTTTTTATGCAAATATTGAAGAAGATGATGAGTAATTTGAGTTGTGATATGGAGGAAGGAAAAGAGATGAAGAAGAAGAAGAAGGAGAAAAGAGAAGTTGGGAAAAATGGCCAAAAAATGCCTTCAGCCCCTTTTTCCAGTTTTGCTCTTTTTTTTTCTGACCATTTTACTGTTCACTTTACTTTTTTTTTTCTTCTTCTTCTTCTTCTTCTTCTTCTTTTTATTATTATTATTATTATTATTATTATTATTATTATTATTATTATTATTATTATTATTATTATTATTATTATTATTATTATTATTATCACATATTTCTTTATATCTAATATCTTTAATTTTATTTAATCAAAAACACAATTTAATTATGTAGTCTAAATTATTCAAATTAAACTCTAATTAGTGGGTGTTACAATTACACCCAATTCCACTTGTCCGATTACAGTTTTCCCCACAAATATGCCAAACCTGTAAAGATCATTACATTCATAGACACTAGAACTCACAGGTCTATGATGAACCCCTCCATTCTTTCTACTAGATACTGGATTCAACATGATTAACAATTTCAAGTAGCCAATGGTAAAATCTTCACTACAACCTTGAAAACCAGAAACCCCATCAAATTGCAAATCTTTCCTAAACTTACAATTTGGACACCTGTCCTTGGATCAAAAATTCCTTATAAGGATTTGGTCTTAAGATTTGATATTTACTTCAGATTAAACAACTTGTCCATTTAGCCCACAGGATTGCAATACAAAAAATGGTTACTACCTTTCACTACCATACCTTCCTTGTTTACCCTGCAGCCTTCACTATAGTTTCCTTCTCTGTCCCCATAACTAGTACATGAACTTCAAGATTCCTGTTGTGCTTTATCCCACACATAATTCTCACAGAAACACCATTCCTCTTTCTGGACCAGATCATAATTTTTTATAACTCTTCCATTCAAAAACTCAAAAGACCTTAACCCAACAAAGGCTTCACATCCAGGAATGTCTCTGATAGACATGGAACTTGTAATCCAACAATGTTCTCAGCTAATGTCAGAAGGCTTAATTTAGCTTACGAAATCAAATTGGGCATGCCAAGCTTTCTACGTGAACAAAAGATAAGAACAAATACGCGGAAAAAAGAGATTTGTCATTAACTACAAGCCCTTGAATCTCTTCCTAAAAGATGAAAAATATCCACTGCCAAGGATAGACTTAATGTTCTCTTTCATGGCTTCAGCCAAAGTGTTTTCAAAGTTCGATATGAAAGCAGAATTCTGGCAAGTAGGCATTGTTCCAAAAGACAGATACAAGATGATATTTTGTATTCCCAACCACTACTATGAGTGGACTGTCATTCCATTTGGACTCAAAGTGGCACCATTCCTGTTCCATAAGGCTATGATATAGATATATGAGCCCTTATTGCATACGACCCTGATCTACATTGATGATATCTTGTTATTCAGCCCATATGTTAATTCTTATCATGAGACATTCAAGCAGTTCGTGGATCTCACAAAAGCCCATGGAGTAAAGCTCAGCCCAACAAAGATGCAACTTGCCTAAACGACAATTGACTTCTTAGGAATACAATTCTCAAATGGGACTTAGAGGCCTCAGCCTCACCTGGCCCAAGAACTGTTAAAATTCCCTAATAGTGATTTAACAATTAAACAAATTCAATAATTTCTTGGGATAGCCAATTATATCCGACAATTCATTTCAAGCTATAGTAAGCACGTGAAACCATTATACCAACTTTTGAAAAAACAACCCCCACCTTGGTCGGCCATTCATACTAAGTCAGTCCAGACGATCAAGTTAGTCACTCAAAGTCTGCCACATTTACAGATTTCCTCCACAGGGAAAAGATTGATGCAGACAGACATGTTAGATGAACATTGAGAGCAGTACTTTTTGAGATTGTTGGAGATAAGAAAGAAATATGTAGATATGCGAGTGGTCACTTCAAAGATAGTAAGCTTCACTATCACTCGACGTTCAAGGAAATCTTAGTCTTCATATATGGAATCAAAAATTTTGTGTTCCATCTGATAGGACATCACTTTATAGTTGTTATAGACTGCTCATCCTTTCCACGAATGCTAGATGTCAAGCAAAAGACAATCCCTCATCCACAATTGCTAAGATGGAAAAAGTGGTTCAGCAGATACAGTTTCGATGTTCAATATAAAAAATGGGATAAGAATCTCAACCCTAATTTTTTATCCCGACCTTCACAACAAATTGATCTCATTTCATCATTATCAAAAATTCCTCTCATACTCATGGCCTCTAGTTCTCAGTCAAACACTCCAGTTCTTAGTCTTTCGGATTTTTTCCCTGGATGTCCAAAAGGTCTAGATCTCAAACAAATTAGGAGCTTTTCTCAGAACATGTTGTTCACTTATATGATGTTGTTTCAAGACAAGCTAGAACTTCCAAGAAAAATTGTTTACTGTCCTGCAGAGTACCCTTGGGTAATCATCTATAGGCTCTCTATAGAGCTTATGCTTTATGAGCAGTTATGATACTTATGGTGTTAGTTGACACTGTTCTACAATGCAGTGCATATCCCTTTGATAGATTTTCTTCCTTTCATATGCAACAGAGAGAATCTACAATCCCCACAGGCTAAGTTCCTAACATGATTCCAACCACTCAGTTACTAGAAGAAGTTATTTGCTAAGCTCATTGTAGATAATTCAACTCCTAAGGTCCCAAAAGAAATCATTGAAATTTTTATATTTCATCGATCTTACATACATATAACATGAACTAATACAGTAGTGGCACTTGGACACCTTAATCTTTGGAGAACAGTTTGTCATGAAGAACCCATGTGTCTAGAGGAAGTAAAGTCAGCAATCCACCTGGAACTTAGATGAATGAACAACTACTATCATCTACCTCCGATTAGTTACACATCATTTGGCCCAAATCCATGCAAAAGGATTAAAATGATCTCATGTCCTCCTTTGCTCAAGCCCAAGCTCAGGATTGAAAATGAGATTCCAGCAGTATTTGATCAAGACTCACAGGAAGAAGAAATGCCCAGACTCAACCTCGGTGATATGATGATAACTACTCAAGACTTAGGCCCAATCTTGGCCCAAACTTCATATTCATATCCAACTTCCCAACTTTTCCAAATTTCAACTACAATCAAGTCATTGATTTTTCAGACCCTTCACCAAAAAGCATGAGGAGATAGAAGACATTGATGACTGGCCTAGAAGAGATGAGCTCACTCTCAAAGACTTTAACATATCACAATCACATGAACCAATTCGTAAATAGTGGAATGTTTGTCATTATATTATAAAATTTGTAATAATTCAGCTGATATGATAACAATGGACTCTATCTACAAATGTGTGGTTTGCTTTTTTCTTTTTGATGTCTCATTCATAGTGATTACATCACTATTTAGGAATCTTACTTTATCTTTAATGCTTAATGATGTAAGCAGTGATGCATGTGCCAACTGTCTTTAAGCTTAAATAAGCTATTATGTATTAGATGAGAGGTATGGATGAAAAGTTTTATCCTTGTAATACCCCCGCGTGAAATACAAGTATGTTTTCTTAAACTTTTCTCTCTTCCTCTGATCCTAGATTAATCCATTACCAAATAGTTTCACGATCGTTTACTAATCTTCGAGTATCTCTAAGAGATCTTGAATTAGGAATCAAAATAAGATAAACCCACCAGTGGCCAAAAGAGCCTTTAAGGTTAGTCATACCTTCATCCTTTTGAAAGAATTCTCAGTCCTACCAAACTCCACTTAATCTCCAACTCTCGTTAACCTAGAACATAACTTATAAGCCCTAATTAAGGGCATTACATGTTCTGCCTTGGTATAATTAACCCCTTAAAAATTATATTTTTAGTTACATACTGCTAAAAGTGTAAATAAGTTAAAGTACTTATGAGTTATTCAAGCTCGACTCATAAAATATTTAAATTCAATTCGAAACTAATCATATCAAGCTCATGCTCTAATAGTTTGAGTAGTTTATCGAATCGAGCTCGAGTATCACAATACTTGACTCGTAAAACTCACAAACTTAATCAAGTAGTTATTTTTTATTTTTTTATTAAATTACTTTTATATTTGTAGTACTTAAATATATTCGAGTTTAATCGAGTCAAGTTAACTCGAATAGATTGCGAGTTGAGTCAAGTTGAGTATACTATTTATTAAAAATTTTAGATGATTCACGCTTTGTCAAGTCTAGCTCAAATAGCTCGAATATTTTTTGAGTTGAGTTTCAAACAATTAAAAAAAGATTTGATCGAGTTCCAGCCAAATTCGAGCCTCGAATTTTTTAATTGAGTCAAGCTCAAGTCTGACATTGTATCGACTCAGTTCGGCTCGATTACACCACTACATACCACCCCCTATCTTTACATTTTGCAAGCTAAAAAAATACTAATGTATATGACTTTCATGCACATTGCACATGTGACATGGTTCATCGGCCAATAATAATTGGACACTTAGATTTAGTTATGTTGTATGTATAATAAAATAATATTTGAAAAAGCTAAAAAAATAATAATTTCTTAAACTTAGAATTTATTTTATCCTTATTTACCTCAAAAAAAATCTCAAAAAACCAAATAATACAAAGGTGGATATTTAGCTTGTTTGAGGTATGTAAAATTTTATTATGGTTGAGTTTGTGATATAGTGGTGAGTTGGAATGAGTGGGATTGTCTTTAAAAGAGAAGAGCTACCCATAGCGAATTTGGGGGGCCACACATTATATTTATGTAGTGTATTTGAGGCATGTATAATTTATTATGGCTAAGTTTGTGAGATAGTGGTGAGTTAGGAAGAGTGGGATTGTCTTCCAAAGATAGGAGAAATCAGTAGAGGAGTTGGGAGGTTGCACATTATATTTATATAGTCTATTTGAAAGCACACATTTTATTAAAGGTATCTACTTAAATATTTTTATTTTTATTTGTAAGGGATTATGACCTCTACATGCCCCCATAAAGCTCTATCGCTGGGAGTTACACTTAAATAGGCCAAGAAAATAGAGGATCGTTGCCACTAATGTGAGTAGCTTCGACCATAGTTCAGAACCGACCGATTCCATAGTTCCAAAAATTTGAGACAGGACCGAAACTAGGGAGACCTCAATTTAGGGTCAATTGAAAATTGGTCGGGCCAATTCATGAACCGGTGGTTCTACCGGTTTCAATAATTTTTTTACGATATATAAATTTTTTTAGAAAAATTATACAATTATATAATCAACAATATAAATAAATATAATTAAAATTATTAAATTTTATTTATAATTTTTATTCATAGAAATTAAACTTAATTATTGGATGAATTTGAAACTAAAAAATTAATTTAATTAATTTATTTATTTATAAATGAAGAAAAAATATTAAAACAAATTGGGGAATAAGTTAGTTAGAAATAATAAAAATTGTGAAAAATAAATATTAACTTATGAAATATTAATTTGTGTAAATCATAAATTTGAAATAACTAATAAGTTAAAAAACAAATGAAAATTTTGACAAAAACAATTTAAATTGTTAAATATTAATTTGTGATTTTGTGTAATAAGTTAGATTTTTATATAAAAAAATTGATTTTGAGAAATTATAAGTTAGAATTTAAAAAGGATTATTTTTATTATATAATTTAATAAATTATAAAAAATTTAATTAAGTTAAAAACCTAATCAATTTAATTTTTCATTTTAAGAAATAATTTAATTATAAAATTTGAATTTATATTTAAAAATAATAATATTAATACTTGGACTTGAACTTAATTTTTTTATATTAATTAAGTTACTTATGTATCATTTTGAGATTTAAATAAATCAAAACTTATGTAATTTTCTTGCTTTTTTAAATTTTAATTATTGATCATTTTTTATCTTTTTTAATGGAAACTACTGGTACAAGATGTGCTAATCTTTCCGTTAATGGTGAAGTCATATAATTTCTCATTTTTATCTTTCTCTATTTCTTATTATCTTAATGTCGCTTTTATTCAACTATCAACACATGTTTGAACTTCTCGTAATTCAGAAGTTAAGCTAAATCGTGTTTTATTCAAAATATTACCTCTTATACTAAAAATTTATTTAACCGCAACAGTTGAGATTGAACTTGAAAATTTTGTTTTGCAATTTAGGAGAACATCGGTTAAGTATTTTGATGTCGATTATACTAATAGATGACTGAAAAATCTTTACATATATTACTATTACTAAACTTAAATGTAGTTGTTAGATAAATTTTAAGTTCAGATGAACCGGATGATAATCTTATTTTTTTTGTATTTTTGCAATATCAAACAATTACCCTTCTAATTTTTATCGATTCACTCTCAATTTATACTAGTAGTAGTAGGAATATCATAAATCAAACTAAATTTCATAAATAAATGACAAATTAATTTTTTTGTATAATTAATTATACCATCAACACTTATATCATCATCTAGATCTAAATATGAATAATAAAGACTCAACTAATCATATAAATCATCTATTCTATATCTAGGATTAAAAAAACTCAACATATAAAAATTAATCAAAGAAATAAATTTAAAATAATTCAACTATTTATTTTTTACCATATAAATAGAATCATGCAAAATTTGATTATTGATACATTCTTTAAATGCAACAATAATATTAGTACATTTATATAATAATAAATTATATTACTTAAAATATATGTTGCATCATTAAAAAAATTTAAAATATCTAAAAGTTAACAAATATCTTAATATTGTAGATATAAATTAATTTGTGGCACATTATTGGAAATAAATGTTTCTAATAATTTTCTATATTCATATGACTCGTTGAGTAATTCACAAATTGAATTCCAACGAGTGGAAATATATATTTAAAATATTTTAGTTTTTTTTGTAATTTTCAAAATAAAATCAACTTCATGATTTCATTATTTATGGGTATGACAATAAATATAAAATTTGTCCTTTAATTTGAGCAAAAGGAATGCGAAGGACACTTTTTATCTTTCAACACTTTTCAATACTCATTTTTCTGATTGATTGATAAGAAGAGAGAAATTTTAAAAAATAAATTTTTTTTTCTCACATTTATTTTTTTCCACATCAACTCATCAATAAGTGAACGTTGGAGAGTATTGAAAAATAGAGCATCCTTAGCATTCTCATAGGAGCATTTATACAACTCAAGAATTTCAAACTATTTCGAATATATAAGTTCAACACATGACATGCACATCTAAGATAAAAAAATCTACCTCCAATATTATGTTGATATAATGCTTAAACGTCTTAAATTATGACAATATTTGTTACTGCATTATTAAAATAAATTTAAAAAATTTCATGAACTAATTCATATTTTTCCAAAATATTTTTTATCATTTAAAAAATATTATCAATGGTATATCAATTATCAAAAACTCTAAATGTAAATAATATTTTTTGTAATTATCATTCACATTAATCCAATAATTTGTTAGACTCATGTAAAAAAACAATTGCTAATAATAACTTCAAATACAAACACGTTCATTCAAAAAAGTAAAAATTTTGCATAATTTTTTTATTTTTTTATATAAATTAAATAAAATACATTTAAGCTTATTTCTTTATACACATTTAGTATATGGATTTAATGTATTTTGACAATAATTAACAAAATATTTTTACCATTTTTTTCATCATTATATTGAAATAATTGAGAAGTATAAAAATATAATGCGTACCTAGAAATTTGAGTTTGTCTTTTCTTAATTCTAACTTAAGCATTATATTTGCTTTACAGGTATTTTCGAAATGTGTAATAACTACTTACATCTTTAAATTTGTATATTTATACACAATAATTGCATAGAATATCAAATGATATATCATTTTTGTAAAAAAAATTTCTTAAAATAAATTTAAAAAATATTGGATATTCAAATTTTTTCTTCGACCCTTGAGCTGAATTTGATGACGCTATTGGATCCAGATCTGATTGTTCATCACCCATAATTTTTTTTATCTTTCTTCAATTGGAATTTCGAACTTTCCCCATCCAAATTTTCAATAAAAATTTTCAAATCAATAATATTTTTACCAAAAAAATTGCTCATTCCACTATAGCTTGTCATTTTTTATAATTAAATTTTGTGAAAAAAATTAGAGAATATTAAAAAATGTAGAGAAAGATAATTAAAAAAATTGAGAATTAAAAAGAATTTAAGAATTTAAGAAAAAATTGTGATTACGAAGAAAGTAATTAGAGAGAAATTAAAAGTATAAGTAGAGAGAATTAAAATTGAATTATAAAGAGATTAAGAGAAATTGAGAATTTAGATCGTAAAGAAAGTGAAAAAATTGAAACGAATTTAGTATTTATAAAGAAAAAAATTAAAATTAAAATTCTAATAATACTTATGATATAAATATTAATTTTATATTATAAGAATGTTTTTATCTTTTTATTATATTTATATTTTAAGGTAATGGTCCTAAGAAAATTATCTAATTAAAAAAAATTAGTTTTTTTATTTTGTCGAGGTTGAAACCATCGATTCTTAGAGAAAGAGTTTGGTTCGATTCAGATTAGACCAACCCGACTCCACAGGCCCAATCAGCTTGTGACCAAATTTAGGTGCGGGTCGATGGTCAAAGAGGGAGGAAGCAATACTAAGGCAGTCCAACTACTAAAAACAGCAAAAAGGGAGGGAGTGTCGCATACATTGAGAGGGTTCTCCATTCTAGGAGATGAATATGAATTTCTTTTTTTTTTTTTTTTAACAAATTACATATTTCATTCTTCGTATTTTAGTATTTTCTTTTATGAAGTTTCAAAATATTTTTTTATTTGATTGATTGCTTTTAAAGTCAAAATAATCAATCTCAGCAAAATATAACTAAATTTGAATTTTTAAGGGATCAACTGTACCAAAAATAATGTTAAAAAACAAGATTCAATGCGTATTTTATAACAAAGATAGGTATAAATGACAAAAACGAATGCATATTATTTTAAGAGTTGGGTATGGCTTATGCCATTTTATTTCAAAATAATATGAAATATTTATTCAATTTGCAGCTGTTTTATCTATTTCTATATACTTTTCTTATTTCTTTTTACAAAAAATTAATTGTATACTGAATTCTATAATCAAATCAAAAAATTAAAAAAAATTGGAATAAAATGAGATAAAATGGTAAAATATTGTGTATTAATTGGATTGAAATATTAATTTTATGATGAATTAATTATTGTAAAAAAAATTAAATGACAATTTTTTTAATATTCATATTTGGCCATTCATTCAAAATTTGATGAGATGATGATAATTGGGATTGTCCCATGGTGTCTCGCTCCGATCTCATTCTAAGCGAGACAATTTTTTTGATAATTTTTATGTCTTTCTCCTACTCCAATTTTTTTTTTTTTTTTATAATAGGGGTAGTATATACATCATTTTTTTGAAAATTATATATATATATATATATATTATTTATATTTTAATATAATTCATATTTTTAATAAATAATAAAATAAAAATATAACAATCATTTTAAAGTAAAAAAGATATTTTTTTATTTAAAAATTATATAATTAACTAATTAATTAAAATAAAAATATTTTAAATATTAAAATAAAATAATTTTTTTTAATAAAAATCGGAATTGAGGATCTCTACCCCTATATGGAAGGATCTATATTTTTTCTCAAGCCGAGAATGGAGCGGGGGTCGAAGAACATGTGAAGTTTCGAAATTAGAAACGGAGATAAAAAAAAAACTCCGCCCCAAACCCTGTTGTCATTCCAATAGGTTAGACCTACTTTTTCAGTTCAAGCAAAGGTTATGTGCATTTGTGCACTCTAAATCTTTGATTATTTAACGTATAATATGTAGTTTGGGAATTTAAATACTTATGTTATGCATTCAAGTGGTTAATAACTAATGTGCTCTCCTAAAAATAGTTAAAATTAAAAGACCTTGTCAAAAACCATAATGCTTAAACCATAAAACATATCATTGTTTTAATGGAAAATTTCTTAATATATCTTATCATTGAACATAATAAATTACTTATCACTATTAAAAATAGTATCATAGATCTTAAAATTCCTTTCTTTCATTGAACAAGTGGAAGTGTTTTAGTTTGATAACTTATATCAACATCATAAAATAAAAGATACATTGAATATATATATTTGCTTTCTGAGCAGGAATTTGAACTGGGAAAATTAGAGATGAATTGAAACATTCTTTTTCTAAGTCATGCCAATCATTGAAAAATTCAAGCTACTGTTAAATAGCTGAATGAACAAACAATAAATTCCAGAAATTAAAAATAAGAATACCCCAATTATTTTCTCTTTTAAAAAAAAAGAAAAAAAATACTAGTAACTTTATGTGCCAGATTAATCACAATAATTTTTTTCTTCATTTTCAGCACTGTTTCTGTTTGCTGTTTTCAACTTCTTGTGGTGATCCTAATGTAAGAAGCTGTGCAGCTGCAGCATAAGGAGAGGAGACCTTAGATAAAAGATAATGAAGTCAATCATATTTGAGAACTGCAGTTGCTTCCACAGCAAAGAACTCAGAAATGACTTCTAAAGGCATTCCTTTAGTCTCAGGAACATTAAGGAAAACAAAAATCCAGGATATGATGCACCAAATCGCGAATACAGTAAACACACCAGACAGCCCAATGGAGTTAAGCATTGCTGGAATCAAGTATGTGATTGTGATGTCCCCAATCCAATATGTAAGAGCACATATTGTTATGCACAGTCCTCTTACGGTCGTCGGGAAAATTTCGGCACAAATTATATTAGGAATCGCCCCAAATCCCATCACGAAGAAGCTTATGTACAATATCACACTTGCTGTTGAGATTATTGCCTGAACAACTGACCCAACATTTACAACGTTGCTCAGTACCAATGCACCTAATGACACTATCAGTACTGGTATGGTGTATAGCATTATTGACCTGCAACAAACTAACCATAAATCAATCTTCATAGCCTTTATTTAATTTCAGGAATTTTACGATTTAAATTAGAATACCTTCTGCCAGCTACATCCATTAGTCTCATTGCGATTATTATGCACGGAAGCACTGAGAATGCTGTCAGCAGACTTAAGAAGAGAGATGCAGAATCCGTACTCAGCCCCATATTTGATAAAAGAACTGCTACACCTGCTTGCTCAAGAATCTGAGGGGTGTAGTATAGAACTCCATTTATGCCGGAAACCTGCAGAAACAAAGAGAATTCACACATTCATTTCAGAATGATAAAACCAACCAACAAAATTTGGAAGAGTCCAATTAAAATTACCTGTTGAAGGAATTGAAGACCTACACCAACGAACAATGCACGCTTAACTCCAGGTTCGAGAAGATCCGAAATGCCTGGCCCTTTAGCTGGAGTTTCTGATGGTTGAATCCCTGCAGCTTTATCCGGAATCTGACCAAGTACTTCCCCAGTACGAATAGCAGTTTGGCTGACTAGAGCAGAAGCTTGTACGAACTCACCATTTTCAGGAATATCAGCAGCAGCGATCGAAAGGAATGACCCTCGAGCAGAAGCAGGGATACCTTCCTGTTTCAAATACATCCTTTGAAGCTCGGCTTCCACTTTGCCATCTTTACCTGTCTTTTCAGAATATTTGTATGCAAGTTGCCAACCACCACCAATACCTGTAACACCTTCTTCGCCAGCCACATTGAATAGGCTGCTGCTGCGTCTACTGATTATACTGCTGGAATTCATAGCACGAGATGAATCCTTTTCTGCATGAGAACCTTGCCATGACAACAGAGGGCTTTTTATATTATCATGATCAGAATCCACATTTTCAGAATCTAAAGCTGAGTCCTCGTTATCCCTCGGATTCTCTTCATCCCATTGTTCGGTATTTCTGCCTTGATTTCCTAAAATGTTCAACAAGCTTCCTGAGCTAGGAATAACCATACTTCCCGTTGTAGGAAGATTCTCATGAACACTTCCAAAGAGAGCGACAAGAGGATCCATAAAAGGAACATTTTGATTCGCCACGCTTCCACGGCGAGACAGGATGCCAAGATTACTCTGTCCAGTTACTGGTTTAGCATTCCAAGACATACCCTCTTCAGTTCCATATAATTTCACTTCACCTTTCCCGTTGGATTCGCCATCACCAGGGCCTATGATGTACTCTTCTATACACCCTTCTCGCCCAACGCCGAGACCTTCAACTAGCAAAGCCATCTCTCCTGATAGATTAAACGTCAAGAATTAACATGTAACATTGAGCACAAATATGATGCCTAAAATCTATCAACAAATTAAAACCTGAAACATCTTCTCTGCCGCGAAGTCTTTGCAAGATCTTTTTAGCCTCGAGCATATTTCCTTTACTGACAAGCCAGCGGGGAGATTCAGGCAAGTAAAAAATTGTCAATGCAAGATAAGCTATAGAAGGAATTGAAAGAACCCCAAGCATCAGCCTCCACTTTGGTGATTCTGTCAGTGACATACCAAATACCATACAATATGATAGAAACATGCCACCTGAACCCATGAACTGTGGAAATGTATTTAATTGTCCCCTAATTTCTGAGGGTGCTGTTTCGGATATATAAACGGGAACCAAAGTAACAGCAATACCAGTCCCAAACCCATCTAATAGCCTTCCTAAAAGGAGGACATAAACACTTGGTGACCATAGCATCACTATACCACTAACAAAATACATAATTGCAGAAATTATCAGCATTGGACGCCTTCCAATTACATCTGATACAGGTCCTGTAAATGTTGTAATAATCGTTGCTCCTATAAGTGTCATGGCTGCTATTAGCCCTTCCATGGTTGGTTCAGTCTGCAGATGGAACTCCCTCTTTATGTAAAGAAGGGATCCTGAAATTTTAAGACAAACCCACAAGTTTCATTCTACACATTTATAATTCTATAGAACAAAAAGGATCAAGAATCTCATATAAAACCATGAATTGAGAAAAAAAAAAAACGATCATACCCATTTCAGAAATTCTTAAAATGGGATATGGGTCTGTGCTTCAATCACTAAGATCTACTAGCACAATGGCAGAATCACACTAATAGAATACTTACCTGCAATGGTTGCATTATCCCATCCCTGTAACATATTCCCAACAGCAGCAGCAAGTGCTGCAAAAACAGCCCCCCTCATCCTGTAAAATAAACTTTTTTTTGCTCCCTCGAAGAGCAATTATGTTGCAAGAATATATAGAAGTGCTATTGGGTATGGTACAGAAGCTGCGTTATCACAAATGGCATCAAAGGAAAAAAGAAAAAAGAAAAATTTAAAGCATTTTTTACTATCAACAACAAAAACCCATCAAAAAGGAAAGATCTTAGAATACTATATTTGAGTGATTAAAATAGAAAGTGAAGCAAAAGCAGTAAATTTTTGAGATTTGGTATTGAAGAAAAGAAAAAACTAAATATGCGGACAGTAGTTGAGTATGGAAATGCCAAGTAGGAGACACCAGTGATCAATATTATCGTATTACCCGTTCCAATTCTAAACCAAATTCCATGTATGGCCGACTAACGTGCATAGATCATCTCCTTTTTACTATCCGAATTTCAATTTTTTTTTTCTGATCTTATCATTAATATATGTTATGTCACATTAAAATAATTAAGAAATTTGTCGTCAGATTATATGGCGGCTGAGTTGTGTAGATAAGAAAAATACTTTGAAATGATGATTGAGCAATGAGTAGGCTCTGCCTAGATCCTTAATACATGGCTAGTTGGCAAAGCTCTCCCACTTGCTGAGTTTTGCTCTTCTATTTTCTCCTCCAAACATATGGAGTTAGATCATGATTTCTTATAACTATAACCATGCAATATTTCCTTTTTAATCTATTCCTTAATTTTTTGTCACACTTCTTATATAGCTACTATATATATTATATAAAAGATAAAATAAAATTTGTATTGCAAAGTTGTAAAATAAAAATAATAATGTTTGAACTGAAAGTCTGAATCTTTATACTCCACACTCTATCAATAAGCCCATAATACAGAAATGTGGTTGTAACAAAACTAAGAATCCAAATTTCAATTTTCCAATCTTTAAGTTTGTTTTCTCATCAGCTTTCTTTCTATTCCATATTCTTAACTATAAGATTATGGTAGCTTTTTAATTGAAGCTCTTGTTTGAGTGATTAATGATTATGATATCATTTGATTGTATAGAGTTTATTTTTTTTTTCTTTTGAGCTTTTTATGTTCATCAATGATAGTCATTCGGCTAATAGACTGGTGATCATCTAGGTGGGAATATTATTAGAACTCTATTTTACTGTTGAGATTAGACATGATCGATTGGTTGAACCAAAAAGAAAATCGAAATCAGCTTTTAGTCTGATTTAATTGTGATCTAATTTAACAAAAAAAAAAAATATTCCATCATTTTACATTTTTTCCTGAAAGAAATACATCAACCCAGAAATTATGTCGTTTTAGGTTTTACACTTTTTTTCTTTGAATCAAACACTTGTATTGTTGTTATATATAACTGTCTAATGTCAATTGGCAAGTAGCTTTGAAATTTTTCTACAGAATATTAAAAGTAAAAATTGTAATATTGCAATGTGGAAATTTGGGTTAATAAAAAAAGCACAGAGATAGGAAATTTAAAATGGCGTAGTGAGGACTGGGGTCTCAAATAAAATGGAAAAAGGAAAATGCACGAGTCTCAACTCAAGCGGGACCAGGTCGGCCCTCTTATCTGTTTAACTAGTAGGCGGAGAGAAGGACAAAAGTACAAAAAAGTTGATACCTTTTTGTCGGATTCTCCTAGAAATCGGGAAGATCAGGGATGAATAAGGATCACATATAGTTGAAAAATGGCTATATGAGTGTATGGGATAAGAAAAGGAGATGATTATGCTAATTCTTTTGATAAAAGGAAGCAATTGGAGAAGAAACCGATGGTGGAAGAACCCTTGAGAATGAAAAATTAGTACAAACCCTCGGCTGGATATTTTGTTCTTTGCGCTGCTAGTGGAATGCTCAGTGCTGGCACCACCCATCGGCCATTACTCCTCTTGATGTCTGATCCAAGCATGAATAACAGAATGGTTGATGAAAATCTCATCTCATGCATTGAAGAAAGAAGAAAAAATTGTATTTGTACAAGATTGACCCAAAGAAGTAGGAAAGAAACCTACTAAGCTAACTGAATTCCAAAACTTTCCCGCCACTAATATTTACCTTAACACTCTACAAAAACGGCGCCGAATAACTTAGAGCAAACACATAAAATCTAACTACAAAAACGATGCGCAGTAAGATATGCACTTTTAGTGAAATGGTGCGCTGTGTAAAACCATCCTCATTCAGTGTGAAACGGTGCATTGCATAGTTTCATCATCCCCTTCAAGTTGGTGTCGGAGGCAAAGCCAGGAAGCCCAACTTCAAATTGAGATTGTCAAATGCAGGGGCTGTGAGCTTTTGTGAGAATGTCAGCAAGCTGACAAGAAGAATTAATGTGCTGAGGAGGAATAAACTCTTCTTTGTATTTCTCATGCACAAGATGACAATCAATTTCTAAATGTTTAGTGGGTTCATGGAATACTGAGTTCGTAGGGATATGAAGGGTCACTTGATTCTCACACTAGAGAGGGACTGGAAGCTGAACTGGAAGATGGAAAGCTCGAAATATATAGCTCAACCACTAAACCTCACAAACGTTAACGGTGTTTGTCATACTTCTATACTCTGCCTCAGCTGAACATCTGAAAACAGTGTTTTGCTTCTTAGTTTTCCAATAAACTAAAGTTGAACCCAAAAAAATACAATAGCCTGTTAAAGATCGAGGTGTGTCTCTGTACATTGCCCAATCAGCATCGTTATAGGCTTTGAGTTGCAAGCTTTTTGTACTGGGATAGAATAAGATCTTCTCTGGATTACCTTTCAACTGCCCTCAACTACTTCTATTTGCCCTTAATGTTATTTGACACTTCTTGCCTGATCATTTTTTCTATTGATTTATGACTCTTGTTATTTTGGGGCTCAATTGTTCCTTGTGCTTCTTCATCTCTATCAGCAGCTAAATTAGTTTGAATTCTTCCCTGCTCTTTCTGCCTCTTTAGTTTTAACACTTAATATCATTCTGGAACCCCATGCAGCATGAAGCACGTTTCTTTTACATGTCCTGCCTTTTTACATAACTCGCAAAATTTTTCTTCACTTTTGGCAAAATCATTTTTCTTGTTTGTGCCTTTAGCATAATTCTGTCTTGCACTGGCAAGTAACAGCCTTCAACATTATCTTCAAAATTCATGTTAATAGATCTTTGTCTCTCCACCCTAAGCACCATAGAATGTGCTTTGCTTAAATTAGGAAATGCATTAAGAAAAAGAATCTGATTTTTGGCATTTTCATAACCATCATTCAATCCCATTAGGAATTGCATCAAACATTTCAGAGAGAATGCTTCCTCCATCAATTTTCCTACTCACACTCACATTTTCCACAACCACAATGTGTTGTTCGGCTTAAACAATTTAACTCCTCCCACAGCTTCCTCAATTTTGTGTAGTAATCACTCACAGTCAGGTTTTCTTATTTAATAGATGCTATTTCCATTTGCAATTGATAAATCTAAGGACCGTTACATTCCCCATAATTCTCTTCTAATCCCTTCCACAATTCCCTAGCAGAAGATGTGTATATAATCGATTATGCAATTTCCTTTGTCATGACATTCAAAATCCATGACGTAATCATGGAGTCAGCCTTGCTTGACTCTTAAAAATCTTCAGATTCCTCACTAGGTGTTACTCCATCAACTTCAATGAAACTTATCTTTGCTTTGAGTGCGATCTTCATCGATCGACTCCAGGTGAGATAATTTTTCCCATCCAGTAGATTTGAAACCAAAATCATACCTAGATTATCAGAGTTTTAAAGAAGAATCGATGCACCATAACTGCTTCCCTTAATTTCCTCCAATCTGCAAACAGTATTCCTTTTTGCTTCGGCCATAGTCACAAAGTACTATGATATCACAATATACTTTCAACGACAATCACAACAGTACAAAATGTATCAATCGATCAATCAAAGATGAAAAATGGTTAGCAAGAATCATTACCTTATGCTCTGATACCATGGTAGAAGTATGAAAAACAAAATGATTGATGAAAATCTCATCTCATGCATTAAAGAAAGAAGAAGAAAAACATTTTTTTACAAGATTGACCCCATGAAATAGGAAAGAAACCAATTACCCTAACTGAATTACAAAACTTTCCGGCCACTAATTTTTATATTAACACTCTACATAAATGGTGCTGCATAACTTAAAACTAACACACAAATTCTAACTACAAAATGGTGAGCAGCAAGATATGCGCTTTTAGTGGAACGATGCGCTGCATAAAACCATCCTCATTCAGTGTGAAATGGTGCATTGCATAGTTTCATCAATGTCTTGAAAGTCAATATGCAGGTTGTCTTCTTTTTATATTCATCACTTTGTTTGTGGGTTACTTCTTTCTCTGTTCAGGTAGGACTTTCATCAAACAAACTATGTTCTTTTTTTTATTTATATTCTATTAAGAATGACCTGAAAAGCTTAGAGGATGTTGCCTAGATATTAGACCAAGAAGGGGGGTTGAATTGGAGTTTCAAAAAATTAAACTTTAAAGTGCGGAAATAAATAGTTAATTTTAGGAGGGATAGAGAAAATCAGACACAAAGATTTATAGAGGTTCGGGTGTTAACAAACCCTACTCCTCTTCCTAATCGCAATTGGGAGTTTCACTAACACACTAAGTGTTACAATAGAGTTTTACAAGCTCACTCTCAACTATGGTGTTTCTCACAATGACTCACACCTAACTCAGAAAACCCTTGTGTTTTAATGGCTCACACAATAACCAATTTCTTGTGTTTTACAGGCTCACACAAACAACCTTTTAATTTGTGTTTTAGAGGTTCACACAACTAACCCTTACAAGTGTTATACTCTTAACCCAGAAATACCCAAAGCTCACTTGAGTAATGATTACAGAGAGAACCACTTATAAATCTTAATTTGCTCAAATATGAGGAGCAAAAAGATTTTTACAGAGAATAGATTTGTTCTCAAAGTATGAAAGTACAAATAGCTTGTAATCAAAATTAAATTCGAAATATATGCTATTCTTTTTTTATTCTCTTCATTCTCTTGTTCTTAATGCTTAAATGACTTCCATTTATACTCTCATGGCTGAATATAACCGTTGGGGTGCATTAAATAAGAAACTAGTCGTTGTAACAACCAAAAAATCGTGTCTGACATTTTTCTCTTTCATTGTTCACGGGCGTGACTATGCTTGTCACGGAGGTGACAGTTCTTCCCAAGCCGTGACTGAAGTGGTGACCTTAGTCGTGAAGCTCTCTGGAATGTTTTGACATATTGAGTCACGGGCGTGACATACTCATTCACAGGCATGACAATCTTCTCAGCCATGATTCAAGCGGTGACTCTGGTCGTGAAACTCTCTGGATGAAATTGCATGAATTTCACGGAGGTGACACCTTTATTCACGGGGGTGACTGAAATGCTTACTTCACGGTTTGTTTTTCCTTCATGGTCGTGAACTTCAAATGTTGGTTTTGGTAACGGTTAGCTTCCTTCACAGGAGTGATTCCTAGAGTCACGGCAGTGAACATGCTACTACTTGAATTTTGTCTCTCCAAGATTATTCTTCCAATTCTCCATTCTTGCTATTTTAATCCATGTCCTGTATAATATACTTACAAAAACAAGTATGTTAAATACAATATTGCTATATTATTTGTTATCATCAAAATGACGGAAATACCCCTCAAGGTTTAATAGAGGAAAAGTTTATGTGTGTTTATTTACAGGTGAATCCTGTAAAGTACAACAACATATATTCTTTCTTTAACACTCTGTTGAGAGAGCAAGGCCTTTCTGCCTAGGATGGGCTGGCAAGTTCTTTGGCCATGGTGTTCAAGGTGGTTGGAATTTGGCTTGTATGAATATTTCAAAAGCCTTTAACATATTCGTTGACAAAAACAGAAGCTTCATCTTCTTTATGAGCATTGCATCCGCTGAAATGTTTGCCAATCTCACACTCTGTCCTTTTGAAGCTGTCAAAATCAGGGTCCAGGCACAGCCCCATTTTGCAAAGGTGTTGGTTGATGGGATTCCAAAGCTATATGCATCAGAAAGTTTCCTTGGGCAGGGCATTCTAGGTCAATATCTCAAGGTCTAATCTATCTATCCATGCAAGGACGGATGCAATGGAGCACTTGCCTCTATGGCTTCCTAATAGCATCCACATCCCTTGCAAATAAATTGCAAAAGGTGATGTGGCAAAAATTAGCAAGCTTGCAAGGATAATTAATAAACCTGCAAATTAGCAAGCTTGCAACATATAAAAGTGGAGAGAAAATTTCATTTGAATAAAAAATTCTAGTGTATCCCACTTTTATTATTTTATAATAAATTTAAATAAAATAAATATATAATATATTCTTTTATTAATTAATATATTTAAAATTAATTAATATGCAATTAATTAGGGTAATAAAATTAATAAAATTACTTATAAAATTAATATAAATATAAATATAAATATTATTGTAATTATTAATTGATATTAATATTAATTATATTTAAAATATTAAAATATTTTAATTATGTATTTTAATTTAAATAATTTTTATAATTTTTTATGCCAATTTTTTCTCATAAATGAAATATTATGTATTTTCTTTAATTTCCATTAAATTTTATAATTAATTTTTTACACAATTTATTAATTTTAATATTAATTAATTTTAACAATAAAATTCAATTAATTTGACAATAAAAATTATTTTAATTGTTAATAGTGAATAAGATATGTTAAAATATTAACTGGGTCCCACAAATTGAAACTAATATCAATTATATGGATAAAATGTATTAAAAAATATAATTAAAATTTTGCTAATATGAAAGTGGGTACCACACTTTGCAATTAAAAAACAATTTCAGGGATGTGGATACTCTAAAATATTTCTTAGTACCCTTTTTAGTCCCTAAAAAATTTTATTATATATACAGTATCTTATCTTGCCTCCACTTGAAAAAGTCAAACTTAATTTTATATATTGTATACAGTGAGTTATTAAAAATACAAAAAGAGAGATTTCTTTTTGATTTTTTTTTTGTTGTTGAATGAATAGAGATAAGAATAATCATCACATTTCCAGATTGTTAGAAATTTTAGTGGAATTTGTAAGGAAACAAATTATTCTTCTCTTGTACCTTTAATGGTGCAATGATCAAAAAATGATGACTGAACGTAATCTTTTACATACTTAGAAGTTTTTTTGACCAAACTGAACATACTCTTCTCTTGTAGCTTTAATGGATACATGTGGTTTATACACACACAAAAAAATTAAGTTTGCCCCACGATAAATTCTAGATGTGACCTGTATCCATATATGTGGATGTTGTTCCATGTTATTCTCCCTCTGAAAGGGTTAATACTTATTGTTAGTTGCAGCTTTTACGCAGGGCTTATTCCACTTTTGGGTCGAAATTTGCCATGTAATTGCACAAACATTGAACTTTAGTTTTCTAAGTTTCTATGATATTTAGGCAGTATCTGTATAAATCATGAGATGAGATGACCATGTGGGTTAAGGTGTTTAGAGCATTTTCAAATCTGTTGTTTCTTTCTCTCCAAACTATTCTATTGGTATGACAATGTTAATAGGGGTTTATGGGTAGTTTCCTAGATTTCACGTGATTAACATTCCTTCTCAAAACCATCTATACAATCATTTGGCAAGTAGGATCCCCCTAAACAGGAGAAAAAAAAATAAAAATAAAACTCTGAATTGTGGTTGAACTAAATGTTGAATCATTACCTTTACAGTAGGAGTTGAAATGTGAATTGCATTGAGCATTTATAGTCATTTCCTGCATATACAAGCTTGAATGACTGTCACAGTACTCAAGTGGACCACCTTTTTCAAGTTTTTTCTTTACAGTTGTTCAGTTCATCGGGTCTATTGACACTTCAACACTTTCCTGGCAGTCTCTATGGTTATGTTCTCAACGTTTGAGCATTCTGCAAATTTTCTTTATCGGAATGTCATTCAACGAAGAACGTAAGAGTGGTCAAAAGCTCACCATCTTGGGCTGACATGTTTAGCTGGTTATGCTGCTAGTTCTGTTGGTAGCTTTAACTCTAATCCTGCGGACAACATCGTTGCTTGTCTTTATAACAAAAAGACCAATAGTCTCATACTGGGATCACCTTATGTTCATATATGTTATAAAATACTCCACCTAATATTTAGACATCTATTAATTAATATCATCTTTTATATCAATAGGCAGTCAAGAGAATTGAATTTTCCAACTTATTTACAAGAAGCCTTCCTATAAGGATAATGCTTGTTGGACCTGTAGTGACCTTACAGTGGTTGTTCGATGACACCATTAAAGTATCAAGTGGATTGTGAGTTCACATTTCCTGACCACCTTAAATTTTATTTTTCAATGCCAGTTACAAGTTTGCGTGCTTCTCAAAATAATGATCAGAACCAAAAAAAATTTAGTAGTTACTGCTTGTTGGACAATTGAAGAAATATGAACCAATAGAGTCAGTGTTCCTTTGCAAAGGACAGTTCTATCAGACATTCATTAGACTGTAAGTTCGCTTCATGTGAATGGAAAGGTCAGTTTAGTACTCAAATTTCGCGAGTGTTTTTGGGGTTGTAGATTTTTTTGGTTTCCTAATATATGTAAATACCTCTTTTGCGTACCTGATTTCCTTGCTGGCCTACAGTAATTTCATCATTCGTCTTAAGTAAGGCCGAACTCTCCCCAACCTCAAATGTGCTTCATTACAAATTTATAATATCAATATCTTTAAAACTGATTGATTGTACCCCCACCCTCTAACAGTCTATAATCGAATTTTGATGCCCTTTCAAATTTGAAAATCATCCTCCAGATCATCATTTCCTTCAAACCAACTACTGAATTATCTTTTTCCCTTATTTGCCAACTGATCCTTCAATGATGAGGGTTTTTGATCTGATTGCTGTGACAGGGGCTTTTATCAAGTCAAGTCCCCATCTTAATTTTTAGCCCATGTCTATATGACTTCGAAAAGCAGCTCCAGAATAAGATTTGAAACTGAAAATTGATGCCATGGAGAACTTGTGGAAACTAACCCTTGAAAGAGAAAGTAATCAAATTAAGGAAAATTTTCTGACAAGAATTCAACAGATCTACTATGCTGTTAGCTTGCAGTCGAGAAGAACAGTGTCAATTTGTAGAAGATGCATTAAACATTCAGTTTCATAATGTCGACAATGCCTGAACAAGAAATTTCATATTTAATCTAAAATCTAGCAAATAAAACTTATCTTCTTGTCACTTTTCGCAATATTTTACCAATAAACTAAAAAAAAAAGCTAAAATTTGGAACTGTAATACAAGGAAAGAAACTACTGGAGAGGAAAAGTTTGAAAGGGAGCTTTAACTTAGATCATTTAAATACATGTCAGCAATTTGAATTACTTTCTTTGTCAAAGAATGTATGAGATGCATATATATATATATATATATAGTGGTTAGGTTTTAATCCTGGGATAATGTTTTACATGTCCAATCAGAGGAAAGTATGACCACCACCATTGTTGATCGCCATTGATGCTTACATGTTGCCAAAAGTTTGAAAGGAAAGTTTTTAAGTTCAAGACCAAATGTTTACTGAGAAAGGACAGACAGACCTTTATTGTATCAATATTTGCATACTTCTGACTGTGTTCTTTGCATAAAATTTCACAATAATGTATGATTTTGAGGTACTTCCTCTGTCTTTACTTCAATTATCTATTTTTTTAATCTATTCACTCGTATGACTTATTTAATGAGTTTTTCAGGCATGGATTTGGAATCTTTTAGGAGACTTCTCAAACTTACAAAATGATTCTTTTCAACCACATTTGATCAGCTTTTCTAGATATGCATAGTATAGATAGGACTAATATATATTTTACTTTCGGCTTAATGCACTTTTGTACAGACACCATTGAGAGGGGTTCAACTGATTCAAGTTGGAATGCACCAGTTTGTTGCATAAAATTTTGTCATGTATAACTTTCAAAGTCCTTTGGTCTTGTCGTACCTTCATTTGTCCATTTTGCACTAAGTCTCTCAGATGACTTGTTCAATGTCTCTTTGTGATTGATCTGGGAGCTATCAAGACTTCCCTGAAACTAGAGCGATTATAATCCTTTTTCATTTCTATCATTAATTATCCTATTATAAAACCAATATAAATGATTCAATTCCAAAGCTTGAAAGTTGCAACACATTTTATCCAGAGACATACTTGAAGAATATTGATTACTGGCATGTATAAGACAAAAATCAAGAAAACAACATTAACAACTTAAACATAGCTATCAATCAATGATTTCCTCATCTCATCGACTATGGCACTAGGCTGAGCTTCCCTTAACTTGAAAACACTCTCAATAACAGAGAGTTCAGTGGCTGTGGTATCTGACCCACAGAACGCAGTCCAATCATTCACAGTCATGCCAGCGGCTATCACTTCACTACCACGGTTAACAGTCCCAGCTACCAAAGGCACCTGAAGGAGGGTTGAAAGTTCATCCAAGTCTTCTATAGATGTATGAGGATGAACCTGCTCCAACATAAGAGATTGAAGTGAGATCATGGTAACCATAATCGGCAATTTCACAGTAATTGTGTAAAACATTATCTGCTAACTGCTAAGGGAAGCAAACATGTTCTTACCAAGCCACCTCTGTTGGAGAAGGTACAGTAGCTTCCCACAAGAATATTACCAGCAATTGTCTGCCTAAAAACCTCAACACCAAGAACATCTGAGATCATTTCCTCAGTTTCCTGTAAAAAAAAAAAGGCATGGCGAATGTATTAGCAAGCAGAAGATACGTAATAGTAACAGAAAAATATATAGTGAGCAAACACCACTAGGCAGTAGGCACTCAAATAATTGTCGACGAATAAAGTTAACTTGTTAACTTCCTTTCAGTAACCATACAAATGAATTTGACAACTTCTCTTTGTAAGGGTTTAGCTTGTAGGATGCTTGACTTGTTTAACTTACAACACAGATGTGATCCCCTTTAAGTTTAAGCTGTAATCTCTGTGAATAAACAATTTATCAAAGAGAAAATTTCCAATCATTGGATAAACCACTATCCTAAAATATTTTCTGCGAGAAAAAGCAGGAGAAAAACTTAATTAAGCGAAACAGTTCAGTGACAAACATGTAACCACATAAAGAAACTAATCAAACTCGTTGCCAACATCAAACAGAAATAAATTGGGAGGAAACTGAGACCATACTTTGTCAAGATCTGTGTGTGTTAGAGCAACATGGTCGTTGCAGGCTATACAATTTCCCAATGCAGATAGCCTCTCTTCAATTCGCTGAACAACAACGCTATCAGGTAGACTGTTTCTCAGGTGTTGAAGTTCTTCAACGACAAGAAAAAAAAATTAATAATAATAAAGCATGTCAGTTAAGAAAACAATACTACATGGTAAAATATAATGTCAAATTTATTTTAATTGGTAGTAAGGAATTCAGAATTAATAATTTAACTATTTAAAAGCGCTGCCTTAAGTTCATGACCCTAGAACAAAGACAATGCTGAAAGTAATAGCTAAACACTCAGCAACAGATATTTCATATTTAATTTGAAATTCCTTAAAAAAATTTCAAAAATATTCCAGACCTTGGGCTCTTCCACATCAGAACAAACCATAAGACAGAAAGACTAATCATGCAATAAGATGGCATTTCCAACTACATGTTCTGAGTTAGCATAATACAAGGAATTGTGACAGTACTTCACTGCATTTACATGATAAATACAAAATTCAGTTGGCAATTATTTAAGGTAAAACAGATGATGACAACAATAGGATCAATAATACAATGCAATCAGTGAACAAGCACTTTCAACCTCTGTTAATTGACGAATCATCAGTACCATAATCAATATGCCATACAGAAAAAGCAGTTGTTAATTATCTATCATGTGAAACTGGAAACTTTAGTTCACTGGAAGTCAGACATGCGCAAATAACAGTGCACTGTTCTACCAACACATTTCAGAGCAAGGATTGGAACTTAAATTTTATAACGAATATTTTCACTATAATCAATTCAGGTAAAAGTTTCAAACATGAAAAAGCTCACCTTGATCAGTGATGTTGTGGGGCAAGAGAAGCCCATTTTTGTTTCCTGTATCAGCAAAGCAAAGGAATATCACAAATTACAGCTTCTTAATAGAAAAAAAAACTGAAAGTGATTACAAATCAAACAAGATAAACAAAACGAAAACAATACCAGCACAGAGACGACCAACAATTCTAGTGCCAGCAATGGAAGTTTTGACCACTGGGATCACATCTGCTAACTCAGCCTCAAATGCACTGCAAATAAATAAATACGAAACTTTCTAGAAAGAAATTGAACCCCTAGTTATAAATGGAAAACCCAATAAAGAAGAAACCTATAAAAGCTTTCAGAGCCTCCAATGGCAACCAAGCAGTAAGCGTTTGTGAGCTTAGAAAATACTCCAACCTCACATGAGTTCTCAAACATAAGCCCTATACATAATTAATACATAAAAGTCAAACCCTTGTATGAATTCATCCACACAATGCAAAGAGTAAAGAAATAAACTTTATGGTAACCCCAAAAAAGGGCACTTACTCGTCGCCATTATCAGAAATTCTTACGAACAAATCCCAAAAAATAACAGAACAAAGGCGTATCTGCAGAAAGCGAAAGCAAATTAAAAAAAAAAATCGACTAAAACCCTATGCAATAATATTCAACAAGAATATAAATACCTGTTTTTGATAGTTGAGGTAGAAGTAAATAGGAGAGCTGTTGTTTTCTTCCTTTTGATTGAGATTATGATAACAATTTACGGACAAAGATTGCCAATTTTAGGGTTTTGCAGTCAGCAAGGAAGCGGCTCATCAAAGAGACACCGATATTTTACTTTTGTGGCCATCTATTTTCCAAATATACCCTCAGTTTAATCCTTTTTCTAATTCAACTAAGCCGCTTAATTAAAAAAAATTACCTAAACCCTATGATTATTTACCATATTGCATATTTTTCTTCCTTTTGTGCAACAGTAAAGAATATATATCACAAATGCTAAATATATTTTTTTTCAACATCCTCTTATACTAATATTCTAATCAGTCAATAAAAAAGATATAAATTTTCAAAAATAATTATTTTTTCTTCTTAGTTTTAGGTTTTTCTTTTTTCTTACCAATAAATTAAAAAATAAGTATTTTAAAATTTTATATATTTTTATCAACCAATCAGCAAATGAGTGCTGAAAAATATATTTAGCATTTTTCAAAAATATATAGTCACTAATAAGCCATGTTATGGTCAATCGCTTATTTAATTTGTAGATTTTTATAGCTTCTTATGTGTTCTTCTCTTATTTCAAATTTTAAAGAAATACAAATCAAAGGAGCTAATGGCTGAATTTGAAGAAGCTTTAATTTAGAGTTAATTATGATTAAACGACATAAAACGATGCGAAGTTAATAGTATATGAGTTTGAATTAAATAGATATGGATTATAATCGTATTAACACAATTATAGATTTTATCTGTATAATCTATTATGATACAATTAAATACGATTAAAAATATTTTATTTTATCAATTATGAAAAGATATCTAATTATTTTAGTATTACTCAAAATTCAAGCTATATAAAAAATTCAAATCTATATTATAATATTATAAATATATATATATATATATATAATACATATTTATATATTAATAAATTTATAATACATGATATATACAAAAAATATTAATAAATTAATTTTATAGCTATTATTTTTTATTATATTAATTAAAATTATACTAATATATTTACTAACTTACATTTAGATGAATTAATATATATTAAACAAATAATTATTTTACACATAATTTTAAAAAATCTAATAAGAAAAAACTCTATTATGTAAATAAAAAAAATTTTAATTTAACATTTATGTATATCGTGTCAATTGTACACATTTAAATATACAAAATAAATCGTGTATAATCATATTGTATCGTATAATTTGTATACGTTTAAACAAATTAAGTTAATTATATCATATTAATACTGATTTTTAATTGTGTCATATTAATATTTCAAAATTTTGATACGATTAATTAATAGTATCGTATTCATATTTAATATAATAATTCTATATCTAATTTAGAGATGATACGATTAGATACAATTGCCTCCTATAGCTTTAATCAATCAATCGAGGGATTAAGAATTGGTGGTGTTTTTGTGACGAAGGAGATGGGAAGAAAGGAAATGATAAATAAATGATGAAAACCAGCCCTCAATGAAAGACAATTCTCGTTGCATGCATCTCTCTTTCTCTCTCTCTCTCTCTCTATATATATATATATGAACAAACAAATCGCTGGCCTCTTATGATTTGCAGGAGACGCATGACATGTTTATCGTTTTGATACTTTGACCTTACATCTACACTGGACGTAGATCATTCATAGAGAATCCAATGTTAGGTATCAATCATCAATTAAATTAAAAAACAAAAACAAAAAATTAAATTTAGAAACCATTAAATTTACTCGGAAAAAAAAAAGAGCAAGTTTTTTATTTCAATTCTTTTATCAATCTTTCCTCTATAATTTATTCTTCCTTTTTTTATTGTGTATTTCAAAATCTGTAAACCACAAAGACCAAAATGCAAAAACTGAGGAGCTGCCGCCCCTCACGGTGCCAAAAAAAAAAAGGCAATAAAACCAAAACCCGATCCGTACGCACCAAATCAACTGACGCCACTGCCCCATTTTCATACCCCCAGATTAGATGCAGAGAGAGATTCAGAGATTTTAAGTATATCTCTGCCCACATTTAAACCATTAACAAAAGTTTGTACATACGTATGAAAAATAATCGATAGAGTATTCTCTGTCGACGAATTCTCCCACCAGTTCTGGTCCTCGCCGCCGCCAGCTGGACCCGACGATTCCTCCAATATGGATCGGTGTGCAGTAGAGTGGGCCTTTTAGCGGTTTCTTCAAGAGAAATTCTGTTGTGGCTACTTCTACTTCCTCGGACTCTTCACCGCGGTCTTCTCCAGCTCCTTCTGCTGCTGGAGACAACAAAATCGACGGCGTTGATATCCGGGGTAATGATTTTTGTTCTGTTGTGGCTATTTCTTTCCATGGCCACAAAGCAATTTAAGAAATAAGAATCGAGGTGAGAAGGGGGGAGAGAGAAGAGAGATTTTCACTCAAAATCAAAGAATTAGAAGCTCTTTTCCTTTCTGATTCTCTCTCCCTCTCTTTATTTGTACAAAATCATAGTGTCTCTAACTCTTTTTTGCTTTTAGATTTTAGGATTAATTTTTGTAGCTTACCTAATTTATGTGTTAATTCCTAAAATCAAACAAAATCGCTATAAATATGTCTCCACAGGAGCTCCTTATCGTCTCCTTCGTAGCTCCAAAATTTCAGAAACTCTCCGGCGAAATGTCATCTCGTCAAGTTGGAATTTGGGCAGTGCTGCGGGAGGGGAACCTGTGTCATTAAAACTTGTTTTGATTGCCTGTCAGCAAATGATTGGTTATAGAACTCAGCATTGGCCCCACAGTGGGAAGTTTTGTCTTTTTTGTCCACGTATGCATACTATGTGGGCTGCTGATGTGACATTCATTTATTTTCAAAATAACTAATGACGTGTTATTACGTTGTCATTGTACGTGTCATTGTCAGATTAAATTAGCATTATATAAGTAATAGCTCAGCTTTTCCGATGCTGATTCATGTTAGACGCCAGAAGTGATTTTAGTTGTCATCTTATTTTACTGTTAACTAAGAAAATTAATCATTAAATTTACCCGCTGGTTTGACAAATCACATGCAAATGTTGGCAGCTCAAATATAAGAAGCACGTGAGCATCTGTTGAGGTCATATAATTATCAACAACTCCTTTACTTGTTTTTGTAATTAATCATCATAATTGCCCCAACAAATTAAGTCTAGAAAATGCTGCACAACTACTTGAATCAATCTTTTCTTCAGGTTTTGGTTTATAAGGGATCAACTTAATAATAAATTATTTTTTTATGTAATAGTTTATTATTAACTCAGTCATTTATGAATTAGATATGAAAAATATTATTTGAAATTGATATTTAAAACCGGATTATAGTGATGAGCTGTAAAGGATGGAGACAGAGACACGGGGGACTAAAAGGTATGGAGTGCACTTGTTTTATTAGTTGGTGTTTGATTAGATAACAAAATAGGGTTTTTGATTTTACCATCTGTTTGGTACTAATAATATCAAATATATCATGGTGTCATTACACATTCATCACACCCTTCAATCTATTCCATATAACATTAAATAATCACTTAATTAAGATTCAAATCAATAAGTTCTGTCAGACAAATCTACTTAAATTCTTATATAATAGTGTGTTTGAAGGATATGTATTCTACAGTCATAAAGAGTCTTTTACTTCCTTACTTCCTCCTCAGCCTATTCAATTTATCGATATTAAAAGAGAGATGCATCCGAAGCCAAAGAAATATTTTTTTTTATACATTTTGTAAAGATTGGGTATTGAATTTCATGACCTTCCATCTTTACATGATTAATTCAGAATTACATACTCGATCTCATAGATACATATATAATTCTATGGAAAGCCGTATTCGATAGTAGGTATAACAATTAAGCTAGCTCCAATTGATAAAAATTATAGCAATTAAGCTAGCTCCAATTGATAAAAATTTTAATTTATAATGAATGTGGTTTTGGTGTTAGTTTTTATTTGAAGCCGTCAAGTATTTGGATTATTACCTCTCGGTCTAATCGTCAATTCTCCAGCCTTATTTCTAATGTAATGTTTAATATTCTTAATAATACAATAAAGAATAATTTCTATGGTAGGAAAAAGAGAGAAATCAAGAGCAGACAATATGTTGCAAAAGTTACTAAGAAGTATTTCATAATTATTTTTTATTGGAAATTTGGCGGCACAGTAGTCAACACTTGTTCGACACACCAATTACATAATCATAACGGACCGCATAATCGGCAGAAAGGACGAACGATTCTTCACCATGTTCGTATAGAACTGAGATAAAGAAAACATACAGCTGAAAGCAATGTTAGATATAAAAGCCAATAAGTCCCTTTTGAAGTATTTGTTTGGTCATGCTCATTGATAAACTTCGGGATAATCGACGAGGGCATATCAGTACAAAATTGCTTCACATTTTCAAACTGCTTCAATAACTGCTATGACTTTAATCGTATAAAACTAGGATTTCACTGGTACCTTGACGATGTTAAAACAGTTAAAACAATATCATTCTTCCGATACACTAAATTGAACATATAAAACACCATCACAAACTTGCAGAAGATGGAAGAAGACATCTTCCAGATTAGCAATTCAATGATAAATTTAAAATAATGAAAACACCATGTAATTTTAATTTCCAGCAAGGCCATTCGTACAAGTTCCTCTGTCAAAAGATGTGAAATCCAATGGAATGAAATAAACAATAACAATCCGCTATTCTAAAAGGAATATTAGTTACGATTTGGGATAAGCCAATTAAATAGTAAGTAAACCAAAACCAATGAGATGGAAAAAGCCTTATTCATCTTCTAACTCTTTTTTAATCATTGAAAATTCTAAAATGAAAATGACCACATAAAAGTCGCAACTATAATTTTCAACAGAAAAAGCAAGGTTATAGATTAGCGGCTGGCGAAGCACATCAAAGGAAAAATTGATCATAATGCCAAATGAGTCATCTAATGTCATTATTTACATCAATGCTATATCAGACAAGTTCATTTGAGTCGCAATGTGCTTAAGAAAGTCACCTGTTTGTGGCAAAATTGACAATATACATTGATGAACATAATCCCAAAAACATTGTTTTCAAACACAAGTCACACAGATTCTATATTCTATTGAATCAGAAATCTACTCAAATGAAAGAGATTCTAGT
The DNA here is from genome assembly GCA_023653625.1 of Triadica sebifera. Classification (NCBI taxonomy): domain Eukaryota; kingdom Viridiplantae; phylum Streptophyta; class Magnoliopsida; order Malpighiales; family Euphorbiaceae; genus Triadica; species Triadica sebifera. Next base: position 15,617,119 of record CM042893.1, read on the forward strand.
GAAGTGGTGAAGACAGCAAAGTCAAACTTCATACAACAGTGAAGGACACATAACAGTATCTTCTTCCCCTACTATCTGCCGGCTGAATTATACAACTCATTACAGTTCAAGAACAAGAGATACAAGTGGAGTAAAATTGAACCAATTATATATAGAGAAAAAAGTAAGAAGGGAGAAAAAAAAATTAAATCTACAATTTGAAGAGCAAGGGTAAGAGCCATGTTTTACGAACTGGGTCCACTATTTCTGCATAAATATTTTCAGCCAAAATCCCTGTAACATAAAATAAATAAATAAACAGAAGAAAACAAAAGCATCTTTGAAAATAAAACTAAAAACAAAAAAACAAAAGCACATGAGTGATGAGTCTCTGGTAGCATAACTTCATCAAAATCTGCCTTAGTTGCATCTACCACTTATTTCAATTATGATGACCAACACCACCCCACCCCCCAACCCCCGAGGCCCCCACCTTTTCCAAACAGGGCAGCCTAACCCTTGTCCAAAAGAGACGAGACTTCCCAAGATAGCTCATCAGTCGTGTGAAAAAGACCTTAAGCAAAATGTAGTCCATTTACAGGATTACATTATTCAAATTATATCAATAAATTGGGCAAGATGAAGATTGTCCAGCAACTTACACAACATCAAGATCATGTCACAAATCCTGCTACAGTTGCTGTGTGTCAAGCTTTCACATAGTCCATGCCATTGCGTTTCCTTTTGTTTGACTTTGAAAAGAAGCAAATCTGAGCCCAACTCTTTTTCTGCTTTATGGGCTGTGTTTTGACATCCCTTTTCTCAACAAGCTCAACCATGTACTGAACAACGGCCTGAAGAAACCAAGAAATCAAAATGTAGAAGGGAAAAGAAAAAGAAGAAACGGGAACAAAAGATTGGATTAAATTGTATGCTTAAGGCTACGAAGACTTTACCTGAGCACCTTTTTCAGCTATATGTCTTGGTGGCACTTCCAAAGGATTTTCTTCTACTCGTAGGACACGTAGCCGTGTAAGCATCCTGAAAGAGTATGGAAGGACTCGTATCTGATTATTGCTGATATCCAGTTCTTCAAGATTCTCAAGGTTCCCAATAGACCTTGGTAGGGCTTGCAAATCAGCAAAATTGTTTCCTATATTTATCTTAACAAGTGAAGTAGCAAAACATAAGCTCTCTGGCACCGATTCGAGTTCATTAAAACTCACATCAAGCTCCTTTAGGTTTAACAGAGATGACATTGTTGTAGGTAGCTGCTTGATGTTATTATAACGTACAGACAGTACCTCCAGGGTTTCTATCTTTCCTATAGCTTCTGGAAGCGCCTTAAGCCTGTTGTAATCTGCATGAAGCTCCCTTAGCGAAGAACACCGGCCAATGGAATGTGGAATTTCTTCGATGTCATTGGTCTCAACACTTAATTTCTTCAGGCTTATGAGCGAACCAATAGACTCTGGGAGGGCAGAGAGCCTATTTGAACTCAGATCAAGCTCCTGAAGGCGTACCAATCTGTTAAATGTCGCAGGCAGAGATGATAAATTGTTAGCCCTCAGGTCCAAGGAAACTAGATTAAGAAGATCTCCAATAGATTCCGGGAGTTCAGCAATTCTGTTAGAATGCAAATCCAACTTTGTCAATGAAGAAAGGCCTCCAATAGTGGCTGGCAGGGCCATAATCCTGTTTTCAGACAAGTCTAGGGAAACCAAATTTGACAACTTTCCTATTGAGTCAGGAAGCCATTCAATCTGATCTGTCAACTTGTTTTGGAGATTTAGATCTCGAGTGCCTTTCCTTGCAGACACTTCAATCAAACTAGCAAGCTTTATTAGACTTAACTTCTCACCATCATGACCTACAAAATTTGTAGCAAGGAATCAACGTTAGACTGAAACTGCAGTGCTACATCAATAACATAGTCTGCACAATGAAATAATTAACAGTAAAAAAATATTTAGATGAGAAGCATACATATGGAAAGCCAAAGAAGAGTCAAATAAAGGGAAGAAATGAGACTCACCTGAATTGGCTATAGTAGTTTTTAGAGTGGAATCCACAATCTGGGGTGTAGATGAAATACCAGCTACAATCCCAATTCCATCAGAGTAAAATGACGACTTAGACTTCTTCACATAGCTATCATCTCTAGTAAACAATTCAGTAGACTTGATAGGATGTTGCTCAGAATAATCCATGTTTGACAAAACAGAAACAGATGGTTTATTAACCTTAGAGAAGCCCCCGGTGGAAATTGTAGAAGCGGAACCATTAGCATAATTGGAGGAAGAAGAAGAGGAGGAGAGAGTAGCAGTAGTTGTAGAAGAGGCAGAAGGCAAGCATTTAGAAGCTCTCTGGATAAATTCGTCGAACAGAGAATGAATGTTTTCAAGATCGAGCAATTTCAAGGCCTCTCTCTTCTGTTCCCTTCCTTGAAAATAAACCAAACTCTTTTGCATCTCCTGCAAGATACTGAAAAGCTCTTCTGGTACAGCGGGGCTCTTGGTTTGCCTGGAAATGGCTTCAATTCTGGCCTGGTCTTCTTTATCAACATTTAAAATTAATGCCCTGGCAGCTTCAATCTCATCAATTCCAGGTCTGGCCGGTAACGATCTATGAATTCTCATGATTTCTTCAACCGCCTGATCTACGGATTTCAAACGCGACGTCGTATCCATTTCTTTCTATTCTATTCAAATTCCTAAATCAAATCTCAAAGAACCAGATATTAGACATATATATCAGAAAATCTAAATTTCTTTGTTTGTGAATACAATTCATCCAATAAAAAAATCGACTAAGCTCACCTAACCTAACTATACAAAAATTAAAAAATGAAGAAGAAGAAGGTTGAGAATCCGCTTCTATAAGTTTCTAGAAAGAAGAGGATCCGGCGTATCTCCACTAGCCAACAATTATCACACAAGGACGATATAAAAGAGAAATAGCGAGAGTTTAACTGCGTATTACAAATTAGAAGCAAACAAAAAAAGAAAAAAAGAACAGCAAACACAGTGATTAAGATGTAAAACTAACGAACCTTGGCTTCTTGCGATCGATGAATTTGCAGGAATCAGAATCGCCAATGTAAAATGGAAAATTGAAAGAGGAACTGAAAATTACAAATTAGAACAGACAAAAAAACAGTAAATTCAGTGATTAAGATGGTAAAATTAAAGAACCTTGGGTTTTTGTGTCGAACGGGTATCGGTCAATGTGAACTGGAAAATTGAAAGATAATAAGAACAGAAAATTCAGTTATTAAGATGTAAGAAATGTAACCAACCTTGGGTTTTGGTGTTTATGAATATGTAGGAATGCAAACTGGAAAACTGAAAGAGGGAGTAGAAATTAAAAAAAAAAAAAAAAAAGGGAGAGGGAGTATAAAATGAGTAGTTAATGATGTTAATCAAGAGGAGAGGAGAATGAGTAATAGAAGAGTAGGGGGTTCTCCTGAAATCCAGAGTCTCCTGCGTCGTCTTCTCTGAAATCCAGCTATTTCCATACTATGCCTCTCTGTCGCTCTCTCTCTCTCTCTCTCAGCCTCTCTTCTCCTCTTTCTTTATCGCTCTTCTCCTTCTTCTCTGGCGGATTCTGATTTTTATAATATTTTTGTTTCTTTTTAAAGAAAAATGGTTTTCGAAATTTAGAAATTTAACACTGAAATTGGTTGTTTTTTTGGCCTTGTTTACCCCTACGACCTGTTATTTTTAGTTGACCTATTAATGGCGCCGGCTAATTATTCGTATTTAATTTAAAACTTGTTTAAGAAATTTATATATGATTTTTTTATGGTTAATGTTTCACATACATGCGTTTTCTTACCAGGAAATCCCACTTCCAATTATTATTTTTCAAAAAATAATTAATGGAATATAAATTAATTTTTTAACCTCCATTACATTAATTATTCATTAATTCGTTTTCCTTTTTTAAGTGAAATAAAATAATTCAAATTATTTAAATAATTTTTTTATAAAACTATAATGTTGTCAATTAATTAAGAAGTAATTTCTTATAAAATTTATATTTTTAAATTTTTTTCTTATTTTTTATGTATAATTAGAACAATTATTTAAAATAAAATAGAAGGTACATTATAAATAAATTTTTTACATAGCTTTATTTAAATATATACTACAACATATAATTTAAACTATAATTTCTTTTATCCATGAGCGTGTGGATGAGATGACGTGAATCTCTTTTAATTTAATTAGATGTCTCGAATTTGATTTCTGGACATGTAATTATCTTAAAATTCATGAGTTAATGTTCTGTAGTTTTTAAAGTTTTATACGACACAAGCAGAATTAGTTTTAATGCGTTGACTGGTTGAAAATACATATGATTTGACAAAAAAACTATAATTTTTTTTTATGATAAATTGAAATTATTAGTTTTATTTACTAATATCTTTTGATTTTTTTGTATTAATTTGGAAATAGTAAAAAATTAAATAGAAATTATATTAATTAGTGATAGTAAGATATATTGAATAAAAATTTTAAAAAATAATAGTTAAAAATTAAAACAACGATGATTAAAAAAGAAATACATTTTTATTTGTGTGAGAAAAAAATAAAAAACATAATTATCAATTATTTTTCTGAATATAAATTAAAAATACTTTATATAAAAAAATATAAATCTCTTCAAAAAAAGCAGTAGAAAAAAGTAACACATTACTGATAATCTTGTTTTCAGTAGGACAAAATCTTTCATGCAGAACAATTTCACATAATAAATATTTAACTTGCATCTAATTTTATATTAATAAAACAGAAAAAAAGATAATAAATTTATATATGAAAAATACAAATTTAATGATTCAATAAAAAATTTATAAACAAACTGCAGATCCAAAATGATTTTATTAAACAAATACTAATAAGAGAAATACTATTTTGTGAAAAGTATAGAAAATTAAAAATTTAACATACATCTAATATTATATAAATATATTCAATAAGAGGAACACAAAATTGTGGGAATTGTAAAAAAAAAATGGTGAAAATGATAGAGTGGGAAGGGAAAGAGAGGGGAAAAAAATAAAAAAAGGGGGCGGCCGTCATTTTCTAAAAACAGAAAAAGGAGAGAGAAAAAGAGACAGAGAAGAGTTGGGGTGTGGGATGGAGTAAATGCAGCATCCAGATGTGGACCAAAAAATGCTGGACACGTGTAAGATTTCCTATTGCAAAAGAATTCTCCAATCCGACTGTAAACAGCTGGCAATGGTCATCACGCCATAACCGTTTACGGGGTCCATAAAACGCAGAGTATTGAGATAAAGGGATTTTACCCTTTCATAAAGAATTTTTACTTGTGAATGGGAATACCTCACTCATTCTGTCATTCATGTTTCTATTAATTCACTGCTTAAATAATAATAATACACTGTCATACTCATTACCTCATCCACTAATAGCATTTTTTTTTCTTGTGAAAATTGAAAAATTAATTATATTTTCCGCTCCTTTTTTTTTTGGGTCTTGTCTTAATTTTGACTATATAAGAAGATCAACAAATAGAGTAAATATATCGAAAAAAAATCTCATAAAAATTAATAAATAATCTCATAAAATCACTTAAGAGAAAAAAAAATACCCACGTAAGAAAATAAAATTCCACAAAAAGAGAAATATAAAAAATTTATAATGATCTAAATTTATTAAAACTAGAAAATAGAATAAAGATAAAAGATTTGGAGCCTCAAAACTATAAAGAGAGAGAAAACTTTAGGGAGTAAAGAAAGAAAAAAGATTGCTAGGGTTTTTTTTATTAAAAGAAATAGTTTTTAATATTACTATTTCTATATGCAAATGAAAAAAGGAATATAAAAAAGAAATTTTGAAGGAAGATCGAAGAGTAAAAGGAAGAAGGGAAGGGAAGGGAGGGAATCACGTGCAGTGCTGAAGACATGTCTCTCAGTCTCACCAGCATCGCCTTTCTTTACATTTGGTGATGGCGACTTCCTACAGCGGGACTCTTGGGGCTGGAGTTGGATATATCCATCATCCCATGCTTCTTCGATGCTGCCTTTCCTTTTCCAATTTTTTTTTTTCCATTTCCTCGTCCTTATCCACTTCCTCTGTTTATTCAACAATAACATAATAAATAAATATATATGCTACTTATGTAACCTTTTTTAGGAAAAAACAAAATTACCTGTGTCATCCTTTCACCTCATACTAAAAAGATCATAAAGACTAATATTGGGATGCATGTTATGTTTTAAATTAAATATGTATATACTCCACACGTTTCAAAAAGAAAATTTTCTTTATCCAACAAAAATTACACATAAAAGCTTTTTATTTAATGGGATCTGAAAATAATATAATGTTCATAATTTAATTTTATTTTGAAATTGCTAATATATCATATCTCCCAATGAATTCAGAGTTGTAAGAATTTGTACTTCTTAACACAAATAATACCTCTCTCCTTTCCTTCACAAATAAATAATAAATAGGGAGAAGGGCCAAAATTATCCCTCGCAATTTGGTCAATTGTCAATGTCAACCCCATCATTTTTTTTGTCAAATCATGCTCTCTCTATATTTAAGTTAGTCTAATTTCACCCTTATTTAACTCTACTCCAAACCACGTCATCACATATCACACCACACATACAATTGATGCTTCGTAGACTACCATATATTACACTATTCTTTTCTTCTCAAAATTCATTTTTCTATCACTTTTTACTCATCAATGAGACAAAAAATGGTAAATCAATAAAATAAGATACAAGCATAAACTGAGAGTAGCACAGTAAAAAATATTGCATTGTCATTGTTTTATATTGAAATGTAAGTTACAAAATATAAGTCCTAACAAATATAGCATAAGAATACATTAACAAAAGTCTTTATCATACATGTGGACCTTTCCTAGTGACCTTTCCAGTCTTAATTGGTCATCAAGTTGTCTTGTTGTTATGCTTGGATGGAATTATATTACAGTTGAGGAGGTGAAAATGGTAAATTAGTTGGCATTGTAACAACATATTCATCCCTGACTCTTTGAGTTTTCCTAGTGCCACTTAAAGTTTGATTAGTTCTCTTAGTCAGCATTGTTCCCCTTTCACATGGGATAAGAAACCTTACTTCTGGATAAGGTTCATGGTCAACCACATTGAAGGATTGATTACCAACTATAACCAATATCTATGTACATTGTGCTGGTTGCATTTGTAAAAATGTACATACAACACAAAAACCATTATTGTAACCGTTAATAACCAAACAATATATGCAAGAAAACTTACATTGTAAGTTATATTTTTTGATTCATCAGTGAATAGACCAAAATCCCTCTCTTGTTGGGGCTTGATTATGCTAGAACACCCATTTTTGTTCATGGTTGCAAAATGATTGGCTATTCTCCTGGGGTGACATTTCACTGCCTTCCCTTTTTGTTTCAAATTAGATAGCCTTAACCTTGAATTCACTACTTGCCCTTCATTTGCATTTACACTCCCATATGATGAATTGGGGTTTGAATTGTCACTCTATATTGGGTGTCCATCAATGTTTGTGATCAATTGTCACTCAATTATATTTATTTCCTTTATTGCTACTTACATCATTGTATTTGGTGATCTTGCGGTATTTCCTTACAATACAGTCTCAAAATTTTTTTACTTCAAATCCTTGTAGAAAGAGATATTTAGAAAAAAAAAAAGAAAAGAAATTTGGTACAACATGTATAATTCATAGTTTTGCACTTCATATTTTTTTTTTAAAAAAAGAATATTTTTTGAGTCATGACCCATAATTCAATTCAATTTTAAAATGATCCAATAGATTTGAGTTCTCAAAAATCGATTCAAAATTTATCCAAATCTAAAATGTTTCAATCCAAATTTAAATGTGGCCACAAGATCCATTTGCCACTAAGCAAATTCATAATAGAAAATTCAAATATTATCAAAACAAGTCTGACTTGATAATATTTTATTTCTCTAAAATAGCCATATAAGTATAATTAATTTCTTTTTTTCAATTTTCATAAGTTAGACATTTTTTTTCCTAAATGTGAGTTTAACTTGCAAAAATAAAATCTACTGAATATTTGTATTTCTTGAAATCACAACGAATATTTAGGATTTTTTTTATTGGAAAAAATAAGAAACATGTATTATCTTCTTTGAGAAAGCAACTTGTTGAAAAACTATATTTCTTTATAGAGTTGGTAAACCATATTTGACATAATCTGTAATAAAACCATATCTTTATCTAGATATTAACCGAAATCAAAATATAATCTGGCTTGGGCAACAACCACCCTTATTACAAGATCAATCTTATTAAACCATAATTAAAAATCAATTACACATCTTTTTTAAAATCATGTTTAAGAAAAAATATTTTTATCTCATGTTATGTAGAATAATCAATAATAAAATGAATGAAATAAAATAATAGACCCACGCAGGTCAACTCTAACTCCTTTGACTGACTCTGTCTTCTCTTCTTATCAGCTCAACGATTTATTGACTCCAAACTTGTGTGTAGGAAAACTCACATGCTAATCTACTCAAAACTTAATAGTATATATAATCATTTAAATTCTAACATGCATTCACATATTAATATAGTATTCATAATCTGAATATACTTATATGTCTGACCACTTTGTCATATACATAGCTATTCACGAAGAAACTCATTCTTACTGAACCGAATTGATTTCAATATGTACATTGCATATATTACTTTTAGTTGTATTTTTAAAACTCAATATTTTCTTTAAGAGGATTATTTTTAAGAAATAAAGATAATAGCTAGGCTATCATTTTAGTCTTTGTCATTATATTGTAAAAAGGACATTATAACATGCCATATATTTATATATCAAGATAGCAATTTTAAATATATTTATTTAAAGGGGCTATGGAGGTGGAAATGCTCTCTTATAGGGATGTCAAATTCTTGGAGGAAATGAATCTTATTAAGAGAAGTATGAATAATTTAAAATGAAGGGTTGAAGATGGGAAGGTTGTTATAGTTGATGTCTCTTTTATGGAAGGGTTGGATGGAGAGGAGGTAGTTAAGGAGACAATTACAGACTTTTATTTCATTTTGTGATATGTTAATGGTTTTCTGTGTTTCGGAGACTAACATAGAAGAGGATGATGGTGTTCTCTTGCCCTCTGATGATGAAGATTTTGAAGTTCCTCCAATGATTAAGGTGTCCAAAGATGAGAAAAAGTGATTGAGATAGCCTTAAGGTAAGACTCTTATCATCAAACTTCTTGGTAAGTCTATTGAGTATCGATTTATGCAGAAAAAGATTAAGGATCTATGGAAGCTCGACTCTCCTTTTATGTTTGCTGCAATAGATAATGATTATTATTTAGTTCGGTTCAAATCTATAAATGGTTATGAATGTGCTTTATTTGGGGCTCCACGGATTATTTTTTATCATTATCTTACTGTTAGACAGTGGTTTCCTAATTTTGATCCTATTAATGTTTCCATTGATCATATTCTTGTGTGGGTTAGAATCCTTTGTCTTTTTATTAAGTATTATGATGAGAAATTTTTGTTTAGATTGGATTTTAAACTGGGAAGGCTAGTGAAAATTGATGATTCAACTAGCGATATTTCGTATGAGAAATTTGCTCGTATATGTATAGAGGTTGATCTTTGCAAACCACTAGTTTCCTGTTTTAAGTTACAAAATTGTATCAGAAGGGTGGAATATGAAGGCATTCAATTTAGTCTATTTTAGGTGCAGTAGGTATGAACATTGTATAGAGGATTGTGCTCTTTTGCCTAACTCAAAAACAGAATAGGTGGTGGAGGATCTGAGGCATGCTGTGATGGGTAAGAAGGATTTGATTTATGCTAATTGGGTGTTGAGGATAAGGCTGATGATGAAAACTTTGGTCCTTAGATGTTAGTTAAAAAGAAAGAGTGGGGCATAGATTCAAGGAAACCATTTCACCTTAGAAAAAGGTGAAAAGGGTGGAAAAAATGACATGAATGGAAACAAAATGTCAGTTATAACTAGAGGAAGATTTGATTTGCTTGTGAAGAAAGATATTCTTGAAGTTGTAGATGGGAATGAGAATTGTGAGTAGTTTTTTTTATGATGAGGTAACAATTTCAAGGCAAAACATGAGATTTTCACACGTAGGTTTTGATGGGGCAATTAGAGGGAGGGGAAGAAAGCCAAATGTTCAACCTCGTAGTGAGAGGTTAGAGGATCATAACATGGGCCCAAATGTGGTTCTTGCTGGGGATAACTTAGCCCATTCAAGTAAGCCCTCTCTTAAGTCTAGAGCCACTCAAAAATCTAAACAATCAATCACTGCATGTGAGCACACAATTGTCTCGAGGGGGTAAGAAAGGGTTTGAACTTAGTTCTAAGACTGATCACAAAGAGAGTGTTATGCAACTTGATTAGTTTTTCAATGATAATGGGGATTTGGTGGGTACAAGTCACTTCAATGACCCTTCAAACCCTCATGCTCCCAATTCAAATGATGCAATTGAGGGCGCGTTTGTTGATAATATGGAAAGGGAGTTTTCTGGGGAAGAGAAGGATGAGTGGATGGGTTTGGAAGGTTCTTAATAGGATTGTTATGAGCAAAGAGATTTCAACTAAGTTTGTCTCTTTCTAGTCTTTTTCCTTCCTTCATTTTTATTTTTAATGATTATCTTGTTTTGAAACTGTCAAAGTGTTAATGTTAGGTCTTTCAGATGCACCTCTAAAAAATCTCAAAAAGAAGTATAAGCCTACTATTGTGGGATTGGTAGAACCTAAAATCAATGATGATCAGACTAATCAAGTTTGTTGGAATTTTGGTTATGCTAAGTGGGTTAGGGTGGAGGCTTTTGGTTATAGTGGTGGAATTTGGTTGTTTTGGGAAGATGTTCAAGTTCAAAATGATATTGTGGCTACAAGTCCCCAATTTATTCACAGTTGAGTTCAGGAGCAATATCATGCTTAGTGGTATCTATCCATTGTCTATGATAAGTCTTGCTCCTAATTTTAGGACATAGTTATGGAATGATATATATCTGTTAATATTATGAACATTAATTGGCCTTGGTTAGTTATTGATGACTTTAATTTAGTCTATTCTCTAGATGATATACAATGAAGCTCTAACAATTTTTTGCCAAGATCTGGGTTTTAATAGTCCTTGTTTCACTTGTAGTAGAAGGGAGTCTGCTTGAACCTGTAAAGTGGCCAGGTTGGACTGAGCTCTTTGTAATGTGGAATGGAGGAATAGGTTTAAAGATGTCATAGTTTATCATCTTCCCAAGCTTCATTTAGACCATACCCATCTAATTATTGATTTTTCTCGGCTAAGAGGCATTTTCGTTTTATGGCGACTTGGCATACTCATCCTGACTATTAGAACTTTGTGAAGTCTAAATGGGTGCATTCTAGTGATTTGGCCTCTCATTTGAACCATCTTTCCACTTGTATTGAGGATTGGAATAGTACAATTTTTGGTAACATCTTGGCTAGGAAAAAATGTGTCTGGGCTGGGTTGGTTAGAGTTCAGAAGTCTTTGAATTTTAAGGTTTCTTGTTAGCTTCTTAAGCTTGAAGCTAAGCTAAAACAAGAGTTGGATTTGATCATAAAGCAGGAGGAATTGTTGTGGTTTTAAAAATCCAGGGGATAATGGATTAAATCGGGTGATATAAACACTAACATTTTTTCATATTAGTACCATTGTAAAATGAAACTGTAATAAGATTAAGAGTCTTCCATATTTTTCTAGTAATTGGATTTCTGATGATAACTCTTTGAGAAAAAATGGTTTATGATTTTTATGAGAATTTATATAAGGTTAATCCAGGTGTTGATACTAATTCTTTACAAAATGGGTTTTTTTTTCTGCTTTTTATGCTAACATGATGGTTAAGTTCAATAGCCTTTTAATGTTGATGAGTTTAGACATGCACTTTTTGATATGACTCTGGACTTGATGGGTATCAAGCTGGTTTTTTCCAAAAAGTTTGGAGAACGGTTGGTCAGTCAGTTTTGATATGGTTTTAAAATTTCTAGGGGTGGTGATATGATTGACGAGGTGAATAAGACATTTTTTATTCTTATTTTGAAAGTTTTTAATCCTGATTCGCTTAACCAAATGAGTCATATTAGTTTTTGTAATGGCATTTATAAGATCATTACTAAGACTATGGTTAATAGACTCAAGTCTCTACTTTCTGCATTAATCTCTCAAATGCAAAGTGGTTTTATCTCGGGATGCCATATTACTAATAACATAATCATCTTTCATGAAATTATGCAAAATATGATGATGGCTAATAAGGGTACTGATATGATGGTTCTAAAGATTGATCTTGTTAAAGCCTATGATAAGCTGTTTTGGGATTTCATTCATAACACTCTTTTTGACATATGATTCCCTAATAATTGGCGTTGCAATATCATGGAATATGTTCAAACTTGTAACATAACAGTGCTTTAGAATGGAGCTTTTTTTTCAAGGTTTCAATCCTTCTTGAAAAGTCAGACAATGAGATCTTATGTCCTCTTATCTTTTTGTTCTTTGTATTGAGCACTCGTCCGTATCATTAATAAAGTTATGGCTAGTAATTGTTGGAAGCATATTAAAGTTTCTTACTGAAGTCCTTGTTTTTCTCATATTTTGTTTGTGGATGATATGGTTTTATTTATGGAGGCCAACATTGAGCAGATTTGTGTGATTAAAGATTGTCTTGATAAACTTTATATGGCTTCAGGGCAAGCAGTGAATTATGCTAAATCTAGTATTTTTATGCCTTGTAATGTGGATTGTGATCAAGCTTAAAAGCTTTTTTTAATCTCTGTGATTCCATTGGTTTATGATATGAGAGTTTATCTTAGTGCCTCGACCATTTATGGTAGAGTGAGCAATCAAAAGTTCGATTTCATTATTGATAGAATGCAGAGTAAGCTGACTAGATGGAAATCAAAACATTTGTCTTTGGCTGGTAGGATTACTCTCACGTAATCCATTCTCAACTTTTATGGCTAATTATGTTATGCAAACTGCTTAATTGCAATTTGGGATATGTGATGCTATAAAGAGAATTTGCAGGAATTTTATATGGGGAAATAATGGAGGAAATAAATGTATTCATTTAGTCAATTGGAATACTATCGCTAAACTCAAAATGGAAGGAGGCCTTGGCATTCGTGGCATCCACGAGCTTAATAAGGCCTTCTTAGCTAAACTCACATGACATATGTTTAAATGGGAAAAGTTTTTGTGGGTCTCGATCATATGTAACAAGTATTTTGCAGGGTGGTATAGATTTTGATAGAGTTGCTAAAACCCAAAGTTGGTATGCTGTCTAAAAATGTATTTTTGTTGGACATGATTTTCTTACCAATAGTTTACGAAGAAATGTTCGTAATGGATGTGACACTTTTTTTAGACTGATTTCTAGCTCATAGAGGGTCATCTCTTACAACATAGTATACTTCCTATTCCTTGGTCTGATCAGCACAAATTAGTGAGTGATTACTAGATTGCTAGTAGAGGATGAGATTAGAATTCTTTGCAGATTTATCTTCTGGGCATGTTTAATAAAAGCTAGCAGCTTATATTATTAATAAAGAGCCAAATGCTTTTGATGTTGATGTTTAGAAATTTTTCCCATTAGGTTGTTTTATGGTCCGATCCGTTTATGAGTAATCATAATAATATATGGTAGTTGATATGGAAAATCCAATATCCTCAATTTGTGTGAGTGTTATTGTGGCTTATTGCTGATGATAAGAACTTTAGTAATGAGGAACAATCTAAAAGGGGGCTTACTTTGAATCCTTATTGCGAGCAGTATGGTACCACAATTGAATCAACCATGCATATCTTAAAGAATTGCAATAAAGCCAGTGATATTTGGACCCATTTTGTGTCTAAGGTTCATTAGCAGGCTCAACGCTATTTTTCTCTCTATGACTGGATTTTTATCAATTTTTTTCGTTCTTTCAATGAGGAAGTTAATGGACCATGAAATAGCTTCTTTGCCTTTACTTTGTGGTGGTCTGATGTTGGAAAAATGATTAGATTTTCTGGGATAATGATCTGCCTTTTCAATATAAGATAGGCTTTCTTCTTAAGTTTGCTAAGCAGAATGTGAGGGTCTGATTGAGCTCTAAGTTTCCTGCTATGTCAAAAGAGTATGTTATGAAGCTGGTTGGGTGGGATTCACCTCTTTAGCCTTGACTCAAACTCAATACAGATGGTTGCTCTAAGGATAACCAAGGATTGGCAGGGAGAGGAGGCTTATTTTGCAACTGGAGTGAGGATTGGATTAAGAGTTATGTTGCAAACATTGACTTTTGTACATTTGTGATAGCCGAATTGTGGGTGGTTTTGAAATGTTTATCTTTGGCTTAAGATAGAGGTTTCTTTCATGTTATTCTTGAAATTGACTCTCAATTAGTTGTTTAGTGGCTTAAAAGAGGGAGGTTCATATAAAAACCCTCATTCCAACTTGGTTCAATCTTGTATCCATCTAATGATTGGAATTCCAACTGTGCATATCTGTCATGTGTTTAGAGAGGGAAACTAAATGGTTGATTGACTTTTGAAGGAAGCTCTCCATTATGCCAGAGGAGTCACAGAGTTTCTTCAACCTTGCATGGATATTTTGCATTTGTTAAACAATGATCTTATTGGGGTGGCTTGACATCAACGAAGTGTGATTTAATTCTATTGTTTTTTGGCTTTTTGCCTCTTATGTTACTGGAAAAAATATATTTATATAACAAAAAAAAAAAAAGTGGAGATAGATATATGTAAAATCCAAGGAGTAAAAATTTAAAATAATTTTGAAATAAAAGATATACAAAATATAAAAAAGAATTTAGTCATGGGTAGGAGCTGAAAACACAGGAGCTATATTGCTATATTTCTCCTCATAACTCTTATGAAGCATTCAAAGTCTAAGATGGAACTTGTATTTTTCAGTGATTTATTGCTGTCCATTAGGAAGTTTGATTGAGACCAAACTATCAAATCCGTTGATTCAATAAAAAGATGTCTCATTGGGAACCAGCTTGTGGTTCCTTTAACTTATGTTTCATAATATTTTTTTTTTAGGAAAACAGAATACCATTACTCAAAAAGAAGAAAAAAGATCATTAACAGTAAGAGACTCAGCTACAGGAAGAACTTCCTTTGTTAAGATCTGGACCTCCGAAAGCGACAGAGCCCATTGAGCTACAGCATGAGTATATATGTTTATGGGTTTCATTTTAATTTTGTTAGAAATTCATTCTCTTTTATAAAAGCAGAATACCCATAGATATTCTTTTTAAATAGAAGATTTTAATAATTTTTGAAAATCTCAACATATATATAACATAAAAGAGATTTCAATGATAAACTCGGTTCAAATGGCCCATGAAATTATAAGGCCCATAATCTTATATATACTAAACTATTTTAAATCCTAAACCACACGGATTTACACTGTCTAATTTAGTTTAGTTTAGTTTCGTTGGATTTGGTTTAGGAGTCGTAGCAAAGTAGAAGACTTTTAAGGTGAATACGAAAAGACAAGAGGGTCAATGTATAAATGCAAAAAATAGGTTAGGTTTTGGTGCAATAAAAACCCTCGTTTTGAAACAAAACCCCCCTTGCTATTCTTCTTCGCGGCCGACTAGCAGGAGCAAGAAGAAGAAGAGTCAGCCGTCCACATAGGCCGCCGCCTATTATCCTCATCCACCGCTGCCTTTTCTGCTCGATAGAAGATTTAGGGACGTCTCCGTATGGGTGTGGAATTGGCTCATCAATTTCACGATATGGAGGATGTTAATTTCAGTGATTCTGAGTTAGTTTATCATGTCAGGGACGCTCTTATCTCTGTTCAAACAGTAAGCTTCCTTATCTGCTTCACCACTGTTTAATTTACGCGGTTTTTTATGTGTTAGCGCTATTTCTTTGAGAGTTTCCTTCGGGCAGCTTCACTACTCAGCTATACGTGTTGGTGCTCGCACATTGGTGAGTTGTACCATCGAGTCATCCTTTTCATGAACTCAAATGAAAAGAGTCGAATTCAGTGCATTTCCTTGTGGAAGAACTCAGATTTCCGAGTAATGAAATCGTTGCCCTTCTCATACGGATGCTTGTATTTGCATCTGTGTGTATATTTATTTTCAACTATCGAATTCGAGTTGAGTTTTAAAATGTTTACTTATTTTGTAACGTGGTTAGCCCATTCATTCCTCGAGTCCTCATTTTGGGGATGTAAGCGCAAGTCAGTCACTGGTGTGGAGAGTTTCTTCTGGGGGTTTCATTTCCTTTTCTTTTTGTTTGGAAAACGCAAAAGCTTTTTTCGTGTTTTAAATGATTAGTTTCAGCTCTTCCTATTTATCTTTTTGTTAAAGCTTGTATAATGCTCAAGTTTGTTGTATGTTTTTGATATTTTTCTAGTTTAACCTGGACTTCCTTGTTTGTTACTTGAAAACCTGCTGAAAAGTTTTCTAATTTTACCTGGACTTCCTTGTTCATAACTTGAAAAACTTTCTGAGAACTTTTCTGATTTTACTTGGACTTTCTTTATCTGTTGTTTTCTGTGCTACAACTATATTAACCCCAGGTTTTTCTCGAAGTTGCACATAATAGGGGTTGGCCGGTGGTTTGGTTTGAC
This sequence comes from Triadica sebifera, assembly GCA_023653625.1. Taxonomy (NCBI): domain Eukaryota; kingdom Viridiplantae; phylum Streptophyta; class Magnoliopsida; order Malpighiales; family Euphorbiaceae; genus Triadica; species Triadica sebifera. Next base: position 15,633,750 of record CM042893.1, read on the forward strand.
CCATTGAACCAAACCAACCTGGCTACTTCAGGCTGCATTCGTCCACCTTCTCAGGTTGTCATGGAGCTGATGGCCAGGTTTTTGAGTACCATGCCTTCAATGGCATTCAGAAAGTTAAATGCGTACTTGAGGAAGTGTCTTGTCTTGGCAAAGACCATCTATTTTCAGATCCCTCAAGCTATATGTCAGATTTAGAGTGGTCTCTAGGAACAAAAGATTGAGATATTTGGATGTCTCACATTCAAATGTGTGTCTAATGAGCTGGCATTCCATAGATTGATAAGAGGTACCAAATATTGTTAGTCAGATTTTACTGAGTTTTAGTAGGTCTCGTCTAAATATGCACTTTTGGCTTTTTTCCTAGATATTTTAGAGGTATGCACCTGATTTCTCTACTTCCTTGGTTTGGACATTTATTTTGCTGCTGAAGGTCATTTTTTGTTTCATGGAACTATTATTTCTTAAGCATCAACGATATTTGAGTGGAGAAAACGTTCTTGGGTTGACCTATCCATTTGTTCACTCTTTGACCAGGAAGCCTCAACCCCTAAACCAAACCAAACTAAACTGATATTTGTTTGGTTTGGCTTTTGGTCTTCCTTGAAGAACAGTTCAGTTCCAGTTCAGGAATATAGAGAACCAGTGAATGTTGGTTTGGTTTTGGATTCGACTCTGACCTTAACCATAACCAACCTATGTGCACTCTGAGAGTTGGAAGGTAGTTTTTCCAGCTAGTGGTCTTGAAAATAATCGTTGACCAGGACTTTCTTGGTTTCCAAAGTGATTTATTTGTTGAAATATATTTATTGTTATTTTCTACATCGTTTTGGTGGTTTACATTTGTATGATCCTGAATTCTTCTGGATTAGGGAGATAATGACAGTTATCACCAGCTTGTTGGTGTCATGCATCATTCGGAACGTCTTGCCCCTGATGAGGTTGCAATTCTTGTGGTATGTATCTTATTTGAAGCTATAGTTGCCTTCTTAGTAACCATTTTATTTGGGAAAACTTACAATATTGTTTTTGCTCACATGGCAGACAAGTCTAAAGGCACTTTCTGGGGCAGTTTCATATATAGACAATGTTCAGCATGACAGTCTTCTTAATTCTGTATGTTACTGTCATTTGATGTTGCTCTTTATTTGGTTTACTCATCTTTCATGGGGGCTTTATTTGTATATATAAACTATTTATCAGATTTTTGGGATGAGCTTGTGGAATTATGGTCCTGATGTGATGGATGCGTTGCTTGAACTAATTATTGCCTTGGTATGTAGTTTTATGATTTTGTACTGCTATTTTTTTGAATTGTCAGCAAATTGTTGTTTGCTTCATTATTTATTGTTTTACAGGCTGCTTCAAATGGGAAATATATTGATTCATGCTTGGACATGCTTGTTGGCAATTTCATGCCACCAATGTATCTAGTAGATATGATAAAGCAGCCACGTGGTCAAGCAAAAAAGGAACAAGTTCTTTCACGGGTACATATTGCTTTGGAAAATATTGCTGATTTGGTACCTATGGCAGCCTCAAGATTATCATCAATAGTTGTCCACAGAATGCCAACAACTTTTAAAAAGGATCTTGAAAAGGACCGACTGAAATATCGAGTGAGTTCTATCTGCACTTTGAATGATGCATCTAGGCTTATATCTAATATAAAATATATAGTTGAGTTGCATTTTTTGCACAAAATTCCGGAATGGAGAAGCATTGACAAGCGCAAGCATCTAGTTTACAGTCAAAGGTTCTTTGGTTCCTTGGATCTTTTTTTTGGTTGACAATGTACACAATAATTTTGTTGGAATCCAATGTCTATGGAGTCCTCTTGATCAGAACCCTCCTTGTTTTGCAAACACGAACTTAATATCTAATGATCTACTTGCATACATGCAAAAATTGATTTTACATTCAAACTTAGGCAGTCTTCTAGTTATAGGCTTATAAGAATGCAAGACTGTGCCCTTCTCTGGGCTTTGAGTTAGCTGCAATAGTTTTCCCAATGAGTTGTGTCCCTATTCTGACACTTGCATTTGTTAGTGATCATAAAATTATTCTCAGAACCCTCACCTACAAGTTTGAGTTTTTGGGGGGAATGATTTTGTGACATGGTATTTGAGCTTCATAATTGAAAAGGTTATTTGAATATTTCCCCATCATTGTAAAAATTTCAGCACTAGATGATATGGTCTTGAGCTTGATCTTTTAGGCTGGTGCCTCTTTGACATGCTTATTGGGAGGATGGTGTTGAATATTTATGTGCTATGTTTGGCCCTTATGCAATACTGTTTCATCGTCTATAAATTTTAGCCTGAGGTAATATTAGTGAAGTGAACACCTCTGCAAATTACTAGTTACAAATGAGTTATTTTTTATCAACACGTTAACCTTGTTGGCTTTTGTTACTGTATTTTCCTACATCTACTCAATACAAAAATGGTTCTACAATTATTTTTTCTGATTGCTGAATTAAAAATTCCTCTCATTAATAATAAAAAGGTTTTAGCGTTCCATTCATTGACTTGCTCATTTGCTTTTTATAGACAGAGATCTATGTTGAGAACATGTTAAGATTGGAGAGTGGTGCAATTAGAGAATTTGTTGGAAACAGGATGCTTATGGCAGTGGTTGATATGCTCATAGAGTTGGATGTAAGTGGATCTAATTCAACAATCCTTAAACAAATGCTTCTCAATTTATTGTAATTGAATAATGTTTGAGACGTGTCAATATACAGGTGGCTATTGGTTGGGACGACATATTAAGAGATGACTCTAGTAAAGGCATATTTGCAATTGAGCTGGAAGATGCAGATGACATTGCCGATGATGATGATGAAGAGATTGATTATGGCGAGGTATGATCCTTTTATTTGCTAAATCTGTTTCTTGACTTCAAATTTCTCGATCGGACTAAATTATAGGTTTGTGATATGTACCTTACCATTAATGGCAAAACTTGCTCTGTATTGTTGGAAGTTGAAAGCTATTATCTTTTGGAAATTGAATATTTAAGTTGATAATCTTCACAAACTTTTAGTATGCCATGGCAGATTACTTGCTTGCAAATCCATGCTCTTCATGGTTGCTACGTGTGCCATTCCCAACAATTGAATTGTGTCCTTTTTGTTTTATGAATTTGGTTGTAAAAAAACTAATTCAGAGTTCTTTCTGCAGCTTCCAAGAACACTAAGTCATAAATGTTTGGGTAAAAATATCGTTGCTGATCTACTTGATGGCTTGATGGTGCGAACTTTTGAGCATCTTGAATTGAGTGCGAGCAATAAGCGGTTGAGCGAGGTATTCTCAGTGACAATATTGGTTCAATTTGATCTATGTGCTTGTGCTTCCATCATTGAATTTATTTACTTTTATGTTATAGGTGTTCGAAACTCTTCTGGATTCATTCATGCTAACCATCCTAAACACGTACAAGTCTAAGTTTACTCAGGTGATTCATTTTTCTCGTTTTTACTTTTAAATGGATATGGATCTTGGTTAAATGGATATTATCCATCAATAAAACTATTAAATTTAGTTAGTGATTTTCTTTCATAAGATTTCAGATTAGAAATTTAAAACCTAGTTGAGGTTGGCCTAGTGGGTAAAGAGAGGAGCTCCCTTTCCATGTCAATCTGGGTTCATTTCTAGGGAAAGATGGTTTCTGAAATGCATCAAATTGATGTGGGATATGCATCATTAGCCTTACCGGGACAAGGGGCTTAGTTTGGTTGCTAATAGCCCAATGATACCCTGTCCCCTTCCTCTGAAAACCAATAATAATTAAATAAAAACAAAAGAAGAATTCTAAATTGAGGATGAAAAAAGGGGTCTTCTACTGCATTTATCACAGGCTAAATTTTTATGTACATTCTCTTGCTTGAACATTTGAGTCTGTTTCAATGTTTCAGTTCACAAATTTGAAGGTGCGATGAACAATCTCTTTTTTTTTTTAAAGTAAAATAAACAGGACAATCTCATTGTTTACATGCCACCAAAAAACCCTTTACTAATCTCAATTCACATACTTGTTTCCTGGTAAATAAACCTACCTTTTCTTTTCTGGGTCTGCATTTTTTGTTTCAATCTTTAAAAGAGAATCAGTGTAGATGAAAGAAAGAGAGAAGAAAGGGGTAGTTTATGTCATGTAAATCCTTGATAAAGAGACAGTACGGTCAGAATCAGTTTCAGCAATGGGAAACAGAGTCTGCAATAGCCTTAGCAGTGCTTTTTTTCTCTTTTTTTTTCTCAGGGTCTAATATTGCCCTTCTATTACTTTTGTTTTTGTGGGAATCATTTTAATTTACAAATTAAGTAAATTGAGTTTTTCATGAGTAAGATTTCAGTTGGATACCACAGCTATCTTCTAATATAAAATGCACAGTTAAGATGCTGAGTTCTTTTGTTTGCTAGGACTATGTGAGAGATCTTATCTTGAACTAGTAGATTAAATTGGCCAGCATAAAATATACATGTTCTAACTTTTTTCTAGTTTTAATGGTGACTTTTATTTGCAGTTTGTAATGTTCTATGCCTGTGCACTGGATCCTGAAAACTGTGGTGTGAAGTTTGCTAAAATGCTTGCAGATAGGTTTGTTTGCAGTGATAACCCACTTATCAGGTACCAAGATTTTGAATTTATCAATTATCATCATTTGGTTGCTGGTTGTTAATTTGATTTTGTGGAGGCCTATTCTTCCTTTTGTACCATTAGTAAGGCCCTCCAAGTAAGATGAGTCTGTATAAGAGAAAGGAAAATGAGGCAACTCAACACAAACCAGAACTCTCATCTTTTGTGTCTAGGTGCATGGTGTCCCTTATGAAATTCATAGTTAGAGGCATAATCTATTTTAATTTATATATAATATACGATGATGGAAGCTGCATAAAGGAGCTAATCATTAGATGTCAAGTAGTAATACTGTGTTCATCTTTCAAGCACCCTGAATGTACAGACTCAATATTGTTATAATTATTCTCTAATTTTGGTGCTCTATTATTTCCCTATGCTTTTTTGCCCCCATTTATGCAGGATGAGTGCTGTGGCTTACCTTGCAAGTTATTTGGCTCGTGCAAAGTTTCTGTCTCCTGCTTTTGTTGCTAGCATATTGAAAAGGTCCAACAATGTATTTTTATTTTTCTGTTATTAATCTTGAATCTATATAGTGCAGTTGGTACAAGTTGATGTTGTAAAAGGAAAATTGATGGGGATCATAGTTAATGTGGAGCAAATTTTTGTATGGCGCTTCAGGTTGGTGGACTGGTGTATTGAATATTGTAGAATCCAGGATGGCAACATGAATCCAAAGGCACATCGAGTTTTCTATTCTGGATGTCAGGTGCATGGCATTTTGATAATATAAACTTTTTTTAATATGATTGAGTTAATTTACACTCTAGACATGGATCATTTATCGTTTTTGTTCTGAAAATGCAACTTGGAGATGCATTATTTATGAATATGTTTTGCTTTAACACTATCTGAATATCTGTAATCTCTTGTTGCTTCTGGATCTGAGGAGGTTAATACAAAAAATTATATACTTTTGTTGCTAATGCTACTGCTGTGTCTTTCTTCACACTTTGAGTGTGTATCTGCTACCAGTGCCACAATTTCTCCTCCCGCGACAATGTTTTGCATTGGTGATGTTAAGGACCATGATTCTTGTTGGCAAGAGCAGATTTTATTAAATTATTGATTTATTAATGCCAATTGGTAATGTGTGCTCAGTTTTGATACTTGTGGTATTTTCCTGTATGCTTCTGATCCAGCTACTTCCTACCTAGACCATGTTGCTTGTCATCAGCAACTTTACTTTCCACCATCTTTTATATTGACATGACATGCAACTTCTGCAGTGATGTAATCTTCATCTTCACTGTAATCGCAATCCACCCGCTTCAATTTAATGGTTAAATGTGAAAACATAGTGTATTGGTCATCTCTTTAATTCTTCTTTTTTTCCTTTGCAGAACCATTGTAAATTGATCATGACAACATGGCATGTAGCTTTACAATTCTTATTTAACTTAGGCCCTAGGATTATCTGCCTCTTGCTATTTATTCTGGGATATAATCCTTTTCTGCATGGCAATTACAGTGAACATCATGTGATATGGCTTGATGGTCACTTGTTTAATTTCTTACATACTCTGGCCTGGTAGAAGGACATAAGTATTTGTAATGTATTGATAGTACATTTTTATGTGGATTGCCTCCTAATCTCCTGGTCACATTTTCTGTTGGTGTAAATGTATGTACCTTCTACTGCATACTCTGTATGGCAGTTTGAGATGTCTAATTTCTTGTACTGCTCTTTACCCTTGTGCTTGTTAAGATTCTGATATAGTTTTGAACTGGTCTCATGATGGTATGGTTAACAGGCCATTATGTATGTGCTATGCTTCCGAATGAGGACAATGATGGATGTTCCTTGGCTCAAGACTCAGCTCCTCCTCATGCCTATAGAGCCAATCTTGAAACATCAGTTGGGCGCTCTGAAGGTTAGATTCTCCGGGGATGTATCTCAGAATTTAAGAAGTGGAAAAGGCCATAGTTTTGCTCTTCAGAAATTCTTTTTGTCCTCTGTAATTTTAGATGACAGATTACAGTTAATTATTGTTTGTATCTTTTTTTCTTTTTGTTGAAGGTGTGTCTGCCATCCATAGTAGAAGAATTCCTCAAACAGGCGAAAGCTGCTCATCTATTCACCGCATCTGAAACATTTGTTTTTCAAGATTTGTTAGAATCAGATTTTTCCCGGGATTTTGGTGGGTTGGAGAGACTGGACATGTTCTTCCCATTTGACCCATGTTTGCTGAAAACATGCGACAGGTTTGCTTCTTAGCTTTTGCACTTCTGTCATTTTTTCTTTTTTTGCATATTCCTGATTTGCTAGAAGAGTAGGGAGTGTTCAGGGTGGAGGCAGGGGGTGACGATTATATGCTATGCAAGGATTTATTTGTGCCTGTCAATCTGAATATTACTCGTGATGCGTCCAATATTCAGTTGTACTGAGAATGGATGCAAATAGTTACTTTTTTTGGGTTTTGTGGTTTGCAAGTGCTAACTGAGCAAAAGTTTTTTTTGAATTGGTTGCTGAATTCAGTAAATTTGGATGTGGTATAAAAGTTTTGTGCAATGTAAAGCTGTGGAATGATATACTGAGTTCTATTATTTGTGTTTTAGCATTTTGTGCCCTAAAATTGTGCAAACCATGCAGTGAAAGCTGTAAATCAATTTTTTTCTGTGGATTTGGTTTGAACTATGATTTTGACCTCTAAAATAAACAGTGCATTGAGTTTTTTTTTTAATTATTGTTTCAATTTTTAATATTCTGCTTCTGATGTTTTTTGAATCAAATTTTATCAATGGATTTGATCTCAACTATGTTTTAGACCTCTGAAATATTTAGTGCTCGAAGGTTCTTTTTTTTTTTTAGGTTCAATTCTTACAAATTTGCTGATGTTGCTTTTTTCTTTCCCCATGTCAAATAATTAGAAGCTTCATCCGGCCAAATTTCGTGTACTGGAAGCATGTGAGAACTACTTATGATAGTGATGAGGAAGATAGCAGTGATGAAGATATTCCAGAGGATTTTGTTCACATGAACGGCGAGAGTTTTATGGAAGAAGGGATGGCAGGGAACATAGATGAGCAACATCTTGAACTTGATGAATTTGAATGTGCAATGAATAAAATGTCCATCACACCTAAGAATGGGTTCAATTACAGATTAGGAGGTGAACGGATGCAAATGCCTTCAAAAATAAGACCATCCATGAGTCCAGAATCTTTATGATGCATTCCCATGAAAATAGAAAAATGGAATGTTGTGGGAAGGGGGAGAAACCATTATTCTTGCTAACATTATTTTGCTGAAATGTTACAAAGCGCACCAGGCTTGGGCTAAAGCATATATCTGGTAGGTTTTGATGTTATTGTAGTTTAGTCTGTTAAACTTTGCTTTTCAAGCTGTTGTAAAATTAAATTAAATTTTGATTGCTGTGAGTACACAATAGTGTTAATTGTATATTGAGTTGGGCTGCGACTTGTATGATTAATCAAAAGATTCAAGATGATGTGTTTGTTTACATTCAATATCTCAATCGAGCCAAGAAGCAAAAGGAAGATTAATGTTGATATGGTATTCTATATTGTCACAGTAATAATAATAATAATATGTCATGCGAAAAGCTAAATTGGAGGCGTATTTGATCTATGTTAGTGGGTTTCGGAAAAATATATAATTTTTTGCTACTTGAGATATTTTTTTCTCATTTTGTTGTTTTAGAAAAATATGAATGAGCCCACAAAATAATGAAAACAAAAAGAGGGTTTCACATTTTCATAAATTTGCAAGACTATTTTCTAATAATTTCTAATTAGTCTAGAAAAATACACAAAAATCTAAAAAATAAAGAAAAAAGAATCGAAAGGCAACTTGCATCCGCTATAGCGAAACTTTGTTGCAGGGTCGAAGAGAAAAGGCTGCTGTGGGGGTGAAATGGTGAAGACGTCACTTGGAGGGTGTGCGAGAAACAACTACTGAATTTATCAAAACACGTCTTCATTGCGATATTGCCACACATTGATATCTTTTTAATAATACTGATTAATTAGTTTACTCTAATTTCTCTCAACATTAGATGAGTTTCTTACATATCACTACAAGTGAATGCAATATGAATAATGCTATTAATTTAAACACCAAGTTTATGATTCCACTCCTTCATTTAAATTTTTACATGAAATTTACATCAAATTCTCTCATTCGATCCATTAATAAGAGTCTAGACAAGAAAATTCCCTTTTCCATATCTAATTTACTTATCCATATATTAGAATTGTTCTTATTCAAGTCATTCGAAAAAATATATATATATACTTTGACCTCAAACCATTTTAGGCCTTCATTTTTATTCCTTCAAGTCCTTCAACCTTCACATTTCAAAACTAAATATTAGTGCTCCATGAATAAGAAGAAAATATACACCAACTTCCCAATTAAAGGTAGTAGTAAACCAGTACCTTCAATTCTGAAAGCTTCATGTTCCTTTTTTTTAATGATGGGCAATGACAATGACTTTTCTATCTAAACAAATACCCAGGCCAACTCAGAATTTCAACCAAGTAATACTGTACAACATTCTGCTTACTTTCACAACACTATACTATCAAAGCAAAGCTTAAAATTTAGAAAATTGCCACACACTTTAATTTACTACGGATTAAAATTGCTTGAGAGAGATTCCAAGCCAATATATGATCGTCCTAATAGTACCTGTACATCCGTACTACTTACAAACCCTTTTTAAGAACTAACTAATCCATGACTGCCTTTCGGTTCAAGTTCACAAATTCCAGATAAAATAAAAATCTGACAGATAACCTTCCCATGTAGCTGATGCACCATCTTCAACATCTTGGATTTCATATCCAGACCGTTTTGCGGACACCGTAGTCACCCCGCGATCAACCCTTTTGCTCTGGAGCTTCACATGATTTCACAAAAGATTCCATATAACAAAACCTGACATAATAAAGTGCAATCAAAACTATAATGTTGCATATGGCTATAATATAAACAATGCAGTCACTCCTCTGATAATGGGCAAATCGAAGCATGAGAAGGAAAATCAAACAATATAATTCTGGAAACAAGTGTAGCATTCAAGAGGTAGATTCTTGCTGTCGAATCCACAACTCAACGTCCTCCACTTTCTACACTTGTCACATTGAACCCATTCATTGTCAGGCAAAAACCACCCTTTTTCTGAAAGAATGAAAAACTATCTTAACACGAAATGTAAGCTGACAGCAAAACCATTTAAAAGAAAGAGAAATTTACATAAATCCCCTATGTTTCATGAGCGTTTGCATATGAATCTTTCCTTTTTCTTCATGAGTGAAAAAGTACATGGTCTAACATCATAGTTCAAGCACTGCACTTTAGTTCTAACATTGTACCATTTTATAATTTAGTGCGTATACTTTAACACTTCAATTAAGATTAATAGGAAAGAGAAGGGGGAGAAAAAAATAAAAATGAAAAACTATAAAAAGACTATCCTTTTATTTGTGCAGCAACGCAACTGAATTTCCGGAAGTTAATAAAAAGTTAAGAGCATGAGCAAGGGTTTAGATTTTCTAGATAATTTGAGCACCCCCACGTGAACGGACAAAAAAAGAAAAGAAAGAAAGAAAGAAATTCATAAAACAAATGTCAAACAGAAACACCATGTCTCTGCACTTGGGCAGTTGATGAGTTGAGATGTTGGAGATCACAAGGATCTCATGAATTTAACCTAGACTTGTATACGATTATATGATTATGGCCATGCTACTTTTGGTTAGTTTGCTCCCTCGTACTCATTTTTGGTACAGATTGCCCCTTAAATATAGTTATTTTTTTTAAACAATCAGCCCTTAAATTATTAGTTTTATGGTTTAATAAGCCTCTTAATTTGCTTCCCCCCAGCAAGGCTTTTGTGTGTGCAACACACACTTGCCGATGTGTCATTTTACAAAAAATAAGCCAATAAAAACGTACCACGCGTAAGAAATAAGTAAAATAAACAGAAAATATATATTTACAGAATTGCCCATCTCCATTTCCTCCTCACCATTCTGCAGACAACTTTATTGCAGTGTTTTTTTTTTCAATGGTGAAAATTTTGAGACTTTTTGTCGTCTATATGTGAAATAATTTCTTTATTAAAGGAAATATTGATCTTTGAGAATATTAGGAGAGATATAATTATTGTTACAAGATTTAAGCCTAATAATCTGCCCATAAGGTGGAGTAAGAGAACTTGGCGGAGGGTCGATGAAGGTAAAAGGACAACGAATAAAGGGGACAACAAGTTGTTTGCATGCGATCTCGTGTGGCATGAGGAGGAAGATGATCTCTAAGTGGACGGTTTTGAGATGCGACATCGTTTTCTCAGGCTGGTTTAGCAGGCTCTAAAACTAGGTGGCAGCGTTTCATTTTTGGACAAAGCAGGACAAAAATAGAGAGATTACTGTAGAAACTACAGTAATAGAAGTGCGTTGTGCTTTATATATATATATTATCAATCGTAATATTTTGTTCCTTCTTTTTCAAAAAAAAGAAAAAGAAAAAAAAATCACAGGCATTATTAAAATATTAATGAATGTTTTTAATTCCTAGTTGAGTCTTTTATATATATAAGAATATTTGTGTTAATAAATCTGGATTAACAATCTTATGATGACACTAACTTATGCTTTGATTGAACGAGGTATTTGAAAATTAAACAAAAATAATTAGATGAAATCTTATTGGTTGTCAAGGATGTAATAAACGATATGATAATTAATATGTTGTCTTATCATCAATTATAAGACATATTGGCAACAAAAATTGATATCTAACTTCCAAATGTAAGTGTAGTGACTAACCCGTATTGATTAGAGTTGTCCTTCCATCGGACCGAAAAATTAACTTAACTAATTTACATACAACAAAAATTTTAAACCTTTTTTTATTATTAATACATTATTTACATATTTATTAATTTTAATTTTATTCCTATTTACCTATATATGCTAAAACAATTAATTTAAATTATTCATCAAATCAAGCAAATAAATTACAATATAAACCTTGAGCATATATCCATCTCTATCATTATGCAAAAAAACTTGTTGATTCTCCACTAAATTAAAAAAAAAAAAAAGGAAATTTCCGCCATTTATATATTTTTAATTGCTTTATTAAAAATAATTTCATGATTCTAAAAATTTCATCTTTATACTTATTTCTTTTAAAAATATATATATTTTTTTAAAATTTTTTCTTTCAAAAATATTCCTAATAAGGTGAAGTTCCTAACTATACTCTCTAAAAACCTTTTACACTGAATAGTTCTTCTCTTTGCCTATGCGTCTATTCTTTGTTTCCATCTAAATTCACCACTGCCATTGCTGCTTAGGAAGTTGTCGTTTCTCCTGTCATTGTTGTCCCAAAAGTCGCCCTTTGTATCCCCTGCCATTGTTGCCCTATAAGTCATTGTTTCCCTTATCATTACCACCATAGAAGTCGTCCTTCATAATCCCTATCATTGCTACCCTAGAAGTCATTGTTTCCATACCATTGCTACCCTAAAAGTCGGCATTTATACTATGACACCTAAAATTGAATAGATGATTAACATATTTAGATGATATAAGCTCTTAACATATCATGAATTTATTGCAATAGAAAATTTGATTGCTAGAGGAACTGTCAATTCTTATATTATGAATTCAAATCCATATTGTATTATGAATTCAACATTCTTTGTAAGTGGAAAAACAATTTTATTTTTATATATATTTTAAAAATAAAATTATTTATCATTTAAATAAATGATACACAATACATTACAAATAAATATTCATAATAAAATTTGTGAAAAATTATAACTTTCTCAAGTTTGAGCTGAAGAGAGAACATCAATTGCATATTATATTACGGATATATAGAAATGACAATAGGATGAAGTTCTCGACTCCAATCCTGAAATCCCGCAGGAAATTTTTTTTATCCCCTTTCCCTCACTATATGGGGAGGGGATCTCCAATCCCTATTTTTATTTATTTTATTTTAATATAAAAAATATTTTTTATTTTAATTAATTAGTTAAATATATAATCATTTAAATAATTTTTTTTATTTTAAATGAGTGTTATATTTTATTTTATTATTTTAAAAAATATTAATTATGTTAAAATATAAATAATTATTAAAAATATATATATATTAGGAGTGAGAGATATATATATACAGTCCCAGCAAAAAAAATTTCACAGTTAGCACAAGAAATAAAAATTATAAAAAAAATATCATGTTTAGGGAAGGGCATCGCAGGTGCAGGCCCAATTGCTGTATATAATCGTGGATCATTATCCAAAATATATCATGTCTTTTATTTATACGACAACATTTTTTAATATAATATTAATATTTTACATGTATTCCGTTTATTTATAACCAAATATAGCATATTTTATTTTATCGTATTCTACTTTTTTTCTTTTTCTTCTTTTTGTTCATGGAAAGAAAATATTTTTTTTGTATATTCTAAGTATGTTTTATAAAGAAATTTTTTTAATTTACGTATTTGATTTTATTTTTAGTATTTTTCAATATTTAAATAATTTTTATTATTGTTTGAGATAAAAATATTAATTTTGATATATTTTGTGGAAGAAAATGATTGAAAATGAAAAAATTTGAACTAAAAAATGAGTAATATAAAGTGAAAAAATTAAGTTATTGGATATTGAAAATGATAAATTTGGTAAAAATGATGAATTTGCAAGTTATAAATGATGAACTTGCAAATTTAAATGATAAATATATAAGCGATAAATCTATAAGTTTTAAACAATAAATATGTAATTTATATACGATAAATCTGTAGGTTTAAAAAGATGAATCTGTGAATGATGAACTTGTAATATGTAATCGATAAACCTGTAACTTTTAAAAAATAAATATGCAAGTTGTAAAACAATAAATTTGTAACTTTTAAACAATAAATCTATAACTTTTAAATAATGAACATGAAAATTGTAAATAATAAATATATAATTTCTAAATGATGAATTTGTAAATTCAGAACGATGAATCACTAAGTTTGAAATAATAAATTTATAAGTTATAATTGATGAACTTATAAATTTAAAACGATAAACTTATAAATTATAACTGATAAATTTATTTTATATTTATTAGTTCACAAACATTTAATTCTGAAAAAATACATATTTTATTTTATTTTACATATATAAAAAAAATTCATAAATCTAAATCCGTGATATCACGATATAATAATATAGCATCAGCAGCAGCGTGAATGAAGTCTATTTGGAATTTTGAAAAGCCCACCAAATGGGGTACTGGTAGGCCGATGAAGCAGAAAAATTGATGCCCAACCCAACCCAGAATTACTAATACAACGCCGTTTTATATTTTCCATTGTCCCTATGTAGAGGAGTCTCGCGATCCAAATTCATGAATTTGCCACTGCACTGACTCACTTCCCCTTATCATAATCCGAGAAAAATTTTTGTTCTTAAAGTTCCCGAATGCCCACCGCTTTTTCCTATTACCTAACAATTGATTTTGATTGTTCAGCATAAAAAGAAGGTTGCAGCTGACAAATAAAATGGCTAATATTAATATTATTGGAGGAACCCCATGGTTGAAAGTTAGAGTAATCCCAGATCTTACTCCTTCAATTTGGCGTTCCTCCTCTTTTCTCCACAGATTTACATACTCAAATCAACTTTTGCTCTCTTCTTCTTCTTCTTCTCACTTTGCTCAAACGTTAAGGAGAAGGAATTTCTCGGTCTCAACCAAGGTGGCTGCTACTGATTGTGGTGAACAAGGACAAGTTAGAGTTCGTTTTGCTCCTTCTCCCACTGGCAATCTCCATGTTGGCGGTGCAAGAACTGCTCTTTTCAATTACCTTTTTGCTAGGTTCATCTCTATTCCTCGCATTTTTCTCTTTACATATTATTATTTTTGTCTTCTTTTCTTAATTTTCAGTTAAAGTTGAATTTCAGGTCCAAAGGAGGCAAATTTGTGTTGAGGATTGAGGATACTGACTTGGACAGGTCCACTAAGGAATCTGAAGACGCAATGCTTCGGGATCTTACTTGGCTTGGCCTTGCTTGGGATGAAGGTAGATACTTATAACTACAAAAACCTTCTCCCTTTTTTTTTTAATAGTTTTATTCACATTTAATTTTTGTTTGTCAGTATGACCTCTTTCTCAATATCGATTGATGCTCATTGTTTTTCAGAAAAAAAAAAATAAAAATAAAAAACGATTCTTTTTGGAAGGAACTTGTTGCTCATGCTTTGTATAATATGAAACCTTTATTACAGGGCCTCAGGTTGGTGGAGACTATGGTCCTTATCGGCAATCTGAAAGAAATTCTTTGTATAAGCAATATGCGGAGAAACTTTTGGAATCTGGTCATGTTTATCGTTGCTTTTGTTCTAATGAGGTAATTGTCTTTATAACATATAAGCCTTTCACTTTTTGTGTTCTAGTCTTTCAATTCTAAACATCCTTCGTTCCTTATCGAACAGAAGTTGATCATCTTGTTTGCTTCAGATGTTAATGTACTAGAGCTAAGACACAATTTCAACCTGCTTTTTCTATTTTTAAATAATTGCGAATTCAGCCCCTTCACCTCCTGACCTAATCCATACAAAAAATTAATTTTTTTTTTGCATTTTCATATGAATTCGTAGGTTTTATTCTTTCTTCCTATGTAAATGCTTTCTCCTCCGTTTTGTTTGTTTTTTTATTTTTATTTCTTCTTCCACATTTCTTGAGTTGGAGCATATCATTCTTATTTTTCATCAATTTTTATTAGTTTAGGTTTCATCTATGCTCGCTCTATTTGGATTTTGCTTTGCAAATGATTTCGTTTTTTGCTTGGCATCTGGAAAAAGAAAATTCGTTCAACTCATTGTTTCTTACCATAGTTTCTCTTCAGGAGCTTGAAAAAATGAAGGAGATAGCAAAATTAAAGCAGCTGCCTCCAGTCTACAGTGGAAAGTGGACCACTGCTACAGATGAAGAAGTGCAGGAAGAGCTTGCAAAAGGAACTCCTTACACATATCGATTTCGTGTACCAAAAGAGGGGAGTTTGAAAATTAATGATCTCATTAGGGGTGAAGTAAGCTTTATTCTAAACATCCAATGTTGTGATGGTTTTGTTACTCACTATTGTCAAACTTTTGTTCTTGAACTGTGGGCTCATTTTGTACTTTTTAGTGCCAAACAAGTGGACTATAATTTATCATTAAAGAAAAAGGGGTGTGGGAAAGGGGTGGTTTGCAATTTCAATATTATTATGGCAGCCCTAAGTTGCTGGATTTACAATTTGAGCTGCCGTAAACTCTGTTTTGCTTCATCAATCCTTTCATATGTAAATTTTAAGACAGCAGAGCCATAAAATAAATATTTGGGTCTTTAACCCCATATGAATGTCATGAAGGTTTGTTGGAACTTGGACACTCTTGGAGATTTTGTGATTATGAGGAGCAATGGACAACCTGTGTACAACTTTTGTGTAACTGTTGATGATGCTACCATGGTCATATCTCATATTATAAGGTAATTATGATTCCTGTAAATTTATGGTGATAGTATTACGTGCTAGAGGATGTATTGCTCTTGTTACTTCTTTCTTTTCTTGTTGTTTGTTTGTAAGCTGTGGATTGCTTGCTGCTTTTTTTTCTGTCTTACTCTCAATATTGCATTTCAGAGCTGAAGAGCATTTACCAAATACTCTAAGGCAAGCACTGATTTATAAGGTACGATCAAGTGCGATTCTGAAAAGAAAACAGTCATGCACGTGCACGTGCACATACATATTTATGTATATTACCTTTTCAACCTTGAACAGAACTTGATTCGCTTATCTGTCACAGGCTCTTGGATTCTCAATGCCTTCCTTTGCACATGTTTCTTTAATTCTTGCTCCAGATAGGAGCAAATTGTCAAAACGGCATGGTGCAACTTCAGTGAGTCAGGTAATTCTTGTTTCTGTTTCTTGTCTTTATTGTAGTGCATCTCTATGGTATGATTAATTGACATTTAATTTCTATAGGGTATTTATCTTTTTGCATGCAATTTTCAAGCAAACAATCTCAAATATGCATTAACTGCTATTTAACAGTTCAGGGAGATGGGGTATCTGCCTCAGGCAATGGTGAATTACCTGGCACTTTTAGGTTGGGGTGATGGCACGGAAAATGAATTTTTCACCCTTGAGCAACTTGGTAAATTCTCTACTTGACCTATTGATTTATAGAGTTTTCCCTTAGCTTGCTGAATGTTTTTTGGTTTTGTATATACCTGAACTTTTATTGATGCAATTCACAGTTGAAAAATTTTCAATTGGCCGTGTTAACAAAAGTGGTGCCATTTTTGACTCTACGAAGTTGAGGTAGGTGCTTGCAATTCTAAACTGCCAATTTGCATTACATGTGGTTGGAATGGGTTTATAAACTGCATAATTCTTCTTTCATTTTCCTGTATTCTGCAATAACCAATGTTATTAAAACTGGACCGGACCAGGCAGTTGGACCGGTTAAACCGTGAACTGGTGGCTAGTCCAGTTTGGTTCAATTGTAAAACCAGTAATAGATAAAATCCACTAAAAGCCGTAAACCGTTTGAACCAGATAAAACCGCTTTTATTTTTCAAATGTCATTTTGATTGGAAAAGAATATATAAAGCATGCCAATTTTTGTTGGAAAAAATGTCTCTTTATAGGGCAGAAATGAAAAAAAGAAACCTCATTATTTTCTGCCTTTACATGTGTTTAGTAATTAATAATTGTGTTTAATGAAAAGAAATGACTATGTTTTATGGGATTTATCATATGACACCTCATGGATTCTATAATTAAAGAAGGAATGTCTTAAAAAAGAAGAAGAAGAAGAAGAAGAAGAAGAAGAGGAGGAGGAGAGGTGAGTTGACGTTTGCCTAAGATAAGAATGAAACAAAATATTAGGGGTTGCTGGGTGATATTGCTAAAGGTAATCCACATTCATTTAAAAAAAATAATAACAAAAAAATGAGGGAAAAAAGAGTCGGAACCATGACCTCTTCGAAGATATAGAAGCCTTTGGCTGCTGCACTTTAATTCAAAGTTGTTGTAAGTTTAATATGTTGCCATTAATGAAATATGTGTATTTATGAAAGGTTAATTTATCTTATTTTAAATATTATTTAACATGTAATGTCCTTACTGTTAGCATATCATTCTCTTTTACTTTTATTTTATTTTTTTTGAGGAAAGAAATTCTTGTTAGCTATCATTAGCTTAATTATTTGGATCAATTTTTGTTTGGTTATTGTAAATTATCTTTATATATTTAAAAAATTCATTTGGTTCGCTTATTAAATGGTTTAAAATCAATGAAATTTTTATGTTGATATTTGATGATAAATGAGTTTTAAGGATGTATTTTTATGTATTTCCTATACAACTTTCCTATTGCATTTTCTCAATTTTTTTATAAATAATTATTAATAAAAAAGCAAAAAGTGTGGTTGAACCAGTCTAACTCTAACCATGACTTAGTCACTGGTCCAATTCAGTGTCCAGTCCAATTTTAAGAACATTGGCAATAACTGTGTTTCAATTTTTTGATTTCTACATTTTTCCAGTAATCACATTTGATGTGCATTTGTTTATTTGTATACACACACACAAATTAAAGGTGGATGAATGGTCAGCATTTAAAAGCACTTCCATCAGAAAAATTGATCAAACTCATTGGTGAGCGCTGGAAGAACACTGGAATCCTTGTGGACTCAGAAGGATCATTTGTAGAAGTAAGGCTCATATCTTTACATGTACTGTTAATTATTAATTCTCTGAAGCAGGATTTCTTTTAGTCTGCATGAACTGTGAGATAATCCTATGATGATTAACTGTGGGTTGCAATGTTGCACTTCTCTTTCATCTGGAGAATGGAATTTCATTTAAATTGTTAATTGATTATGATGAAGGATAGGCATTTTCTAGTTTGAAGAGACATGCTTCCTATAATTTTTAGCAAATGTGGATTTGTGTGCATTGATGGAGATATGCTCTCAGGAAGAAATTAATCTCATAAATGGGAATCTATTCTTTGTTAGTGCTTCTAAATATCTATAAGCAATTCTCAATTTTGAATATACCATTATTTAATTTTACCATTCCCCTTGTGCATTTACTTGTTTGATGTTTATGAATTTGAACTATGCATAGAGAAGTATGTGATAGTACTTGCATAAATTATGTACAGGAAGCAGTTCAGCTTCTCAAGGATGGGATTGACTTGGTTACTGATTCAGACAAAGCACTCTCAAATTTATTATCTTATCCCTTGCATGCTACTTTAGTAAGGTGATTTTTGAAGTATCCTATCTCAGATTTTGAGTTTTATTATGTTATTTGGCATCATTTTATTGCCTTGCGAATTTGGTATTTCTGGTCATTTCACATGCTTTTTACAGTGTCATTTAGATTGTTTATAACCATCATCAGCCAACTTCTGTGGATTGTCTAACCTGCATCCTTGCTACGATAGTGCTGTTTAGGGGTGTAAATGAGTTAAGTGATTCATAAGCTAGATTCACAAAATACTCAATTCAACTTGACTTTTATCAAGTCAAACATGAGTAGTTTGACTAATGAGTCAAGTGAAATTGGGTATCCGAATACTTGATTCAAGTAGCACACAAGCTTAATTGATATATATGTTTTTAATTTCAAATACATTTAATATTATATTATATTTAAATAATGTTGTGATGTTTTTATTTTAAATATATATGATTAAAATATCAATTCAAGCTCGATATGATAAAAATATCAATTTAAGCTCAAACTTTATTTTATTCAAGCTTATTTGAGTTTTAATATGATACTAACAAAATTATTATTAAATATATAATAATATTGAGTTGAGTTGAGTTAAAGTATGTTGGGTTGAGTTTGAGCTTAAAAAAATAAACTTGCTCAAGCTCTTGGTGGGCTATTGATTCAATTCAACTTGATTACACCATGCTGTTGCCATAACTAAAGTCTGGGCTAGGGCTATATGGCATGGCAACCCCAATACCAACTTTGATTCTTACATTGACGGCAAGCTAGTACTTTGTACCCTCAAAGGTTCAAACAATTAGGCTAGTCTTCTATATTTTGGAGAAGCCAATTATATCCTTTATGTCTTTTTTAATTTCCGTATTTCTTTATTCCAATATGTTAAGCATTTGATTGAGATTTATGATGTATAAATTAGAAACAAGAAACAATTGGAATTTAGTGAGATAATGGTTTTCTTCTTCTTCTTCTTCTTCTTTTTTTTTTTCCCTGTATTCTATCACTGAATCTCACGATAGAGTAGTTTTTGCATTTTTGTTTTCTCTTGTTTTGATCATATGATCAAGGTATCTTGTGAGTTCTGTTCGAAATGCAGGATTGAGGAGTCTGTTTCAATGACATCACCGATTTAATTATTTGAGTAATAGCCATGGTTAACTCTTATTTGTATGATTGATTATTGTAGTTATCTAACCTTATCTACAATATCTGCAGTCCAGAAGGTAAGACACTTGTAGAAGATAAGCTTTTTGAAGTTTCATCCAGGCTTTTAGCTGCATATGACAGTGGTGAATTCTTGAGTGCCCTTGAAGAAGGGCCATCTGGTTGGAAGAAATGGGTAAACAGCTTCGGCAAATCTTTGAAGCGCAAGGTGGCCTTCGAATTGAATAGACTGATTCTGAGTTTCTTTTGCTATAATTTGATCTCTTCTCACCATCTCTCTCAAATTATAAATATTGCTCCCCCATATATGCAATTCGACTCTCAACGCTTAGGATATTTTCCATTTTTATGGCAGGGGAAATCACTTTTCATGCCGCTTAGGTTATTGCTAACTGGAAAGGTTCATGGCCCTGATATGGGTGCTAGTGTGCTTCTTCTTTATAAGGCTGGAACTTGTGGGATTGTTGTTCCAGAAGCTGAGTTTGTTACATTGAGTGGTAGGTTTGAAGTACTGAGGCAAGTTGATTGGGAATCACTAAACAAAGAACAACCTCCCTTGGAGTCTACAGCTGCTGTCTCGAATTGAGAATATCCTGTTTTCATCTGCTAATTTTTAGACTTAGCATTTTTTTCGAGTGCTTGTATGAATGGTATTTTTGACGAGGAAAGTTTGATGTACGAGTATAAATGTGTTCATTTGCAAATGAGATGAATTTTGTATTTGTTTTTATTATTAAAACACCTTATGGATATGTATTATTTATTTTTAATATTAAAAAGCTTAACAATAAAAAGGGTGATTTATGTGCAATAAAAGAACTTCATATATTACTCATAAAATAACTACATATATATAGATCCAAATCCATCTAAAATAAATTTCATTTTCTCAATCAATGAATCTAAGTAATCAAAGAGAAAGTTACAGCTTGATTTGAACAATTTCAACTGCAAACTATTTCCGAATTCCATTTTTTGAAATCCCTTTGTAGAAACAAATGTAAATATTTGAAACCAACATATTAATCCAATCTTTTCACTTCACAGCCCTATTCCATCTTTCCAAGCACTTCATGAAAGGCTAACGAATTACATTTCAAAGACTTGACGAATAATTTTCAAATAATTTATAATAGTACAACCAATTGGCAAAAAAAAAAAAAATCCTTTTGTTTTTTATTATGTTTTTTTCAAAGTATTTCCATTTATTTTTTCTCTTTCTCCGGTACTTATGGTATCATTTTCCCTTTGTGTTGAACGAAATCCCTCCAAGAAAATGTACCTTCCTGAAACGCAAATCTCTGTTTCCACTAACCTCAGAATTACCGTACAAAACTCCATGATGCTATGCATGAGTCAGTATTACTTCTGAGCTCATCTTTGAAAAGATTTCCTCAGATCCAAAAGCACTTAAACCGATTCGAGTGGAATCCAATCGTCTTCTAGCCCTCCATAAATAAAGTACAACAATCAAACCCTGATTGACAATTGCATCATCTGATTTCCGGAATTAGTTTCTGCAAGATATACACAAGAACAGGGATGCTACTACTTGGCCACAACAAATTCCATCCCTTTGTCTCCTATATCAGCCATCTTAAAAAGAGGTTTGGAGGGGAAGACAGAGACAGTTGATGCAGATGTAGATGGTTGAAACCCAGCTGAATATCTCACGGATGTTGCTGTAACACGGGGCAACTGTTGCATACCTGAAGCAAGGGGCACAACATTGTAGCCAAGAACATGCTCTGATTTTGGAAGAACATAGACTGTATCACTGTGAGACCCAGATAACACAAAACTCTCTGCATCTGCCAGTGAGAACTTCACCTCTTGAAGCAGCTGTGATGGGTTTCGAATTTTAACCAGGAATGTGAACGGATCTCCATGAATGGGGTACGGAGGACACTCAATGCTCAAAACCAGTGGGGACAACTCCACACTTACATCAGGAAGTTTATGCCTAGCCGTAACCCATGCTTCAACAGCAGAACTAGACTGATCTTCATTTTGAGAATTTCTCCTCCATTTTAAGGACACTGACCCAAAGTTCAGATTTGAAGATTCCACCTCGGGGATGACAGTGAAAACCTTTTTGAACTCTTCTCCTGGCACGAGGTAAGCAGGGCCTAAAAGGTTCTCACCTCTATGTTGCAAGGTAAATGACCTTTCAATATCATCATCTGCTTCAATAGTTATGGACTTCAACTGCAACGGCACTTCACTGCAGTTTTTGGCACTAACAATTAGTATGCTTGTTTCATTCAGTAGGGATGTTCCTTCATGAGAATTAGGGACAGGCTTAAGTTTTGACAGCAAAAGTGGATCCTGCCGGAATGGCAGCTTAAAACAATGGCTAATCAGAACAGCATTCTTTCCTTCAATTTGCAAGCTCTTGTGGACATGGACTCTTTGTGAAGTCAATTCACTGCAATCTGGAAAACAGCTCAATGACACAAAGAGCATAATTGGTTTGGGTCTATGCCACTTGATTTCTAGCTTGCAAGACCATGATTCCCCAATTTGAAGAATCGGAACAGCTATCAAACCAAAAGACTGCTGAATTTTCTTGATTTTATCAAGATCAGTTTGAGAATCATTTTCTCCTTCAGGCGCATTAACACCAAGAAGCTCAACATGATGGTTATCCATAGACAATGGCTCTGCTTCCCTTGGACTAAACAACCCACCTCCTCTTACATCCACCAGATCAATTTTCAACTCACCAGAATGAATTGCATGACCCCTGGAGGTGACGGTAACAGGAACAATGAAGCATTCTCCAACAAATGCATGTCCAGTAGCACCTAAAATAAGATCAACTTGAGGGTCTGGTTCCTCAACCTAGGCAACCTTCTGACCAGAAAATGCCCGAACAGGATCCTTTATTGGAAAAGTCTCCACATGATCTTCAAACTTCCAAAGAGGTAAATCATCCATTGAAGCCGGATTTTCAGCGCTGCAACAAACTGTGAAGTGTGGTCCCATTTTTGCAACAACATATATGCATTCCAGCTTCCCACTTTGTCCTGCATAAATTGGACATTTGACATCATTCAATAGAAGAGCAACATTACGGCAGGTCAGAAGAACTTAAAAAAACAGTCTTCAAAGGGGCCATAGGTCAATTTTTAAAAAAGAGAGGGGGGCATAGGGTGCACATGCATGATGTGTTTTACAACTGATTTTAAAATTTACTTCTACAATGAAATTATGAACTTCTCATTTGCAATAAAGATGTCCCTCCTCTCTCTTACACACATACACATCCCAAGAGGGTAAGAAAAAAACAAAAGTAACAGTTGCTGCAAACTACTCGAGCTAATTACATGTGTTCATTGTATTGGTTCCCAATTTGTTGCCTTGTCAAAA
Source organism: Triadica sebifera (assembly GCA_023653625.1). Taxonomy (NCBI): domain Eukaryota; kingdom Viridiplantae; phylum Streptophyta; class Magnoliopsida; order Malpighiales; family Euphorbiaceae; genus Triadica; species Triadica sebifera. The sequence goes on from CM042893.1 coordinate 15,657,204, forward strand.
TCAGTGTCTATACTACAAGCCATCAAAGTTACACCAGATTGACAAGGTCATAGGGATAACTAGACAACAAATTCCAATCTATAACCCATTTTCCAACTTGACCCTTAAACAATTTTAGCTTACACATCAAATCCTCACCTTTTCTTCCTTTACAAGTTAATCCTTAAACAATTTTAGCTTAACAATCAAACCTTCATCTTTTCTTCTTTTACATATAAAAAACCCCGTCAATTTTCCATCCAAAAGAGGATGGAAAGCCAACGTGGATTTTTCACCTTTTCTTCCTTTACAAGTTATCCTTAACAATTTTAGCTTAAGAATAAAACCTTCATCTTTTCTTCCTTTACATATTAAACCTCTCATCAATTTTCCATCCAAAAGAGGACAGAAAACTGATGTGGCTTCATGTGGGATCCACTCTGAAAGGTGACAGGAAAGCTTCCCTTTCTTATTCTGGCTGTTCTTGTTGCTATCATATTCACTGCTGTTGGAAGAAAGCTGAGAGAAGATTTGATTTGTAAAGGAAGAGAGATGAGGGTTCAATTTTTAAGCCAAAAATGTACAAGGCTTAATTTGTAAAGAAAGAAAAGGTGGGGATTAAATTTGCAAACCAAAATAGTTTAAGGTTCGAATTGAAAAATGCATAATAGGTTCAGAAGTTATCCCTAACAATACTGTATTAAAGCCCTAGAGAGTGATTACTTGAATAAGATCAAGTAATCACAAGGATCATGAGCAAATACTATCCAGTTCAAGAACTTACAGCAATGTATTTGTCTTAGAGATGATTTTTCATATATGAATTAAAATATAAGAGAAAGCAAAACATCTAAGACAGCGTACAAAATTAACTGACCAGATGTTATGGCATAGGTCAAACGCAGCCACTTGTGTGGAACCAGTGCCAAAGAAGGAGAATTTTCAAGCCGACGACCTTGTTGGCCATTTGACATTGTAGCAGATGAAAGTTTTTGAGAATTTAGGATAATAAAGTTGCAATCTGATTGATTAAATTGCACTTCTAATTAATCAATGTCAATGGCAAGAGGCAATTGGGATAGAAGAGTAATGGTTTGTACACCAGGTTTAATTATCTGTTCATGAAAAGCAACTGAAGCAAGGAGAACAATTCTGAGGGGGCTGACAACATCAATCTCAACATGCAGTGGATTATCTCTATTTATTTTGAAACAAACAATTCTGAGGGGGCTGACAACATCAATCTCAACATGCAGTGGATTATCTCTATTTATTTTGAAACACTATTATCGTCATCTAACACCACCTCCGTTTCTCCATTGACAAGGTGAAAAACCTCCTTGCATATTGCTTCTTTCTGAGCAAGACCTGGGGGACCCGCTGGATCACATTCTTTAGATCTGAAAGATTGGATCCCTGTACCAGAAGATACTGGCAATGCTGCCATTTCAAGAGAGTACTCTATAAATTCCCTGACTGTTCTGCATTTCCTAGAGCACTTGCGAAGGAAACCCAAGACATCCCACAATAAAGTGACCCATCCTTCCTGTCTGTAAAGTGCTGCAACACCATCCATAAATTGTTTTGCATTACTGAAATCATCAACTGCAAAATATTCTCTAGCCATCTGGAACCCACAAAGAGAAGCCATCCTCTGGGCTTTGAGATTTGCATATGATTCATGAGATTTTCTAAGAAGAGCAATAATTTCAAAGGAATCTGGAAATCTTTTCCCTTCTGCAATAGCATAATGAATGTACTCTTCATCAGTAAGACTGCAGAGCCACAAGAAATATACCTAACATTAGTGCACAGATAAATTAAAGCATGTTAGAATTTTGATGAGTCATGACTTACGGCTGCATAACAAATGCACCCCCTTGCTCAAGTAATCTAGCAAACTGACCCACATATATCGAAGGTGCCACAGATTCAGCACTACCATCAATCTCATCAGCAGTTTGTAACATAGACATTGCAAGTTCAAAAGATGTTTTCTTCTCCTTCAGGTATTGACCAGCTAACTGTTCAAGATTGAATGTAACAACTCAACAGTGTAAGAAGTACAACCTGATTAAAAGGTATGATTTTCTAGAACAGATAAAACATTTGAGGGGGAACAAATTAAAACACCAATCATGGTAGCTCTTACAATTACTCTTCCAGTTTGTAATGAACTTAGGAAGATCAATCAGAATTTGAAGAATAATAGAAGGAGAGAAAGAATGAGGGAGCAGAATTAGGGAGAGAAGAGATAGAAGATATAGGAAAGAGAAAGAGGGAATCAGAGGAAAGGAGGTAAAGATTGACTTGTATTTCACTCATAGCATGAGAATTCTCTGTTACAATACTGTAGCTATACATAGAGAATAAACGAATTTCAATTTGTATTTGACAACTCATTCTACTTGTTATGAACCAATAATAAACTACCAATTTGCCACATAGGGGTCTATTCAACAATAACAAACTCTAACTAATTGTAACCATTGCCAGCTACCAATGCACAACTTTCAATGTAGAAGCTTCTTAGTAACAGCATGCAGAAACTTCTCGATCATTTTTCTCCTTAGTCTGGACTTCTTCATTCACACTGGATTGCATTTGTATCTTTTCAAATTGGGCTTTCTCGAACTGGTCTTCCTTAAATTCCTCTTCTCCTTTTTCTGGCCCAACCTTCCCATAAACAGGGCCTTGCCCTTTAGTTTCCTTTTGGGTCATGACACAGTTACCCAACCAAGATATAATGATGGTGTAATCCTGACTAGAGAAGCCAAACTAATACAAATGTCCCTGTCCATTACTCTTTTCACAATGAAGAATACATCTTTGGAGAATCTATCAGGCAGTTCCTTTTAATGAAAACTTCTATTGGGAAATTGCAAGGATCTACTAAAAACTTCTATTTTAGAGATGCATTAATCTGACATTATTGACAAGAGAATATGACAGCTAAATAAATAATGAACAGAATAAAGGAACCATGGAAGTACACAAGTAAAATTAGCAGAAAACTTTATTTAAAATCGTATGCATTTAGAAAGCATAACTTTCTCAAAGGCAGAATGATAATCTTACTTATTGATCAATGATTTCACCAGTTGTAGAATTAGGGTATGAACAGATCATGTTTTTTACTTATCATTAAGCTAATGACGCCCAAAATTTAATTGGTTGTATGGATAAGAGAAATGATACAGAGTCTTAACAAGTTTTGTACTGCTAATAAGCTCAGTTATGACTGTAATCACAAAGGAAGAAGAAAATCACATCTCATTATACACCTTTTTATTCTCTGTTTATGATTCTCTAGAAGTCAATATGAACTAACATAATGAAAATTATGTTCTAACAGGTCCAATGTATAAATTTTGCCAAAAACCAGCCTAGGTTGATCAGTCAAACTTTCCCAACTCATCAAATTCCAGAGTAAAATAACTCAATTATCATAATTCAACCTGATATCAATCGATATGTCCTGATTAGAGCTTTTTTTTCAGCTTTCCAAATGCTCATTCCTTTTCTTTCCCTCTTTCAAAATAAAATGGAAGGAAAAGAAAAGGGGAGGAAAACTTCAGATAAAAAAACCATTGCAGCTGGAAGAGTCATTCTGTCCTTAAGATACTAAGTTAAAATTCCAGGAAGGTGTATTAGGCTCCTCACCTGATAGTAATAAGCTGGCTGAAATTCCCACTCAGTGAAAGACCTATCAGCAGTGCTTAAATTAAAGCTTGACTAGAATTGCCCTGAATGGCTTTTGAACTGGCCTCAAGCAATTCGGCAAACACCAAAAATTTTCTGCTCATCTATTCCCAGTGAAGAAATACGGCTTCAGCTGGCCCTAGAAACTTCTTGCAATAATCAATGTGGTTGTGGAACCATGAAACAGCTTCTACAACCTTTCCACCATGTAATAACAGGGTTGATATTTTGAAAAAAAGTTGCTTGGAAACAGTTTTTATCTCAACCAATTGCTGAATCACTGGCAACCTACTTGCGGCCCCAATCATCTGTACAACTCAAGTCTAGGCAATTGCGAAATTCCTTGCCCATACCAGCATTTGATTGCAAGATAATAGAAAAAAAGTGACAATAGAATGGAAGAAAAATATAGTGACTTGCTGAAAAAAAGGGTATGCAAAAATACCTCTTGCAGTATGTGATAAGCATCCTCATAAAACTTCAAAGCTTCAACCCAGTCTCTCCGAAACTCAGCATAAACAGCAACCTAGCAATTCAAAACATAAGCAATTTTAGAACTTTGAACAGACTCATAATTTAAGCTGTGTTTGCAATGATTTGTAGTTCTGGATTATGTATATTACACATAATACACACGAACACGCACATACAAAAGAGAGAGAGGAGAGAAAAACGATGACGACGACAAAAAATTCCAAGCTCATTCCATCTTCTGCATTGAAGGTTTTAATTCTCATCCAATATAAATTCATGACTGAAACTAGTGCTGTGCGGATGAGTAAAATCAAGAGGATCACCATGTAACTCAGTATTATTAATAATTGTATTTTTTGTTGAAGAAAGCCTTATCCAATTATTTTACTTGACCTCGAGGCTTTTTCATTGTTGACTACAATTACTTGCAGCAGATAAATAGCAGTATGCACACTAGGCAGACAACATAACACTATTAAATTTGGAATACAACATGTTAAATTCACCGATACATATCAACTATCTTCATCATGCAATGTCTAGGCATTCAGATTTACTCAAGTGAAGATAACTTCAAGATCCTTACTTTGAAACAATAGCGAACATTCAACTCATTAGAATTGAAACTCTTCTTCTCAACACGAGTTTTAATTCTACGTCCTTCATCTCTGTAATATAAATTTGCTAATTCAGCAATGTGTTGGCCAGCCCGCAGAGTAGTTGCTCAAGATTAACAAAAGGATTAAACTAGAAATGCCAGGACGAAGGAGATAAGGAATGACATACTTGTTGAGAGACTGTTTAAGCTGTAAAGAATCGCTAGGGTTGAAGATAACAGGGTATTTGGCATCCAGTTCAGCACGCTTGCGAAGGGCAATCATTCTATCTTCACTGATTTCAACTGCATTTGAAATTTTCATTCTTTTTCAATTAATTAAAGTAGAAATGTATTTAACTGAAGTCGGGATTTATTTTTTTTTTTTCGTAAATAGAGTTACCATTAGAAGAAGATTGCACGATAATCAAGGCCAATTTGATGTTCTTTGGACGAATCAGAGTTCTGTCCACATAGTAACAATAAAGCGTAATGAAAATTTGAAGTGAAGAAATTGGGGAGAAAAAGAAAAAGAAGAAGAAGAAAAAGGAAAGAGGTATAAAGTAAGTACTTGAGGTTTTCAAGATCAGTGCAGAGGTGAAGCCACTGGGCAGGATCACCGGAGACATGATGGGAACTTAAGAGAGCAGCGAGGACAGAAGGAACCTTAGTGCGGTGCTTGAGGAGCCAATCCCGCTTGAGAATGCCAGCAGTAGATGGATCAGAAGGAGAAGAAGGGTTGTTATTAGAGGAGAGAAGACGAGAGATCTTAGACAAGTCCAGCAAGGCAAGAATGTTGATTGGGGGCTGCTGAGAGAGCAGATAGGGAGTGATGCTCTGGGCGTCCCACCAACGCTATCAGACTCACCGGCGGAGTTCGCAATTCCTCCTCAAAACCTTCCATTTCCAACTCCTGAATTTGGATTCAAAAGATTTGTTTTATCTCTTTTATAAGAATGATACAAGCCAATTTATAAAGAGAATAAAAAGAATGTTTTGATAAAATGACATAAAATTATCATAAATTTAAATATGTCAATATAAATCAACCGACTAACAAAGTTTTAAGGATCGAATTGATACTTTCATATATATAATTGTGTTTTTCATAAAATAAAAAAAAAGTGTTGAATTTTGCAGCTAATATATATTCTTTATTGTTTTAAATATATAAATAATTGTGTTTTAATCTAAGGCCAGTGTCGGATGAAAAACAGTCATTTAATGGTAAAATTATTTTTATTGCTAAAAGATGAAAATCTATTGCTAATTTGTGGAGCCTAATCCGAATATAGACTATAGAAACAGACAAAATTTTGTAATTTTATTGCTAAAACATTCATATATTTAAAATTGAAAAATTATAGTTTAGAATATATTAACTAAATTATGCAAATATCGAATTATATCTCAATATGAATATATTAAATATGAATATGACACGATTAATTAATCGTATTATGTCATGTCATTAAATGTGTTATACATAATTGTCTAATACAATTAACTAATTATATCTAATTAAATCACATAAAAATTAATTTATCTAATTATTTACAAACCAATCAATTTAATTGACCATTTTTAACTTGTCCGATTAAATAAATAAAATTTTCACTACTCAATTATTTTTTTTATAAATTTATGAAGTATGAATTATATGATGATGTAAAATTAAATCATTAATGCTTGCAAAACAAAACAATTTGCTTTATATTATATTAATATTAATAAAAAAATTCAACTTAATATGAAATTAATTAAAAATATTAAAAAGTTTGCATTTTCTAATAGATCAATACATAATAATAGAAAATAAATTTTTCTACCTATTTAGAGTTATGAATTACTAAATTTTTATATTAGTTAAAATTAACTTTAATTGTATAAAATAATTATTTTATAAAATACTTGTACTAACTTTTATTTATAATTATAATGCATATAATATCATATATAATATAAAAATAATTATCTAAAATTAAAATAGTATATATATATATATATATATATATATATATATATATTACTCAATAAAAATAATTTATTAAAATTTATTTGTATATACAATATACTTAATATAATTAATTTTATTAAAATATATTATAAATTTATTCATATATAAATATATGTTATATATATTTATTATAATTATATATATTTGAATACTTTATATATTTTAAATTTTGAATATCACTAAAATTATTAAATATTTTATATATTTTTAAATATATTTAATCATATCTAAATATATTACGCAGATAAAATCAATTTATGACATTTTGTGTGTGTTATAAACGTGTTAATACGATTATGATACATATCCATTTAGCTCAAATTTATATACAATTAAATTCGTATCGTTTAATCATATCGTGTAAAAAATTGTTAGCTTTACCGCAATGTTCATAATTATTTTTTATAAAAATGCTCTATATAATTTTATTAATTTTTAGCATTTATTTTTCGAGTTGTCAAAGAAGGGCTGATTACTTCATTGATCTTTTGAAACAAACATATTTAAATGGTTAATATCTATCTTCAATTATGGTTAATTTACATTATATAAACAAAGCTTCCAGAATCCACAAACATAAGAAAACAAAAAACTGAGATCTTTCATGAATGAACCTATACTTGATGTTATACAAAATTCTTCTCACTACTCATATTGTATTAGGATTAACATTTTGAAACACTCATTATTTCTCTCTTTGCAAAGGCAATAACCAATGATTTTTCGTGCAACTCTCTTCATCTTGCATTTGACACTCTTACCTTCAGTCTTTCCACACAACTAACTGTTGATGAATTTTCTCAGTAAAATTCCTCACAATTGAATGACCATATATATTCTATCAATATCTAAAACATCATTTCATCTAAAAAATTATACTAACTTGAATTTAAATTGATGTACTAAATGCCAAAAATTTCTTTCTGATGAGCAGTGAATTCAACCTGGATGACAAGATAATTTCACCCTACCACTAATTGTCAAAACAACAATATTCTTCTTTATCTAACAAACCACAATTCTTTTAATTGTTCCTAACAAATTTTCCATTGAATAGTAGTTTCAAGTAAGGAGATAAATAAAAGTGAATTGTTTTTAACTTTCACACGTGTTGATGTGCTTTTAAATGCTAATGGAAAAAAATTATTTATATTGGTGAATGCAATAATCGATGTGTAAGAAGTTTGCATTGACTCTGCCTATCTGGTTAGATGTCACTGCAGGCCATTTGTAGGGTAAGAATGGAGAACGTAAAATAAGTTTATTGTGTGTACATGAATCATCCATGTATAAAATGTTTTATACCATTGACATGTCATTCACAGTCATCGTAATCAGAGGTAACATAAAGGCATCAAGTAAAGCAAAGAGTTGATCTTACACTATTCTACTAATGTTTTTAAAATGCAGATCTTGCCATGTCTTGCAGCCAGTCAGAGTGTAAGTGATCTTTTGCTTTGTTGGTATATAAATTCCTGCAAATTTTTAAATATGTAAATGTGAAATTTCGGTTCGATTTTTTTTAAATTATTGTTATTATTTTTTTCTTAATTGTGGGGATCCATGACCTGGATCTATAGTCAATTCCAGGACTGCATTGTGAGCAATCCTCTCTGGTGTAAATATTGGCTTGTATTTTCTGTAAATATTAACAATTTATTATTAATGGCAAAATACCATAATTGGAGAGTTTTGAAAATAATGGATTAGACAAGTAAGAGAAGTAAATTAAATCAAACAAGAAAAACAATAAAAAAATATACAAAAATTTACGTAGTTTACCCAATATGGGTTACGTCCATGGATGACAATGAGCAAATTAATTTCACTATGATAGAGATAAGTACAATAATCTTCAATGAGCTCAAAGGCATAATGAGAAGAGATATTTTGTGATTGTTACAAGATCGAAGAACTCAATTTCTTTCACAATGCTTTTTTTCTCTCATCACTCATACTTAAACCAAGGCTAATACAAACTATTTATAAGGCATGCAACTTGTTGCCCAACTATAAAATTAATTACAAGCATTAATGTGAAGATTGCCTTGGAAGTTACATTTATGAAGTGCATTAATGTGAAGATTGTCTTCGAAGATTTTGCTAAGATTTAGAGAATTATGAGCCACATATCATTTTTCCCAATAATCTCCACTTTGGCTTGATTTTGATGAGCTACCCATCTCCATCTAAAGCTCCGAGGGGCAATCAAGGGCTACGAACACCAATTAAGTTCAAGCAATGCTTAAAGTTAGCAATAGGGAGCGGAGCGGTTTGGTCAACATATATGTTGGATTTTTTGAAGTATGAACCTTCTGGACAATAATCTCTTCTACGACAATAATATATTTGATATAATGGTACTTAATACTTGTGTGCTTGGTCTTCGAATGATAGACATCATTCTTTGTAAGATGAATAAAATTTTGACTATCTGAGAACACAATGGTTGAACTCTGTGCAACACCAAGTTCAATAATAAGGTTTTGCGACCATGTAGCTTTCTTCATACTTTTGGTAGCTGCAATATATTCAGCATCTGTAGTATATAATGCAACAATAAATTGTAAATATGCTTTCCAACTGATAGCATCAGAACATAAAGTGAAGATATAACTATAGAGAGACATTCGTCTATCAAAGTCACCACTATAATCAAAGTCCACAAAACCAACAATATCATAAAATATTACCTTGTTGTTATCAAATACCAAACCAATATTAGAAAAATCCTTCAGATAATGAAGAATCTATTTAACTACATCCCAATAAACATTTTCAGGATTGTGCATGCATCGACTTACCATGCTAACTGCATAAACTAGATCAGGTCTAGTGCAAACCATGACTTACATAAGGCTTCCAACTACATTGAAATAAGGAACACTAGTTATGTACTTTTTCTCTTTTTCAGTTCTTGGACAAAGGTCTAATGATAATTTAAAGTAAGCAGCAATAGAAGTAGAGACAAGCTTACATGAGCTCATATTGAATCTTTCAAGAACTTTTTCAATGTATTTCTTTTAAGACATGAATAATGTCGCAATTTGATGATCTCTGTATATTCCCATGTCAATGATCTTTTTTGTTACATTAAGATCCTTCATCTCAAACTCATTTTGACTTGAAACTTCAACTTATCAACCAAAGATTTGTCACTTGAAGCTATTAACATATCATCAATGTAAAACAACAAGTAGACAAAGACACCATTAGAATGTTTTATAAAATTTACACAATTGTTATATTTACTCCTTAAGTAACTTTGCCTAATCACTAAGGAGTAAAATCTTTTTACCACTATCTTGGAGTTTATTTCAGACCATATAAGGATTTCTTCAATTTGCAAATATAATGTTCATTTTTAGGAACCAAAAACCCCTTAGGTTGACGCATATAAATTTCTTCCTCTAATACATATTGAAAAAAAAAAGTTATTTTGACATCAAGTTGCTCCAGTTCCCAACCAAATAGAGCAAAAAATGCAAGAACACAAATAGAGGTATGATAAACAAACATGTGAGAAAACTACACTAAAGTCAATACTTTCCTTTTGATTGAAGCATTTGACAATAAAACTTGTTTTCCATTTTACATCTTTAATCCTGGGGAAACCATTTTTTAGCTTATAGATCCATTTGTAACCTAAAGGTCGTTTGTCCTTTAGTAACTCAACCAATTCCCAAATATCATTCTTGTGAAGACTTTCAATTTCTTCATGCATAGTCATTTGTAATTGAGATGAATTAGGATAAGAAATTGCTTCTGAATAAGAAGAAGGCTCAACACCTTCAAGAATTTCTTGTGCAATTGATAAAGTATAAACAATCAAGCTATCATCATATATGGCAGGTTTTTTTTATCTCTCTCATTGGATGATCTTAGGTAATAGAATATCTATCCTATTGTGACTAGATAGAACTAGTAGTACTCGACACTGAATCATCATCATGATCATCATTGTTAGGCTATGCATCTGTGGAAGAAGCAACAATTTTGCATAGGCCCGATGATTTTAACTCACCTCCACCTTTTTGCCACTACTTTGATTATCCACATTAGAAGAAGAAACACAAGATTATATTCTAGAAGAAAGAAATGCATCTTCATTAAAAGAAACATCCATACTAAGAATAATTTTTCGGGACTTAGGATAAAAAAAAACCATTATCTGTATCCCTTGGATTCAGAAGCATAGCCAAGAAAAATGTATTTAATAACCCTAGGAGGTAACTTTCCATCATTAACATAAGCATATGTATCATAACTAAATATTTTAGATTAGAGTAATCAACAAGGCTACCTGACCAAATTGCTTTTGGAATTTTGAAGTCAATTGATGAATGTGGAGATTTTTTCACTAGATAACATGTTGTAAAAGTTGTTTTAGCCTAAAAATCATGACAATTCCACAACTTAACATTTGGGAGCATACATTGAGCTCTCTCGAGTAAAGGTATGTTCACTTGTTATACGACTCCATTTTGTTGGGGCTTTCCGACGAATGCTTTATGTCTTGTAATGTCATGTTCAGATATAACTCATTAAAATATGATCCATATAACTCTAAGCCATTGTCAATTCTAAGTTTTTTTTTTTACTTTTTTCTTGGATGCACATGACACTTGTACATGACAACCATTACATGTATATCACACAATCATTTTTTTCTCAAATATGCAAAACTCTTTGATGCAACTTTCTCTCTCATGTTTTTGGATCCAGTCCAAAACCTATTTAACATTTCCTTTATTCCTTCTATGTGTGTGACCTATTAGGTTTTCGGTTATGTTTGCATCTCAAATCATCACATGATTTAAAGCAAATTACGAGCAGTGTCTAAATCCCCAATTCATAGGAAAGTCAGTGATCTGACTATAAATCCTTCCATAGATGATTACTGTGCAATTCATCCTTTCACCATACTATACCTTATTTGGTAAAAGGCATGATCCATATGACAACTTGCACTTCACTAACTATGTCACATCTAGTCCAAATGATATTAGTTCTTGTCTATGAGATTCATTACCCTAATAAATATGTTCTTGAAGACCTTCTTCAAGACATGTCCACCTCAGCTAAGGATTTCTGAGTAATGATCTCTACTAGAAACCATAGGTATACTCTTCTTCTATCGGGAGTTGTGAATCATTTATTGACTACTCAACTACCTTTGAATATCTCATGTTATACCATTCACCACCCTATGTGTGACTTCTTCGGAGGCAACAAGGAATGGAGTCAGAGTATAAGATTCAGTATCCAAGTTAACTTTGAGCATTTCAAGTCTAAGGATACTTACACCATTGCTATGATAAGACTATCATTGACGTTGAATAAATATCCGTGTCACTGTCTCATAGTAGGTCATCCAATGTACTTGCTACTCTTAGCAAACATCCACATATTAACTCTAAGCATTTCATGCTTTCAGCTTATGAGATCAGTTGTTTGACTAATTTTCAACAAGAGATATCCACTTCTTGAAAGTGGGAAATACTTCATTCTTATGTCTTAAAAGTAAACCTAAACCTTTCAGGAGAAGTCATCAATCAAGGTCATCATGTAACGTTTACCTCTGAAAAAAGGAACTTTAAAATGTCCCAAAAGATCTGAGTGGATGTAACCAATGATACCTTGTATACAATGTGCTGCAATGGAGAAACCTATCTTTTTCTACTTCCCAAACACACAATGTTTATAAAACTTCAGCTTACTCGTACCACTAATTGAGAAGACCTTTCTTACTTAACAAATTCATTCCTTTCTTACTTATATGACTTAGATGCATATGCCCTAATCGAGTGAGGTCATCATCTGACAATGAATATGCGGATACAACAATTGAACCTTTCATAGTAGAAATTTGTAAGATGTATAGGCTACCATACCTATTACCCTTTAAAAGAATCAAAACACCTTTAGACACCTTCAAAACTCCACATTCAGTTCAATACTTACACCAAAGAGAGTCAATGGTGCTTAGAGAAATAAGGTTATGCTTCAGATTAGGAATATGACACACATTTGTTAATGTCCTAAGATAACCATCATATGTATTGATATACACATTGCCTATACTAGCTACCTTGCATTGAATATCATTACCCATAAGAACAACTCCATAATTCAACAGTTCATATGTAGTGAACCAATCCCTATGAGGACATATGTGATAGGTATAATCTGTCATATCCACTAATTTAGGTTTCAAGTTTTATGTATCGCTAAGTCAACGCATTGGACCAATCATAATCTAAATTTAAATTTTGATTGGAGAATAATTAGAATAAAGGAAAATAATTATAAAAAATATCTAATAAAGTGTTTAAAGATATTAGATTACAGTGAAGGACTTAAATGCAAAATTTGAAAAATTTTGGAGTAAATTTATATTTTAACAAAAATTTGAAGATCGAATGAGATAATTGCTACTAAAATGAATAATTTTGGACATTTTAATTGTGAATGGCCAGCCAAGATTATCATGCAATTAACACATAAATATCAAGATTTTTATATACACATGGGACCCATCTTTGACTATTTGATAATTTCTTTTTATTTTCTTCTTCCTCTTCCTTCCTTATCTCTTTTAGACTAAAATTTTCTACATCTCAACCTTCCTAACCTATTCCTCCACCATTCCTCCATATCCAACCTTGTGAAGAGAGAGAAAGTGAGAAAGAGAGAGAAAGATATAAAAAAAAGGATAATATTATGCATGAAAAAACTTGAGGAAACTTAAAGAAGCTAAAAGGAAAAGCAACAAGTAAAAAAAGAGGAGAGAGAAACCTTAGTGGTTTGTCCATAGAAGAAAAAATGGTGAAGGTAATACATTATTCTTCTCTTCTATAATTTTCTCTAAAGAAAAATGAGGTTTTAAACTCATTTAGAACTTGATTTTGAAGAGAGAGAGTCAAGGATTTGTAGAGAGAGAAAATAGAGGTAGAGATTTAATAATGGAAGAAAGGTTTCACTGTTGTTTTTCTATGGTATAAGTGTTTAAGAAAAAGAAAATCAAGAACATGAGAAGGAGAAGAACAAAGGAAAAAGAAAAGAGGTTTGAAGAAGTCTAATAGAAATCAAAGAAGTAAGTGCATAACTTAAGGCAATAGCTTATAAATTTTTATATGTTTGTATGATTAAATGTTTAGTATGTCAGTTTGTAATTATAATGAATTTGAGTTTGTAATTTTTGCATGAATTTGGTAAAAATAGAATTATGTGATTGTATATTTTTATTGGATTTTATGGAGCAGTTTGTTTATATATTGCTATAACTTAAGTTCTAGAACTCAGATTGGTATTTGTTTTATTAAATTTGAAACTTAAGACATAGGGATAATTTTTTTTTATGAAGAACACAATTTATTTTTATCTTAAATATGTTTAATTTGGGTATTAATGTGTGATCTGAAACCTATCTCGGAAATTTCAGGTAAAATTTTAGTGAATAGTTAGTATTTAAATGCTTAAAAATTTTGTTACAAAGTTTAGAATTAAGTAATTTAAATTTCATATTAAAGCTAATATCCATGGTTAAAATTCTTTAGAAGATCTTGTAATTTAATTTGGAAGGTAATAGGCTCAAAATAGAGATTTAATACAGAGTATGATATCTATCAGTAATAGGAAAAAATATAAATGGAGGAATTTAATATGTAAAATAATTTAGACCTTATTATATTATGCAAATATATATATATATATATATATATATATATAGTAATTATATAATTAATTGAGCCATTAAACTCATGAAATGTATGAGATAAATGAGTTATGAATTTTATAACGACAAAAGTAATATATGGAATATCTAGCCTAGAACTAGAGTCTTTGATAGTTTGACCTGCTAATATTATATTGGTGATGACATTCATATCATGCCGGTGATAACACATATTATGCCTGTAATGACACATATTATACTGGTAATAACACTTATATTATGCTGGTGATGGTACTTTTATGCGCATACTGCTATGCAAGAATGACAATTTTTATTATTCATGGATGGTCAATCCTATTATCCTAATTATTTGTTCGGTTTTAGGTGCTATGGACATAATTATATTGAGAACGATATAAAGTATATTATGTAATTTACAAATGCTAGTTGCTTATGCATGCAAATGAATGTAGTATGATGTATTTACATGAAATAGTTGTTTGATGTATGTTAGAATAAGAAATATATGTTAACATAATACATGAATGCTAGATGGTAAATAGTTGCATATTACATGTAATATAGTATATTATTTTATTTATATGCACTATTATGTCTAGTATTTAGCATGAGAGTTTTTCTCATGCACATATAGCATGGATATATAGTGGACCGTAGAAAAATTTAATGGAAACCTGACTCAATATAGCAGCTACTCTTTGAAATAGTGGACTTCACATCTTTATTCTTTTGATATGTACTTTTCTTTTTTGTAACATGTAAACTAAACTAAGCTTTTTAGTAAGAACGAATGTTTTTGTATATAAATGTATATGGTTTCTTTTATTATGCAAATATCATGTGTAAAACTTTTAGAAAAAAAAATTATATGTTTTTCTTTCCAACGATCAACATAAGTATTTTGGATAGAAGATAGTGTAGCATTTCTTTATCCCAGGTACTTGTTGCTGGGATGAGGGGGTGTTATACAACAAGAATCTAAAACAACACTCGATCTTGCTTCTCTTTTCAGTAGAAGTAACTAATAAGATATCATTTTCATATCCAAATTCAATAACATCAGCTTCGACAACAGCTTTCTGAGGTTGTTTGGCTTTTTCTTCTTTTTCTTTCTTGTTCTTCAAATTGAAGAATCAAAGATTTCATGCCCAGTTTTCTTTCAATAACAATAAGTTAAATTTTAGTTACATTTCTCAAATTTTGATTTAGATTTTTATTTTACTACCAACACTTTTTTTCATTTGATCTATCCTTGACCAACAAGCCATTGGCTTTATTTTTAGAATGAACTTTAAGATCATACTTTTCTTTAGACAATAAGTTAGACTTGACATCTTTTAAAGGACAATGTATCATTGTTTTTATATAACATAATTTCCTTGAAGTGTTTGTATGTAGATGGTAAATAGATAACTAATAAAATAGTCTTGTTCTCATCATCACTTTTGACATATAAATTTTCTAAATCAATAATGATTGAATTGAATTCATCAAAATGAGATTGAATAGGAGTACCTTCGGCCATACAGAGCATGTATAAAGGTTTTTTTTTTTTAAGACAAAGCTTGTTTGCTAGACTTTTGGTCATATAGAGAGACTTAAGCCTAAGCCAAAATCCTACAACAGTAGTCTTATGAACCACCTCGCAAAGCATCTCTTTGCGAAGCATCTCTTTGGCACAGACAAAGTTGGATTATCTAAAATGTCTTTTCATCTAACTCTTTCTATTGCTCATCAGTCATAAAATCATGCTTATTCGACTTCCCGTGTAAAACCTTTTGGAGACCACTTTGTGGGAGGACAACTATCATCTGAACGATTGAAATGTTGAAGCTAATCTTGACATCAAACTTTTCAATGTCAAACTTGGTAATAATAGATATCTTGAGCCTTATATTTTGATACCACTTGTTAGGAATAAAACGTTTGCGAAAGAAAGCGAGAATAATGGATCAAGACAGGTAAGAGAAGTAAGTTAAATCAAGTAAGAAAAACAACAAAAGGGACAAAAATTTATGTGGTTCACCTAATATAAGCTAGTTCATGGATGAAGATAAGTAAAATAATTTTACTATAACGGAGATGAGTACAATAATCCTCAAGGGGCTCAAAGGCATAACAAGAAAAGATATTTTGTGATTGTTACAAGATAGAAGAACTCAATCTCTCCCACAATACTTCTCTCATTCACTCATACTTGAACCAAATATAATGAAAGCTATTTAAGACATACAACTTGTTGCCACAAGTATTAATGAGAAGATATGCTAAGATTTGCATTCATGAAGAGCTTTAATGTGAAGATTGCCTTGGAAGATTGCATTGTCTTAGAAGATTTTGCTAAAATTTGGAGAATTATGAGATATCATTTATCCCAACACAATTACAAACCTTTTCAAGCATAATACAATCGTATCAGAGTGGATTTTGTAAGTTCCCAGCAAAATCCTTAAACAAAATGGTTGGGTAAGCGATGGACATCAACAATAAATGTTGCACTCTTAAAATTAGTAGTGCATAAGCATTTGAAGTTTGAAAATCACACATGGTAAGAACATCGATATTACGACTCTCAGATTGTTTAATCACATAATATGTGTTCTGCATCCACTTCATTTGCTACAAAAGAATTAGTCACGCCACAATGCACGAGGCCAAATCCAATTACTATGGTGCAAGTCTCACTGATTCTAGCCACATTCACCAAGACCGATATATGTTGAACATTTGCATCAATTTTTGCTTCCACATTTGTATAAATAAGTTGAAACTTAGAAATTGTCACTAATTGAGTCAAAATATGAAACTTCAAATAATGAAGTATTACTATCCAGCCGAATGAATGAATTTTAGAATCCATTGATCCAATGATCTAATTTTATCCTCTCTTTTTTCCTGTATTATGTTTTCCATTCTACTAATTTATGATCAGAAATCATATCCTTTGTCCTTCCACTCAGTTGATTCCATTAGTCATAAACCACTCAGTATAGTGAAAAAGGAAAAGCATGCCTCTACAATGATCACGTAACACTTCCAAGGCTGGACTGGGAGCCCGGCAATGTTAGCTTTTTTCACTTTGCTGCAGTATAAAGATTACCTATATGAAATACGAAAAGGATATCACGTATAAATACGTAATTTTAGAAGAAAAATATCAAGTTTCGATCCAAGATGTGGCAACACCTGTCAACCACTCAACTGGCTGTTTGATCAGAGACATTAGTGAATATAACGGACATTATTGTCTGAGCCTCTCCTCCCTCTGGAGCAGTCATTGCTAAAAGGATAAAAAATGAGAAAGGATATTAATCTTCATAAAGTCATGTATCTCTTATTAAAAATGCATACATTAACCTATATCAACGTAATAACAACTCTTGGTATAAAAAATCAATATTTGTGAAGCTTTGCTTGTCAAATGGCTTTACTCCAGACATTAATTTGTTCAACGCAAAAATGTCGGAGTTCTGGTTCAAGTCATCCTGTCGATACACTAGTGAGGAATAAAAATAGTATGAAACAAAAATAGAAGATTGCCTGAAGGTTGTGGTGGTTGGTTTGAGGGAATGGTAAGAGGCAGCTGTTCTATTGGCTAGTCCACCAAATTGATGGCCTGGCATTCCAAAATTTTGGACAGTGCCATAGCCATGAATTCCAGGTATAGGTTGACTGAACTGTCCCTGTGAACTTAACGAAGAATTAACAGTCCCTGGCACGCCGTATACCTGAACATATTGTTGACCTGTATAAGGACGGAAAACACCCTGGGAGAGACCAATAGAACAAATCAGATTTGGGCTTATAGAGATCAACATAGCAATTGTAATTTGAAAAGAAACAAAACAGCCCCAGTGAAAAAGAATCCTAAATATAAATGGGTTTGAGTTATCTGTTGAGGAGATGCCCAAACATGAAGATGTGAATCAGTAATTCTGAGATAAGTCAACTGGGTACTGGCTTCAGTTGTGGCCATTTGTGCTAATGGGGATATGAATGATGGCTTCTTTGAAAGGGCTATTGGCACAGTGACAGCAACAAGTGAAGAGCTGGAACAGTGAGGGAGAGCTGAAACTGAAATTATAGGCTTCAACAACCCAAATGCCATGGAAAGATTATTTAATTTTTTTTAAAAAAAGGCAAAAAAGTTTGAACTTTATAAATGACATATATAATTTAAGTTAAAAAAAGTAGTGGTAAACATATTGGGAAATACATTAAGGAGAGAGCTTGAAAAGTTTTAAGGCATCAAGTTGTTTGCTATTTCTTTTTCTTTCATTTTTCCACCTCAATGAATATATGTCTTTGATAATTTGTGCTCTTTTGTTGCTCTTAGAAACATGATGGTGTAAATACTTTTATTAGGAATCTATCTATAAGCATAAAATATGCGTGAAATATTGATTAATGTTGTTTAATGAATGAAGATATATGATGTTAATTTATGCAAAACATTGAGTACTTAATATTTAGCCTTGAGGATGGTCTTAAACGAGAAATTGGGATTAAAGTCTTCATTCTTCTTATGATTGATAGATCTTTGCATAAAACATAGACTTCAGAGTAAATCAAAAGAGAACCTACGGTTTTTGTATGTGGCTCTTGTGTTTCTAAAACTGAACCTAAATGCATAAAAAATGGACTAGAAGAACCGTTCTAATTTTAAGGGAATCAAAAGGCATCTGAGATTAGAAAGAGAACTAGAACTCTAACAAGGATAATTCACTTAAATTAATCCAACCGCCTCATTTTTTTTCATTTTAAGGCAAGATTGTCATGTTCGTGCATATTGATTTGAGTTAGAGTTGCAACCAAACTATCAACTCTTGAAGTACTCTTGTTTGCTAAATTTCTTTATACCTTATTTTATTAGTTATATAATCCTCTCTTTATCGATTTTTTGGACAGCATATAGAGTTGTATAGTTAGTTCGCTAGCATTTATTCATTCGTGTAGGAACAATACTCTTCTTGCTATGACTATTATATTTGCTAGGAATCTCGCTTAGGAAACAATGATCAGCTAATAATTTTGAGGGAAAAAATGAAAAGAAAAAAAAAGTGCTCTTGAAAATGAAATAAATTGATAGCAAAAGTTAAATGACAACATACTAATTAAGCTCAAATTCCGCCCTTCCATTTGTCTCTTTCTTTGTTTAATTTATTCCACGGTAGACTTGTGGCATGGCAATTGGTAGCACTTTAAGATAACAATAAAAAAAAAGAAAAAAAACTGGATTGCAAGTTAAGTTTGTATTGATAAGGTAAATGTTCAGGTGGGTACAGTTGGAGGTGGCACTCAATTTGCATCTCAGTCGTCAGCAAACCTGAACTTACTTTTGATGAGGGGTGCAAGCAAAGATTCTGCAGGGGCAAACTCAAGGCTCCTGGCTACCATTGTTGCTGTTTTTCTGTTTTGGCAGGGGAGTTGTCCCTCATGTCTACCATTGCAGCTGGACTACTTGTTAGGAACCACATGAAATACAACAGATCTACCAAAGATGTGTCCAAATTATCTTCCTAAATCCAATTTCAGATCATCAGAGCTTATAAATCAAAACCACCGAACAGTAATTCCAACCAAAAAGGGTGGGTGGAGGGAATTTGTTGGAAGAGATAGAGAAAAGCAGTTCCATGTGGAGCAACTACTCAAAAATAAATAAAATAAAATACGGAAGAGAGCTGCTAGCCGGATTAGCCTCAGCTCAGCCAACAAGTGTAAGATAAAGATGAGGGATTGCTGCTTTAGGCATCCAACATTAATTTGGCACCATTCTCTCCTCCCAACCAAAACTTGTGATCTTTTCCTGTACCAGTTTATCATTTAATTTGTTGTTGTTGTTGCCAATTGCGAATTGTCTTAATTTGGTTATACGGTACTGATTTTAGTTAGGGAATTAATATTGACATGTTGTATTAGGATTTAGATTTGTTTAAATGTATACCTGGTGTATTAATTAAACAATTAATCAATTGATCTGGAATGCACCCTTGGCATGTACAACAATCTTAATTGATTGTCGGTTTCATTATTCTTGGCTAGTTTCCATTCCCACCTATTTATTTTATTTGCAACATTGGAAAAACGTAATAAAACCATCATTGAATTTCTTATAAAGTTTCAAATGAGACATAAAACTCGAATAGATTACAATTTTCATATTTTATCTTAAATTTCCACATTTTTAATGAATACTTGTTGAACTTTTCACAATCCAAATACAAGCATTTATACTCGCCAATCCTTTCTATATGCACACCGAATGAGTGAATTGAAGCTTCTTGTAATTTATCTTTGAAGTTGTGTAGATATAGCTTGAATTTTGGAGGATTTGAATTGCAATCCTACTCGAGGAATTTGCAAAACTATCCAAAATGTACCTTTTCAATTTTCATAGTAGAAAACTATTCTCTATGTTACTCATAGACATAGACATCAATAGTCGAAACACGCAAATCTTTTCTTCTCTTTATTTTTACTTTATGCGATTGTCCGTGAAATCTGGATAATTTTTCGCAACAAGTTGGAATATTAAACACTATGTGATGACACATGGAAAAATGATTAACACTCGAGCCCGATAGCTTATTGAATCAAGCACAACACATGATAAAGTGGTTGAAAGCAAAGCATTATCGGTTCGTAATTTATTACACAAAAATTATGTAATTACACAATGAAAAACGATTGGCATATAAACACGAACTATCGACATATTACATGACATGTGTATAAACAAATCATAGTTGGTCATCTTGCTACTTGTTTTTACCTAAACACGAGAAGTCAAACGACATCCATATGGTCCTTTAAACTATTGAAAGCTAGCAAATTATTTAGGTGCACACACTCATAAATAACACAAGCATTTATCAAGATCTCTTCTTAAGTACTATGCTCAATAGTAAGATTTCATTTCCAGCATCCGCATCAATAATTTACAGGTAGCTGGATTTGCATGAAATACAGTAATAGGGTATGAGGTACATAAAATAAAATGGAGAAGCATAATTTTGATGATTTAACTAAGGGCAAGGAGGAGAAAATTAAGAGTGATATATCTCCTATCCACTTCTTTAATTCATTATCCTCAGACACAGGGCAGACATCAAACACGTAAGGAGTCTGTAGATGATATAGAAAAACCCTCAATATCATTAGAAATTTAGAATTGACTTTTTGGGTATGTAATGAATAAATTAGTTATCAGGTGTATTTAAGGAATTGGTGATTCCTGATATAGAACGATTAATACTAGTAGCTACCTGGGAAATATCATGACAGATCTTTTTCCCTCTGTTTTTCTATGCCTTACGAATTACTTTAAACTAAATTATTGGTCCAGTTATTGAGTACTTAGCATGGAATAGTTGACAATTGACTTTGAATACCTTAGAGAAAGGCTGTAGCTGTGGATATTTCAATTAGATATTGCCTAATGCCCACAAAGAAACAAATTAAATGAATAAGATGGAAGGGAAATGTTGTTGGTAAGTCGGAATGGAGGATGCGGTTTCACTTTTAATATTGAAATATGGACAAAAATACAATAAAAATACGAAAGAAGTCGCCGTCTGTGGGAATCGAACCCACGACCACATGGTTAAAAGCCATGCGCTCTACCGGCTGAGCTAAGACGGCCAGACAATCTCATATAAATTTGTAACAAAATGACATAAAGCCACCTGCTTGTCAATTCGTTTTTATGTTTAATTGCGAAAAATATAAATATATATGTAATAAAATAAGAATCAGAGAAATTGATTGATTCAACTATGAAACAAGTTACATATATACACATTTTGTAGAGATTAAGAAAAATGAAGGAAATCAAACTATTCCTAAAATAAAGAACAATTCCTAATTTGGCTAATATGCATATTTATAGCCTATAATCTCTACATATTTACATAATACTTTCTCTTAAACACTTATTGTAAATATAAGAAACTCGAGCCTCATTAAAAACTTTTATAAAAAATATATCCTATTTGCTTTCCAATTTTCACATAAGCTATAAAAATGAAATTCTATTGAATCTTCTCTCGCACGAAATGACAATTTATCTCAATTTATTTGGTCCGTTCATAAAAAATTAGATTCGAAGCAATATAAATTGCAACTTGATTGTTGTACCATAATTTGACTAGAACTGAAACTTTAATACCAACCTCAGTTAAAAGTTAAGAATCTCACATAACTTCACACGAAACTTGTGTCATTACTCTATACTCAAATTCTACACTAGATGTGACACCATATTTTGTCTCTTACTGTTTCAAGAAACCAATTTGCTACTAACAAAAAATACAATAACCAATAATGGACATTCGATCAATCTTGGAACTTGCCTAGTCCACATCAGAAAAACACTTAATACTACTATGATCATGATTCTAATACAATATCCATTGTCTAGGAGTTTCATTTAAGTAACACAAAATTTGTTCTAAGGTTTTCCAATGATATACTATATGAGATGACATAAATTGACTTACAATACTCACTGAGTAAGCAATGTCAGGACGGGTCACTATGAGATAATTCAATTTCCCAACTAATCTTTTATACCGTTCAATATCATCAAAAACATCTTCATCCTTTGTGAATTATTGTTAGGAAGCATCATAGTACTACATGGTTTGACTCATAGTTTTCCAATTTCTGTTAATAAATCCAAAACATACTTCATTTGAGACAGAAAAATACCTATTTTACTTCTTGATACTTCAATCCCCAAAAAGTATTTTAGGTACTCCCAAAATCTTTAGTATTGAACTAACTTTGCAAGAAGGATTTTAAGGGCATATGTTACTCCATGTGATGACAATGTCATCTACATATATGACAAGTAGAATGATGCCAAGTGTAGACTGCTTGTAAAAAAAGTATGATCAGATTTGTTCTTTCTTATCTCAAACATCTTTATTGATTAATTGAGTTTCCCAAACCAAGCTTGAAGACTCTATTTTAATCCATATGACAATTTTCAAAGTTGACATGCACTATCTGAGCAACAAATCTAGGTGGTTGCTCCATATAAACCTCATTCTAAAAATCACTATGTAGAAAAATATTTTTGACATTAAATTAGTAAAGTGGCCAATCATATATAGCTGCTAAAGAAATAGACAATCAAACATAAGTCAGTTTTGCCACAAGAGAGAAAGTATCAGAATAAGTCACTCTATATATTTGTGGATAGCTTTTGGTCATCAAACGGGCCTTAAGATAAGTCACTGATCCATCAGAATAAAATTTCACTGCAAAGACTCTCATGCAACCAACTATTTTTTTTTTCAGCAGGTAAATCAACCAAATCCCAAGTACTATTCTCAGTCAAGGCATTCATTTCCTCAGTCAAGGCATTCATTTCCTCAAGCAATGTATCACACCATCTAGGATGAGACAAGGCATGGTGAACAAACTTAAGAATCCTTATAGAATCAACAAAAGTAACAAAAGAACAAGAAGTAGAAGACAAACAATCATAGGTGGCATATGAGAAAATGGAATAGGTACACTGACATTTACCTTTTCGAAGAGCAATAGGAAAATCAATGTCGCTGGGTATTGGATATGATGATGAAGAAGAGACTAGTGTCGAAGTTGTCACAAAAGGGTTGGATCTTCGAGAATAAACTTGAGTAATAAGTGGTTTTGGTTGAGAATGTGGTGGTGGAACAATACTTGAGTTTGGATATGTAAGATGATATACCAAGAGATTATCATCCTCTTATGGACACACAGGTGTAGATGGAGCGGTAAAGAAAGAAAAATGTTTATGGAATGTAATATCAGTCGACACAAAATACATGTTTAAGAGAGGAGAAAAATAACTATACTTTTTTCAAGACGAGAGTATCTCAAGAAGATACATTTTAATTACTTGAGGTCCAATTTGGAAATCTATGAATGAACATCACGAACAAAATAAGATCATATAAAGATACGAAGTTCAACAGAAAATACAAAGTTATTAGAAAAAAAATCTTATAAGGAATTTTGACCATTAAGTAGAGTAGTAAGACATGCAATTAATAAAAAAATATGTTATAGAGACAACATCAACCCAAAATTATTTAGGAACATGTGTTTGAAATAAAAGAGCTCTAACAACTCTAAAAGATATTTATTTTTTCTCTCAGCTACCCCATTTTGATATGGAATATCAACACAAGATGATTAATAAAAAAAATTCCATTATAAGCCATGTAGGTTTGAAAAAAATCAAAAAAATATTCTTTGACATTTTCACTTCTTAATGTTTGTACAGACCTATCAAACTAGGTCTTTATTTTAGCACAAATAGTCTTAAAATGCGAAAGCAACTCAAAATGATATTTCATTAAATAAAGTCAAGTCAAGTCATATGAGAGAATTTATCCACAAAAGTTTCAAAATATCTAAAACCAGGTCTTAGACAAAATAAGACATGACTCTGAAATATTTGAATGTCCTACTTCAAAATTATGACTAACTCTTTTATTAATTTGAGAAACAAAAGAAAGACGATGATGTTTTGCAAACTGACAAGACTCATAGTCTAAAGAAAACATGTAACGGCTGGGTTCCGCCTTACTCGAGGATGAGAACTCACCCGCCGTCTCACTGAGACCAACGGGCTGCCGGGGTCCATGACCCAATACCTCCAACCCATCACTGTCAGCCCAGTCCAAGCCAGATTGCGCAGTAGATTGTTGGAGGCAGGGATCGAACCCTCAACCTCCCTTTAGCCTCAGTAAGAGACTACCTACAATTGGTAGTCTCTTACTGAGGCTAAAGGGAGGTTGAGGGTTCGATCCCTGCCTCCAACAACCTACTGCGCAATCTGGCTTGGACTGGGCTGACAGTGATGGGTTGGAGGTATTGGGTCATGGACCCCGGCAGCCCGTTGGTCTCAGTGAGACGGCGGGTGGGTTCTCATCCTCGAGTAAGGCGGAACCCAGCCGTTACAAAACACATTATGAAATTGAGGACGTAACTTTTTCAATAAAGGTAACGATGGATGTCCCAATCGATAATAAGTTTCAAATGGAGATAAAGTGCTAGAACAAACAATGGTCTAGAGTACCTAGGTATCCAAAATATAGAGACCTCTTAATTCTCATATTTTACCAATAATTCTTTTCGTCATAAGATCATGAAACAAACAATAGTCAAAAGAGAATAAGATACAACAATTAAGAGTAAGAGTGAGTTTATTAATAGATACCAAATTAAAAGAAAATTTTGATAAACTCAACATGGATGACAAAGACAATGAAGTGTGAGATTGATAGTGCCAGAGCCAAGGATAGCAGAAGGAGAACCATTTGCTAAGGTGACTGAAAGAGGAATATTATTTAAATTGAAAGTGGAAAAGAGACTAGAATTACTTGTCATATGGTATGTGACACCAGAATCAATGACTCACTGAGGGAAAAAAGAAGAAAGAATATATGTATTGGTTTTACTTGTCTTAGTAAGGGCAGTGATGGATGAAGATGAGTTTTTTAATACCTCTCAATACTGGATAAATTTTACATACTCATTTGCAGAGATTGCAATGGTCTGATCTAAAAATGAATGACCATTTATAGTTAGAATATGGGTTGACTAAGATTCAGAAGACTTTTGACTTTTCTTTAACAATTTATGGCAGGTCCTTTTAGTGAGGCCTATTTCATGATAATAATAGCAAACTACTTCCCATGCGGCCTAAGTCTCAGCATTACGTCTATTATTACTACCACCTCTGCTATTATTCTAAAAATGCAATTGCCCAATTGATCCATTATTCTGACCAATAAATGCACTAGGTTGTGGTACAAATGAGATATGGGAACTAGTATCTGCACGAAAGACCCTAGTAGAGATCTCTTTTAAGGAGGTAATATTAGGATTATACAGAATTTGCGACTTACCACCATCAAATCGAGGATTGAGGTCATTTACAAAACTCAGAATAGTCATCTGTTCACGTTGAGCTTGTTGAACTCTAATATCAATGCTAAAAGACAACAAGACATTTAATTCTTCATAAGTGCATTTTAAATTCATGAAATAACTCTAAAGAGACTGATCATATTGCTCAGCTTGATAGAATGTCTTGCAAACATCATAAAATACGAGAAATATTTCTTTTATCAGAGAATATAAAAGTCAAATATTCCATTATTTTTTTTATAAACTCATAGTGAGAGACATGACTGACATACTCATTCTCAATAGAATTACAAATTTGCAAAAATAACTGATCATCAACCCTTAACCGCTCACTACGAGTCTCATCAATAGAAAAATTCTCGGTTAAATGGGTATCCATAAAAATACTACATAAATACAAACGAATAGTCTTACTCCAGTTTAAATAATTATCTCCATTTAATTTTTGTTCACTGATTTTAGATAAAATATAAATAACATCAGACATAATTATATTTTTCTGCTCATCCACCATCACAAACGCAGAGAAATTAACCAGTAAAATCAAAGACACATTGAAAGAGGATGGGCAATAACCAACCAACAAAGAAAACACAAATTTTGGCAACAAAACACACTGTATAATGAGAACAAATCAGAAAAACTTCCATGACTAGCAGACTACCATTACCGAAGTGACGTAGAAATCGAGGCAACCATCGGAAAAGAAACCGGAGAAGGTGGGTCTATCCCACACGCCCCATGCACTAGCACGTGAAAAACTGGGCAAAAAAAGTTGGTCACATATGACACTCATGTGCTACACTTCTGGTGACCGAACTCTATGAGAGGCCGAATTGAGGGTGACACTTCTTACCGGAGGGGCGGTGATGAAGCAATGGTCACTCACAAATGTGACCTAATTATGGCAGACACTCCCTAGGGCAAAAATAAATCTCCAAACCGATTTATGCTCAGATACCATGTGATAGAATAAGAGTTGAAAAAAAAATTGATTGCTTCAACTATGAATACAAGCTACATATATATACACTTTGTAGAGATTAAGAAAATGAAGGAAATCAAACTATTCCAAAAATAAAGAACAATTCCTAATATTATTTTAAAAAAAAATACAAGATAGTTAAAACTATGAATAGATGATGGTGGCCGTTAAGGGAATAGTGGCGATGGGTAGTCTCGATAGATAAATATGGTGATGACCGAAGAATGGAAGGTGAAAATAATACAAATAATTTGCAAAACATTCTTATTATATTTATTTGAGTGTAATTGATTATATTATATGATGACAATCAAAAATAATTTTATTACTATTGAATATAATTTTCAGAATACATTGCTTGTCAAGCAGAGGAAATTGGAGAGAGGAACCACTTTCTTATTGGGGGGTACTATTTAAGCATCTTGGCACTGGGTGGTGCCACAATAGATAAATAATCCACATTATATAATTATATAATCCACATTTATATGTTATATATCGAATTATAATACCAAATTTTTGCATGCAACCAAAAAAAGTAATAATTATCGGTTGAAAATTCTAGAAATCTTCCAAACAACTCATATTCAAATTTTATTCTTCTCTCTCCCAATATGTACTTGAGCAATTAATAAGTATAAGAAACACCTACATTCTCATGTAAAAACAATGAAGCAATTCAGTCACCAATGTAAAAAACTATAAAGCAACTCAGCCGGTGACGGATCCAGAAAACAAAGTCCCAAAAGTCCAGGTATGATAAGCAAGAAAATCAGCCACAAAACCTTATCATTATATATTTAAGTGAAGTTTTATCAATTTATTGCATGAAATTAGGTATATTAACAAGTTCAGGACTAGCCTCAAAACACTAATAACAAGACTACCCAGATAAAATCAAATAAAGCAACCGGCAGAAAAAGAACAGACGTTAATATTACAATTTGAGGCAAACAAAGCGACCCTTTCACCAGGGCAGGAAAAGGGGATTAGTTTTAATGCCTAACAGACTTCAACTCCTATAAATTGGAGTTTCCAAACAGAAACATCTTCGTCGGAACAGCCCAGTGATTTAACTGATAAGTCCATAAGCTTGGATTCCTACTGATTAGGACTGACCTGATTTTGCCGTGCCTAAAAACCTCTTAGAGATTTAAAACTGAGGTATAATTCAGCAGCTCAACATTCATCCTTTTCCTCATTTATTCATTCACCACAATGGAGCCAATAAACTTTCACTAAATTCAACACGTTTACTAATGAACTAATTTCCAATGTCATCCAATGCGTGTCAATACCGCATTTCTCAAATGTTAAGTCAACACATAAAGAAAGTACATTCACCATAAGAATAAAGAAAAGACTTGTACAAAATTGCATTCAACTAATTCAATTCAAATTGCATTCAAATGAGAGAACATATTGCCAATCAACATCCCTCTGTAACCAAAACCACAATACGGCTAAAAGGCTGCCCACATCCAGAGAGTATCTTTATCCTTCTCTTGGTCAAATATTACTTTGTTTGCCTATTATATCCTAGATAGTCAATCACTCTTACCCTCCTGGGAACCAATCTCTTGCAAGTAATGTTCTGCTTCGAGGGCTGCCATGCAACCTGCACCATCACGATGCAAACAATTACAAGTTATTCGGAATCAGAAGAATACAAAGTTAACTTGAAGATTTGAAGATACTTTAAGTACTATCAATAAATACAACTGATGTAGTCAGCATTCACAATCAATGAGAAGAAAGAGAAACAGTTGCCATCTATTTTACAATGATGGTTGGAACAGTGTCTTTGCGCTCTTTATACTACTGTTAAATATGGAAGACGGTCTCAAATGCTGTAAATGGCCAAAGGCCAGGACTCATCTGCTACAGTAAATTACATGAAGGCACTGATGAGCCAGGCCTAATTATGTCTCCACATTCTAATATTAGCAACCCACATTAAGTATATGCTTAAGCATCTCAAGCATAACTTCAAAGGCAGAACGTAGACACTCATGCCCCATAAACCAATACCAAAAATACATCAAACTCAAACAGGTAGGCCTAGTCATATATCTGATTTAATCTCCGAATTTTGAGTAAACTCATGTTCAAATTTTCTCAAAGCTAAAGCAATAATCAAAAAAATTAATTACAAACCAATCTTAAATCAACTCACCAAGCCTCATCTAAGCAAAAATATCTATGAACAAATGGGGCCCAATAAATATGGAAAATGAAGTTACAATTCTCAATTTACTGGAACTGACATGGTCAAAAAATCAAATGTAGTTTTTACACGAGTCCTCTCATGTATGGGCACAGCCCATAATCAACTGATTGCATCTCTACCTACTGTACAATATCATAGTACAGCAACAGAATAATATATGAAGAGAGAGCGAAAGCAAAGAGAAATTAAACATAAGAATTACAAGCATTTGCTGTCAAGCCACCAGATAAAACACAAACAGAGGAAAATTCAGCAAAAGATATAAATTCTAAAAGCAAACTCCTAAATGTTTGGCCTAAACAAAACACAGAACCAATACCATATTTGGTTTTATATGAAAATTACGTCCTAATATTTACTTTTATTATTATTTCTCAGCAGTTCATTAGCTGCCCTATACTGCAAAGCTTATATAAGAAATTAACAGAAGGACATACTAACATTACCTCAACAAGATTTTGAAAAGGAAGCCCTTCTCCCATCTAATTTATTCTAATTTTGCTCTATTTATGTCCACAAGTGAGATAAGGGTACCAAGTATAGAGAAAAAAAAACTTAAAGCTCTTCATATAAGTTCCTACTAGAAACATGACTTACATGCCTGGATAGAAAGCATGAGCTCTAACATCCACCAAAGATCAACCAAGTGTTGTTCAAATAAGCCACCCATATAATTATATGTACAAACTTTTATCTAGATGGTATGCTAGCACCCTTAACTTTTATCGGGGCATATTGCACACTTGAACTGATTTATCGAACTTATTACACACTTCAACTTATATTTTTCATAATATTTCAACATTTATGCACAATTTATTTGCCTCATTATTTCACTATTTCCCTTTTTTTTCATTTTTTTGAAATGCTTAGAACTAAATGCGTTAAAAAATTAAAATGTATGAGAAATAGCACTTTAGATGTGTAATGGATCTAAAAAAGTGTTTAAAATGGCAATAGACCATTTAAATCAAGTTAAATAACATATTTATCTAATAGGCAAAAAAAAAACCATTCAAATCAAGCTCCACTATCACAACAATCCAGAAGAAATGTTTTGAAATTAGCCGATCCTTCAACAGTGTAGCCTGTAGTGGCTAATCAAAAGACTCAATTTTGCAACTGCAAGGCAGAAAATTGCAGTTTCACCAAGTAATGACTTACTAAAACTTAACTAACAAAAAAATAATACTATATTATCAAAATTAACAAAATCAGATCAAGCTGTCAAATTACAGTTAAAAACAAAAATAAAAAAAGGAAATGCAATTGATGCTACGATAGTATAACAGGAAAAGGAGACATTAAATCGAGCAATTAAATAGGTGGATGAGACAAATGCTATACTTTGTATCTGTCTAAACTAACTATACGAAGAGAAACAAAGAGGCTCGCACCCACATTCTTAACCAAATAAAAACATATTTTTTCAAGGAATAGTGCATTCAAAGCAACATTGAGAATATTCAAGTTCAGCGACATAAAGCTAACAATGAATGCAAGTATCGAAGTATGTGGGAGAGGAAGAAAGAACAAACCAGTGCCGGCAGCAGTAACAGCCTGCCTATACTTCTTATCCTGGACATCTCCAGCAGCAAAAACACCACGAACGCTGGTCTGTGTAGTGCCTGGTTTTGTCACAATGTAACCATCGGAGTCGAGTTCTAGCTGCCCGTCCAAGAATTTTGTAGCAGGTTCATGCCCAATGGCAAAGAACAATCCAGAAACCTTCAAGTCAGAAACTTGGCCAGTCACCGTGTTTTTCACCTTAAGCCCGCCCAAGAGGCGATCACCATTTGCCTCCACTACCACCGAATTCCAAATCACCTCAATCTTAGGATTGGTCAAGGCCCTATTCTGCATAATCTTGGAAGCTCTAAACGTATCCCTCCTGTGAATTATATATACTTTGGATCCATATTTGGTTAGAAAAGTGGCTTCTTCCATGGCCGAATCCCCTCCGCCAATGACAGCCAACGGCTTGTCCCTGAAAATCGGGGCAGCTCCATCGCAGACCGCACAAGCCGAAATACCGCGATTCCAAAAGGTATCGGATCCGGTGAAATTAAGGCGCTTGGCGACAGCTCCGGTAGCAACGATGACGGATTCAGCAAATACGGCCTTGGAGTCGGTAAAAACCTTGAAGGGAATGGAAGAGAAATCGACCTTGTTAACGGTTTCGGTGTGGATCTGAGTCCCGAAACGTAGAGATTGAGCCCTGCTTCGATCCATGAGCTCGCCGCCTTGGATTCCATCAGGGAAACCAGGGAAATTCTCGACCTCAGAGGTGGTAGTGAGCTGGCCACCAGGAGCGATGTCGTTGGCCATCCAACCTTCGAAAAGAATAGGCTTGAGTTCGGCACGGGCGGCATAGATGGCGGCGGTATGGGCAGCAGGGCCACTGCCGATTATGCAAACGCGGGTCTTCAACTCTTCCATGGCGGCGGTTATCTTAGGGGCGGAGGAGGAGGAAGCGGCGGCGGCGGAGGGGGTGGAGGAAGCGGCTAAGGAAGCAGAAGCAGCAGCGGCAGCGGAGGTTGTAGCGATTCCGATAAAGCTGCGAGCTCGCTTGAGCAGAGACCTAAGCTTGGAAGGGCTTCGATTCATAGCTTACTTTAGACCTTATCCTCTCATTTTCAACTAATGTCTGGGCTTCCTCGCCCTTTGGAGCGAAAATGGCTTTCCTTCCCTCCAAATTTTACTTCAATTCCAAAGCCCAAAACATCTTTCCATTCAAATTTTACTCATAATATTAAATTTTTTTATTGTATTCTAATAATATTAAGTAATAAAAGTAGTAAATATAAAGATTCAATTAAAAAAATGACAATAATTCAGAAATTTAATATTTGTTAAAATAATAATATTATTATTTAATTTAATTTAATGTTTATACTAAAATAATTATGTGAAGACTTTAAAAATAGTAATGGAGGGACGGATGCTTTATTTCAGAGTAAAAGCATGATGATTGTTATGCATTGGGTTAGGAATAACTGGCTATGGAAGCAATTGGCTCAATTTGTCGAAAAAAGCCTAATTTGTTCTTTGCTTTTCTTCTTCCTTTTCATATTCTCATTTCTATGTAATTCTTTTATTCCGTACAATTCGTGTCGTGTCGTGTCTTAATCGGATATGACACGATTATACCAAACACGAACATGACACGATTAACTAATCGTGTCAAAAATTTGAAACACAAACACGATACAGTTAAAATCTGTGTTAACACGATACGATACAATTAGACACGATTAACTTAACGTGTATAAATTATACGATATGACACGATTAGACAAGATCTACTTAATGTGTCTAAACGTATATATTTTATACAACACGACACGATTATACACGATTTTACTTAACACTACACGACACGATTATACATGATTTTACTTAACACTACACAATACGATTATACACGATTTTACTTAACACTACACGACACGAGTATACACGAATATTAAATTAAAAATTTAATTTAATCAATTTATATTTAATTAATAATTTTAATTTAATTAATTAAACTCCAATTAAATATATAGAAGTTCAATTTAATTAATTTATTTCATTCATTCATATATAAATATGTATTATATATATTTATAATATTATAATATATATTTGAATTTTGAGTAATACTAAAATAATTAGTCATATCTTTATAATTGATAAAATAATATATTTTTAATCGTGTCTTAACAGGTTAGACAGGTAAAATTCATTTATGACACGATTTTTTTCGTATCGTAATCATATTGACACGGTTATGATTCATATCCGTTTAGTTCATATTCATATACGGTTAAGTCTGTATTATTTCGCATTGTTTAATCGTGTCGTGTCCAAAATTGTCAGCTCTATTCAAGTCTCAGGGAAATGCAATTATAAATATAACTTTGCAATTAGTAATTAATAAATAATACATGCCTTTTTCTAGTTTTTTTTTAGCTTTTATATTCACCATAGCGAATGCTTTGCACTTCAAGAATTGTTAAATTGGGTTGAAATAGAAGGATATATATGAAGATATTATTATGGGTGATTATGGCTAAGATTATATATGAATTGTAAATCGACTAAGAAATTCTTCTGCTTGTTGGGTGTCTAATGTGGTTGCTCATAAAATTGCAAAAATAGCTAT
Source organism: Triadica sebifera (assembly GCA_023653625.1). Taxonomy (NCBI): domain Eukaryota; kingdom Viridiplantae; phylum Streptophyta; class Magnoliopsida; order Malpighiales; family Euphorbiaceae; genus Triadica; species Triadica sebifera. The sequence goes on from CM042893.1 coordinate 15,690,960, forward strand.
ATTTTATGCTAATCCTTTTGTTTGGTCTTCACCTTGATATTAATTTTGTGTTAGATGATCGTGTTCTTTTTTATTCGGCTATTGCCAATGACTCCTACCTATTGATCATGGTTTGTTTGCTCTATTGACTTTAGCTTTACTTTTTGAGTTTTCTTTGTCCTTTTGCTTAATGAATTAGTTTGGGTTAAAAAAATAATAACAAAGAATACATGCCACCCATTTTGCTCCATGAAGGAAAAGAGAACCGAACCATTTTTCCACAATTGATTTAAACTTTAAGAAAATTAGAGATTCTTGCCTTTTAAAATTAAATACCACAATTTTTGAATCAAAGAATTATGAAGTATGCAATGAACCATCCTCGCAAAATACATTTTGAAGGAGGCCAAGTCAATTTATCGTCCAATATGTTTGTTTGTGTTATGTTGCAATCGTTCCACTCCCAGTAATGTAAGGCATGATATAGTTACACCTGGAGGAGTTTTATTTTGGTGATGCTTATTTTGTCACATAATGTTTTTATTTAATTTATGTAAGTCTTAATTATTTACATTTTTCTCTTTGAAAAAGAAAGAAAGAGACTAGCAAGGTCATGAAACTAAAACAAGTGTAATTAAATCAAGATATATTATATATTCTCATTCCGAATAATTAAAGACATTTTGTAGATTTGGTAATATTAAGAGAATCAATATATAATGGGTAATGTTCTTCTGTTAGCTTGAAATAAAGGCTATCGCCAAGTTGGTTGAAACGGATTCGTTGCTTGTTTTCAAATGGCTTAATGGTAAAAAATATTGGGATAAGCGAACATTCTAATTTAATCTATGAATGTGTTCAGCTGCTTCATCGAGCTTGGAGTGTCATGTCAATCATGTGTACAGATAGAGGAATCAAGCTTTGAATTTCCTGGCAAATGCCTGTTTGAGTTTGCATGATTGTGAGTTGGTTGTGTGGACGTATAATCCTTCTAGGGGTCTTTATTTGATTTTTCGGCAGGATTTGTTGGGTATCTCATTATATGTGTTAACACGATTAACTTAACGTATATAAATTATACGATATGACACAATTAGACACGATCTACTTAATGTGTCTAAACGTATACATTTTATACGACACGACACGATTATACACGATTTTACTTAACACTACACGACACGATTATACACGATTTTACTTAACACTACACGACACGATTATACATGAATATTAAATTAAAAATTTAATTTAATCAATTTATATTTAATTAATAATTTTAATTTAATTAATTAAACTCCAATTAAATATATAGAAGTTCAATTTAATTAATTTATTTCATTCATTCATATATAAATATGTATTATATATATTTATAATATTATAATATATATTTGAATTTTGAGTAATACTAAAATAATTAGTCATATCTTTATAATTGATAAAATAATATATTTTTAATCATGTCTTAACAGGTTAGACAAGTAAAATTCATTTATGACACGATTTTTTTCGTATCGTAATCATATTGACACGGTTATGATCCATATTCGTTTAGTTCATATTCATATACGGTTAAGTCTATATTGTTTCGCATTGTTTAATCGTGTCGTATCCAAAATTGTCAGCTTTATTCAAGTCTCAGGGAAATGCAATTATAAATATAACTTTGCAATTAGTAATTAATAAATAATACATGCCTTTTTCTAGTTTTTTTTTAGCTTTTATATTCACCATAGCGAATGCTTTGCACTTCAAGAATTGTTAAATTGGGTTGAAATAGAAGGATATATATGAAGATATTATTATGGGTGATTATGGCTAAGATTATAAATGAATTGTAAATCGGCTAAGAAATTCTTCTGCTTGTTGGGTGTCTAATGTGGTTGCTCATAAAATTGCAAAAATAGTTATATTTTATGCTAATCCTTTTGTTTGGTCTTCACCTTGATATTAATTTTGTGTTAGATGATCGTGTTCTTTTTTATTTGGCTATTGCCAATGACTCCTACCTATTGATCATGGTTTGTTTGCTCTATTGACTTTAGCTTTACTTTTTGAGTTTTCTTTGTCCTTTTGCTTAATGAATTAGTTTGGGTTAAAAAATAATAACAAAGAATACATGCCACTCATTTTGCTCCATGAAGGAAAAGAGAACCGAACCATTTTTCCACAATTGATTTAAACTTTAAGAAAATTAGAGATTCTTGCCTTTTAAAATTAAATACCACAATTTTTGAATCAAAGAATTATGAAGTATGCAATGAACCATCCTCGCAAAATATATTTTGAAGGAGGTCAAGTCAATTTATCGTCCAATATGTTTGTTTGTGTTATGTTGCAATCGTTCCACTCCCAGTAATGTAAGGCATGATATAGTTACACCTGGAGGAGTTTTATTTTGGTGATGCTTATTTTGTCACATAATGTTTTTATTTAATTTATGTAAGTTTTAATTATTTACATTTTTCTCTTTGAAAAAGAAAGAAAGAGACTAGCAAGGTCATGAAACTAAAACAAGTGTAATTAAATCAAGATATATTATATATTCTCATTCCGAATAATTAAAGACATTTTGTAGATTTGGTAATATTAAGAGAATCAATATATAATGGGTAATGTTCTTCTGTTAGCTTGAAATAAAGGCTATCGCCAAGTTGGTTGAAACGGATTCGTTGCTTGTTTTCAAATGGCTTAATGGTAAAAAATATTGGGATAAGCGAACATTCTAATTTAATCTATGAATGTGTTCAGCTGCTTCATCGAGCTTGGAGTGTCATGTCAATCATGTATACAGATAGAGGAATCAAGCTTTGAATTTCCTGGCAAATGCCTGTTTGAGTTTGCATGATTGTGAGTTGGTTGTGTGGATGTATAATCCATCTAGGGGTCTTTATTTGATTTTTCGGCAGGATTTGTTGGGTATCTCATTATATGTGTTACTTGAGTTGTTTTGTTTTCTATTCTTTTGGTTAGCCCCGTCCCTTGGATATATATATTGTTGAAATGTGGCAATTCCATATCGGAAAAAAATTCTTTTTTCACAATAGAATTAGCTTATAAAAAAGACTTCATATTCTCTTAACAAATCATCTCAAACATCAATCTCCTACTTTTAAGATTTGTTGTATTTTTTTCTCTTTTTTAATATTTCACTTTGTAATATTTCTTTAAAATAGTGGAATATTATTTTAGTAGTGTATGAGGACGTAGGCATAATTGGCCGAACCTCGTTAAATTCTGGTGTTCTCTGTATTGTCTATTTAATAGCTATTGTCGGGTCATTTACTTTGTATTATATTGTGCTTTAAATTATCTGAGAAAAATTCTGTCACCAAGACTCTAAGAGTTTAAGGAAGTTAGTTTTTAAGGGAGACCATTTGTGACTCCACCAACTACCTGTAAATTTTTATTTGTCTTAATTTTTAACACAGTTATTCACTTTGGTAGAAACTAACCCGATTTTCACAACAATTGGTATCAGAGCCAAGGTTACTGAGTTATATGCTCTGTGGTTGCGGCGTAAGCTGATCTTCCACATCAGAAATGTTTCCTTGGATTCTTGGGTATTCCTCATTTGAAAGCTATTAAATAGTCTTAAAGAGGAAATGGCAAAAGACGGACAAAAATCCACGAAGGACACAACAACTTTTACTTCATCAATTTTGGCGAGAACTGAATACGAGAATTGCAGTAGAGATTTTTGATGGTACATGTCATTTCGGCATGTGGCAAAGAGAAGTTCTAGACACCTTATTTCAGCAAGGCTTAGACATTGCCATTGACGGAGAAAAGCCAGAAGGTACAAATGAGAAGGAATGGAAGACAATCAATCGTTTGACATGTGGTACAATTCGATCGTGCCTATCCAGATAGCAAAAGTATGTCTTTTGTAAAGAAACTTCTGCAAGTAAATTATGGAAGACACTAGAGGAAAAATTCTTGAAAAAAAACAGTCAAAATAAGCTTCATATGAAGAAAAGGCTGTTTAGATTCACATATGTCCCTCGTACCATAATGAATGATCACATCACCAATTTCAATCAACTTGTAGTAGATATGATGAATTTGGATGTGACTTTTGAAGATGAAGATCTGACCCTAATGTTGTTGGGATCCCTTCTTGAGGAGTTTGAGTTTGTAGAAACTACTATACTCCATGGGAAAGCTGAGGTGTCTCTTAGTGAGTATGTGTTGCAATATATAGCTATGAATTGAGGAGAAAAGACAAGAAGGATATCACCAGTAGAGAAGCAGAAGCTTTGATAGTAAGAGGTTGTTCGAAAAATAAAAACAAGGGAAAGAAAGACATATCAAAGTCTAGAGTGGGCAAAGATGAATGTGCATTTTGTTGAGAAAAGGGCACTGGAAGAAAGATTGTCCTAAGTTGAGAAGCAAATCTGGCAAAGGTAAGGCTGTTGCAAATTCAAATGTAGCTGAATGTGATGATTCAGATTTTTTATTAGCATTGATGTCATAAATAAGCAGTTCGACTGCTTGGATCCTGGATTCAAGCTGTAGCCTCTATATATGTCTCAATCGGGAATGATTTTTCGATTTTAAAGAAATTGAATGTGGAGTTGTCTATACAGCAAATGACAGCCCTTGCAAAACAGCTAGAATTGGTTCAATCCAATTGAAAAATCGTGATGGATCAATCAGAACTCTGACAGACGTAAGATATGTGCCTAGTCTGACGAAAAACCTCATTTTTATGGGAATCCTTAGGAGAAAGGGTTTCACTATAGTCATTAAAAATGAAGTAATTAAGGTTATATCTGGAGCACTTGTGGTGATGAAAGGTGTTCAAAAGAGCAATAACTTGTATTACTATGAAGGCAATATAGTTGTTGGAACAACAACAGTAGTTTCTAGTGATGATCAAGAGCTAGAAACAACCAGATTGTGGCATATGCGCTTGGGGCATGCAGGTGAAAAATCCTTGAAACTTCTGGCAAATCAAGGATTATTGCAAGGAGTATGAACCTGCAGATTATATTTATGTGAGCATTGAATCAAATGGAAGCAGACGAGAGTGAAGTTTGGCACTGCAATCCATGATACCAGGGGTATTCTGGATTATGTTCACTCAGATGTATGGGGTTCTTCCAAAACTACTTCAATATGAGGTAAACACTACTGTATTACCTTTGTTGATGATTGTTCAAGAAGAGTATGAGTGTATACAATGAAGACAAAGGATGAAGTGTTGAGAGCTTTTCTCATATGGAAAAAGATGGTGGAAACTCAGACGGGCAGAAAGATCAAATGTCTTTGAACATACAATGGCGGAGAGTACACAAGTGATCCCTTCATGAAAGTTTGTAGAAATGAAGGAATTGTTCGACATTTCACTGTTAGAAGTACATCACAACAGAATGGGGTGGCTGAATGCATGAACCAAACTCTACTGGAGAAAGTTCGGTGTATGTTGTCTAATGCTGGATTAGGCAGACAGTTTTGGACTGAGAATGTAACATATGCATGTCATCTCATTAATCGTTTGCCATCAATTGCTATCAATGGCAAAACACCTTTGGAGATGTGGTATGGAAAACCTGCTACAGATTATAATTCCTTACATGTGTTTGGTTCCACTACATATTATCATGTTAAAGAATCGAAGTTATATCCAAGGGCAAAGAAAGCTATCTTTATGGAGATATCCTCTGGTATCAAAAGATATCGTTTATGGTGCCCAGAGATAAAGAAATTAATCTTTAGTAGAGATGTTACATTTGATGAGTCTACCATGTTAAAGGTAACAAAGGAGCAGATAGATGGTTCTCCACAACAGGTGGAGGAAACTCCCAAACATGTGGAGTTTGATAGAAGAAGAATTGTTGATCCAACAATTGTAAAGTATGATAAAATTACTCCTATAGCAGAAGAGGAGATAATGGTAGAAAATGAATCAGATGAGGAAGCATAGGTTTCAGCACAAGAACCTCCTCAGTAACTTGAGCCAATTGCACTACGAAAGCCAAAAAGGAATATTAATATATAAATTATATATTCTAATTATATATATTTTATATCTAATTATATATATTTTATATATTCTAATTATATATATTTTTCTATAATATATATATTTTTTTATAATTATATCTATAATTATATATATTTTTCTATATATCTATATATTTTATTTCTATATTTATTCTTATTCTTATTCTATTTTCTTTTCTATTTTATTTTTTTCTATTTTATTATTATTTTATTATTTTTCTATTTTATTCTTATTCTATTTTTATTTCTATTTTATTATTATTCTATTTTCTTATTTCTATTTATTCTTATTCTATTTTTATTCATTTTCTTATTTTAATTTATTTGTAATTACTTAAATTTATTATTTCTATTTATTACTTATATATTCTATATATTAATAACTTATATATTCTATATATTAAACTTATATATTCTATATATTAATATATATTCTATAATAAATATTATAATATTATTTCTTTATTAATATTAATATTATAATATTATTATAATATTATTTCTTTATTATATTAATATTTAATATTTAAATTAATATTTAATATTTAAATTTATTATATTTATTATATTATTATTATTAATATTTTTATTATATTATTATTATTATTATTAATATTTTATTATATTATTATTATTTATTATTATATTATTATTAATAATATTTTATTATATTATTATTATTAATATATTAATTATTAATATTTAATATTCAAATATTTAATATTTTATTATTATTATTAATATTTTTAATATTTTTATTATTATTATTAATATTATTATTATTAATATATTAATATTTATATTAATATATTAATATTTAAATTATTATTATTAATAGAATATTTTATTATTATTAAAATATTCAAATTTAAATTATTTTTTAAATTATTTTCAATTTTAATTATTATTAAATTTTTTTCTTATCAATGAATAAATCTCTTTACTTGTATGACTTAGATGTCTCGTATTTCTCGAAAAAGTGATTCGATTGATGGGATTTGGTATGATACTTATGAGATCGATGAGATTGATATTCAAAAATTTCTTCTTAGAACGTATTGATTTAACCCCATAAGCGGGACCACCACCCCATAGCATGTTGCCGCCAGAAGCAGAACCCCGCATTTCTTCTAGAAAATCTCCTAATTGTTCCAGAGCAACTAGAAAGAGATTCTTTAACCAGAAAGAATTCAGTTCAGATGTAGGATACCTATCCAGAAGTTTTCGCAACTCAATCATGTATGATGGAATCATCAAAGATTTGACCTTTTCGAACTCTGTCTGTAACTCACTATAGGCTCGGGAAACAAAGAGAAGATGTGTACGAACGAGATATCTAGCAACAGGCACGCGGTCAGAGCCCCGGGCTCCTCCCACTGCTTGGGAGCTTCCCAATAACTAAAAAGTGTATCATGTCGCCGAAGATGAACGGGGCTAAGCGATCTGCCGAAGCTGTGGGATGTAAAAATGCATCGGTACACATACTTCTAGAGCTACTCGATTAGCTACGGCACCGGGTGCATTTCCCCAAGGGTGCCCTAAAGTTCCTC